>OZ025244.1:41130388-41605388 GCA_964019155.1 Osedax fenrisi
AATAAAAAACCGAGCAACGCCGATTTGGAACTGTTTGGGTTTAGGTTTTCAACATATTTTGGAATATTTGAAATATCTGTTGTATTTTTTGAAATATTTTTTATCTAATTTTTTAAATATTAAAAAAAATATGTTTCTACATATGTTTAATTTTATTTAATTGTATATACTAGAAATGTAGGATCAGGAATAGCTCTAATTAATAAATAATAAATAGGCAAACAATTAAAAACCGATAAATGTCGAGTCGAGTACTGTTTGGATTTGGGTTTAGGTTTGAGTTTTCGATATTTTGTAATATTTTAAATATTTTTTGTATTTTTTAGCAATTATATATTTTAGAATAATCAGGAATAGCTATAATTAATAAAAATAAATAGTCAAACAATCAAAAACCTAGCAACGCCGGGTAGGGTATGACTACTAATATGTTGAAATATTTTTTATATTTAAAAAATATTTTTAGACACTTTTTAAAAATATATTTTATAATATTTTAAATTATTTTTGTATTTTTGTATTTTTACAAAATATTTTACGAATAAATCTTAAAAAAACAACGCTAGATCTACATCGGATACGGTTAGATTTATTAAATATTAGTTAGAAGACAACAATTAAAGATTAGCTATGCATAATTAGGAATAACTATAATTAATAATTGATAGGCAAATAATAAAAAACCGAGCAACGTCGGGTTGGGTTCGGCAAACAATTCTAAATCAGGAATAGTTATAATTAATAAAGTATACTTTATACTATCTATATATAGATAGGCATATAATTAAAAACCGACCAACGCCGTGTTGGGACGGTTTGGGTTTGGGTTTTCAACATATTTTGTAATATTTGAAATAATTGTTGTATTTTTTAAAATATTTTTTGAAATATTTGTTCACTAATTTTTTAAATATTATAAACAATATTTTTCTATATTTGTTTGTATTTTAAATAAACTTTATTTAATTGTATATACTAGAAATATAGAATCAGAAATGGCCCTAATTAATAAATAATAAATAATAGATAGGCAAACAAACAAAAACCAAGAAATGCCGGGTTGGGTATGGTTTGGTTTTAAAACATAATTTGTACTATTTTATATATTTTTTTTGCAATTTTTAGCAATTATATATTTTAGAATAATCAGAAATAGCTATAATTAATAAAAAAATAAATAGGCATTCAAAATCAGGTATGGCTACTAATATGTTGAAATATGTTTTATATTTCTTAAAATATTTTTAACACTTTTTAAAAATATATTTTGTAATATTTTAAATTATTATTTGTAATCTTACCAAATATTTTATAAAATAATCTTAAAAACGAACAACGCTGGGTCTACATCGGATACAGTTAGAATTAGTAAATATTAGTTAGAAGAAAAAAATTAAATATTAGCTAATTATAACCAGGAATAGCTACAATTAATAGACACATAATCAAAAACCTAGCAACGCAGGGTAGTGTACGGTTTGTGTTTGGGTTTAGGTTTGGGTTTTAGACATTTTTTTAAAACATATTTTGTAATATTTGAAATATTTGTTGTATTTTTTAACATATTATTTGAAAATGTGTTCTAATTTGTTTTGTATGTTAGCTAACATTTATTTTATTATATATATATCAATTAAGAATCAGGAATAGCTATAATTAATATATAATATATAGGAAAATAATCGAAACCGAGCAACGCCGGGTCGGGTACGGCTAGTCTATTATATAAAAGAAAGTCTATTTAATTATATATATATATGTGTGTGTGTGTGTGTGTATCTGGTGAGGTAACTCGAGAACCGGGGTACGTCGCGAAAATATTTTATACCCGATCTTAATAAATTTGCAACAGTATGGTCTTGGTCCGGAAAATTTTTTGAATATTATACCGCGTACCCCAGAAAAACCTGAAAAATTGACTTTTTGCCATTAAAATGATTTTTTGTCGTCCAAAATCTTCGGCGTCGCATTTTTGAAATATTTTTTTTACATTTTTTCGAACTATTTTTTTGAATTTTTTTTGATTTTTTTTTGAAATTTTTGGAAATTTTGGAAATTTTTTGAAATATTTTTGAAATATTTTTGAAATTTTTTGAAATATTTTTGAAGTTTTTTTTAAATATTTTTAAACATTTTTTTGAAATTTTTTTAAAATATATTTTGTAATATTATTTATATTTTTTGTATTTTAAAAAATATTATTTGAAATAATTTTTTATATTTTTCAACTATTCGTTGAAATATTATTATTTTAAGATATAATTAAAATATTATAATTATATAATAAATATATAAATATTATAAGATATAATAATATACTTTTTAAAATATTTGTAGAACATTTATAAAAAATATATTTTGTAATATTTGGAAATATTTGTTGTATACTAGGAATACAGAATCAGGAATAGCTATAATTAATAAATAATAGATAGGCAAACAATCAAAAATCGATCAACGCAGGCCCTGCGTCGCAGGCTTATTTTGTAATATTGGAAATATGTGTTGTATTTTTTTAAATATTATTTGAAATATTTTTGAAATATTTTTCCACTAATTTTTGAGATATTTATAAATGTATAAATTTGTTTGAATTTTAGCAACAATTTATGTTATTGTATATGAAAAGCAGAATCATGAATATCCATAAATAATAAATAATAGATAGGTAAGCTATCAAACAACGAGTAAAGCAAAGTTGGGTACGGCAAGAAATTCCAAATCAGGAATAGTTATAATTAATAAATGATAGATAGGCAAATAATAAAAAACCGAGCAACGCCGATTTGGAACTGTTTGGGTTTAGGTTTTCAACATATTTTGGAATATTTGAAATATCTGTTGTATTTTTTGAAATATTTTTTATCTAATTTTTTAAATATTAAAAAAAATATGTTTCTACATATGTTTAATTTTATTTAATTGTATATACTAGAAATGTAGGATCAGGAATAGCTCTAATTAATAAATAATAAATAGGCAAACAATCAAAAACCGATAAATGTCGAGTCGAGTACTGTTTGGATTTGGGTTTAGGTTTGAGTTTTCGACATTTTTTTAAAACATATTTTGTAATATTTTAAATATTTTTTGTATTTGTTAGCAATTATATATTTTAGAATAATCAGGAATAGCTATAATTAATAAAAATAAATAGTCAAACAATCAAAAACCTAGCAACGCCGGGTAGGGTATGACTGCTAATATGTTGAAATATTTTTTATATTTAAAAAATATTTTTAGACACTTTTTAAAAATATATTTTATAATATTTTAAAGTATTTTTGTATTTTTGTATTTTTACAAAATATTTTACGAATAAGTCTTAAAAAGAACAACGCTAGATCTACATCGGATACAGTTAGATTTATTAAATATTAGTTAAAAGACATCAATTAAAGAATAGCTATGCATAATTAGGAATAACTATAATTAATAATTGATAGGCAAATAATAAAAAAACGAGCAACGTCGGGTTGGGTTCGGCAAACAATTCTAAATCAGGAATAGTTATAATTAATAAAGTATAGATAGGCATATAATTAAAAACCGATCAACGCCGTTTTGGGACGGTTTGGGTTTGGGTTTTCAACATATTTTGTAATATTTGAAATATTTGTTGTATTTTTTAAAATATTTTTTGAAATATTTGTTCACTAATTTTTTAAATATTATAAACAATATTTTTCTATATTTGTTTGTATTTTAAATAAACTTTATTTAATTGTATATACTAGAAATATAGAATCAGAAATTGCCCTAATTAATAAATAATAAATAATAGATAGGCAAACAAACAAAAACCAAGAAATGCCGGGTCGGGTATGGTTTGTTTTTAAAACATATTTTGTAATATTTTATATATTTTTTTGCAATTTTTAGCAATTATATATTTTAGAATAATCAGGAATAGCTATAATTAATAAAAAAAATTAATAGGCATTACAAATCAGGTATGGCTACTAATATGTTGAAATATTTTTTATATTTCTTAAAATATTTTTAGACACTTTTTAAAAATATATTTTGTAATATTTTAAATTATTATTTGTAATCTTACCAAATATTTTACAAATAATCTTAAAAACGAACAACGCTGAGTCTACATCGGATACAGTTAGAATTAGTAAATATTAGTTAGAAGAAAACAATTAAATATTAGCTAAGTATAATCAGGAATAGCTACAATTAATAGGCAAATAATCAAAAACCTAGCAACGCAGGGTAGTGTACGGTTTGTGTTTGGGTTTAGGTTTGAGTTTTCGACATTTTTTTAAAACATATTTTATAATATTTTAAATATTTTTTGTATTTTTTAGCAATTATATATTTTAGAATAATCAGGAATAGCTATAATTAATAAAAACAGTCAAACAATCAAAAACCTAGCAACGCCGGGTAGGGTATGGCTACTAATATGTTGAAATATTTTTTATATTTAAAAAATATTTTTAGACACTTTTTAAAAATATATTTTATAATATTTTAAATTATTTTTTGTATTTTTACAAAATATTTTACGAATAAATCTAAAAAAGAACAACGCTAGATATACATCGGATACAGTTAGATTTATTAAATATTAGTTAGAAGACTAAAAATTAAAGATTAGCTATGCATAATTAGGAATAGCTATAATTAATAATTGATAGGCAAATAATTAAAAACCGAGAAACGTCGTGTTGGGTAAGGCAAAAAATTTAAAATCAGGAATTGTTATAATTAATAAATAATAGATAGGAAAACAATCAAAAACCTAGCAACGCCGTGTCAGGACGGTGTGGGTTTTGGTTTTAGACATTTTTTTAAAACATATTTTATAATAATTGAAATATTAGTTGTATTTTTAAAATATTTTTCCACTAATTTTTTAAATATTAAAATATTTTTCTACATTTGTTTGTATGTCATCTAACATTTATTTTATTGTATATAAATAATAGTTAGGAACAAATTAAATATAAATATTTAGCAATGCAGAATTAGTAATAGCTATAATTAATAAATAATAATTGGCAAAAAATCAAAAACCGAGCAACGCCAGGTCGGGTACGGTTTGGGTTTAGGTTTGGGTTTTCGACATCTTTTTAAAACATATTTTGTAATATTCAAAATATTTATTGTATTTTTTAATATATTTTTTGAAATATTTTTCTACTAATTTTTTAATTATTAAAATATTTTTCTACATTTGTTTGTATTTCAGCTAACATTTATTTAATTGTATATATAACAATGAAGAATCAGGAACAGCTATAATTAATAAATAATAGATAGGCAAAAACAATCAATATCCGAGCAACGCCGGTTTGGGTACGGTTTGGGTTTAAGTTTGGGTTTTAGACATTTTTTAAAACATATTTTGTAATATTTGTTGCATTTTTTAATATATTTCCACTAATTTTTTAAATATTTTTCTATATTTTGTTTGTATTTTAGCTAACATTTATTTTATTGTATATATAGCAATGCATAATCATGAATAGGTATATAATATATCTATAATTAATAAATAATAGATAATAGGCAAATATTCAAAAACCGAGCAACGCCGGGTCGGGTACGGCTAGTCTATTATATAAAAGAAAGTCTATTTAATTATATATATATATATGTGTGTGTGTGTGTGTGTATCTGGTGAGGTAACTCGAGAACCGGGGTACGTCGCGAAAATATGTTATACCCGATCTTAATAAATTTGCAACAGTATGGTCTTGATCCGGAAAATTTTTTGAATTTTTTACCGCGTACCCCAGAAAAACCTAAAAAAATGACTTTTTGCTATTAAAATGGTTTTTTGTCATCTAAAATATTCGGCGTCGCTTTTTTGAAATATTTTTTTTACATTTTTTCGAAGTAATTTTTTGAAATTTTTTTGAATTTTTTTTTGAAATTTTTTTGAAATTTGTGAAATATTTTAGAAATTTTTTGAAATATTTTTGACATTTTTTGAAATAATTTTAAAAATTTTTTTGAAATATTTTTAAACATTTTTTTGAAATATTTGTAAACATTTTTGTGGACATTTTTTTGAAATTTTTTTAAAATATATTTTGTAATATCATCTATATTTTTTGTTATATTTTTAAAAATATTTTTTTATATTTTTCAACTAATCGTTATATTATTATTTTAAGATATAATTAAAATATTATAATTATATAATAAATATATAAATATTATAAGATATAAATATTATACTTTTTAAAATATTTGTAGAACATTTATAAAAAATATTTTTGTTATATTTGGAAATATTTATTATATACTAGCAGAAATACTACCAGAATCAGGAATAGCTATAATTAATAAATAATAGATAGGCAACAACAATCAAAAATCAAAAATCGAACAACGAAGTGTGCGGTTTGGGTTTTCGAAATTTGTTAAGTAATATTTTGTAATATTGGAAATATGTGTTGTATTTTTTTTAATATTTTTTTTAATATTTTTGAAATATTTTTCCACTAATTTTTGAGATATTAAAATGAATATTTGTCTAAATTTGTTTGAATTTTTTTTATGGAAAATGTATGTTATTGTATATGAAAAGCAGAATCATATAGCCATAATTAATAAATTATAGATAGGCAAACTATCAAACAACAAGTAAAGCAGAGTTGGGTACTGTAAGAAATTCCAAATCAGGAATATTTATAATTAATAAATGATAGATAGGCAAATAATAAAAAACTAAGCAACGCCGATTTGGAACGGTTTGGGTTTAGGTTTTCAACATATTTTGGAATATTTTAAATATTTGTTGTATTTTTTAATATATTTTTTAAAATATGTGTCACTAATTTTTTAAATATTAAAACAAATATGTTTCTACATTAGTTTGTATTTTTATTATTTTAGATAAACATTATTTAATTAATTAATATACAATTGTATATACTATTTTTACATTTTTTATATTTTTACATTTTTACAATTGTATATACTATAAATTTAGAATCATGAATAGCTCTAATTATTAAATAATAAATAGGCAAACAATCAAAAACCTATAAATGTCGGTACGGTTTGGGTTTGGGTTTAGGTTTGAGTTTTCGACAATTTTTTAAAACATATTTTGTAATATTTGAAATATTTGTTGTTTTTTTATTATTTAATATTTTTCCACTAATTTTTTAAATATTAAAATTGTCTACATTTTTTTGTATGTCAGCTAACATTTATTTTATTTTATATATAGCAATTAAGTATCAGGAATAGCTATAAGTAATAAATAATAGATAGGAAAATAATCAAAACCGAGAAATGCCGGCCATGGAAAGTCGGCACAAATTTATGTTATTATATATGAAAGGCAGAATCATTGATAGCCATAATTAATAAATAATAGATTTAATAGAAAACTATCAAACAACGAGTAAAGCAGAGTAGGGTACGGCAAGAAATTCCAAATCAGGAATAGTTATAATAAATAAATGATAGATAGATAAATAAGAAAAAACCGATCAACGCCGATTTGGAACGGTTTGGGTTTAGGTTTTCAACATATTTTGGAATATTTTAAATTATTTATTGTATTTTTTGAAATATTTTGCACTAATTTTAAAATTTAAAAAAAAATATGTTTCTACATTTGTTTGTATTTTAGATAAACTTTATTTAATTGTATATACTAGAAATATAGAATCTTGAATAGCTCTAATTAATAAATAATAAATAGGCAAACAATCAAAAACCGATAAATGTCGGGTCTGGTACTGTTTGGGTTTGGGTTTAGGTTTGAGTTTTCGACATTTTTTTAAAACATATTTTGTAATATTTTAAATATTTGTTGTATTTTTTAGCAATAATATATTTTAGTATAATCAGGAATAGCTATAATTAATAAAAATAAATATGCAAACAATCAAAAACCTAGCAACGCCGGATCGGGTACGGCTACTATTATGTTGAAATATTTGTAATAGCTATAATTAATAATTTATAGGTAAATAATCAAAAACTGAGAAAAGTCGGGATGGGTACGGCAAGCAATTTAAAATCAGGAATAGTTATAATTAATAAATAATAGATAGGAAAACAATCAAAAACCTAGCAACGCCGTGTAAGGACGGTTTTGGTTTTAGAAATATTTTTAAAACATATTTTTTAATATTTGAAATATTTGTTGTCTTTTTTAATATATTTTTTGAAATATTTTTCCATTATTTTTTAAATATTAAAATATTTGTTTACATTAGTTTGTATGTCAGCTAACATTTATTTTATTGTATATAAATAATAGTTAGGAAAAAATTAAATATAAATATTTAGCAATGCAGAATTAGTAATAGCTATAATTAATAAATGATAATTGGCAAACAATCAACAACCGATAAATGTCGGGTCTGGTACTGTTTGGGTTTGAGGTTAGGTTTGAGTTTTCGACATTTTTTTAAAACATATTTTTTAATATTTTAAATATTTGTTGTATTTTTTAGCAATAATATATTTGAGTATAATCAGGAATAGCTATAATTAATAAAAATAAATATGCAAACAATCAAAAACCTAGCAACGCCAGTTCAGGTAGGGTTTGGGTTTAGGTTTGGGTTTTCGGCATCTTTTTAAAACATATTTTGTAATATTCTAAATATTTATTGTATTTTTTAATATATTTTTTGAAATATTTTTCTACTAATTTTTTAAATATTAAAATATTTTCTATATTTGTTTGTATTTTAGCTAACATTTGTTTTATAGCAATACAGAATCAGGAATAGCTATAATTAATAAATAATAGATAATAGGATAATCAAAAACCGAGCAACGCCGGGTCGGGTACGGCTAGTATATATATATATATATATATATGTGTGTGTGTATCTGGTGAGGTAACTCGAGAACCGGGGTACGTCGCGAAAATCTTTTATACCCGATCTTAATAAATTTGCAACAGTATGGTCTTGGTCCAGAAAATTTTTTGAATTTTATACCGCGTACCCCAGAAAAACCTGAAAAATTGACTTTTTGCCATTAAAATGATTTTTTGTCGTCCAAAATCTTCGGCGTCGCATTTTTGAAATATCTTTTTTACATTTTTTCGAACTATTTTTTTGAATTTTTTTTGATTTTTTTTTGAAATTTTTGGAAATTTTGGAAATTTTTTGAAATATTTTTGAAATATTTTTGACATTTTTTGAAATATTTTTGAAGTTTTTTTTAAATATTTTTAAACATTTTTTTGAAATTTTTTTAAAATATATTTTGTAATATTATTTATATTTTTTGTATTTTAAAAAATATTATTTGAAATAATTTTTTATATTTTTCAACTATTCGTTGAAATATTATTATTTTAAGATATAATTAAAATATTATAATTATATAATAAATATATAAATATTATAAGATATAATAATATACTTTTTAAAATATTTGTAGAACATTTATAAAAAATATATTTTGTAATATTTGGAAATATTTGTTGTATACTAGGAATACAGAATCAGGAATAGCTATAATTAATAAATAATAGATAGGTAAACAATCAAAAATCGATCAACGCAGGGTGCGGTTTGGGTTTTCGATATTTATTAAGTACTATTTTGTAATATTGGAAATATGTGTTGTATTTTTTTAAATATTATTTGAAATATTTTTGAAATATTTTTCCACTAATTTTTGAGATATTAATATTTGTATAAATTTGTTTGAATTTTAGCAACAATTTATGTTATTGTATATGAAAAGCAGAATCATGAATAGCCATAAATAATAAATAATAGATAGGTAAGCTATCAAACAACGAGTAAAGCAAAGTTGGGTACGGCAAGAAATTCCAAATCAGGAATAGTTATAATTAATAAATGATAGATAGGCAAATAATAAAAAACCGCCGATTTGGAACTGTTTGGGTTTAGGTTTTCAACATATTTTGGAATATTTGAAATATCTGTTGTATTTTTTGAAATATTTTTTATCTAATTTTTTAAATATTAAAAAAAATATGTTTCTACATATGTTTAATTTTATTTAATTGTATATACTAGAAATGTAGGATCAGGAATAGCTCTAATTAATAAATAATAAATAGGCAAACAATCAAAAACCGATAAATGTCGAGTCGAGTACTGTTTGGATTTGGGTTTAGGTTTGAGTTTTCGACATTTTTTTAAAACATATTTTGTAATATTTTAAATATTTTTTGTATTTGTTAGCAATTATATATTTTAGAATAATCAGGAATAGCTATAATTAATAAAAATAAATAGTCAAACAATCAAAAACCTAGCAACGCCGGGTAGGGTATGACTGCTAATATGTTGAAATATTTTTTATATTTAAAAAATATTTTTAGACACTTTTTAAAAATATATTTTATAATATTTTAAAGTATTTTTGTATTTTTGTATTTTTACAAAATATTTTACGAATAAGTCTTAAAAAGAACAACGCTAGATCTACATCGGATACAGTTAGATTTATTAAATATTAGTTAGAAGACAACAATTAAAGAATAGCTATGCATAATTAGGAATAACTATAATTAATAATTGATAGGCAAATAATAAAAAAACGAGCAACGTCGGGTTGGGTTCGGCAAACAATTTTAAATCAGGAATAGTTATAATTAATAAAGTATAGATAAGCATATAATTAAAAACCGATCAACGCCGTTTTGGGACGGTTTGGGTTTGGGTTTTCAACATATTTTGTAATATTTGAAATATTTGTTGTATTTTTTAAAATATTTTTTGAAATATTTGTTCACTAATTTTTTAAATATTATAAACAATATTTTTCTATATTTGTTTGTATTTTAAATAAACTTTATTTAATTGTATATACTAGAAATATAGAATCAGAAATTGCCCTAATTAATAAATAATAAATAATAGATAGGCAAACAAACAAAAACCAAGAAATGCCGGGTCGGGTATGGTTTGTTTTTAAAACATATTTTGTAATATTTTATATATTTTTTTGCAATTTTTAGCAATTATATATTTTAGAATAATCAGGAATAGCTATAATTAATAAAAAAATAAATAGGCATTAAAAATCAGGTATGGCTACTAATATGTTGAAATATTTTTTATATTTCTTAAAATATTTTTAGACACTTTTTAAAAATATATTTTGTAATAATTTAAATTATTATTTGTAATCTTACCAAATATTTTACAAATAATCTTAAAAACGAACAACGCTGAGTCTACATCGGATACAGTTAGAATTAGTAAATATTAGTTAGAAGAAAAAAATTAAATATTAGCTAAGTATAATCAGGAATAGCTACAATTAATAGGCAAATAATCAAAAACCTAGCAACGCAGGGTAGTGTACGGTTTGTGTTTGGGTTTAGGTTTGGGTTTTAGACATTTTTTTAAAACATATTTTTTAATATTTGAAATATTTGTTGTATTTTTTAACATATTATTTGAAAATGTTTTCTACTTTGTTTTGTATGTCAGCTAACATTTATTTTATTATATATATCAATTAAGAATCAGGAATAGCTATAATTAATATATAATATATAGGAAAATAATCAAAACCGAGCAACGCCGGGTCGGGTACGGCTAGTATATATATATATTTCTACTTACATCGACGATTCCACACATAACATGCCACTGTTATCACTATTATACGATTCTATTAAAATATAATTACGCCTAAATTTAGATTCACTTGGAAAACTAAGAAAACGTATTGATAAATGCATATTATTAATATTATCTCCTGTATATAGTAATATTTATGATTATTTTCACTTATCAATTATCATTTATTATCAATATATATTTATATAAATTAAAAATAAATTAAATTATAGATATCGATTATTAATGGAAAACAAAGTAAATTATGATATTATTTTTTAATATTTAAAATAGTTTTTAATTACTTTTATTTATTATATAATACAAATATATATAGTTTATTTACATATTATATTTTGTATAGATTACATATTTTTAGAATAATTATATTTTAATTAAATATATTACATAAATAGTAACTTATATTTAATGTTAATATTTACAAAATAAGTATACAAATGTGTATTAATAAATGTAATAAAATATAATTTAAATTAGTATATTTGAAGTAAAGATTTTAAGTATAAATTGATATATATATATATATAATGGATCACTCTACTACAACATCTCATCAATCATCTCGTATGTGGCTACCCTTCTCCCTCAGGTTTAAATTACGTATCTATAATCCAACAATCAATATATTCTTTCACCCCTAGCTATATCTCTGATCTAATTAAAAAACGTACTATATTACCTTCTCTTCATTACCAAAATGCTCCTCTACTTATATCCCAGAACTCTAGTATAACTTCCCTAAATTCTGGATCTTTTAAAAATTCCGGTCCAACCTTATGGAATTCCCTCCCTCCTAATATTCTATTCAATTAAATTAAATTCAATTACATTTTATTGCGAATTAATTGATATAAAGATAATATAAGATTACAAAAAAAATGAAAATAAATTAATCGCAAAACGACCACAAAACGTAAATAAATAATAACATATAATAAATGTAATACATAAATTGTATTTTATTGATAAAGTACGGTTTACATGGACCGGGATATAATTAAATAAATTTTAATATAATAATTATGGAATATATATTATTTAAAAAAATAATAATAATTTATAATAGTTAATATAAATAATTATAAATACTTAAAATATATAATATTACTTTATTATCATTTTGATTTTATTTTTAAATGCATTTAAAGATTTTAAGTTGATAATCGATTCATCTAGACGATTCCATTGTTTTGCAACTCTAGTATTCACTAAATTTCGTCGTACATCTAAGCATGAATTATCGATTATTATACATTGTGAGTTGCCACGTGTAGAAGAATTAGTTTTAATATTAAGAATAGATGAATAATCAATGTCAACTAATCCATTAATTAATTTATATATCATTATAATATCAAATCGTTTCCTTCTTATTTATAGTGATTCATATTTTCGTAGTTTTCATAAGGTATATTACAACGGTAATAAAGGCGACGAGTAAAATATTTGTGAACTTTTTCGATTTTCGATTTGAGTCCAATATAGGTTCTAGCTTCAATTCCAGGATTCCATATGGTTGTCGAGAATTCAACGTGAGGTATTGCGTAAGTAATATAATCTTTAATAATTGCTATTTTATTATTTGTAATAAAGTAACGAAATATACGATTAATTACATTATATGCACCAGTATAACACATACCAATATGATTTTTAAATAGAGAGATTTATCAAAATTAATTCCTAGATCTTTATATGATATGCAATTTAATATTGTATTATTATTAATTGTAAAGTTAGCAACTAATGCTTGGCCTAAAGTAAGACAAGCTGTTTTAATCGCTGCATTTTCCAGTTTCCATGTAATAGACCAATTATAAAATTGATCAATAGTTATTTGAAGTTTGATTCTATCATTAATATTATTAGAAATTAGGCTAAGTTTGGTATCATCGGCAAAGAGATTAATATTAATGTCAGTATCAATTGAATCAACTAGATCATTAATAAAAATAAGAAAAAATAATGGTCCAATAACTGAACCTTGAGGTACACCAGATATAATTATAACTGAATCAAATTTTATATTATTAATTGTTACTTGTTGGGATCTATTAAAAAGAAAACTTTTAATCCAAGATAAAATATTTCCAGAAATACCGATATTATATAGTTTAACTAATAATTTTGTATGCGAAACTTTATCAAATGCCTTTGCATAATCAAGATAAATAATGTCGATAAATGTATGTTATTCAATAGCAGTTATCCATTGGGAATAATATTTGAGTAATTGAATTTCAACAGATTTACCAGAACGAAATCCGAATTGAGAATCTGAAAGAAGAGACATTTTTTTTAAATAGAAATTTAATTATTTTACTAAAATGCGTTCAAAAATTCTAGACATTATTGATGTGATCGATATTGGTCTATAATTAGCTTTATTATTAGGATCACCTTTTTTATAAAGTGGAATAATAAAAGATAATTTCCACATGTCAGGACAAATACCAGATGATAATGATTTATTAAATAAAATTGTTAGAAGTATCGAAAGTTCAAAAGAAAATAACCTGCAAATAATTGAAGGAATATTATCCGGTGGTAAAGTATAAGAACTTGAAAGTTTAAATAGATATTTTCTAATTAATAAATTTCAAAAAATAAAGTTATTTATAAACAATTCTTTATTAGACTGTTTTAAGGTTGGCATTATATTATTTCAGTAATAAATACAGATGCGAATTGCTTGTTGAGTATATTTTATTTATCTAAATCCGAATGTAAGTAAGTATTATTATCCGATTTTATTGGACAAATATTAGATATGGATGCGCATCTAGAATTAATATATTTAAAGTCCAAATTAAAAATGTATTGTTTGATTTATGTATAGTTTTAAATAACTTTAAAAGTTCTTTTAGATCCCACAAAAGATTTATAAATCTTACTTCTTATTTTCTCTCTACCCATAATCATTAAATCATCCAACTTATTATTTGTTTCCGTGTTATATTCAATGTATCATTATTATCATTATTATCCTATATCATTATTAAAGTGTTATTGTATTATTATCATTATCTTATTATTATATAACACTCCACTATATCAATTCAGTCTGTAGTATATAACACTACACTATATCAATGCAGACCGTAGTATATAATAGTCCTCTATATTATTGTTGTCCATGGTATATAAAATGTATATTATTATTAAATTATTATCGTATTACTATTATTTTATTATTATTTTCTTCCCGCATGAGCGAAGGGGTCTACATGACCCTATTTTATTGCAAATAAATATAATATCATCATCATTATCATCATCATATATATATATATATATATATATATATATATATATGTGATTATATATATATATATATATTTAATATTATAATATTATAATGATACATTATGTAAAAAATAAGTTATTTTAATTTCACAGTATATAATGTATTAATAACTATAATTAACTTACTATAAATATAATATGAGAACATTATATATATATATATATATATATATATATATATATATATAGTGATATTGTAATTATTTGGTACGAAATGAAATATTTACTTAAAAGACAATTTTTAAATAATATAAAAAAATCTGAAATTGTATATCATAAGTCATTAGTGTATTATATTCAATAATATATTATAATATTATTATAATAATAAATTATATACAAATATATTTTCTAGCAAAAATTTGCTTTAATACAAATGATATGGTATTGATAGATAACCTATGCTTACATAGAAATATATATTTGGTAGACACGAATAATGAAATATAGATCAATATATTATGTGTTAATATTATATTATTATTATTTTAATTTGAAACCATTCATGTTCACTATCGTTCACAGCCATGTATATGGTTATATATATATATATATATATATAAATATATATATATATATATATATATATATATATATTAAAATATATGAATACAAAAGTAATATATTCGTGTGCAGTTTTAAACCTAATAATTTTAAATATACTCTCTCGATTTGATAAACTCCATCAAAATCAGCACGCCACCAATGGGGGCCACTTAACACATTAATAATTAAAGAGTATGTATTATTTATATTTAGTATTCCGTAATTCTCAGATGTAGTATGTGTTGCATCCATTCTACAATGATATATTTAAATATGTATTTATTTGTAACTAGGATATATTTAGTATTTTACTAATTATATTAATATATTTAATTAAATAGAATGGTGTGTATATATTTATATCATTTAATGTATTTATTTTGTATCTGTATCTAGGATATATTAATATTATACTAATTATATTAATATATTTAATTAAATAGAATGGTGGGTATATATCATTTATATTAAAAATAATATAATAGGTATATATATTTTAAATATTATGAGTGACTGAGAGGAGGTATAGGAGGAAAATTATTGTTGTTAATTAGATTGTGGGATTCGGTATTAGAATGATCAAGCAAATAATGGATATAATAGTGTATATATGTAGGGGACATAACGGAGTAATGGTCGTTTTAATCCTGGTTGGGTTTTAATTAACGCTTACAAGATGTTAAATAGGATAAAAAGGTATTATCTAAATATGTATAATATTTAGATAATCAAAATGTCTATAGGACTAGGACTATAGGGACCTATATAGGACTATAGGACCTAATGTAAAGTACATTCAAAAAAAAAAAAATTAATTAATTTCCCTAATTTATTACATAATGATTTTTTGTCATATTTTAACAAAAACATGATTATATATATTTATACTATTTATGTGTATGAGTGTGTATGTATATAATTAAATCAAATAAGGTGCGTATGCATCATAAATATAATTATTTAATATTATATAATTAAAAAAATATAAATCGAATACATTTCGAGACACCTATTGCATATTCTGATATTAGCGGCCACTACCCCGAACTTGCCTTATTGTAATGCTTTTTTATGCCTTTTTTAATACTTAATAAATCGTTAATATTATTCAGTAATATATAGAAGTAAAATCACACTATTCTAGATCTATAACATTTATAGATAATTCAAAATAAATAAGATATTTCAATTCAGTAATTATCGATATATTAGAAGTATGCTGAGGCGTAAACTACTTCGTTCTCTTCCCGAGATGAACGATTATATGTTACGTGGGTAGATAAGGGTTAGGAATATTATTGAGTAGGGAGAATCGGTAATCGATTATAACAGGTATGTGGATAATGGTAAGATTATGGCGAGTTAGGTATTTATTTATGCGATAGATTTTGAAAATATATATTCATTTGAGGCTTATTTTAATATTAGTATTATATTAACATTTTTTTATCACGCTTTTAACTTTAAATTTCGGTTCATAAAATAAATTAATGACTAAATTGTGAAATGTATATTTTGAAATCGCGATTATATAACATAAATGACCAGTCACTAATTAGAGCTAGCGGATGGCGATATATCCATAGTTCTACTAGGTTGTTATATAGTTACTATCTGTAGTTGTTATTTTGAACTTGTTTTTATCAATAACTTACAAAAGTATATACTATATACTAAGGATGTAAATGATGCCGAGCTTTTGATGCCGAGCCGAGACTATTGGTTTTTGATGCCGAGCCGAGATTTTCATTTTCGGAAAAAAAACGAGCCCATGCCGAGCCGAGACTCTAACCAAACGAGCCCGAGCCGAACCGAGACTTTAGCTAAACGAGCCCAAGCCGAGCCGAGACTTTAGTAAAACGAGCCGAGACTCTAGTCAAACGATCCCGAGCCGAGATGAGACTCTTACAAAACATAATCGAGACGAAATGATGCTTTTTGGAAGTTACATTTTAAACATAATTTTTATATATTTATCCATATTTTTATTAATGTTTCCTATTTCATGTGACATAATATTAATTATATGTTCTCTGTACTCTCAGACTTAAATATGGCTTTATTAATTTCGCGAGGTATGTTGGTGTCTTGTGATGATATGCAAAATGTGTAGTTATCAGTAATTTATAAATAATGTGGAAAATAATTGATAGTAGGTGTTGTTGTCGAATCATTTCAGTAATTCTGATCGTCTATTGATCTTGGTGGTAATTTATATATTACGCGAATGACGATCGAATTATTTTATTTAATGGCATTAACTGATGAGGAGGTAAATTAATTAAAAGTATGTTACAAATTTTAACTTACAATAGTCCAATAAAGATTTGATTTAGCAATTTACATGTATTACAATTGATATTTGTTCTTATAATTCTAATATTATGCAATTGATAGTTGGCGGATTTTATTTTTTGTGTTTATGAACATTTTAAGAATTAACACTCCTGGTAGTTATTTATGATACTTATCTGATAGTTTGTATTGTAATGAAATTATTTTCGTTTGATATACAAAACAATGATTCTGGTAACTGACACTGAAACTATATTGAGCTTATAAAAACTGAGACTAACACTTAAATGATGACTTTAATAAGCATGAGTTAATATCAATGCATTTTATAGAGACTGAGACTGCATCGATGCTTTAGGTAACCCATTCTGAGACTTAAACGATGCTATTATTATTTACATTGAGACTGAATCGATGCTTTAGGTATTGAGACTGAGACTGCATCGATGCTTTGGGTAACCGAGACTGAGACTGCATCGATGCTTTGGGTAACCGAGACTGAGACTGCATCATGCTTTATGTGACTGAGACTGAGACTGCATCGATGCTTTAGATTTGAGCATCATTTACATCCCTACTATATACCTACACAATACATTGTTTACTAATTATGTTATGATATAGCTGTTTCAAGTCCCCTCTCAGTTATTTATAAAATATAAGACTACTATTAATTATGGAATCCATTTATAATCGATATTTGTATTTATATTTCACCGTATTTCAATAAAGGAATAAATATTATTATTATACAGAATTCGGTAATTAACGTAAAAATATCATCTACGATATAAATTATTAATTTCCTTTATTATTTATCATATATTTAAACACTTATTATATGTATTTCATGAACTATATCAGATATTTTAACTAATCTTAATTGTTAATTTAGATAAAACTAACCCAGAAGTGATTATATTGGTAACATGTATATTATTACACGCCTACATGCGTGCACACATACTAATGTTATATAATATGTATTTATAGACATCGTTAATTAAATGCAAATTATTATTTTTAATTTTAAAATTAATATGTAAACAAATTGTTAATTAAATTAATAATTAAGAACAAATCAATTACAAATTATTACAATAATTATGTAAACAAATATTATATATTATTAAATTAAATACATGTAATTTCTATTAAATATAAATATTATACATGTATTAATCTAGTAAGATGATGATCACCATGTACAATATACATATGAAATATAGTTATGCAATCGGGTGATAATATCGTGTATAAACAATAGCAACCCTAGCGTAATTATTGTTCCGAGATAATGAATAATATTCTAAGTATACATATTTCTATTTGTATTCACGATCAGCAGTCTTATTTAGGAGTTCGCGCAATGTGAGATCAGACAGTCCAGGATATCATCCATCCAGTTTCACTACGGAAGGCCTCTATTTCTACTGACCTCGACTGATCCTTGCAATTTCATCTTAGCTAGCGATTCCTGTCTAGGAATATGGACAAAAAAAGTAATTTTTCTAAGTACAACCATCTATAAGTTGCTTATAAATTCCTAGTTTCCTTAATAGTTCGGTGGATACGTAGATATTAGTTTTCCTTTGTTTGTATGTGTTTAGGAGTCTTCAATGTGATTTATATTCGTATGCACATATCTTCTTTTTAGACTCTTCCAATAAGGTATATAGTAAAATTCCCAGAAAACCAATATCAGATAATGTTGGATAATGTCAGATAAATCACAAATAATTTGAGAAAATGTGTCCAACTCAATAAATACAATTAATAGTGAGATATTTTGAGAACAATTATCTATAAAGTTAGATAATTTGAGAAAAGTTGTCCAACTCAATAAATACAGATAATAGTGAGATATTTTGAGAAAAATTATCTATAAAGTTAGATAAATATGCATAATATTTACACTGCGATAATTGTGAGATATTTTGAGAAAAATTCTCTAGTTATGATAACATTAGGGAGGGGTAGCTACTATAGTGTCCTAGGACACTCTTATCAAATTACAAGTCTACCAAGGACGTGTTTTGAGTATCGTGCCCAGCTCTGCATATAGGTATATATATAAAACTTAAGTATTGTTATTCAGAATATAAAGTTAAGTTAATATATAATATTTAGTTGACTTTACCAATATACAATATGAATAATATATACTAAATTTATCTCCATACTATTATTTATATTATTTATACTATTATTTATATTCCTATACTAAATCTATCTGGTAATCAATAAAATATTTTTTAAATAATACAACGTTGTTAAATGATATCAATATGATTAATAAGCATATATATGCATATATATGTAATATCAGGCCCGTAGCCACGGGGGGACCTTCGGGGGCAAGGCCCCCCCCTGAGATCGGCTAGGCCCCCCCAGAGATTAGGTAGGCCCCTAAAACTTGTTTCATATTAAGTTTTTTTCATATAGTATTTACTAGATATTCAACTATATTTATATTTTTATTTTATAATTTTATTTATATTATATTTATTTATTAGAATGTATGTATGATAGTTATATCAATTATAGCGAGGATCAAATTCAGTATTTATAGTTTGATAAAATATTTTCTAAAATTATGGTAAATATTACAAATAAATTTTAATAATTTAATTTCATCTGATCTCGGAAATGTTTGTCATAAATGTACAAGTTGTAGAACAATTTTGGAAATAAAATAAAAATATTTACCGATAATATATATTATAATATTATATATATATATATATATATACAAAATAATGCAAAAGTTGTATTGAGTATTACTGAGACTTGGTTAACTACTGATGATTATACTCTAGCTTCCCAACTGACCTCTGATTGTTGTTAAGTATTGCTTACTAATAGGTCTACATCACAGCGTCGTGTTGCTTGGCTCTATTATTCTCATCGGAACTTAAGATTATTTCGTCATCCACCCCATGTTTATCTTCACATGTAATTATGATCTGTAATATTCAGTTTCCTTCATTATTCACCATTATAATTATACTTATTTACCTTCCACCTTTATATAGCCTATGGAGTTTCTTAGCTGACCTCTCTTATATTTTAGAATCTTTCACATTAGTTAACACGGTTATTCTTGGTGATTTTAATATTCAAATTAATAATGAAAATCATGCTTCCTTATCTTTGAATAAACTTATATTTAATTATTCTCTGTTGCAATATGTTTTCCTTACTAATAACACTAATAGTAATGATATTGACTTTTTTTATATCTAGCTGATTCTAAATTAATTTCATATCCCACTTAAAGTTCTCTAATATCTGATCACTTTGTCATATTACTTGATTTGAACTTGCCGGAGACACAAATTAATCGACTTTCTAGATCGTTTCGGAAAATCTCCTCTATTGATAAACCAATGTATGTTAACTCTGTATTCCATCAACTTAACAACAGTATATATTCTGATTTATCAACACTTTTTGATTATTTTAATTTGGCATTATCTCATTCGCTTGATATTGTTGTACCCTCCATTACTCTTATCAACCGAACTTATTCTAAGTTTTCCTGGTTTAATACGGAGCTTATTAAACTACGGCAAATATTTCGTATCTACAACGTAAATATGCATCCTCTAAATTTGAATCTGATCTTATTTCCTTTAAAGTTTTCGATCGCTTTACAAGAAAAAACTTCTCTCTACCAAATCGTCATAGGCTACTTTACTGATATGATCGGTAGTTATGGAATGTTATATACATATATATATATATATATATGTATAAGGCGTATGCCTATATATGCATAGATACGAGCGACAAGGCTTCTATAGTTTATTGGGTGATTCTAGCACTGCCTATACATCGCGGCGGTCCGCTATATATAGGCAGTCGTCTGCACGTGGGCGATCATGCGAGACGGTTGGAATGTGCGTGCGTGATACCAGGCACTAGGCGTACATGCGCTGATATCACGTTGGTATACAATATCACGCATGTGGTAGATATACAATAATATGGAATGGTCCATTATGTGTGTTTATAAGAGGGGAGTAATATACAAGTGGATAACATAACATCCCTCCTTCTCCCGATTGGAGAAGAACGATGGAGATCGTTCGAGCTAGAGAGGTAAGGCGGATCCGACGACGAAACCTACTTGTGGCGCTTGTGCCATTCAGCCTACTTGTCGGAATCCATATGTAGTTAGGGAATATACCAGTCTCGATCTCCTTCGGGGCGACTTGTAATCATAGGTTGTCGTATACCTGGAATATTGTTGATTTGTATATATTCGCAAGAGGTGGTATTAACTATACAATATATAGGTTAGTTTAAGGTGAATATCTATTTGGTGGATTTCTAATGCGCGTACTACGTCGTGGTGTAATAGGTAAGGTATCGGTGGATTGGGGATCATTTACGTTGGGCATGGAGGGTGTACTAGTCGATGGTGTTATAAAATTATAGTTAGCAGTAACAGTTGGTAGGGTTGGCTCCGGTGGTATTGGGCGAATGTGGTGTCGTGTTCGTCTTAGGAGGCCTGTTGGTCCTAGAACTTCATATGAGTGTGGGTCTGTTAGTATTCGTGATATATTTCCTCTGGTCCATGTATTGTTTGTTGGTGTTTTTATAATGACGGGCTGTTGTGGTTTGAGAATAGTGGGTTGTTGTTTCCTTCTGTGGGGGGTCTAGTTGTCGGTGTTGGGTTTGTAATCGTCTTTGTAGGTTGCGGTATTGAGTATCATTGTTTTCAGTGGATTGGTGGAATAGTATCTGTATTGGACTCGGTGATTTTGTATCTAATGGTGTATTGCGCCATGATAGAAGAGCCTTGCGAGGGTCACCTATAGTCTTCTGGAGTATTTGTTTAACTGTTTGCACATGTCTTTCAATGAACCCATTAGACTGTGGATAATGGGGACTGGAAGTGATGTGTTTGAACTCCCATTCAGACGCAAAGGTTGCAAATAGTGGTGCGCTGAATTGCGGACCATTATCAGTTAACAATATAGTTGGTATACCAAATAGGGATAGTATGTCTTTTATTTTGTTGATAATAGTCTCACAAGATGTACTGTTGGGTAGGTGATGGATAATAGGGTATTTGCTAAAGTAGTCTACGATTAAAATATAGTTATTGCCGTGAAGATGAAACAAATCGGCGGCTATGGTATCCCATGGCTTCGTAGGTAGTAATCTGTCGGTTGGGGGAGGGCGCCAAGGGCTTCTAGCATAGTCCTGACATACTGTACATAAATTTACATAATTAGTTAGGTCTTTACGCATGGTTGGCCAATATACTGCGTCTTTGGCTAATAGCATCATTTTCTCTACACCGGTGTGTGCTATGTGTAGTTTAGACATGATTTTAGGTATGGCACGCGATGGCACTAGGGCAGAGAGGCCTTTATATATTAAACCATTACTACTAATTAATGCATCTCTATAGGGCCAGTATGGGTGTAAGTCTTTAGGGAGGTGTCGTCTATCGTTGGGTAAACCAGTTTGTATTATATTATTTAGTCGGGCGTGTAAGTCGTCATCGTTTTTAGCCAGTATCAGTAGTGTTTCAGTTTGGGGAGTTAAATTGATCATATTGATAGTATGGTACGTTGGGGATGGAAGTGCGAACGTTGTATCCCTCGAAAAGGCATCTGCTAATATCAGATCCTTCCCGGGGCGGTATTTTATCGATAATTTATATGTTTGCAGTCTCAGTAGCATGCGTTGGAGTCTGGCTGGAGCAGATGATATGTGTTTTAAAATGATCATTTCTAGTGGTTTATGGTCACTCTCAACTGTAAATTCGGATCCATAAACATAATGGTGGAACCGTTCACATCCGAAAATGACTGCGAGGAGTTCCCTCTCTATGTTTGCATAACGACGTTCAGTACTAGTAAGGGTGCGGGACGCATAACATACGGGACGGTTGTTTTGGAGTAGTACTGCTCCGAGTCCTATACCTGACGGGTCAACTTGGATTGTTGTATGTAGTTGTGTGTTAAAATATGCGAGGATTTTAGGCCTGCATAATTCAGCTTTGATGTTATCAAAGGCTACTTGGTGGGAAGGGGTCCATTCAAAGATGACATCTTTGTGGGTTAAATTTTGAATAGGGGAGATTAAGTTGGTCATGTTAGTAGTGAATGGGGACATATACGTTGCTATTCCGAGGAAGCTGCGCAATGTAGTAATATTAGTGGGTGGTGGTATTCTAGATATAGCTGCGGTCCTTTCCGGGTCTGGCCTAGTGCCTGACTTAGAATATAGGAGTCCGAAGAAGGGTATTTCGCTAGATGAAATTATGCATTTTTGTTTATTAAATACTAGGCCATATACGCGAGCGCGTTGAAATAGTGCCATCAGATTTTCATCGTGTGTGATAGTATTGTTACCATAAACGATTATGTCGTCGGCTATGTTTATAATGCCCTTTAAATTTTCTAGCATAAGGTCCATATGGTGTTGGAAAACATCTTGTGCCAGATTGAGGCCAAATGGAAGTCGTTTAAAACGAAATCGACCCATATGGGTGTTGAAGGTAGTTAGGATACTGGACTGATGGTCTAGTTTGACAGACCAGTAGCCAGATCTAGCGTCTAATTTTGAAAATATTGTTGCGCCACTAAGTAAGTTATTAACTTCTTCTAATGTTTTCGAAACGTGATGGGGACGTAGGATTGCCTTATTCAGGTCTTTAGGGTCAAGGCAAATTCTGATTTTGCCAGAGCTTTTGCGTACATAGGTTAAGCTTGATACCCATCGAGTAGGTGTGGATATGCGAGTTATGACACCTTGCTCGACCATTGATCGGAGCTCGGTAGCCACTTCGTCGCGTATATGCACAGGTACGCGTCTGGCTGCGTGCACTACTGGGGGATATCGGGATTAGTATGTATGGTTAATTCTCCCGGAAACATTCCAATTCCTTGGAACAGATCCGGGAAAAGTTTGTCTAAGTTATCTATTGTCAAGGGGCTCAGTACTGTCGATATAGCACAGTTCATTGTAATGAGTGACATAGCAATACAAGAGGGGTAACCAATAATAGTTGGTCCTAATGTATCGACTACATAAAAATCTAGTTCGTATTTCATATTATAATGGTGGACGCTGAGCCTGGTTGTACCAAGCAGTTTGATAGGTTTTTGACCATATGCGAGTAAGGCGGTTGTTGCCTTAGTAAGGGAGGGCGCATAGTCTAATGTTTTGTATATAGTAGAGGGAAGTACATTTACTTGGGCTCCTGTATCTACCTTTGCGCGTATTATAATAGTGCTATTATGAGATTGTTTGATAACTAATTTAGCGAAAATCTCGTCTCGAGTGTCCACACATCTATCTCGGATGGTGTCGATAGCGTGTATATTTCGTGTCGATCGGCACATTGATGCCCAGTGGTTGAATCGACCGCATTTGTTGCATTTGACTCCGAGTGCAGGGCAGGTGTCGTGTTGCCTCCCACAGCTTATGCATGGCTTGGTGTCTTTCGTAGGAGCCTTAGCCACTGTATGTATTGTGGGCTCGAGAGGGGCGTGGTGTCTATTTACGGCTTCGTCGGTCTGGTATATCAAGAGTGCTTGATCAATAGTTGTGATGTTACTACTGATTAATTTATCGCGAGCAGCTCTTGATATACCTCCTCTTAGTAGTGCGTCTAGTAGAGCATCGTTGCTGTTGGCGTATGCGCACCGTGATACAAGGCGACGACAACAGGTGATGAAATCACATATCGGCTCGTGTGTATGTTGTCTTGATTCCTGTAGATGTAGTCTATGGACGAGTGGGCTTACAGATGGGCCCACAGAGAGGAACAGTTGTGTCCAGATGTGCGCGATAGGGCAGGCGTCTTTGACGATTTCGGGCCAGTACTGCTGTTTTTCTTGGCCTTCCTCTCCTAGCCATAGCAGCACATAGCTTGCTTGTTTTATTGGTGTGAGGTCTGCTAGTGGGCCATTGAAAGAGATTGTGCATGTTCTCTTGAATTTACATACTTCTTCGTATCTGTCCTGTGCGGTCCAGTTGAAGGTTGGTTGGGTGAATATGGGGTACATTGTTTGAGGGTAGGGTAGTGGGTGTTAGGTGCGGTAGGATGTGTAGTATCACTTAAACAACTGCCACCATGTTATATACATATATATATATATATATATATATATATATGTATAAGGCGTATGCCTATATATGCATAGATACGAGCGACAAGGCTTCTATAGTTTATTGGATGATTCTAGCACTGCCTATACATCGCGGCGGTCCGCTATATATAGGCAGCCGTCTGCACGTGGGCGATCATGCGAGACGGTTGGAATGTGCGTGCGTGATACCAGGCACTAGGCGTACGTGCGCTGATATCACGTTGGTATACAATATCACGCATGTGGTAGATATACAATAATATGGAATGGTCCATTATGCGTGTTTATAAGAGGGGAGTAATATACAAGTGGATAACATAACATGGAATATATTCTAAACAAGATTATAAATTATCTTTCACCTTAGTAGGTAAAACCCAGACCAAGCATCTTCCGGACCAACCTGATTTAGTTATTTGTTCATTGTTTGCCAATTTCTTCCAACAAAAAGTTTCTAGCATTATCAATATACTTCTAAACACATCCTTGAAATCCCCCTTGATCCTATTCCACTCAATATACTTATTTCATTATCACCATATTTTATTGGACTTATCGCGTAAATCAATCATATATCTATTATATAATATATTGTTCCACACTCAATGAAATATTCATAGATTATTTCGATTTAAAAAAAACAACTCTTGACGAATCTAATGTATCAAGTTATCGTCAAATATCCCAGTTGTCATCCATAACTGAGATCTCAGAACGAGTTGTGTCCACTCAACTTATTAATTACATTAGTATCAATGCTATTGTTGATAAATAACGCAACATTAATAGATAACATATTCTATAGGGAATCTATAGGAAATTCTATAGGAAATCCTAATGGAAATTTATCTAATAATAATAATAATAAATATTTATTAGAAAAGAGTTATACATTTTTTTCGTATGAAGTATATAAATTAATTATATTGTTATTTACTCTAAAGGGATTCAGATAAAGATCAATATCTTTTCTATGCTGTCGCCAGAACAACAGATGTCGCCCGAACTAATATATGTACACTGCAGTACACTGTACAGAGTACTCAGTGATGGGCACGATCACGATCGTCGATCCCGATCGCGATCGTGATCTTGATCGCGATCGACGATCGTTTGAAAATGATCGAGTAAAATGATCGACGATCGACGATCGTTAGAAAATGTTAATGAAGAAAATGTTCGGTTTCATGGGGGAATACGGACGGTAGGCAAAAATTAAATAACTATAAATAGCAAATTTCGGGTAAGACGTGCATTGTACGTCGTGCAATATACGTCGTGCATTACCCGAATTCACTATACACTCTAGTGCACACGAAATTTAAATCTAAATGATAAAAATATAATATATATATATAGAATAATGCCTTATAAAAATATACGTATACACCATTCGTATTAATTAATTAATTAATATTTTCGTATTGATTTTTTTGGGTTGTTTGATTTATTTGGTTTAGTTTTATTATTCTGTTTTGTTAGCTGCATTATTATAATGATTATATCCCAAAGTGAGCCTACAAAGTTATTAGTAACTACAAATAATGTATTCGCGCGTGAACTTTGTTATTTATAGTTATTTAATTTTTGCCTACCGTCCGTACATTCCGTTTCATGTTGATACTTTTAACAAAATCGATGATGTTAAATTTAATTATAATAGTAAATGAGTCATCGACTCAATGAGTGGACCAAGCGAACTATTGGTCCACCTCTCAATTTAGCGGTCAATGTATGACCGAAGATGGTCATTTTAACGGTCATCAGTTATGACTCATAACTATTGGTCCAGCGGTCATCTAATTATATAATATATAATTAAATTATAAAAAGCGGTCAATTTAACGGTCAATGTATGACCGAAGATGGTCAGTTTAACGGTCATCAGTTATGACTCATAACTATTGGTCCAGCGGTCATCTAATTATATAATATATAATTAAATTATAAAAAGAATGGTTTGAATATACATGAATTTAAATATTATATTTATTTATTTTATAACTTATATTAAATAAAAATCGAATTGACCGCTGGACCAATAGTTATGACAGTGGAAATGATGGTAGAATATATTTTTTCATTTAATATAATTATATTAAATATAACTTAAGTTATATAATAAACAAATATTGACTGTTAAACTTTAACACAGTCAGTGTTAAATTGATGAGACATCATAAATTGATTATACATGTATAACTTGAACTTGAACTTGTTAAACAAGTTAAACTTGTGTTTTATGTTCTTCTTGTTATCATAGTTGTAGACATAGATATTTAAAAATAGAAGCGCGTGAGAGCTTTAAAATACTGCTTTAAATAACGAAAGAGACTGTTCTAAATAGATCACTAAATTACGTATATATTTTATATGTTCATAATTATTATTCCTTACATATAAATATTATAATAATATAATATATTTAATAGTAGAAATATATATTTTAGTAATTTGTTTATTATATTTTATTCATTATAATATACTTATGAATTAGTATAATTATTATACTATATTTATAAATATATATGTTTACACTATCAAAGTTACTTTGAAAGTATAATAATTATGAAAATATAAAATGTATACCAAAATTTCGCAATCTATTTAAAACCGTAACTTTTGTTATTTAGAGCACTCACGCGATTCGATTTTTAATATTTATGACTATTACTAGGATACCATATATAATTGATTACTTTTTTTAAATATTAATATTAAGTAACCTATATTATATACTATATATTATATAGTATATAATATGCAAGGTAACCAGTGATCTCGTTTCGAGTATTTTGGTTTGATGATATTGTGTTCAATATCTATTCTATTATCTATAAATAATTATTTAAATTAAAATTGCTCGTGATCACCAATCTTGATGAGATCACTTCGTACGAGATCATTGGAATCCATATGTAATACACTTTTAAATTATATAGTGATTATATAATATAGTATTATATTAATATAGTAAATAGATATGTTGTATTATCTAATAGACTATCTATAGCTATATATATATTTTATAATTTATTGATAATTTGTAGTACAAATATTAAATATGTTTATATATTTTATGATACATATTTGTGCTAAAATCCTTTTTTATTCTTCTATATTATATAGGTATAATTAATTTTATAATTATTCATATGACGAAATATTTAAATTTATATTACCCACTGTATATTTGTGTTAACAGTCGGTAAATTCATATTACACAATGTATATATACATAATAAACAGAATATATTCTTATGACCTTGTTTATAAAAAAATGAAATATAGTATATTTTATATTTATTTGAGCAATGTAGCCTATGATTTTAGTGTGGATGATGTCGGTATGACTATGTTTATGGCTAGAGCTAGTATATTGGTAGGATAGTGATTATATTATTTTATAAATTACTTATTCAATAATAAAATAATGTAGTTAACATTTTGTATTTAGCTATCTTATTTTATTTGATAGCTTGACTTATGTTCTGTTTAAAAACATATGTGAATATAGGTTATTAGAAATAAATCCCGCATTTTTAAATTAACGGCTACGTGTCATTTAGTAATTACAGAATAACAGAAGTGATCATATTTTCATCAGTTATATCATTCATATATATATATATATATATATATTGTTGTTATTGTATTACTTTCAAAGCTACTCTCACGTTAATTCAATCAGATTATAACCAGATATATATACATATAGATATATATCCAAAACTCTAAACTCTAATGCAAACCCATTAATTTATATTAAATATATAAGTTTACTTATAATCTTATTTGTATATATCATACATCCATCTAGATTTGAAAAACAGTCCTTGATTATCATTGATAAGACACCTTCAAGATGAACAAGAGCAGTCCATATACTTTCGCCTTCGAGATAACAAATACGTTAGTAAATATTTATAACTATATAACAATATTTAATTAAATATAAACTCAATTAATCCACAGCAGTCGATGATATTTAGTGCTGTGTCACCTTCAAGATGACAATAGCATTCCGTGATAATCAATGATGTGGTGCCTTAGAGATAACAATATAAGTCTGTGACGCCATCGTGATGACCATAGAATCTAAGTGAAGCCCTCATAGATGCTGACTGATCAAGGTACCATCCAGCATTTCCATCATGAATAATAGTAACATTATTCCATATGCAATCTTATATTATATTGTGTATTTAATAGATTGTGGAATAAATATTCCGCCTGAAGGAATGTAATGAGAAATTTTGATATTTGGACATTATATTGTAATTTAATCTTATAAATTACTAATATTGTAGGTACAATTTTGTATTTTGTTAGCATATTTTATTGGAAAGCTTGACGTAATTTTCTTTATAGACATTTATATGTAACTATATAAGTGGATATAGGTTGTTAGCAACGGAACACGTATTTTGAAATCAACGGCTACAATGCACTGTCAAAGCGTTATAAGTTATAATGTTATAATACATAAAATATATCTTCATCGTATAAGCTATCATGACAGTGTCATTTAGTTAGTAAACAAGTTGTCATATTTTCATCTGTTATGATTTATTTGTATATATTGTTATTATTTTATTATCTTCAAAGCCACTCTCATGCTAATGCAATCAGATTATAATGAGAGCTAATACATATACATATGTATCAAAAACTATACACAAACCTATTACTTTATATTAAATATATAAGTTTACTTATAACCTTATTTATATATATATATATATATATATATATATATATTATTATATATCCATTTAGATGACAACAGCAGCCCATGATTATCATTGAATTGCGTCTTCAAGATGAACCACAACAGTGCATATACTCTCACCTTCGATAACAACTACGTTAGCAAATATTTATACTATATCAACTATATATTTATTATTATATTCTTATTTCGGGATTGTTGATTTCAGGACAGTAAAAGTTCTCCAAACAGCACGGTTCATCATAGCTACTCTCATCTCGCTCGCCGGTATAACAGTTTCGCGCTCCAGATTCCTGATGTGTATTCTGGTGGCCTTCCCCGTCTTCTAGTTCCATGAGTTGGTTCCCAAACAACTAGATGCGAAACAACTTCATCATCTCTACATTTAATATCATTCGTAGAATTTGAGTGTATATGCCATCAAGTTGTTTGAGTAGTGTTTTTGTGAGGGTCCAAGTGTCACATCCGTACACCAGAACCGATTCAACTGTGGTATGCATGAGCCTGATTTTTAGTTTCCTACTAAGAGTTGATTATCAGATATTCCTCATTTGATAACATGTTCTCCAAGCAAGCGCTTTTCTGATTTTCAAATCTTTTGCACTGCTGTCTATCCATGCCCCTAGGTACTTGAAGTCTTCAACGTTTTTAAGAACCAATGAAGATTGTTTAATCTTTTTAGTATAGGATAGTTCTGAAGGTTCTTGGAGTTGTCTTTTTTTACTATTCTCATTGTGTTCACATTTTACTCTATCATATTCATCTAATTTAGTATGATTTACAGTTTTGTAATGACGTCTTAAATTTGATGATGACGAAATCCCATCTATTCTTTTTTTTCTACAAATATTGCATGATGCTTCAACTTTATTATTAATTATTTTTAAGTATTTAAAATAAATATTTGATTTAATAAAGGCAAATTTATCCAAGACATTGTATATCTTAGAACTTATAACTTATAATGATCTAAAATATTAATAAAGTTATAGTCCTATATAATACGCCTACAGGGAAATTGACAGTTTGACTCATTTTTGGCGTATAATAGAGTAGATAATTAAACGTATTGTTTGGTCTTGCATGTCTCGCGCGGTAAAATATTACGATTACATTAGTAAAAAAGATACATTGATATATATATAAATATATTGATATGACGGCGTGAATGGATGAGTACTCGCGAGTACTGCGATGATCATTAGTAGTTCATGCAGCAGCAAGGAATTCATATGCTTATATAATAATACGATCGAGATCCACGATTGGTGATCGATGATCGTTAGAAAATGATCGACGAAATTGATCGACGATCGGCGATCGTGAAAATTCGTGATCGTGCCCATCACTGAGTGTACAGTGTACACTGTACAGTAGACCGGTTCGTACTAAATTTTTTTTCGCAATTTTAAAAACCTTCACATCTGTGACAATTATGTATGCTATGATGAATAAGTGTTTAGAATTTTAGACCTATATCTTAAATATTGTTATGTCACGAGACCTTTTATTTTAACATTGAATACATACAAAAGTTAACATGGGGGATATATAGAAATAAGTTTTATTCAATTTTTATAAAATTGGATGATTTTTTTTAAGCCAACTATGGATATATCCTAGAAACATATATAACAAGTAGTATTAACAGTACAAAATATTTTTCATAACAATCTAGATGCCCAGATTTTATAAAATAATTTTAGTTAATCAAAAAATATCTAAAAATCGTATAATTTAATATAAATAAATTATTACAATTTAATTTAAAAAATTAAAATATATAATTTATAGATAATAATAATACAATTCAAATTAATTATTAAAAAATGAAAAATTATTTTTAGAAAAAAAATTAACATCATTTTTAAATTTTTTTGGATTTTTATTTTAAATATGAAATACAAAATAAGTTTACATATTTTTTAATTTTTTTAATTATATTTGTATAAAGGACATTTATATCTAACTTATATCCACAATTCAATACAATCTGATCACTCAAATTTTTGTAAAGTATAATTATATATATTAATTTTAAAAAATTAATTATTTTTTTTGAATTATTTTGAAATAAATACTTTGTAAAATGGTGTATTTTCTCGAGTTTTAGGAGACATTAATATTGGTAATTTGTAGATATAAACATGAAATATAGATATTATATTAATAATAAATATAAATAATGGTATTTATTATATTAATTCATTAAATATAATACAAATACATAATTAATTTTAAATATTAATTTAAATATTTGTAAACATCAAAGATAATAAGATGGTGTCATTACTATTATACATGGAATATTATAGATTTTATCTTAAAATAATAATTTATATTTCAAACTTTAAATGCTTCGTGACCAAAGGTAACTATTTTTTTATAAAAATTATTAATACATATTATACTAAAATATAGATATGTATTATATTTTATATGAAGGATTAAAAATTGAATCGAACGAACCGGTCTACTGTACAGGTCTATCAGTATTTATTATATTTGATAATGACAATCACAAAATAAAAGTTTTTAATAAAATAAAAAAACATAATTACAATATTGATAATCAAAATAATATATTTAATTTCAAAAATAACCTTGGTCATTTATAAAATCAAATGATTTTGAATGATTTTATTAATTTATTTTTAAATTATTATATCAAATTATATGACAAATATTGGATTTAAATTAATAATTTAAAAAATAATCATATAAAATCACAGTTACCCTTTTACAAAAATATTAAAATGCACTTACAAAAAATTATATATTAAATTCATTAATGACATAAGTTTTTAATATCTTAATTGATACAAAAAATATAAAAATAAGCTTATTGTATTGTACGAAAATAAAAATAAAAGTATTTACTTATTTACATATTTACTTGATAATAGTAATACGATTAAAAATACATGGTTTATCTTAAATTCTATATTTAAATTAAAATATAATTAATTAAAGAAAACCCAAATTTATTAAATTACAATAAATATTAATGGAAAAGATTGCAGTGTGAATACAATTTATAATCAAATAACATATTACTCAAATAGGTAATAATCTAATATCTGATAAAAGTGATGATATAAGTGAAACCTACCTAATAAATCTTTCTTGATTATTTAAATAATCGACATTTTAATTCTATGGTTTGATCTATGTCTGCTAGTGAAATGGGATCATAACAAGAATTCGACAGCAAGGACATGAACACATACTTGCGGGAGTTATATTTATAATGCGGGAGTTGAAATATTCAAATAAATATACATACGCGTGAAAGTAGATCCGAATGAAAGTAGATCCTAGCATATAGTAATTATATATATATATATGTATGTGATAAAAATAAATCTAGCTCCAGCTAGATTCGAACTCGGGACTTATTCAATAACACTTATTCAATAACACCAGCAGAAATTTCTGCTTAGAACGCATCATTTATAGCACTGAGCCACAACCCATGTTATAATATATATATATATTATGCTATTTATTTTCCTATTTAAAAAACATTTATATATATATATATATATTATAAATAAATTATTAAAAAAAAAAATTACAATTACAATTATTACTATCAGAAATTACTCGATTATAATTCGAATATGTTACGTACGAATGAGATCGATATAGTTTTAGAATGTCCATTTAATTTCAAGTAGAATCAATATATTATATATGTATAATACTATACGTCATTAATATGCTATCCGTTATAGTAACCTTACAATGAAGTATTTAATAAATTTTATTTTTAATTAAATTTAAATTATTACAGAAATTACTCTATTATAATTCGAATATGTTACGTACGAATGAGATCGATATAGTTTTAGAATGTCCATTTAATTTCAAGTAGAATCAATATATTATATATGTATAATACTATACGTCATTAATATGCTATCCGTTATAGTAACTGTACAATGAAGTATTCGTTAATAAATTTTATTTTTAATTAAATTTAAATTATTACTATCAGAAATTACTCGATTATAATTCGAATATGTTACGTACGAATGAGATCGATATAGTTTTAGAATGTCCATTTAATTTCAAGTAGAATCAATATATTATATATGTATAATACTATACGTCATTAATATGCTATCCGTTATAGTAACCTTACAATGAAGTATTTAATAAATTTTATTTTTAATTAAATTTAAATTATTACAGAAATTACTCTATTATAATTCGAATATGTTACGTACGAATGAGATCGATATAGTTTTAGAATGTCCATTTAATTTCAAGTAGAATCAATATATTATATATGTATAATACTATACGTCATTAATATGCTATCCGTTATAGTAACTGTACAATGAAGTATTCGTTAATAAATTTTATTTTTAATTAAATTTAAATTATTACTATCAGAAATTACTCGATTATAATTCGAATATGTTACGTACGAATGAGATCGATATAGTTTTAGAATGTCCATTTAATTTCAATTCTAGTTTAGATGTATGTTTATATCTATAGCATCGATTTAAAGATCTAAATATGTAATTCTTTCTTTATATCGATGATCTATATACGTGTAGTTGAATGAATATATATATATATATATATATATATATATATATATATATAATGCTATTAATATATTTATATAATAATAAAATAATTTATATTGTTACAAATGTTTATATTAACTCCACACCATGGTGCAAGAGCGTGCTCTCTAAGCAGAAGGTCGAGAGTTCGAATCTTTCTGAAGGTATTTTTTTATTGAATTTTGTAATAATATATATTTTGTTAGATAAATTATAATTCAGTTTACTAATTATTACTCAGTGCACTGAGCCACATCCCATGTTTTATATATTATACTATTTACTGTAGCATATTTATGACGTATAGTATTATACATATATAATATATTGATTCTACTTGAAATTAAATGGATATTCTAAAACTATATCGATCTCATTCGTACGTAACATATTCGAATTATAATAGAGTAATTTCTGTAATAATTTAAATTTAATTAAAAATAAAATTTATTAAATACTTCATTGTATAGTTACTATAACGGATAGCATATTAATGACGTATAGTATTATACATATATAATATATTGATTCTACTTGAAATTAAATGGATATTCTAAAACTATATCGATCTCATTCGTACGTAACATATTCGAATTATAATAGAGTAATTTCTGTAATAATTTAAATTTAATTAAAAATAAAATTTATTAAATACTTCATTGTATAGTTACTATAACGGATAGCATATTAATGACGTATAGTATTATACATATATAATATATTGATTCTACTTGAAATTAAATGGACATTCTAAAACTATATCGATCTCATTCGTACGTAACATATTCGAATTATAATCGAGTAATTTCTGTAATAATTTAAATTTAATTAAAAATAAAATTTATTAAATACTTCATTGTATAGTTACTATAACGGATAGCATATTAATGACGTATAGTATTATACATATATAATATATTGATTCTACTTGAAATTAAATGGACATTCTAAAACTATATCGATCTCATTCGTACGTAACATATTCGAATTATAATCGAGTAATTTCTGATAGTAATAATTTAAATTTAATTAAAAATAAAATTTATTAACGAATACTTCATTGTACAGTTACTATAACGGATAGCATATTAATGACGTATAGTATTATACATATATAATATATTGATTCTACTTGAAATTAAATGGATATTCTAAAACTATATCGATCTCATTCGTACGTAACATATTCGAATTATAATCGAGTAATTTCTGATAGTAATAATTTAAATTTAATTAAAAATAAAATTTATTAACGAATACTTCATTGTACAGTTACTATAACGGATAGCATATTAATGACGTATAGTATTATACATATATAATATATTGATTCTACTTGAAATTAAATGGATATTCTAAAACTATATCGATCTCATTCGTACGTAACATATTCGAATTATAATAGAGTAATTTCTGTAATAATTTAAATTTAATTAAAAATAAAATTTATTAAATACTTCATTGTATAGTTACTATAACGGATAGCATATTAATGACGTATAGTATTATACATATATAATATATTGATTCTACTTGAAATTAAATGGATATTCTAAAACTATATCGATCTCATTCGTACGTAACATATTCGAATTATAATAGAGTAATTTCTGTAATAATTTAAATTTAATTAAAAATAAAATTTATTAAATACTTCATTGTATAGTTACTATAACGGATAGCATATTAATGACGTATAGTATTATACATATATAATATATTGATTCTACTTGAAATTAAATGGACATTCTAAAACTATATCGATCTCATTCGTACGTAACATATTCGAATTATAATCGAGTAATTTCTGTAATAATTTAAATTTAATTAAAAATAAAATTTATTAAATACTTCATTGTATAGTTACTATAACGGATAGCATATTAATGACGTATAGTATTATACATATATAATATATTGATTCTACTTGAAATTAAATGGACATTCTAAAACTATATCGATCTCATTCGTACGTAACATATTCGAATTATAATCGAGTAATTTCTGATAGTAATAATTTAAATTTAATTAAAAATAAAATTTATTAACGAATACTTCATTGTACAGTTACTATAACGGATAGCATATTAATGACGTATAGTATTATACATATATAATATATTGATTCTACTTGAAATTAAATGGATATTCTAAAACTATATCGATCTCATTCGTACGTAACATATTCGAATTATAATCGAGTAATTTCTGATAGTAATAATTTAAATTTAATTAAAAATAAAATTTATTAACGAATACTTCATTGTACAGTTACTATAACGGATAGCATATTAATGACGTATAGTATTATACATATATAATATATTGATTCTACTTGAAATTAAATGGATATTCTAAAACTATATCGATCTCATTCGTACGTAACATATTCGAATTATAATCGAGTAATTTCTGTAATAATTTAAATTTAATTAAAAATAAAATTTATTAAATACTTCATTGTATAGTTACTATAACGGATAGCATATTAATGACGTATAGTATTATACATATATAATATATTGATTCTACTTGAAATTAAATGGACATTCTAAAACTATATCGATCTCATTCGTACGTAACATATTCGAATTATAATCGAGTAATTTCTGATAGTAATAATTTAAAATTATTTATTTATAATATATATCTTATATTTATATATATACACAGCATATATATATATATATATATATATATGTATTATATATATATATATATATATATATAATACATATATATACATTATATACATGTATGCTTATTATATATAATATATTATATATTATATATTATATCTGAATAATCGCGTATGAATATAAATTATATTGCAAATCATTTAAATGCATAACACATCACTGAATGTAACGAGCCTATAGCAAACTATTTTGCGCGCGCGCGCAGTATATTTAAAGTTCATGTCCTTGCATTGCAGTGTTGCTGTCGAATTCTTGTTATGATCCTTTAATTTAAGTTCAATTGTTATTGTTATTTTTATTTGGTGGAGTCCTTTCATCCCATCCATGAACTTAGATGAAGTTTTCACTTATAACCATATATGGCTCTAATGTCCCTTCGAAGCCGCTCTTATGTTAAGGCATCCATGGTTTTAACGAGAGCCGATCATTTATTTATACACAATTATATAAGATCACTTCTAAATAATATTTTAAGACCCATTTTATAAATTTAATTAATGGTCCGGACAGGGTCGAACCCGTGTCCTACTGCTTGTGAGTCTGACGCCTTAGTATGGCAGTGCACTGAGCCACACAGGCAGTTATATACTTGACATGAAACTTATTCAATAAATATCATCCTCTATTATAGTCCCTTTAATGTATATTTTTAATAAATCATTTTATGATGGATTATTTCTTAGTTTTTTAAAAGATATACAATTATTCCTATTTTTAAATCTGGTGATTGTAACGATTTTAATAATTATCGTCCTATTTCATTAACCTTAGAATTTTCAAAAATTCTAGAAAAATGATTTTCAAATAAACTTGTATTTAATTCAATATTATTAATCATGAACAGTTTGGTTTCAGAAAAAAATATAAGTATACTGAACTCACTTGAAACATTATAAAAGAAAGTTATATAATCTTTGGACTCAAATACATATTTTGTATGATTATTTTTAAACCTAAAAAGGGCGTTCGATCTGTTCAAGAATTCTAATTAACATATATTATTATGTAATAAGAGGGAATCCTATTAATTGGTTGATTATATATTTAAATGAATGACAGCAATTCATATAATATAATAAAAGTAAATCTGATATATATATATAATATTTGTTATGGTATACCCCAAGCTTCAGTTCTTGGACCATTACTTTTTTCTATATTTATTAGTGATATGATATTATGTCATCCTAAAAATAAATTCATATTATTATCTGATGATACTAATGTAATTATTAGTGCTAAATCAGTCTGTTCGAGGATGTTTCACTGATAAGATTATATTTGTATCTGTAATAGATTTGTACTGGTATTGCATGTATGAATTATTGAGATTGTAAGAAAATGGACTGAATATACGCTCAATAAACGTTATAGGATAGGGTCTTCCCTATCGGGAGGTGGAGAACGAGGATAGCAAGAAAGTTGTGAATATTGATATTCGGTGGAACCCCAAGGAGGATATGGTAAAATGGGATACGATTAATTTCAGAAATTTTATTAAGATATATAAAAAAATAGTATAATTAATAATAATTTTTAATAATTTAATATCAAAAATCTTATATAATATCAATGATTTTATGAAGCAAATATATTGTATCTAAATTGTATCTATTTACATGAAATAAATTGTAATGCCAAATAGTAATAATAAATATTAAATATAACCAGCAATAGGTAATACCTACTATTATTTTAAATAATTTCAATAGCGAATTGTCAAAGTATTGTTATATAATACTTTAGAATATTACAAAATATGTATATATGACATTGAAAATGGATCTACGGATTTATTATATTTATCGAATATGGCTGTATATTAAAGAAAAATCGTATAAAATAATGTTATTCTTAAAACAAACACTATTTATTAAATATTTATTTTATTAAAAAATGTACATAACTTTTCATTTATAATATTAATATATTTTTTAAATTGACACGTATAGAAATATAAACTAAAAATAGAATTAAAATAAATAGTTATCAGTAGGTCTACCTACAGGTGGTGCAATCATTCATTAATTTCACAAATCCATTAGAGTGACATATCTTTCAATCGGAATATTTCCTTTGATATCATAAAATATCATTTGAATTTAAAAATGTAGAAAAACTTATAAATAATTTGTTCACTAAAAATTTAAATATCAAATCTTATAATTAATCTATCATTAAAATTTATATTTATTAAAATTCAGATTTTATTGAAATGTTAATAATAATAGGGTAAAGAGATTAAAAATTCATATTGATCTACTGTTTATCATGCATGGACGAAGATCTCGAGGACGCCCCGCCAAAACCTTCGTAGATCAGCTAATGGAAGACACAAGCTGCAACTACGAAGAGCTACCAAATGCAATGATGAATCGAGAGGAATGGAGAGTACGTGTCAATCAATGCCGAGCAAGCTCGACCTGAAGAAGTAAGTTATTATGTAGTGAAATATATCTAATATAGATTCTATATCATTTAAATTATAATATTTATAAAAAATATACTTATTAACATTACTTTTGAAAGATACACTTTAATTAATAAAAAATATAATATATTTTAAATATTAAAGAAAAGTTAATATAATTGTTAATAAGTATATATTGACTTGTTATAATATTCCCCGAAAATATTTTCCGAGTTAAAAAATAAAGTATATACATACATACATTATATTTTTCATTACATATTTATCAGTTCAATTTAAGTAATATATAAGTTTAATTTAACTAAAACAAATAACAAATATTTTGGGCAATAAAAATCTTTTTCTGTATTATAAATCAGTGATTAATATTAATATTATATTACATAAATATTTGATACTACTACCTTCAAAGAAAACAATGTACTCCTAATCACAGTAATGAATATATATACCTAGGATGAGCAATATCTTTACCAGTAATACCAAACTTATTGCATTATTCAAAATATATACTCAAAATTTAGAATGTTCATTTATATTTGTTCATCATTTGTTGAGATATGAACAATAATAATTACAAAGTACAAGTTTATATTAGTAATTATTTATTAAAATAATAATTACAAAGTACAAGTTTATATAAATTGATTTTATCATAGCACATTGATTTTATATCTTATATTTATTTGACTATTTAAATTAGAATTATTTGAACATAAGGTTGAAGATATATATCTTATTAGTTTTAAAAACAACTGCATATAGAGCAAGATTAACTAATACAAAATGATATATGAAAATTTAGTGTTAGTAGAATTATAAATTAAAAATTAAATAATGAATAATAAAATTACAGTTTCACATTTTTATATATTTTATCAATTTCATAAATCTTAAATTATATAAATAATAAGTTAATACTAATACATATTTTAAATTGAATAAGTTCCAACAAGATATATAATAAATGTACATATTTAGATTATTGAAGCAATTATTTATAATATCAAATAATTTATTAAAACTTTTAATTAAATATCTTATTTTTAATTATTAAATGTTTATTTTTTTGAGTAACTTTAATATCTATATATTATATATTTATTATACAAATATATCAACTAATTAAACTACAATTTGTACAATTATTACATCTAAATTGTAAGATAAATAATATATATTTTAAACTTGTGTTATATATTGTTTAATTGAATAAATAACAAATATAAATAATACATTTATATATTAAATATAATAATATATATATATACAATATTAAATTATATTATAAGAATATTTGTTATGTGAATATTAATATTTCCCTAATTAATCGTAAACAAAATACCATAAGAGTAGAACATAATAATTAGATAAGTAGCGATGATAAGAAAGTGCTTAATATAGATAAAAGTATGTGATAACTGTTTATAGTGATAACAGATGTTCATCAGGTTGGTCCAATATCGTGGATTCATTACCAGTAGTACCTATAAGCAAGTATTCAATATTAGACAATAGTAGATGAATGAATGAATTATATAAATAATTTTAAGTAATTATACATATATTATGTATAATTTATTTACAATATATCATAAATTAAATGTAAACAAATAGAAAATCACTAGATCCCATTACTACAATAAACTAAAGCCATTGTTTTATTTAATTAAATATATTAATATCAATAAGATAATATTCATAATAATATATATAATAAATGTAATTATATATTTACTAAGCTAAAATATTTAATTATATAAAAGTATTAGAGATTATGACAAATTGACACCGACTCTATCAGATGTCCTATCGGTGGTATACAGTGTTGGGCACGATCACGAATTTTCACGATCGCTGATCGTCGATCAATTTCGTCGATCATTTTTTAACGATCGTCGATCGTGTAATTATTTTGATCGTCGATCACGATCTCGATCATCGATCGCAGATCGTCGATCTCTATCGTATTATTATATAAGCATATGAATTCCTTGCTGCTGTATGAACCACTAATGATCATCGCAGTACTCGCGAGTACTCACCCATTCACGCCGTCATATCAATATATTTATATATATATACCAATGTATCTTTTTTACTAATGTAATCGTAATATTTTACCGCGCGAGACATGCAAGATCAAACAATACGTTTAATTATCTACTCTATTATAGAGTCTCTACGCTAAAAATGAGTCAAACTGTCAATTTCCCTGTAGGCGTATTATATAGGACTAACTTTATTAATATTTTAGATCATTATAAGTTATAAGTTATGAGATATACAATGTCTTGGATAAATTCGCCCTTTATTAAATCAAATATTTATTTTAATGACTTAAAAATAATTAATAATAAAGTTGAAGCATCATGCAAGATTTGTAGAAAAAAAATAATAGATGGGATTTCGTCATCATCAAATTTAAGACGTCATTACAAAACTGTACATCATACTAAATTAGATGTATATGATAGAGTAAAATGTGAACACAATGAGAATAGTAAAAAAAGACAACTCCAAGAACATTCAGAACTATCCTATACTAAAAAGATTAAACAATCTTCATTGGTTCAATTATCAATCGAGCAATCGACTACAATATCACATGTAGAAACTGACAAATTACTACTACAATTTCTAATAAATACTATGACTCCAATTAGTATTGTTAACAATAAAGATTTCAAAGAATATGTAGGGGTAATTACCTTAACATAAGTTATAAATTCATTCTATCTAATATGATATTATATATATCTAATTTTTTTCACGATCGTCGATCGCGATCAGTTGCTGATGATCGTCGATCATTTTACTCGATCATTTTCTAACGATCGTCGATCATTTTACTCGATCATTTTCAAACGATCATCGATCCTGATCGTGATCGTGCCCATCACTGGTGGTATATAACTTAACAAACAGACAATCAGTAAATATAAATTGTAGTTAATAGAAATAATATATAACATATACATAAATTTGTTCACCTAGTTTATCATTATTGTTATTGTTATTTTGGTGGAGTCCTTTCATCTCACCCAGGAACTAAGATGAAGTGTTATGAAGTGTGATTGGATCTTACATAGATCATATGGTAGGGTATGCCATGTATAATGAACAAATGAAGAGAAAGCACATATATAAAAGTAGCTATATATATTGTATATATATGTAGAATAATCAATGATAATAGATATTATTTGAATAATAAATATGTGATACTAAAGATATATTTCAATTATATAGATATAATTTCAATTGTTTTTTTGAGTAAATTATAATAAGATTTATTTTAATTATATCTATAATATAAAAGTATTGGAATATACATATATTGGCAATATAAATATGGTTGACTTAAATGTTATTTAAATAATTAGATTTCATGTATTTACTTTTTTAAATATAGAATTTCAACTCCGTTCACATCTGATGAAATACAGAAGATAATGTGTCATATACTGACTGCAATGTGAACAACAATTTTAATTAATATATACCTTTAATACCTTAATACCTCAATACCTTAATACCTTAATACCCTAATACCTTAATACCTCAATACCTCAATACCTTAATACCTTAATACCTTAATACCTTTATACCTAAGAGAAATTGGTATTGGATATCGATACTATGTGTAAATTAAAATCAAACAAGTTCACATTTAAAAAAATGAAAATAGAGTGAAAACAATGACATTACTGCAGATTAATGCAGATATTTTGCTATGCTGTCATCATTTATTATATTTATATTTACATATTTTTATTTTATAACAATTATATATATTTTATATTATATATTATACATATTTTATATTATTATATCAAATACGAGTTTTTAAATAAAATAATTATTTATCTATATTGATATAACTATATATAAGGACATAATCTACATTAATTTCAAGATCATAATACTTAAATATAATTTATACTTATAATATTTTAATTAAACATAGTAAATATTATTTGTCACAATTGTAAAAGTTACAATTTCAAGATTAAAAATTGTTATTAAATAATGTTCACATTATGTGAACACATAAGACACATTCTTTCAACTTTTCACTTTGGATAATGCCAATATGACATATAACACATATATGTCAATAGATAGGAACTGAACTTAATAGTTAATCATTAAAAAAAATTTAATTTTGAATATTTTAAATATTTGATGATTATATATTAGATATTAAGGAATGATTATAATTATTGAGAAATAGTAATAAAATAATAATATGAATTAATAAAGGGTACTTTTTTTATAATTAAAAAAAAGTAAGTTAAATTGTTAATAGTATATTGAACTTTATAAAATATATGTTTCAGTTGTATATTAAATAGATTATTTGATAATATGAATTTGTTTATTATTAATTTAAGAGGAATTTTCTCATACTTTCCAATTTATTATAACCGAAGTACAGTTCTTATATCACTACATTTCACTATAAACACTATATTACATTATATAATATTATCACCAATAGAATAATTATTTGATAAGAAACATTTCTTTTAACAAGGGGGCTTAAAATAAATATTAGAATAATCATTCGATTAGAAACATTAAAATAGAAGGTGGGGGCATACATGAATACTAGACATATCCCAATTTTTTATTATTATTTTTTTATTATATCATTTGTTAATTTTATATCTTAACCATATGTAACATGGCATTTATAAATCATTATATATATTCGTTTATATTCATTATTTGTTTCTTATTATTATTATTATATATCATTTTGTTTGTTTTAAACAATAAACTATATCTATCTATCTATCTATCCCTATACTAGAAGGCCACACCCCTTGTACGAGGAGGCCACACCCCCTGTACTAGGAGGCCACATCCTCTATACGAGGAGGACACACCCCCTGTACTAGGATACCACACCCCCTATACGAGGAGGCCACACCCCCTGTACTAGGATACCACACCCCCTGTACTAGGATACCACACCCCCTATACGAGGAGACCACACCCCCTATACGAGGAGGCCACACCCCCTATACGAGGAGGCCACACCCCCTATACGAGGAGGCCACACCACCTGTATGAGGAGGCCACACCCCCTATACGAGGAGACCACGCCCACTCGTACACTAACCTGTGTAGTTATTATCGACGGGTTTGTACTCTCGGGGGGAGGAGCTAGAGGCGGAGAGACCGTTGGGGGAACTCCTGTCACATCTGCACAGGAAGTCAGTGCCATCCTGTGTACAAGAGAGAGAGTGGGCGTTAGTGGGTTAGTGTAGCAGGGATGGGCTTAATACATCGTTGTATGAGTATACGCTGATTTGATGTATTTGTATTTAATGATTACACTTTTAATGAGGTTTTTCATATTTTTTAAGTATTTTTAAATGATATTTGGTGTGCAAATACACTATTAAAATATATATAAATAATTATTAAATAGACAACATATTTTGAAGAGAATTTAAAATAAGTTTATAAATTTATGAATGTGAAAAATTGAAAGTTTATTTACATTTAAATTTTTTATAGGAAATAGTTTAGATTTCATAAGAATAATTATAATTTATAATATTATTATTATGGTTATTGTGGACATATAGAAAAGTAGGTTGTAATGACTTTAAGGTATTGATATATATAATTATTTTAGGTAAAACTATTATTAATAAATTTATATAATAAGATATACTCTAAGTATACTCTAAGTATTAATCAATATAATAATATTAATAACTATTAATTGATTAGTACTAACTATATATTTGTAACTATTAATGTAAATGTGAAATATATTTTATTTTATATAGATTATTACGAAGTATTCATATGCTATTCAATGATTTTACAATCAATATCTATATCTTCTAATTGTATTTAAATAATATATATATTATATTATGAATGTAAGTCATAACTTTAAGAGTATTCTATCATGCGATTTATTTAAATTATTTATATAGATTACAAACGTATCCATATTTATACAGAACAATAATAATACTACAATTTTATATAACTAAAATTTTTTAAATATTACATTTATAAAAATAAAAAAATGTAATACTTCAAGTCATTAAAAAGTGCATGTCAAGTTGTCCAGATTACTTTGTTATTAATCTCACATATAATATAATGCATACATATATAATAATAATATGTATAATATTCATATTTACTGATTTCATCAATTACAAATATTTATTAAAGTTAATATATTGTTAAATTATAATAGTATATCAAACTATACACATTTATTAAGAGATGAGATGATCTCAAAGATCTCTCTTGTATTACTAATATTCATACTTGTTCTTATTTTATATTTGTATTTGAATAAAACATACGGGGGAAAGTCTCCAATTACCGACCCTTACATGACTATTTGTAATAACTTATTCAATATTCAATATTCAATATATTTATTTGAAATTTTGTAATTAGGGTAATATTATGGCAATACATAATTTTGATATTTTAAATTTTTTATATAATTATATTGACAAGAGTAAACAGGGGCTTTGGTAATTGGATACATATGAGTAATACCAACCCTCTAAAATATGCGTGGTAGAAATAATTGTAGTATCCAATTAAAATAGCAGATATAAAGATATTTAATGAATTATAAAACTGACTCACTGTATTTATTATTGCATTTATGATTTAATATTAATATTAAATTTATATTTAAACTTTATATTTATTATGTTAAATTAGTGTACATTATTATGTAATATTTATCTATTAAACAATATGAATATAATCGACTGGGATCATGAATCATTATTCTATGTGAATGATACACACGCAACTTATGAACATTTTTAAAGTAAAACACGGATCTATTTTGATTGGTTATTATAAATCAACGTAATTTAGGGGGTCGGTAATAGGAAAATCATATGGGTTGCTCTAATTAAGATATATTGATTAATATTCATTAAAATAAAATTATTTTTATGTTTACAAAAATTTAATTGATAAACTATACTTTGCATAGAATTATTTTTTATTTTGTTTAATAATGAATTTACAATGATTTAAAGAAAGTTATAATTCAAATAAAAATTAAAACCAGAATATTACATTTTATCAAATAACTATAATAGGTTTCAATATTTGAAAAAAAAAATACTCATTCATATTTACCATTACATTACTAATGGTTTATGTACAAATATATTGTTGATATCTCCTATATACGAAAGGGATCCGTATTTGGAGACTCTCCTTACATAAATATTTGTCTTTGTATTTGATTCTTTTTAAAAAAATGAATTAGTATTTGTATTTGATTAATGTATTTAACCAAGCCTTCCTGACTGTTATGTTCATTGGATACGTATGTATTAGCAATCCACCAAGGTAAGTGTGTGGGTGTATGGGTGTGTGTGTGTGTGGGTGTGTGTGTGTGGGTGTGTGTGGAAGTGCCTAACTATAGGTAGTGATGAGATATAGGCTACACTAAAAAGGCTAATGATAGTATTCACATTCGTATTGATTTTATCATCAACATAAATAATCATACACAGTGAACATTGGTTACTGAACAAGTTGTGAACGGTATACATTGTGTTACCAATATATGAGGTGGGCGCCGAACATGCATAAAGTAGACAATTAAAAATAGAGTATATGTTTATGTTCACGCATCAATGAATATCGATATTGATAAAGTATATATAGCTTATATTCGTATGCAGAATAACTCATTTGCTATGTTTAACCACACACATATAGCTTCTCTATTTAAATGTGGCTTAATACTATAGAATTTTAATTATTGCATTTTGTATATTATTCTATTATATTATCATTTATATATATAATAATAATAATAATATTTATTAGAAGAATTTTTTTTCTTGTTATTTACAATTAAATTTATATAATTTTTCTCCTACAAGGGTTTCAAAATAATATCAATATTTTCCATTGTTGTTGCCCATATATATATATTCATCTGATATTTATTGTAATGCAAACTATAATAAAATAAAATCTCAATTATTATATTATACTATATTATACTATATAATAAATAACAAACTATTATACACATTTAATAAGTAGGTATAATATTAAATGTACACATTATTTATATAAATATAGAGAATTTATTATATATTTTAAGTCAACAAAATCAATATATATATGCATGTGTGTTTAGTCTAATTAGCAATCGCATTTGATCAATAGATATATCATAGTGTATGCATACACATATAATCTATCTATGTATTACTGTGTAAGCATTACAGGTGAATTATTGCAAACAACAATATCACTTGGTTCATCCACCATCAACATTCACTAATCCATTAGTAGGTATTTCTCAATTAGACAATATATGTATTTCATAATGAAATAACCAGATATTAAATGTTAATAGCAATTTAGGTTCGAAGTTATTATGTATAAATATCGCATCTAAAATCATCATTAACTCTTTTCGATAACATAAACATAATCATCTAAACACGAGCGCACGTCTAAGGTACTAACGGCAATCAGGTTACCGCACTTGTACCAGAAGTGAAGGTTGGGGATCTGGTTGACCCCTCTTTGACCTTTGACGAAACGCATGTACAGGAAGCCAAATACGATGTAGGCGAGCAGAAACGTGAAGAAACTGAATGTAAATAGAACATATTAGTGAAGTGTTTGCTTCTAGAGAGAGATAGAGAGACGGAGAGATATGGTCAGTATGCTTTATTTAGAATGACTATACATTAACATGGGTACTGTATGTACTACGTGTATGAAATATTATTGAGATTAAAATAACATTTAAAAATCAATATATGAAACAAATATTCCAAAGATTTAAAAAAAAATTATATAATATAATAATATAATAATATTTATTTATTGAAATCTCATATATATATATTGAATACAATACAAATAGCGGATACAATATTTAAATATATAAAAGATTTGTCAATGAATCATGTTTATCCTATTACAGTAATATGCGTACAATCATTAGAAATATAATGTTATTTAACTATTTAAATGTGTCTATAAATTGCTATTAACTATGACATTTTTATAAAACGGTATATATAAATAATAAGATTCATAATAAAATAACTAAATTCCTACCTAGAGTGAACACTATAATGACTACATAACTAGTCATGGGGTAAACAGCATTGAACAGGGTTATTAACGATCGCCCTGGTAATGAGGTACTTCTCTCCACTCAAGACTAACGCAGTAGTAGACATGCTAAGCCCTAGTTTAACCCTAGTTTAACCCCACTAGTCTACTGGGGTACCTAGCAAGGGGCTTAATAACATCGAGTCTCACTCTATAGAAACCCTGCAAACACCTATAGTGTTAATGTACTGTACAAGCTAGTAATAGCTTCATGTCTGTGTCTATAGATAAGTGACCGCTAGTCTGAATCACTTAATGAAGTTAACCCTACTGACTCCATTACCACTAATGTTTAATTACTGCCTATTGATACTACTGTCTATGACTTGAATACTATCCACCACTAGGTAAAAATCAGTGATAATGTATGAATTAGTGCATCTTGTCAATATATGCACTATTTCTCTCTCTCTCTAATAAACTTCCGCTAGAAAGATTATCCGGGGATCTGTGAAGCAATAACAACAAATCGCGTGACTTTTACATTTCGCTACATGCTGAGTGATATATGAGAAATTATATTTGTCAATACGGATTAATTCACATTCACAATAGCACATACATATATTAGCATTATTAAATGCTATTATATGACTTAACATAACAGTAAAGATAACACTAGTTGAAAGCAAGAGTGCATAGATAATAAATTTACATAAGTCATTATTATATATATATATATGTGGTAATTAATATTTTGGGTTTGAGTTAGTTTCACTGGTTTAGATTAGTTTGGTTTGGTTTGGTTTAGTTTAGATTGGTTTAGATTTTATATATTGATTTTTTTTAGCTGCATTACTTCCAGAGCCTATAAAAGCATATATATATTATATATTTATTCAACCTTATTGTTACTTTATTCATATTATATATATATATATATAAAATAATTATTCATAAATATAATATAATGCATCCCTAACGTTACAGATACATTATCTATAGTACACTACCATGGATACATTATTACAAGTGTACATTCAATTAATGTTATATTTAGTTATGTAATATGATAATGATAATATATATATAAGGTAATGTGAATGTGAATTAAATCATATTGACAAATACAAGTTCTCATACGTACTGAAATGTAAAAGTGCGACTCACTACTTATAATGTTTGTTGCTACTACGCATACCACAACCCATATTATCATACTATATTACATTAAGAAATTAGCTTGTAAACTACAAGTTTTAAATTCTAAAATACCGTGAAATATTGAAGCATATATTTTACAAATATGTTCATAATCTCTCCATTATTATATATATTTGGCTAATAATGTATATATGAAATGTACTAAAAACTTATAAATATACGTAGTCAATGGAATATAGTTAATGCATATGAAACTAGCAGAAATATAGTTATGCATTACGCGATGATAAATAACATAATATCGCATACGCTTGTACTAATATATATATACGATAGATAGAGAAATGTAAACATGATACAAAAGATGGTTCCGGCACTTCTACCCGAAGGTGCGACTGCATCGCAAGCTTTCGGATGTTCGAGTTCGAACAGATAGTAGCAGGATTCGTTCTTAGAGTTGTTCTCCTCGACGTAGCGGAACTTAATCTGTTGCGGTGACGATGACTTAGTTAGCACGATAGTCGAGGTTACACGAGGTTACTGTAGTGTATATATTTCTATACAATGTTCATATATATATATATATATATATATATATATATATATTATATAATATATAATATATATATATATATATTTTGTGAGTGTTTTTTTATCAATACTTATTTAAAAAATTATATATATGAACATTTTATAGAAATATATAAACTAAAAAATAATCAATTGTAAATATAATGTAATAAGTATTATTGATATATATATAAAAAATAATCATAAATAAAAAAGTTATTATTCTTTAAAAAATAGCATTTTTCCCATTGATCTTATACATGCAACGTTTGGTTCCTTTAAGATATAATAATATAAATTAATTTGTAGTTTGATCAGTTTGTCTACACTCGTATCACAAGTAAGTGTGTATATCGTATATATTACACATATATTAATTTAGTTATTAATTCATAATATTCATAAAATATTGAAACAATTTTAACATGAATTACATTATAGAGATAATACTGCAATTGAAATAATTAGATTTGATGTTTTCTAAATGTAAATTTCATTATATCATTTTAAATATCTAAATAAAATCTTAGTTAAGGTCAGTTATTGGATTAAATTAGAGTTATTTGGTATGTATCAATAACAAATAAAATATAATTGCTAAAATATTTATTATATCACGATCGGTGTTATATAATAATTAGAATATATATATTTATAGAAAACAACTCTGTAATCGTTGATATTGAATAACATCATAGCATACGCGCACAATCGTTAGTGAACAACTTCTAAATAAGTTCCTTATCTCATGTCTTCGTATTATCATGATTAAAGCGCGTACGTATGTGTTTCAAGAGGTTTCAAGATACCCGTGGATATAACACTCATGTCTTATAGCTCATGTGAAGGCAATCGCTAGCATTCTATGCTAAAGCTGTATTCATACCACAACAACAACCCAATATTAACTTTTTACAGAGACTAGATGAGATGCAGGTGTAATATGTAGTGTAAAAGTGTTTAAATACAGTGATTTGAGGAATTTGTATTTGTATTTGTATCGAATAGATAACCAAATTTTTATCGTATATGAATAGATAATGATGTAAAAAAAAACGCGTTTTTTATTAATTTTTATTAAAAACATGTTTTGTACGATTTTTTCCATTTTTATCCAGTCATCTATTACAAAAAATAAAATTACTTAAATAAAGTAAATATGTTGTTAAATATTAAAATAATATTAAAGTAAGTACATATTATATGAATAATCATTATTAATTCGAATAAGATATTATCTGTATTATAAGCATCATTACATCATATTGTCATACTATACATTATTATGATAATTATAATTATTATAATATTTATTTTGTTACAATATAACACTGAGTATTTCTATATTATTTAATGTTATAGACATGGAGATTGTATCACAATCTATGTATAATATACATTGTATTTGTATATAATTAATATTATAAAACTATATGAACTTTCATATTTCTTTTATAATAAATTATTATAAATAATAAAGTAAAATTAGATTTCTTTTTGATATAATAAATTTTATAATAATATATATTATGTTAATATATAATATAATATATATTATTTATTATATCAATACATAAAATACATCTAATTTTACTTTATTATAATATTAATATTATATTTGTATACATTTATCATTACATTTTTCAATTATTATACAATTTATTATATAAAAATATAAACGAAATCTAATTTTACTTTATTACTATAATAATAATATTATATTGTTATACATTTATTAAATAATAATTGGGTTTATTAATAATAATAATTTAGTATTTTTTTGCAATCTTATTTTTATTTTGTTTATTTATATTTTAATTTGAATAACATATTAAATAAGTAGTTGTATTTGTTACATGTATTTGATACCGTACCATAACCGAATGCGTACACAACTTAGCCCAGCACTATACAAGCTACACTTGTCATTTTGGTAATAAATTAAATATATGCATATATTATATTATCAGAAGTATCACCTTCTAAAAGTACTTGATGATGATAGCTAGTATATCTAAATGGTATAGTATTATTAATTGTATTACACACATTCTTCTAAAGAACATTCTAAATATCTATGTCTAATTGCATTTATAATACATTTATTAACTATTAAATTGTTATTGTTATTGTTATTTTGATTTGGTGGAGTCCTTTCATCCCATCCAGGAACTTAGATTCACTTATAACCATATATGGGTGTACTGTCCCTTTAAATCTAATCTCATGTTAAGGCATCCATGATTTTAACGAGAGACGATCATTTATTTATACACAATTATATAAGATCACTTCTAAATAATATTTTAGGACCCATTTTATAAAATTAATTAATGGTCCGGACGAGATTCGAACCCGTGTCCTACTGCTTGTGTGTCTGACACCTTAGCCACTGAGCCACACAGGCAGTTAAATATATCATACATATGAAAAACTAGTGTGTGATAAAGAAGGTGATTCAATAGATAGATGTGTGAACTACGTAAACTTATAATCCTCATTACGAATTGAACAGCCTACAGCTTACTGATCATATCACAATTACACGTATGTAATATAATACACACAGATTACATAGGACTCCTGATGATAGGAGAGTGTCTAGTACTTATCTATATGATATATATAAACTACATTAATTTAAACATATATACACATATAGACATATATACATATATACATACATATATATATATATACACATATATTCTACGAATACAAGTTAACATTAATTAAATAATAGATATAAAGTAATCACGTATCGGTGGCTATGACTGTAACACGATTTCACTGACGTACTGTACAATAGTTACTTCAGACTAATAGCGTGTATCAAAGGCACTATGTATAGAGGGTGTATAGCTATTAGCTATACCCTGCCTTATAGAAGTACAGACACGGGTGTGCCAAACTATAAATGTGCATGAGAATCACTACAATCGTTTAAATTATTCACTTTTGAACATTTTTCCGATGAAATATAATTTTTTATAAATATATAAATTTAAACATCGATAATGATTCAAACAATTTATCTTGTAAAAAATAAAATCTCAAAAATATATACATTGATCTCAATTAAATTTATATATTTAAAATATATTTTTAAATAATAAAAAATTTAACTAATTTTCATATAAATTGTAAAACTAAAATATAATTATTATTATTAGAACATTTTAATAAAGTAAGTGTTAATAATTGTAATAATGAAGTTTAACAATGGTTAATCCTATTGTAATGTTTAATATTGTAGCATACACACACATATTCAATTATGATAATAAAACAGGAGATTATATCTATTAAACTAGATTGTAAAGCATATATATTTTATCCAGATTTTGAAAGTGACATTAAATATATAATGCATTTTTACTAAAAATATTGTTAACTAATATATTATTAAATGTAAATGATGACATCTTAAAATTACCGTGATATATGTCATGAGACGGACGGACAAGTGGAGAACATCTATTCGTCGTTAGTATGTCGTTCATACATTCATTTATTAACACTTATCATTATTATTATGAATCATAATTGATGATTATAAATGTGATTCTGCCAATCAGTGCGCTGTGTGCGCTTCATTTTGTGAAATAGGTTATTATTATAATTTGTATTTCACGATACATTAACACGCACTACTTTATTATGATTATAAATGTGAGGCGGCGGCGGTGGCGGCCAATCAGTGTACAGCTAAGTGTGTCGGTGGAGAGGGAAGGTTAACCGTGGGAGCGCAGGTAATCATAATCATCGTCCTTCTGTTCTCCTTCTGACACGTACTTCTTCTGCTGTCACCGCTACCGTATTCCAGTAACATCCATCCATCTATCGCAATGTATTATGCAATATGTAATGTGTTATGCAATATGTAATGTGTTATGCAATATGTAACGTGTTATGCAATATGTAACGTGTTATGCAATATGTAACGTGTTATGTAATATGTAATGTGTTATGTAATATGTAATGTGTTATGCAATATGTAATGTGTTATGCAATATGTAATGTATTATGCAATATGTAACGTGTTGTGCAATATGTAATGTGTTATGCAATATGTAATGTATTATGCAATATGTAACGTGTTATGCAATATGTAATGTGTTATGCAATATGTAATGTGTTATGCAATATGTAACGTGTTATGCAATATGTAATACGAGATAATACATAATGATAATATATATTCATTTTGTTCTATTATATAGTGGACGTACATTATCGTGATAATAGTAGTTACTTTACTATATCTTAATGCAGTGTTGTCAGTGTGTGTTATAGTAATATGTTTAAAATTTGCTTGAATTCAAATATATTTACATATAGGGTATATGTAATATAGTATATTTGTATATGAAACAACTATACGTATTATATATAAACACAATTTAGCAGATTATTTAATCTATTTTATATAACGTATAAAAATGTATTATAATATAATTTATTTTAGTTTATTAAGCATTAAATAATAATATCAACGAACGAAGAAGAATTAAATATATACGTAAAGGCTTATTATGCATAATAAAATATGGAAAATTAATGAATAATAAGTAAATGTAAACATTTTAAGCTCGTACTACAAACTGGAACGCTAGATAAGTAAAGCGTATTTAAGCCGCGCTAGTATCAAACCTCCGGCGAAAATATCAGTGTCTGTAACGCGGCCGAGGTTAAAGGTCGACTCAGGCTTCTTCTTGTATTGAGTGACACCCGCTTTATCGGTGGTCAACGACTTGCAGATAGACACGGTGTAAGTGAAGTCGCCACTAACCACAGTGAACCTGGAGTCATGGGCTACCTGTTATCTCACTATGGTATGGTATGACTCATACTACCATGGGCTAGCTGTTACCTCACTACGGTACGGTATGACTCATACTATCATGGGCTAGCTGTTACTTCACTATGGTCCGGTATGACTCATACTATCATGGGCTAGCTGTTATCTCACTATGGTACGGTATGACTCATACTATCATGGGCTAGCTGTTACCTCACTATGGTACGGTATGACTCATACTATCATGGGATAGCTGTTACCTCACTATGGTACGGTATGACTCATACTATCATGGGCTAGCTGTTATCTCACTATGGTACGGTATGACTCATACTATCATGGGCTAGCTGTTACCTCACTATGGTACGGTATGACTCATACTATCATGGGCTAGCTGTTACCTCACTATGGTACGGTATGAATCTTACTATCGACAAAGATATATAATTCGCGCGAAATTGTGTAATTTAATTTTGTATATAAAAACCAACATCGCCATCTATTTAACGTCAGTTTTCGAAACTACCCGTTGTTTATGATGTAAATTCGTAACAAACTATACTCTTTTAAAATTTAAAATAATATATTTTAAATTATTATTTACATGATGAAAACTAGGTGGTCGTTACTAATATATAACAAATCAATAGGATGTGTTGGTTTTATATGCTATACATAGAAGTATAATAAGAAAAAGCTTATTTATATTGCATGTATATTAATAGAGCATTGAAAACATGTATGAAAATCTATATATAAAATACAAGGTTACAATTAATCGGTTACAGGAGAAAGTCGGCTCATTTAAAAACGCATATATTATTAGGATTGTATTATTATGATTATTAGGATTGCCGCCGAATCACGATTGATAGTATGTGCAGATATATTAATGGGGCGGACGTTGTAATTTAAACTGACTGTTCATTTAAAATGTGAGTCTACCTCCAGTGCTGAATACTGACATCGGCTTATTGGCATAAGTTACCGGCCTAACAGAGAGTTCAATTAAAATTTCGCGGAGAGCGTTATATTTCTCAGTATTGTATTCACAGAGTGTTGAAGTTGTGTACTATATATACATACATATCATAATAGCATATACTTATATATTAATATAATATTATATAAGCCCTACACGAATTGTTTATTTGAACTCTGGGTTAGAAACGTGACATATTGGGGGACGATGTCAGTCTAAATCCCTCCAGTTACAAATAAAACCTACTATTGTACTATATCGAATATAGACCATTTTTGTTTTAATTAATATTTATGCGATCAAATTTGAAATACTCATTTCGGCAATTGGCACACTAGTGTACAATGTACACTGTAAATGTTAAAATTAGTATACATCTTACTAAAATTAGATGATCTTACTAAAAATGTAAACAAGAAACAAATAAATATATTCTATATTATTTGTATTATAATAATATATTATTATAAATATTTATGAAAATATAGATATATTATTTATTAAATATATTTAACATATAATTATTATAATAATTACAAATTACTAAATAATTTACAATAATACAATTTGTTTACTATCAGATAATATGACGGATGTAATTAAATAACTAAAAATTTATATTTTATATTATTAATAATTATTAGTAATAATAATTAAATTATTATAATACTTATCTAATAAGTTATTAATAATAATATATTAATATGTATATACTATATAATTTAACAATTAATATAGTATTATACTAAGTTACTTAAAACAAAATATATAAATTACTATTATCATTATTATCCGAAATATCATTTTTTAAATAATTTATATTACTAATTTAATAATTAAATAAATATTATAATTATTATATAATATATACAAATTTAGTTTACAAAATTATTACAATGTAATATTTTATTTTAAATATAGGTATTACATATTATTAAGTGAATACTAAAGTATACTTATGTACGCAATAATAACTCACTTCTCATTAACAAGTTTTTGCAAACGAATTAATCCAGTTCTTTGACTACTAGCTTTATGCTTCCTTAAAACGCAATCACCTATTAAATTATCTTCTGCATATATAATACATATGGAATAAATTAATATCAAGTTTAATAATGCAAGAATATGGCTTTGCATAACTATTTTAAATTGTAAAAATAACTTATTATATTACAATTATACGCAATATATTCAAAATATATTTATAACTCAATCTAGGCAACGTCAATCACATGAATATGAATATGTAGGGTTCAAATGTCAAACTGAAGACAACACAAATAGTAGATATTTTAAATATTCACCTTCAGACTCTCGCTTCATATCATGACCTATATCTTGTTATAATTAACATTTTATACATAGAGCTAAAGAGAAAGATTTCTCTCTAGCTCTATGAGTCTATACCATGGCTATATGATATTCGCTATATCTATTGTATATTACCAATATAAAAATATAAAATACTGTATAATTGAACCCTAGATTTCTTATAATATCTATAATCATATATAATAGCTTTAAATTTATTACAATAGCAAGGACATGTCCTTGACAATAGTATATATATATATATATATATATATATATATATATATATATACATTCTTTAGCTTTATTGATTCAAATTTTAAAAATAAATGTATTTTATATATATATAATATTATGTATTACAATAGCAAGGACATGTCCTTGACAATAGCTATTGTAATACATTATATTATATATATATATATATATATATATATAAAATACATTTATTTTTAAAATTTGAATCAATAGAGCTAAAGAAATTTCTCTCTAGCTATGTTTGAATCCCATAAGATATTATTCATCCAGTATACTAACACCTATAGGTGTGCGTATACAATCATGATTGGAATAAGATATTTGCAAATATCTGTGAATTTTCATGAATACAATATATATATATATATATATATATATATAAACTAGATATTAGCAATGGCTTTGGTATTAGCAAAGCCCTTTGGTAGTAGTAGGTATGTGTAATAGTATACCTATGTGTATTATTGTAGTTGTGCATACCCTATACTATAGGGCCTATAGGTTTACAACTATAATATGTATACATATACTATATTGTGGTACATATAAAGTTTCAATACACTGTAAACACGAAGCGCACTGAATGAAAACATGGCGTCATGCAACTCACGCTAAGGGTGATTATAGAATTTTTTTTTTTTTGTGGACAAATCGCATCTTATAGCTATTGAAATTCTAATAATATATGTATACTTCACTTTTTTTTTGAGTCATTTTTTACGACAACTCATACTGTCAATCTTTTTTTTAGTCATTTTTTACGATTTTTTACATGTCCTACTGTTCAAATTGCAAGAAATTTCCAGGAAATTTTTTTTTAATTCTATTTTTTATATTTTCTATTCCATTATTATAAAATAAATAGTGTGTTAAAATTTGATAACAAAATATTCATTACAAAGGTTTAAATACTTATTTTTTTTATAATTTAATTCATTTTTTATATAGTAATATTTGTATCTAACTACTGTATCTACTTCACAAGGCTTTCATGTGACCTTAGTTTAATAAAAATATAAATACAATTTTGTGTTTCATTTAAGGGTATATTTATTAAGAAAAACATAGTCCAATGTTAATCTGTTAGGTCCTAGCACACCCATGATAATACAAGGTAGGTCCTAGCCCCACCATGATAAGGGTAGGTTTCAGCTCTAGTTTAGTTCGTTTAAGCACTATATGGATGAGTCTAACATATCCCTATATACTAAAATAATACTATTATATACAGTAGTATATAAACCTATAATATTGTCTACTACTAAATGTATCTAATGTGTGTGTTATTATAATATACCTTTAATGTATCATATTTCATAATTTTGTAAATATTATCAACATAGACAAACTTATTTTGATTGGTTGGTCAGCACACCCACAAAATCGTTCCAGCGCCCCTAGTAAAAGAAGAAGAGGAAGTCCCAGAAAAATCTGGCTGGCTAAAATAGTTGAATGTGCGGGTTTCAGAAATGGATCCGACACAACTACTAGAGGCTACTCAGAACCATGACGTATGGAGATGAACTTGCTTTTCAGCGATTCATATTACCCCTATGATCTAGTCTAGTGAATAAGTAAGTATGTTATGTAATCTATTTAATTGTATTATTGTATAATCAATGAGTCCAATATACAATACTTTATAACCTAAACTAACTGCACATTATCTATAGTTGTATACAACCTATAATATACCTAGATTGTTCCGTATGACTACAAGAGGAGCCCTACAATGATACGCTGTTTCAATACAACATAAACAGTAAGTTATCATTAAGGATGTGTGTCTTCTTACACTACCTTACAATGTGTTCAGCTAGTAATATGCACTATGTGTATTCTATTATCCTTAAGGATATAATCATTTATATTAATTATATCAATTTGTGCTATTTAATTATATATTGCTATTAAAATTGAATAATAAATATATATATATCACCAATATAAATCGGCGGAAGGCTATTATGGAATGTAAAGTTTGCAGACTATATTGCTCTGTTAGTAGGTACAAAGGACGAAAGTCAAGAACTGATAAATCTACTGGCTAATAGTGCTACTAGATATGGTATTGAGAGTAATGCAGAAAAAGTAAGATAATAGTGGTTAGTAATAATTCTTCAATACATGCAAACATCACTCTTTATGGGAACAAACTAGAGAAAGTGAATAAGTTATGTTATCTAGGCGCAACCCTCTCAAAAGATGGATCTTGTGAAAGATAAATTAAGATTAGATCTTACAACATCTGCTACGATACGCTTATACACCATATGGAATAGCAAACATATTAACTTTAAGTTATAATTTGTACCTTGTAATCTATATATAGGTTTTAATTACCTTCTTATTTGTTATAAACTATTTATATTTATATCCTATATTATGTTTTAGATATATACATATATAATGATATACAATAACCGATATAAAGATCACATCACTGAATGTATAGTGAACATGTTTACCTACAAGATATACATAACCCTCTTATAGGTCCTATATTAGTTAAGGGTAGGCGCTGGAGTTAAAATGTGTTAAATAATTTAATTTTTACAATATTTTTTTATTATGTATTATCCAAGTTCTGTATTTTATTTATAATATCCTAAATTTTTTTTGAGTATTTCTATCAATATAAAGTGTTTTAGGAGTAATAAATTTATAAATATATTTTGTATTTATGTAAATACTTGTAATATGTAATATTATATTACGATTTATAAGAATAATCGTTTAATTTAAAAATTTCTAGATTTATTTTAGCATAGATCATAGATTAAATAGCATGGATCATAACAAGAATTCGACTGCAAGGACATGAACACATACTTGCGGGAGTTATATTTATAATGCGGGAGTTGAAATATTCAAATAAATATACATACGCGTGAAAGTAGATCCGAATGAAAGTAGATCCTAGCATATAGTAATTATATATATATATGTATGTGATAAAAATAAATCTAGCTCCAGCTAGATTCGAATTCGGGACTTTCTGCTTAGAACGCATCATTTATAGCACTGAGCCACAACCCATGTTATATATTATGCTATTTATTTTCCTATTTAAAAAACATTTATATATATATATATATTATAAATAAATTATTAAAAAAAAAAATTACAATTACAATTATTACTATCAGAAATTACTCGATTATAATTCGAATATGTTACGTACGAATGAGATCGATATAGTTTTAGAATGTCCATTTAATTTCAAGTAGAATCAATATATTATATATGTATAATACTATACGTCATTAATATGCTATCCGTTATAGTAACCTTACAATGAAGTATTTAATAAATTTTATTTTTAATTAAATTTAAATTATTACAGAAATTACTCGATTATAATTCGAATATGTTACGTACGAATGAGATCGATATAGTTTTAGAATGTCCATTTAATTTCAAGTAGAATCAATATATTATATATGTATAATACTATACGTCATTAATATGCTATCCGTTATAGTAACCTTACAATGAAGTATTTAATAAATTTTATTTTTAATTAAATTTAAATTATTACAGAAATTACTCGATTATAATTCGAATATGTTACGTACGAATGAGATCGATATAGTTTTAGAATGTCCATTTAATTTCAAGTAGAATCAATATATTATATATGTATAATACTATACGTCATTAATATGCTATCCGTTATAGTAACTATACAATGAAGTATTTAATAAATTTTATTTTTAATTAAATTTAAATTATTACTATCAGAAATTACTCGATTATAATTCGAATATGTTACGTACGAATGAGATCGATATAGTTTTAGAATGTCCATTTAATTTCAAGTAGAATCAATATATTATATATGTATAATACTATACGTCATTAATATGCTATCCGTTATAGTAACTATACAATGAAGTATTTAATAAATTTTATTTTTAATTAAATTTAAATTATTACTATCAGAAATTACTCGATTATAATTCGAATATGTTACGTACGAATGAGATCGATATAGTTTTAGAATGTCCATTTAATTTCAAGTAGAATCAATATATTATATATGTATAATACTATACGTCATTAATATGCTATCCGTTATAGTAACCTTACAATGAAGTATTTAATAAATTTTATTTTTAATTAAATTTAAATTATTACAGAAATTACTCGATTATAATTCGAATATGTTACGTACGAATGAGATCGATATAGTTTTAGAATGTCCATTTAATTTCAAGTAGAATCAATATATTATATATGTATAATACTATACGTCATTAATATGCTATCCGTTATAGTAACTGTACAATGAAGTATTCGTTAATAAATTTTATTTTTAATTAAATTTAAATTATTACTATCAGAAATTACTCGATTATAATTCGAATATGTTACGTACGAATGAGATCGATATAGTTTTAGAATGTCCATTTAATTTCAAGTAGAATCAATATATTATATATGTATAATACTATACGTCATTAATATGCTATCCGTTATAGTAACTATACAATGAAGTATTTAATAAATTTTATTTTTAATTAAATTTAAATTATTACAGAAATTACTCGATTATAATTCGAATATGTTACGTACGAATGAGATCGATATAGTTTTAGAATGTCCAATTAATTTCAAGTAGAATCAATATATTATATATGTATAATACTATACGTCATTAATATGCTATCCGTTATAGTAACTGTACAATGAAGTATTCGTTAATAAATTTTATTTTTAATTAAATTTAAATTATTACTATCAGAAATTACTCGATTATAATTCGAATATGTTACGTACGAATGAGATCGATATAGTTTTAGAATGTCCATTTAATTTCAAGTAGAATCAATATATTATATATGTATAATACTATACGTCATTAATATGCTATCCGTTATAGTAACTATACAATGAAGTATTTAATAAATTTTATTTTTAATTAAATTTAAATTATTACAGAAATTACTCGATTATAATTCGAATATGTTACGTACGAATGAGATCGATATAGTTTTAGAATGTCCAATTAATTTCAAGTAGAATCAATATATTATATATGTATAATACTATACGTCATTAATATGCTATCCGTTATAGTAACTGTACAATGAAGTATTCGTTAATAAATTTTATTTTTAATTAAATTTAAATTATTACTATCAGAAATTACTCGATTATCATTTGCGATTATGCTAATGAGTTAAATTTGTCTGCGAATTCGCTCGGGCAACACTTCATCCATCTTCGTGAAATATGCAGTATGCAAATACTGTCTATGGATCTTAGAATGGGTGGTCCAGGTGTTGTAATCGAAATTGATGAAAGTCAGTTTCGCCACAAGCCGAAACACCACCGCGGTAGAGGCCCCGTCTCTACTGTGTGGGTATTTGGTATGGTTGATACCTCTACGAGTCCTAGTATTGGTATAATGAAAGTTGTGCCTGACAGGTCTGCTGCCACACTACTTCCCATTATATATGACAATATCAGACCCGGAAGTATCATCCATAGCGATCAATGGGCAGCATACACACGATTACGTTCAGACCCCCAGTACAATTATCGCTCTGTTAACCACTCTATACATTTCGTCGATCCAGTGACTGGTGTCCACACCCAGTCTATTGAATCATACTGGGCGAAAGTTAAGTTGCCGATTAAGAGTATGAAGGGGGTGCATACGGAGCAATTAAGCTCATATCTTGATGAGCGGATGTGGAGGGATCGGTTCGGTGGCAATGCCTTTGAGAATATTTGCATTCATATTGCTTCGCAATATCCTGTTTGATTATTCTGTTTAGGTTTGGGTTGGGGTTGGGTATGGGCTGGGTTTGGGCTGGGTATGGGTTTGGGTTTGGGTTGGGTTTTCGTTTAAATAAGTGTTTATATTTATCATATCGATAAATATAAACCAAAATAAATAATGATTCATAAACAATATTATATAATAAATATAACCATAGATATAAATGTATAGATTCATTGAATACTTTCGTATATATGTGTATGTATGAATATGACTCATACGTATGAGTGTACACTGTATGAGTATACATATTTGTGTAATAGTGTGTTTCGTAAACACGCGCAGGTGTGGGTGTGTGTATGTGTGTATGTGTTTAGATGTATGTTTATATCTATAGCATCGATTTAAAGATCTAAATATGTAATTCTTTCTTTATATCGATGATCTATATACGTGTAGTTGAATGAATATATATATATATATATATATATATATATATATATATATAATGCTATTAATATATTTATATAATAATAAAATAATTTATATTGTTACAAATGTTTATATTAACTCCAGTAAACTGAATTATAATTTATCTAACAAAATATATATTATTACAAAATTCAATAAAAAAATACCTTCAGAAAGATTCGAACTCTCAACCTTCTGCTTAGAGAGCATGCTCTTGAGCGTGCACGCTCTTGCACCACTGAGCCACATCCCATGTTTTATATATTATACTATTTACTGTAGCATATTTATGACGTATAGTATTATACATATATAATATATTGATTCTACTTGAAATTAAATGGATATTCTAAAACTATATCGATCTCATTCGTACGTAACATATTCGAATTATAATAGAGTAATTTCTGTAATAATTTAAATTTAATTAAAAATAAAATTTATTAAATACTTCATTGTATAGTTACTATAACGGATAGCATATTAATGACGTATAGTATTATACATATATAATATATTGATTCTACTTGAAATTAAATGGACATTCTAAAACTATATCGATCTCATTCGTACGTAACATATTCGAATTATAATCGAGTAATTTCTGTAATAATTTAAATTTAATTAAAAATAAAATTTATTAACGAATACTTCATTGTACAGTTACTATAACGGATAGCATATTAATGACGTATAGTATTATACATATATAATATATTGATTCTACTTGAAATTAAATGGATATTCTAAAACTATATCGATCTCATTCGTACGTAACATATTCGAATTATAATCGAGTAATTTCTGATAGTAATAATTTAAATTTAATTAAAAATAAAATTTATTAACGAATACTTCATTGTACAGTTACTATAACGGATAGCATATTAATGACGTATAGTATTATACATATATAATATATTGATTCTACTTGAAATTAAATGGACATTCTAAAACTATATCGATCTCATTCGTACGTAACATATTCGAATTATAATCGAGTAATTTCTGATAGTAATAATTTAAAATTATTTATTTATAATATATATCTTATATTTATATATATATACACAGCATATATATATATATATATATATATATGTATTATATATATATATATATATATATATATATATATATATATATATATATATATATATATATGTATTATATATATATATATATATATATATATATAATACATATATACATTATATACATGTATGCTTATTATATATAATATATTATATATTATATATTATATCTGAATAATCGCGTATGAATATAAATTATATTGCAAATCATTTAAATGCATAACACATCACTGAATGTAACGAGCCTATAGCAAACTATTTTGCGCGCGCGCGCAGTATATTTAAAGTTCATGTCCTTGCATTGCAGTGTTGCAGTCGAATTCTTGTTATGATCCCATATTTGTACATATTATCTATGATTATTTATGCACAAACTTTGAATGTCATTTTCTCCAGTTTTTACTTTTTCACTTAGTAACCACATGTAAATGCCTACTACTTTTTTAATTTATATAATTTTTATCTGAAATTTGTACTGTAAATGTATAACATATACATATATATAAATCCTGTTGGAATTATTATTATATTTTATATTAATTAAATAAATAATGATAATGTATGATTTTATGTATGTAATATATTTATAATAAAAAATATTCATCGTTTATAAACGTTTTATTTCATACTTTTAAATTAATTGTATTTATAAAAATCATAATATATATGTATTAGGATAGTATCTATTGAATAAAATAAAAATTATGTAATTATCTTTATTAATTTTTTATCAGTAGCGTTTTCGGTGGAGATATAAATAGCATGGTGTAGATGAACTCCAGCGCCTGTCCATAATAAAGCATAATGATACATATAAATGTTACTAATATGATAGTTTTATAAATATTAAAATAAATACATTGACATTTAGTAATTAACATCTCCACAATGAAACCCAGAAGACTACATTGCTCCTATTTTTTCCAGAATACCTCATTTACAATACGCATACTAAAACTATTATACATTGACAGATGTAGATCTTACCTCTGTTATAGAATATGTATATAGTGATAGGAGAATATTCTGAATATTGTCATTATGTATCTATTGATATACTTATTATTTAATAATAATATACACTATGGTAGGTGATCAATATATACCTAAATATATTATTAATTAAGAATATTATAATAATATAATACATTATTAAAAGTTACATGTAATATATGAAATAGCTACGAGTATTTATATCATAAATCAATAATTAATACAAATATAATGTTTGATGTTTATTCAATATTATCTTATTATTTTAGATATAAATGTCCATAGTACAGATGAAATTAATATTTCATATAGAATGCACACTTAATAATGTATACTAAATATAAGAAATACTGCATATTTTTAACAATACTAGATGGTGTATCTCTATGGCTCTTAAAGGTTATGATTTCTATAGCTTCAATTAACTGCAGAGATTCATCGATATGCATCATTCTGTAGTATTTTATAGAGATTAATTTATATATATAATATATATATATTATATATCAAAATAGATGAAAATATAAATATAAGTGTAGGATGTTTACCTACATTAAGAGTGATGATAGAATAGGTATGCATCATGTATGTTACTACATCGAAAGCAGGTACCTTATGTATGTTATGTATGGGTTTTATATCATACTTTTTATTTTTTTAATTTGGATGTTTATTAAAAAATCCGTATGGGGTCAAAAATTTGCATGGGAAAAGATTGGGAAATTAGCATAAAATTACATAAATGTTTTTTTGTTCATAGAAATAATAAAGATTCAGGTATTATATTTTGAGGATGTATGTAATATATGTATTTTATATGAAATATATATTTAGATTATTTAAAAAAAGTATCCTAGGAATTTTTTAATTTCTGTGATTTTTCAATAAACAAATATTAACTTAAGGGGATGGCACACGACGCCCGCCTCTCTATGTATAGAGATAGCAAATAATGGGTCTACACAAAACTAGGCGCGCAGAATTCTATTCATTGAATTGAACTAATTTTGTATATATTCTATTCATTAAATGTATACACATGATATTACAGGACGTATTTTTTATAATATATATTATATAATATACATATATATATGCACACATTTTATTTTTTTAATTTACGGAATTTTTATAGAAATTGTTATTTTTTGTAATTATACACATACAAATTTAGAAAATTACTCCTGTAATAGTATTCATATTTAAGTTAATTATATAATGCAATACAAATTAGTAGAATATATATAATTGTTTTTGTGATACCTAAATTTATATACACATACCTATCCTAAAATAATTATTCTGAGAAAATAGCATTTGAATATATATGAATACATTATATATCATATATAATGAATTTATATAAACCACCTTTTATGTTATTTCTAGACTGTTTTCATAAACAATTTGTTTACAGATATTAAAAAACAAATCATAGAATAGTATTGAAATGAAATAAAAAAAATGTTAAATAAAAAAAATGTTAAAAAATGTTATAAAATGTATCCCCTTAAGTAACATAATTATTTTCAAAAAATGTAATAAATATGATAAAAACATATTTAATTATAATCGAATACAAATATATTTATTTAAAAAAATAAATTCTATGAAATATCATAGATTTAACAAAAATTCACGTAAAATATGAACAAATTTATCGAGTTTGTACCAAATACGTAAACCGATTACACCAATTTTTTTTTTTACATAATAAAAATTATTCTCAATTAATATCTGTATAGTAAGCTAATACATTGTTTATATTTAAAACCGATATTTATGGTTTTTGTGTGGTTTTTTTAACATTATAAAAGCGTTCAATCAATAATAAGGAATCGATTAGGCAATGATAAGGCTGCAAAACTTGTTTTTTTATTTCGAGAATTAAATTGATTATATTTCTATTAGAAATCATCTAATTATTATTTTTTAAATTATTATATTGTTACAATTTGTAACTTGTTATTTTATTGCGAGAATTATATTGATTATATTTCTAATTACTGTATTGTTATTTTTTTTAATTATTATTTTGTTACAATTTGTAACTATTTTTTTTATTATATTTTACTTTATTTTTATTATAAATATATTTTAATAAAATAATTTTATTAATATTTAATATTAATAATATATTATTGAAAATTTAATAATATATATATATATATATAATTAATATATATAAATAATATTCATTAGTGTTGTATATTTTATACTTACTCTATATATGTATGTTTTGCACAGACATTTAATAATCGATCTAGGTATATATAATATTTTCTAATTAATAATCTTAATATTTAATTATAAAAAAACCAAAAAAACAAAAAAACCACAAAAAAACCTTAAAAACCGCCAACCCTGGTTTATTTATAATTAAATGTTAAGATTATTTATTAGAAAATATTATATATACCTAGATCGATTATTAAATGTCTGTGCAAAACATACATATATAGAGTAAGTATAAAATATACAACACTAATGAATATTATTTATATATATTAATTATATATATATATATATATATATATATATATATATATATATATATTATTAAATTTTCAATAATGTATTATTAATATTAAATGTTAATAAAATTATTTTATTAAAATATATTTATTATAAAAATAAAGTAAAATATAATAAAAAAAATAGTTACAAATTGTAACAAAATAATAATTAGAAAAAATAACAATACAGTAATTAGAAATATAATCAATATAATTCTCGCAATAAAATAACAAGTTACAAATTGTAACAATATAATAATTTAAAAAATAATAATAATAATTAGATTATTTCTAATAGAAATATAATCAATTTAATTCTCAAAATAAAAAAACAAGTCTTGCAGCCTTATCATTGCCTAATCGATTCCTTATTTTTGATTGAACGCTATTATAATGTTAAAAAAACCAAAAAAACGAAAAAAAACCAAATAAACAAAAAAACCTACGGTTTTTTTTATCAAAAAAAACCATTAAAAAAACCATTAAAAAAACCGACCAACCCTGATTTAAAATATTAAAAAAAATATAATCCAATAATACAATTCATATAAACTATATATAATACAGTCGTTATACAAATATAATGTATGTATCTTATTTATTTCCATGGAAAATACACATTTATATAATTTAATGCTAATTTCCCTATCTTTTCCCATGTAAATTGTTGACAATTTTTATTTTGACACCAGACACCAGGTGGTTCAACCTAACAATTAAAAATGTATTATTTTCGTATCCATAGGTACCCATTTATAATTAAAGAGATAATATATGGTAATATATGGTAAATTCCTATATACAACTATTAACAAATAAAAACTATAAATAAGTTATTAATTACTAACGGCTTAACAGGGTACAGTTTGCAACTTGTCCTTGCCATGTCCTCTCTAGCATCTTTACTTGAGTGACAGCCAGCCTCCTCGGTGAATTCCTCCTCTTCCAATGAGTTGGGTTTGACAGCAGGGTACCGGAAGTAGGGGGAGGGGGGTAATGATTAGCCGGAAGTAGGTAGTTAATGTACATCTAACACAACACTCGTATATGTAAACATATGTGTTAATGTATATTTAGTGTTATAGGTTTAGGTGTATAGGCTAAATCTATAGATTATAAAAAAAAAGAGTGATCTTTTGTAAAAATTAAATATAATTTAGATAAATTGTATCTTCTATGTAAATTATATATTTATAGGATGCTTATTTCACTCTACCTAGGTATTATTTCATAATAATATTATTTATCTTTTATTATAAATATTTATAATTGTATTAAATAATAGTGATTAATTATATACACTTAAATAACATTTTAATAAAGTTAAATACAATTTTATTTTGTATATTCTATAAAATGGCTAAAGAAACTACGGTGCACTATCCGTAACTTTATTCTAAACTCTACACTCGTCGACATGTGTTTACATTACACATTTATATATATTAAATTATGGCATATTTGCTATAATAAAATATTTATTATAAAAAAATGGATGTATTATCTAATACTATATTCAGTATACTAAATTTAAATAGCATATTTTCTAAACTTATCATATTTAGTATACACAAAAATAAATTGTCGTTAAAGAGTCGTTGTTAGAAAATGGGGATCTGGTACATTCCATACTGAAAAAGCTTGTGGTTAAAATAAATTACGCACTTGCTAAAGAACGACAGAATCACCCAATAAACCTCGATTTCGATATCAATACGAATCATATACCTGACAACTATATGCAGGTAGATATTCAAATTGATAATCACCGTCACATATTATTAATGACATCATATCAACGGGAACTAATTATGAGTACACAATGCTTCTAAATAGATGGCAAATTTAAACTTGTAAAACGTTAATTTATACAATTGTTCAATATATGAGGTTTCACTGTAGGTGAAACTGGATGTAAAATAGGTGATACTAGCTCACGCTATCATGAGCAGACGCTCGACAGATAATAACATAGCCGTATTTGAAAGATTAAACAGTCGTGTGATACTCTATCTCCTCAAAGGTTCATGTTGGATTTCGAAATAGCAGCATGGCAGGCTATCAAAGTCAAAGATCAGCTAACAGGTATCAGATGCACGCTCCATAGGCTCACTATACTACTGGTCTTCTGACTTTCTCGGTAACCACCCCTTACTACAGTAACAGCTTCTTCATATTAGATCATCGTATCTAATTTTCAGATTTAAAAAACTAATTTAAGAGTTACTGTCCAAATAATATCACTTGTTTCGTTTTATATATTTGAGTTATATCAGTTATATTATTTATCTATTTAGATGACGATTATTATAAAAGAAGATCACTTTATAATAAATACGCCTTTTATTTTATTTGAAAATAATATATATACTTTGTATTGTGAGCTAAATATTATTCTTAAGGGGATGTCACATAGCTGAAATTTGTTAAAATCAAAAAAAAAGTAAAATAAATGTTATTATAAAATATACATTTATATATTAGGTTTATTCATAGTTTAGTTATTATAAGTTATATATTTTGTAAAAATGCCTAGATTATCTAAGCAAAAACTACATCTTAAAATACTTGAACAAAATCGGAAGATGGTTTAATAAAGAATTATTATATAATAATATATTTTCTCTCGCTCGATTGAAAAACACAAGCTGCGGTATATCAGAATCCTCTCTGATGGAGATTCAACCATGTACAAGCAACAACTCGATATGAAAGTTTATGGCGATGATGTTATCGAATAAGAAGAGTGTATCAACCATGTCCATAAGCGGATGGGGACCGGTATCCGTAAGCTTCTCTCTACAGGCCAAATTGTCAAATTCAAATTCGGAGGAAAGGGAGATGGAAGGCTAACAAAATTGGTAATTGAGAGTCTTGGTGGCTACTTTAATGCTGTTAGTGAAATATAAGAATTATATTTTGTATATTAGTATAACAAATTAAAATATATATAGTAAAATAATGTAAATAATTTATTTTATAATAATTTCTAATATAAAAATAATATATAAAACAGATAAGAAATAACAAGGATAGATGTGCGACGCTGTCTGGGTAAAATATCACCACGTGACATCAACTGACCAATCTCATGATCTATGATCTAAGGGATGTCAAGTGGTATTTTTATAAAAAAAAGTTACAGAGAAAGGTATACATAACTATTTATTATAAACTAATATTATAAGTAAAATTTTATTAAATTTAGGTGACTCCTCGTTCTCATTCTCGAATAAAATCTCCCATCTCAATGCACAGAGAGCCTCACACGTAAAACCTATATATGAAAGACTGGCAAGCCGTAATCTACTCCAATGGTGTCTCATAGGAAAAACCCAGAACTGCAATGAGAGTTACAATACTTCTATATGGATTAGATATAAGAAGGTAATATAATTATTAAATTTATATTACTATGAAATATTTATATAATATCTTGTACAGACAGTATTTTATGGATTCCACATTGTAAAGTATGCTGTATGTACAACAGTGCATACCTACAACTTTGGGGCAGAGCGGGCTATGCAGTCTCTGGACAAGCAAATGCAGATTTGAAGTGTAGAAGGAAACAAGTTCATGTCCGAGTTAGATGTAAAGCGCATTAGGTACTCGATAGACCATGATACCTTCACTTCCACTCACGCAGCTAGACTCCGGAGACTGAAGCAATCTTCTAGAGATGACTACATACCAGGTGGAGGATCCTGATATGTCGTCATATATCTATTGTGGTTATTGTCATCTAAATATTTGTTATTTTATTTATATTACTATTACTTATTTTATATGTAAATATTGTTTATTTTATTCAGGTCATCAATCTATGTTTTTATGTATATTTTCATTTATAAATATTTTATATTTTAGTTATATAACTACTAATTTTATATATAAATATTGTTTATTATTATATTTAATTTATATATATATAGAATATAGCATATATATAATAATTTATTTCTATATAATATATATATATATAAATGTAACAGTGTGTTTTTTATATATTGAAATCTAATAATTTATTTCCATATAATTGTAAAATATTGTATGTTTCCCCCTTAAAACTAAATCGTTAACTAATATTATATATGTATTATTACCCTTATATTATAATTTTCATATGAATTATTATAAAAAAAACCGCCTATTTTTTGATAAAAAATTATCATAAACTTACAAGATTCTATAAAATGCCTAAACCCATAATAAAATTATATAATTCACTAATATAACTTATAGCATTAGTTTAGCGATAGGTATCGATGTAGTAAATGAATCGCAATTAATCGCGGCTGTATATAGCGACGACGAACGCATGCGAGATCGATCATGGATAAGCGAACGTACGATTCTATGTAGCACGAATCGGCAAGTTAAAGCGCTAAATGATCAAATGATCGCGCGTTGTAGCGGCTCATCTACCACCTATATATCCGTAGATACAGTATCCTCCGCTAAAAATGTAATGACTTTTCCCGTCGAGGTGCTAAATTCTATAGAAATATCAGGTCTTCCGTCTCACTCGCAAAAGCTCAAAATAGGTACCCCGGTTATGTTTATGCGCTCGACTGAAGCTCCTATAACGGTCAACGGAACTAGAGGCATAATCACTCATCTAGGCGACAATTTACTTACGGTTTGTATCGCTTGCGGAACGTATAAAGGTTTTACGGTATACGTACCCAGAATGCCTATGACGCCTATTGTAGATTCTACTACTAAATGCATAGAATTTAAACGCGTACAATTTCCACTTAAACCGGTATACGCGATGACCATTAATAAGTCTCAAAGTCAAACATTTAGCACCATAGGTATAGATCTAACGCATAAATGTTTCAATCATGGCATGCTTTACGTCTCATTATCTAGAGTGGGATCTCCGCGCAATATTTATATATTAAATGGTAGGCGTACATCTAATTCAGTTTATCCTGAAGTATTACATTAAATGCATATTTTTGATAACCGCTATAGTAAATACGACTGATGCGTACTTCTATAATATACCGTTATTTTCATATAGTCAATATCGTTAAATCCGTAGTATATTTTATATAATAGCATCGAGCTACGCATTTTAAACATAAATACGCACCACCTGAGTAGTTAATATCTCTAAGGTTCAGATAAAGTTTGTACACGCGTTTATTCGATACATATATATTACGCGTTCATTGTGTTTAATAGTGCGGTTACTGTATTCTACGCTAATAGCATTCGCTGTATATTAAAGCGTATACCGTATACGGTAGTACAACATAAACGTGATAGTATTACTGAATGTAACATCTACTACTCGCACGATTAAATACGATTGATACCTAATATATACTGTCGTGTGCATGTAAGTCACTATAAATCAACTCCTTAATATTACGCTATACCAATCGAGTTTAGCACTATATACACTTTTTGCACTACGCAATTATCTATGCATCCCTTATGAATATAGGGTCGAGCAAGATATGTATATTTTAATTTATATATTTACACCTCGTGTGAGTATCAATGCAGCTCTGTAGTAATATACGATATCACTATAGGTTTTCGATATAAGTATATTTATGTTTATACTTTATTTATATGCATTACGCGATCGTTATATTTACTAATGCAATTGTTATTTATATCATTAACATTAATATTACGAAAAAACAAACGGATTATATTTATTATATATTTTACATATTTTTAATATATTTTTACTTATTTATATATAGTTTTTAATTATACACACTTATTATATATTTTACATATTGTTATTATCTTTTTACTTATATATATAGTTTTTAACTATACACATACTTATTTTATATTTTACACATTTTTATTATCTTTTTACTTAGATATATTTTGTAGTTATACATATACATAACATTAAGTTAATGTCATTAACCCATACTATACACAACTTTTTAGCAAAACCAAAATCTCTAACGGGTACCTCCTATATTTTACGGTATGTAGGCATTTACTACTTACGATACATCATGATTACATTCGATATATCTTTGAAGTATATGCATTGTCTCATATCAGTTCACCATAGAACCTTCACTATTGTTATTAATAATTATTCTCTATATATATAATACGTTTATATATATATATATATATATAATTTACATTTCGTCTTGAATTGACAATTTATTATTATATATTATTCAGGTTATCTGTGATATTTATACGATGAATATTGAATTTAGAAAAGCCCACGAAATTCAGTGTTACATAATGTTTTTAATTTTTTAATCAGAAACTTATCACTTTTATGTTTCTTTAAAATAAAATCAATATCAGTAAGATATAATACTAATTTTAATGTGCACATTTTTTACATCACTAAATGTTCTATATTTTTACATTTTAAATAAACATATTTGCATATAAATATAACAATACAATAAAATCAATAGACAGCATAAATTGTACATCAAGAAATTACTTATATTTGTAAAGATTCTATCAACTTATTGAACTGTAATGTTACACTGACATAAAATCAAAATCAATACGAAATAATATTATTTTTCTTATGCACACATTATACATCACTAAAATGTTGTATGTCACGCTCGGATGCATTTTTAGTTCTACGATATTATTTTCCTATAAAAAGCACGATCCCCAGATATAATGCTACAGTCTGATATTATCATCACCACGTTAGTACATTATTTATAACTCTATACAGAATAAGTGTGATATAATGTTAGATGTCAGTATGTATGTTCGTATAGAATTATATTTATGTATGTATGTACGTTTGTAGGTATGTATGTATGTGTATGAATATATGTGTACGTGTGTGTATGTATGTATATGTTCGTGTACCTGTATATATATATATATATCTATATATATTACTATAGATATACTCTATATATATATACTATATAAGTATATCTATATATTAAACTGTATCTTTATTATATTTTATATAGTACATTCAATAATCTCCTTTGTTCTACATAGAAAATGTTTTCAATGGGCCCCATATTTATCTATTCTTCCTACTCAGAAGAAGAAGTAGTAGAAGTACCAAAGGTGGTGGAAACCACTAAAGCCAGGTAAACACATATTAGGTCAATTGAATGCCTACTTTACATATACATATATATGTATACAAATCACAGTAGATGTATGCATAATTATATGTATATGTATATGTATCACTGATATATATATATATATATATATATATATATATATATATATATATATATATATATATATATATATCTATTCTATAATATATATATATATATATATCTATTCTATAATATATAACTATATCTCTATATTTAAGTATATCAATATATGTAACGCTTTCTTTATATATATATAACTTTCACTAAATCTCTATGTATTTCAAAATAGTAATATAATGTATACTATATACTATATAATATATAGTACGAATATGTCTATTGTATATTATGTAATACATAATCTATACTGTATACTATATATATACATAATCTATACTATATATATATATATATATGTCTCGTACTATAATATATTACATAGTTATGCGTTCATTATTAACTACTAATACTCTGCTATATAGCGTTAGTTGCTGACATACCATGCCACAAACTTATTCTGTAATATTACATATCATGCATGCCATACTACTATGTTATATAGTGATGTTATAACTATATATATATTATATATATATATATATATAACTATTTTTATTTTCAAATAAATGTATATTCTTATCAAACTATAATTATTTATTTTTTATCATTTTAATAAAAATATAATGAATAATAATTGACTATATTCATAATAATAGTTTTCATGAATAGCTATATAATAACAGATTACACCTAAATATTGAAAAGCCTAATTTTATATTATTTCACAGGTCACGGATTAAATACAAAATAAAATTATGTTGATTAATATCGATATTATGTTGATTCTGTATATTGTATATACAATTATATATAACATTGTAGATATTTATTAATATTAATAAATTAAAGGTTGTATATATTATTTTAATATTAAATTATTAAATTTAAGTTATTTAAATAATGTACATAATATAATCTTGTAGTTTCTATGAAAAAGTAATGTCACTTCTATTATTGCCAAAAGAAGCAAAACATATAGTGCCTTATACTCAATAGATCAATTCCAGATGAGGATGGTTTGAAATCTATAATATTATATTTCGAAAAACAATGGATATCATCTTATACCTTATTTCTAATGAAAAATTAGAGTATTTTTAAGAAGAAATAAGAACTAATAATAATCTCGAAGGATGGCACTTTAGATTTAATAGATTTAAGTTATTAAGTTTGTATAATTCAATTACATTATTCAGAAGGTTATCAGTGTAGTTTTTGCTGTAAACATATTTGTCGTTCCTATGATGTTTTATATGCCGATTTTAGATATAAATTAAATAAACCATATTTAATTGTATAGATGAAGTTTGTTATGATAATGTTGAGCCTCGGAACTTTATGTTAGCAAGAATGGAAAATAATAACGATAATAGAAATTAATTTAAAACTTATAATGTACATATTTTAAATATAAATAATAAAAGCCATTTGGATAAAAAAAACATGCCATTTAGAGAAGGAAAAAAATGAAAATCACACATAATTCCAATTCAAAACACAAAATTACACTGACCTTCAAACTAAAATCCAAAATTACCCATATTCAATACAGTAACACTTATACCAAAGAAAATGCTGCGACCTTAACCCAACGTTATACTGAACCTCAATCTACAACCTAAATGCAAGTTAATATACATGGAAAACATTCCACCTTTAGCAAGCTATCTATATCGGCTGATGATTTTATATAATAAAAAAACTTTTATTATATATTATAAAATAAAAAAAAGCTTGAAAACATATATATAAAAAATATTTTAATATATATATATATATAACAAACATTAATTAATATTACAATTTTAATTGTAAAATATATATTCAACCAGATACAGAGCAAAAAGAGTAACAATAAACCGTACTATTAGTTTGATATATATTCAACTAAGAAATTTAATATAATAACAAAATTAAATTATATATAACAAAATAATAAAAAAACATGAAGACATATATATATATATTATATATTACATATACATTAATTAAAATTGTAATATAGTCGTAGTCTGTCGGTATGTGTACAATTTCCCCTAGTTGAAAGCAGTGCCTTGGTTTGGATACATTAAGAATTATAACGATAAATATATAATTCAATCGAGCTTCAATGCCACTTCTAAAAGAGCAATAATGTTTAGTGTCTGTGAACACACATTAATATGAATTAACATTAACACATGAAGCTTATTAATACACTATGAATTTCTATATTTTTATATTTTTAGATTTTAATATTACTTCAATATACTATTATTATAGATATCTGTGATCTCGTGCACAATGTTAATTAAAGAAATTATTTATAAATAGTAAAATTGACATTACACACAAAATCACCAAACTAATTTAAAACACTGCTTAAGATCACTAGTTACCCTACTTATAGGGTTGTTACATTAATCATTATTTTAATTGTATACAAAAATGATCAGTACTATACTATACTGATTTCTATACAGTATCTATTGTTATAAAGATTTGATACTAATGATAATTATATTGATAATATAAGCAATGGTAATCATATATATTTTGATTGAATTTTAATTGAATATATATTAGATATTTTAGTAGAAAACAGATAAAATAAATAAAATAACTGTATTGTAAACAAATATTTCTATTTATATGATATATATATATATTTGTATAATAGTAAAAATTAAATAGAATTTTAACTTTTAAATTGTATTTCTATAAATGCTAATAGTTATTTATGTTTATTATATATATTTTCATTATTTATAATTATATATAAGTATTGTAATTATATACTATATTTTATAAGTAACGATTAATATTAATCTCTATTAGATAAATGAAATGACATAAATATAAAATTATTAAAATTTTACTTTATTATAGATGAGAAGTTGCTATGGGAATAGATATAATAGGCAAAATGATCGAAACTTTAAATGATACAAATAATAATATTGAAAATAAAATTCCGAGTGTCTAAAGCATCGGCAATAAAGAGGACAAACCAGGTATTTGAGGGCAAATTTGATTTTATTAAAGTTTGTTTATTTTTATAATTAAATAATATTAAAAACAATCATTATTAAATATGTATATAATATAATGTTATTTTCACTGAATTACTCTAGAGAATTACTCCATCGAGCAGAGGACTTTAACTTAGATTTTTTGAAACAAAACATTTTCCTAATTGTGTTGATATAATGGTACACATATAACTATAATAGCACAAAGAATTAACGCAAGTGATTATTATAATCGTAATTGGTATTATTCGATGAATGATACCGGACATCCTGATATTACAGGATGTCTGCGATGGTAAGAAAAAATTATATCTATTTAAATTTTATATTTAATAATAAAAATTATAGATTCACTGATTTATTTATTTCTTATTCTGGTAAAGATCACAACAGTAAATTTTTTAATATTTCAATCTTTAAAAATAATTATTCAAATATTTTCTCTCTGTTTATATCGGTTATGATTATATAAATATTTAATACAATTTCATAATAAATACATTACTATAAAATATGGATTTTTTTAAATATAGATTTTAATTATTTAGTTATTATATTATTATATTATTATTAATTGTAGAATAAAGAAAGGCTTATCATAATAGGATGCATCATATCCTGCCTTACCATAGCTAATAAAACCATATCCAGGATTAAATTTATCAGAAGAGGAAGATAATTTTAATTATAGACATTCAAGTTCGAGAATTAAACAGATTAAACAATATATTGGATTGCTAGAGTTGAGATGGAGAATTTTGTTAAAATGACAAGACACCATATTGCACAATCTACATTATTGTATTGTCGCTTGTTTTATATTATTACATAATATATGTGCAAATAATCAAGATCATATCAATGGAACATTATGGGATATAAGATATAATGATATTATATATGATATAATCAATATAATATGAAGTAGATATAAGAAATATAGATATTAATATGAGAGATTTAATTTTAAATAAACTATGATAAATACAATATGTAATTTTTTATTTTAGAAAATCAAAATATGTATCAACAAATAAATATATATAGTATATATACCAAGGACATGTCCTTGTATATACTATATATATAATACACTAAATCGACAAATGATCCCAAATTGTTATTAATTGTATATGAATTATATCAATTGTTCTTCCACTGGTTTGTTAATTTCTACAAATTTATTGTAATATATTACAATAAATGTTATGTAATATATATATATATATATGAAATCGTTCTTTGGATATACTTTTACACACTTATTCCACTCAGTTAAAATATATTATAATAAAAAATAGAAGAAATATGCATGAAATAAAGTATGATAATTTTCTTTCTATTCAATAAATATAAAAGATATATATAACAGATATATACCTGGGTTTATCCATGATTTTGATATTGTAGTATTGTATGGTAGTTTAGCAGTAGAAAAGGAAGTATGGGATATAGTAAAGATTAAAAGTTTAATTGATAGTATCAATTTGATACCAATTGTCATCTTCATCCCCTTGATTCAATGGCATCTAAGGTCAAGAGTAAATTAGCCACATATCAACATGATAAACAATATGTTAAAGCAGGTAAGTATGGCAGCCATGAGATGTCACAAATTGGCTAAACTTAGATTTAAAGATTGTTAGGGTAATCCAAGGGGGTTTGGATGAAATTAAAATCTAAAAATCTGTCAGTGTAATTAATACCTCACTGTGTTGGCAAAAACTAGAATGAACATATTATTTATTGTATCGGAAATATAATAATTAATTTAAATATTATTGTTAAATTTTTGGAAACGTGTGAGAAATTTAAAAATGAAATAAAAGAATATCTAGAAAAAGGTAAGAACAAATATCTTTATTATAATATTATAACACTTTAACTGATTTTTAATACTGATTAAGCAATATCACACCTGAAAATGTGGGTATTGTCGTAAGAATACTAACTATTCCATGGATGATAAAATTCTATACAAAAGCAAGTGATGGACTCTCGAATATAAAAGCATATGATATCATATAATTTTTTGAATAAAATAGATGTCTACATATTAAATGTGAATGAAATTAGATCATTCAAATATGATATGTTCGGAAATATGATTTTTTATAGAAAATTTTTTCAAGTAAATCCTAATTATTATGAAAATATGATGATAATAATGTAGTAGGATGTTTTCACCACACCAAATGAGACTTGGTGTTGTTATTTATAATGACAAATACGATGTCGTAAAAATTAAATATATAAATTTAGAAAATTTAGAAGAACATGAAAAAAGGAAGACAACATTAATAAAAAGAAATACACAAAGACTACTACAAAAAAAAGCAGAAAAAAAAGAATGGAAATAATCAAGAGTTAATATTTGTATTATAAAAAGATAATATAAAAAGATTATTAAAATCCAAATATATTATAAATAATCTAAAATCATTACTTCCGAATATATCATTTGATGAAACTGAAAGACTTGTGATTTAAACACTAAAAGGAGAAATAGTTGTATTTCAATTTAATCATCATTGGAATACTTGCGAAGTTAATAAAATATATTAAGGTACAGTGAGCAAGAATAAAAACAGGACGCTATGATATAGAATACATAATTGAAGATACGGGTCCAGAGATCAGCACTATTAAAACAAATTCTATAGCTGCATACTTAATATTTTGTAATACTTGAAATATAAATATTATTTAATGACAAAATATTATATACCTTACATAGGTTAATTACATGTTAATATTAATCTTTATATTAATCATTATATTATAATAATTATTGTGAAATTACTTTTTAATTAATTTACTAATTTTGTTAAATAAAATTATAATTGATATTTAATAATTACAATTATATTTTCAATTTTTAAACTTACATCAATTTCTAAGTATTTCTCACAATATTTTCATGTTATCTCTACATAATTTGCTAAATACTACATTTATAAATGTGTATTTTATATTCACTCTAGTATATTAAACAACCTGTGAAAATATCATGCTAATATATTAAATATTAACAAAGTTATGTGTATTAAATATATATATATTAAATATATATTAAATCTTAAAAGTGACTTATATTCTCATACTTGACATGTTAACGGAATATCAGATTTGTTGAACTTCAAACGTAACTTTATTTCTTTATATCCGTTTATATTATGAAATATATATTTTGTATGTCTCAAGAATACGAATCTAATGATATATAACATGTATAATATCAATAAACTATAATTTTGTATGTGCATATCTTCCTTAACTATTATACTCAGAATAATACTTAATAAGATAATGTAATATTATATTCAATATATTGCCCTTTCATTCTTTCTCATACTCTTAATGTTAAAACATCTTTATTATATTTGTTATCATCTTATTTTAACTATTTTAAGCGAAATATGTATTGATTTAATTATAATAATACTTATAATAATACGTAGATTTTTCATTTAATACTTTAAAATCACCAAAGAGATTGTTTGTCTTCAGGAGTAAACACGAGTTGGAATAATTAACAGTGCAATTGGGAAATTTTTCTAAAATTCTAAAAATTCTAAAAATTCCTATGCACCTTTTCTATTAGTTCATTTGTAATATCCTTATCAAAGTAATTACTATATTGTGACTCTATCACATTGACACTACCTTTGAGGCAAATCTCAATCATTTCAAAGAAATGACTGGAAGTGTCAATTCTTCTAAGATTAGAAATCACATGATATAATGGATTTCCAAAGAAATCAACTTCTAATCTTAGAATTTTGATAGGAGTAGCGATGCATTCCTTTAATATGGATATCACATTTTTTATTAATACAAAATTTTCGAGGTGGTGTTTTCGTGGGCTTCAATTTGATTAAAATCAGTCGAAATAGATTTAGTTAATAATTCATTCTACATATATCCTCCCTTAAAAAAAATCACCAAATTCAACTCTATATACATAATACTGTCCAGATAATTTATTTACTATATGAATTCTATTTCCCATAAAGCGGGGAAATTGACTAGATTTTAATTTATGGATATCTAAAAAATGTTTAAATGCTGCAGGAGCTCCAGGACCTGGTAACGTAGTTTATTGATACAATAAACTAAATTACCAGCATAACAGTCCTTTCCATATAAAGTATTATACGATCCGTTATTTATTTGGAGTTGCTTTAGTGCATCTCGACATTTTTTAGATATTGTTTCTAATGGATGGATATGGCAATAATAAATATGCAGTTTTTTATTCCAAATATCTGATAAATCATTAATGGTTTTTTTATTTACAATAGCACGATCGCTCCTTGTATTTAATATTGATATTGATAAGAGTAATATAATCTTATCAATTCACACTTTCCATCCTCAAATGCAACATATAGTTTACAGATCTGATCTATACAATCGGTTATATGCTTCACATAATCAAGTGCAGTGTGTATATAAGTATATCATATGTATCACCAATATACAGACAATTGACATGCACACCTTCCTGAGTAGTAAATCAAATCCAAATGTTAGATCAGATCTAACATAAATTTAACAGTAAACAGTGACGACAACACACTTCACGTAACATATTATTAACAGTGAACATACATGCATTATTACATTTAATTTTTAACCACATAAAAATACTAGACAATATCGTATTCACATTCTTAATCGGTGGATTTCCATTCAACAAAACATAAACAAGAACACGTAAACTTGAATTATATGAACCATTTGTACCATCCATACTACATATATCTTTCATTACATTTGATTCATTCACATCAGATTAGATACAAACATATAATATTATTTTTGTAGATAATAGTCTGTCTAGATTATTTATTTTTGTTGTATTACTACGATTTTCTAATCTAGATATTCGTCTAATTTCTGTAATTTTATTTTTATTAATTCATTTATTACGTTCTAATGTATTTTGTAATTGTTTTATTATATTTAAATTATTATCTGTTTTTTATTTGTATTACACCAAGTATTTACAAAACGTTCATCAAAAGTATAACAATGAACAAGAAAACAAAATTGTCTAAACATAAACAACAAACACATAAACTAAATCTAGAGCACCAGAAAACAAGAGAAGAGACAAGTCGATCCAAATCAATCAGAAACTCAACTAACCTAACAATCTTTTTTAAATTTTTCGATAAGTAATCACTTTACTCACTCTTATAGCAATGTTGCATTCAGTTTCTGACTCCTTTTATGAAGACCAGAAACACGTGCCAACTTCTGGTTTCAGATCACGAACTTATAATAGCTTATGTCACCCTCTTGAAGATTCCATTTTCAAACATCTCGCTAAAGTTGTGGAAAGGGGATTAACCCAAAGACTACATCGGAGAGAAGATAGAGTTCTAGTAGAAAAGTATGAATCTTTAATTATCAATTATAAAAGAGAACCACTTTCGTGATGCTCTCCGACTTGTACAAGAGTATAGAGTCAGAAGTAAGAGATCTAGCTCATCAATTAGAAATGTAATTAGAAAAGCAGAAGAAGTTACTACTATTAATGTGAATTACGCAGACTCTCTATCAAGAGGAAAGTTGGGTAGGACTTTAAGGAGAGCAGAGATTAATGAAGTACTTAAGGTAGGCGAGAATTTGATTAACTCTTTGGAGGAGTTACAAAGTAGAGAAGCAGTATTAGGGTTAATTAGAAGATGTTCTAATTCAGAAGAGTGGGACCTAGTCATAGTAGTTGGAAGTTTGAGAATAGAGTTTTATGGCAATTTTATTGTATGGAAGGCTAACGGAGACACTCCGAAACTGATTTTGTATGATATGATACTAAACGTCAAGTTATTGTGGACACATCGAGTGGGATTAGCAATGGAAATAGCCCTCCTTAAAGCAGATGATAACTTTCATCTAGTGATGATATTAGAGGACATTTGTAAGCGACTGGACAGAGACAACGAAACCGAAGGCCAAACTATTTTTGTGTAATGAAGGAGATAGAACCATATTTCAAATCAATGATGGTAGAAAAGTCCGACGGTATAACTGGTACTGCTCTCTTCATTTCTACTACAGAAAAACTAGCCAAGTCATTAGCAGAATATCTAGTAAATTTAGATTATGAAAATCTATCTCTCCAAGATATGTACAGCTTATCTCAATTGACTAAACTGAATGCATATGGCATAATCGATCTAAATCTTTCTTTTCCTCCATTCAAAGCTCTTATAACAGCTCGTAGTACAGTAGACTCTACTATCTCAAGAGAGATCAGAAACATGTTTGTGATGAAGTACTTAGAAGGATATAGAGCTAAGCACGGATTTTAGCCTAAGCCTAAAATGTCGACTAAAATTAATGAAAGACTAGCTGGAGTTATAAACTCCAATCAAGCTATATTTAGCGATCAGTCTTACTATGATTTCGGGAATTATGAGGGGTTTACTCTGCTACAGACGAAAACTCTAGATTTAGATGGGCCTTTACTTGATCACGTACTAGATAGAGCTTTATCTTGTCCTATGAAGTCACTTCCTGGGATGTATGACCGATTAGCTTATAAAATGAAGTACAATAGAAATCTACCATACACAGAACGTGCTGAAACTAAGCTTATAAAGAAGTACATTGCTGACGAACATTATGACCCTGTAGAAATAGTTAGAAAGTATAAAGCTCGAGAATATGTTAACAAACTAGAGATGGTAACTGCATGTATAAAAGCAGTGGAGGTTAAATATATTGAGAAGGGTAGGTTCTTTCCTAAAGAAAGTTTGGAAAAACGAGTTGTGTCTACCTTATGTGAGAAACTAATTAAAGGACCAATACTGAGCTTGTTTAATACACAAGCTATGACTCTCGGCCAGGTAGATACAACTAAATTGATCTACAACATGTCTCAGTGTACTGACAAAGATAGATTTCTAATGCTGGATATAAGCAAGTTCTGCTCATCTATAGAGGGAGATCTAGTATATGACCTCTTCAGAGAATTCGATGATATCTATGCTGAGCCAGGTTTATTTTCCAATTCATATCACTACATGGAACACGCTTACGTTACGACTATTGACAGATTTGATCCTCCATTATTCTATGAAGATCGATTCAAGAGATGGATACCCCTAGCCTCAGACAAGGGTACGTTCAGATCGAAGCGACTTTTAGAAGGCTCAATGCAGAAAGGGTGGACAATTATGCTTCAGATGATTATTCATATAGCCTTGCTCAAATTCAGAAAGAAAGTCAAATATGGGTTAGTCGGAGTTGGTGACAATCAAGTTATCAAGTTTACCATACTGCTACGAGTGGAATGAAGCTTTACAACAAGATATTCATTTATCAATGATTGCCAGTATGAAAACAGCAGGGCTTAAATTAAAGCTTGAAGAAACTTACTGGTCTCGCTACTTGATGGAGTTCCTTAAGGTCACCTGTGTCCATGGGCTTAAGTTGTCTTCTAGGTTGAAGAGAATGTTGACTCTAGGTGTTGAGTCAACTGACCACTTAAATACTCCTTTAGGAAGGACTTCGGGTATCTATGCAGCACTTACCGATGTAATAAATGAGTCAACTTCTCCTGCAGTTAGCTACTTTTTCGGTGTAGTGTTCAGTATGTTTAACTTTAATTTCGTATTATTCTTTGTTTATTTCTATAACGTATGTTATCGTTAGCAAATATTTATACTTTATACTTTCGATTATATTTTCGGCTATGTATTTGCTTAAATAAATTATCAATCAATGAATGATGCTGAATTAATTATTGAGTATATTGCACTTATTCGAATAGCGGTATTAAATAAGCATTCTAAAGAGAAGTTAATGGTGATCACCATACCGTAAATGTGATGACTGTGAAGGTTGGGTACATATTCAATATTATACTGCAATAACGCAATCAATATACAGAAGAATGGTAAGGGGAGAACTTTGAAATGCTATTCATTGGAGGTGTAGATATAGTGGAAAACCAATATTTTGTAAATATAAGTTAAAACAATTAGATAGTATAATTTTAACAACTGATACAGTCGTACTTACACCTACCAGAAATCCGCACAGTCACATGTGTACTCCAGTTATTAGTTAGTTTACATTATATATATATACATTATATATATATGCATCACAATTAAGTTTACAGTGATATATATTTACATATATAGATATTAAACGAGCCATGTAGAAACAACATTATAAATATAGAAATATTATATATAAATAGTTAACTCAGTATAGATATTTATATTACAATTATTATATTCTTATATATAATAGGAAATATTGAAAATATAGAATTTATAAGAGATGCAAAGCTGGATTTAAAAAAAAGCAATTATCATTGATAGATGCTATCATTCTTACATTTTACAAATAACATTATCGAATATAATTTTTTTCAACATAAATCTGTATTTTAATATGATACACTATATACAACTAGATAATAAATAATTTATCATATAGGATTTAAAACACAATACTGAATCATTGATATTTACAATGCCGAAACATAAATTAATATGCAACACAATAAATCTGTATCGTAGACTAGGTCGTCCTGCTCACATGGAAGTATTGATATTTATACTCAATCATTACCATATACCAGAGGGCTTCTTTCGTGAAAATTTTCGCGTCAATGATAAACGTCATCTCATATTCATGAGTAAACATCAGATACAAATCTTAAAATCTGCGAAGATATATGGACTAGAATGCAAGAAACAGATAATTGATGCTCATATATTCATGAGTAGACACACAGCTTCTGACTACGAAGCTGTATTCCGTAGTATCAAATCTACAGTTGGAGATGTGGCTGTAGAACGCGTGGTCAGTTACTTTGAGAAAGAAGCAAGTACGAGTGGTATTTGAAAATATCGTTAAAAGGATGTTTATCTCATTTTAGTCAAGTTATATGATACCATATGGTTTTACATAATATATATAAATGTTCATGCATGTTTACTGGGATTGGGCCATCGATATTCTACCCAGCTGCCACCAAGAATAGTTATAAAGTGCCATTGCCGCTACATTTGGCCGAGCATATAACCAGCAAATTTAGCAATTTATGTTCAGCAGTCAGAGACAATGATCACTACTGAAGAAAATGATTGCTTATAAGACAGTGGATAGAATACACATCCCATCAATTAAGATATGATGGGGATATGAGTTTCATATATTTGTTAATTGCCGGTTTGTATTTATTAATCCGCAATATAATCTAGAAATAGCATCAGATAACGAAGAAGATGATATTTTAATTATCATTATAATATAATGCAATCCAAATGTAGTCATATTTATTATCTGAAGATATATCTAATTTGAAATTAAATATATTATACTTAAATTATAACTTTGAATAGTATATCGAATTATTAATTTATTTTATCATATAGTATATTGTATATAAATTATTATAACTATTATTATGTGAATTATATATTAATATTTAACTGAACAATAAAAATAATCATCGTATTTATATCTCTTCCACTATACTCAGGTTGTTATTTTCTCTACATACAATTTTATTATGTTTTAAATAAATATGTTATAGTCGGTAATGAGGCATGCAAAGAGATTGGATCTCGCCCAAAACAAGTGATAATATATGCATGAACACTATCAGAAAATTCATATCATTTGCCTCTATTACCGGCTGATTATATGACACTGCAATTTGAGAGAATACAACCAACTATATAAAAGATGATGATGTTCTGATGAGAAAATTATCTATATATATGTAGAATTAGTGGATGAATTCAAGTACTTTTAATGTACAAAATTGATATATTATTCATATAAATATAAACAACGACTTTGAAGGTTATCACAACAGAATACGAAACTATTCTCTTAATGATTAATTATAATATTATAACAATATTTATTGTTTATATAATAAATAAACAATATATCACATGGATCTATATTCACTGATAGATTTTTTGAAGACTGAATCTTATATAATCAAGCAAACTTCCATTTTAGTATATAGAAAAAAGGAGTTAAATAAAGACGACAAAATAAAGTTTGTAGTTTTATATGTACAATTAAAATGCATTATTTAGAATGTATTTAAGAACAAATAATAATAAAGATGATCTATTGTGTAAATATATATATATATATATATATATATATATATATATATATTATATATACATATATTATCAATAATATTTATATGTATGTAGTGATATGCATATGATATGCATCACTGAATAAGCCTATAAGTGATATCACTATAATGTTGTTACTGTGTATATTGATGTATACGTATATGCACACTGTATAGTAAGCCATTATGATGTCACAATGACGTCATTAGTAGCGATATCACACGTTCGTATTACGTAATACAGAGTTATGCGAAACAAAAGCAATACATAGATAGGCGTCTGATGACGTCATACTTGACAGGTTTCCGACACAACAACGTAATATTCAAATATAGAACTTGTTTTTATAAAATATAATATTATGTATAGTAATCCTACATACTGTTTTATTAACTTCCAATAATTATAATTCTAATGATATTAATTAGCTTACACATTATGACTCACCAATTAGGTAGGGGAGGAACAGGAATAGCCGCCGAAAATTTATATGCCTTAGAATACTTCTAATATATCGATAAATACTGAATTTGAATATCTTATTTTTTTGAATTAGCTAGAAATCATATAGTTCTAGAATACTGTGATTTCACTTTTATATATAAAGTATATTATTGAATAATATTAACGATTGCTTAGTCATTAAAAAAAAGCACTAAAATAAGGCATACAGGAGTAGTGGTCGTTAGTACCAGAAAATGCAATAGGTGTCTCGTAATGTATTCGATATTAATATTATATTAAATATACAATATCATAACACATATTATAATAAATAACATATATTTCATTTTTATTATTGATTTAGGTTGTTAATTATTATTTATATTTTATACTGAAATTTATGGTTAATATTAAATTGATAATCAAATGTGTTTGTTGATCAAAAGTTTTGATTAAAAACATAATATAACGAAAATAATTAAACTATATATAATATATAATATATTATTTATGTAACATATATGTTTCATTTATATATTACAAATATTCAGATATATATAATGTATCATATTAAGTGGTGCATACGCAATTTTATAGAGAATTTCATAAAAATTGTTTAAAAAAAAAAAAATTATGGAATTTGAATATGTAAATGAGTTCTATATTACTCAATTTTCATTGGATATAAGGCGGCCACTACTGTCGAAATTTTTTCGGCAACTACTATTGATTACATATGGTCTAGTATATGTATCATAAATGACTAACATTACATGTATATGAATGCATAAATACATATTATGATAGATAAGCAATTATATTTTATAAATATGCAACAACAAATAAATATTTAATAAATATTCATTGTATAAAAGTGCTTTTTCCAAATCATGTTTGTTAAAATTTGACAAAAAATTATTATGTAATAAATTAGAGTAATTAATTAATTATTAATAAAAAAATGTACTCTATATTATAGACATTTTGATTATCTATATATTGTATATAGAATATTTTTATCATATCTAGCACCATTTCAGCATTAATTAAAACGGCCACTACTCCTGCATCGGCCGCTACCCCTGTTCCTCCCCTACTGTGTGTATGACGCATTGCAGGAAAACAATCATATAGCGGAAGGATAAATAATATCGCAAATCAAAGGAATCTGCAGTGACCACTGCTACTGGTCAACTGGATTACTGGTTATATTTTAATCAAGGCCTATTGATACATATGATCACTTAGATGTATTATATTATCTCACTCACATATGGCTGTTTAATTAGTTTCATTTATTTTAATATAGCCTATATACTATATAGTATATAGGCTATAGGCTATAGGCTATAGGATATATAATATATATATATATAATATATATATTATATATATATATATATACAATATACGCTATATGTCCTATAATAATATACAATATATGTTCAGTAGTATAAATAATATTTATTAAATATACATAAATTATTTGCAAATTTATAATATAGGTAGTTAATGTAGATAGTTAATATATGTATAGATTATTTTAAATTATATAACCTAGGTTTATTATATATAGGTTTCTAATAATAATTTTCTTAAAATAATAAATTGTGTTATAATCTATTAATGATTAAGAATATCCTCAATGAGCTATATTATTAAGGACCTTCCTATTAATATATATATATATATATAAGTTTATTTTATATAGCACAACCTATTCATAGATATAGAGTGAAATATCACTTTTATTTCTATGTTTATATTAATAGTTGAGAACTTAAATACAATTTAATATTAAAATACTCATTTATCCTATATTCAATTTCCAAGAGGGTGTGGCTATCTAATAATTCTCAAGGATTCCTCCATTTGAAATGAGTTATATGTAATCAATTGTGTACCCTACATTTACTTAATTGCAAAAGTAATTATTATAACGCTATCATCAATGTTTTACAACAAACTTATTTATTACTATAACTAAAATGGTAAGTATATATCCAATATACTTATTTAATTGTTTAATTTATAATTTTGTATTACAATTATAATCGGTTATAATTATATCATATAGTTACTATATGATTATCATTATTTAATAATAATTGATATAATATGTGATCCATTTACTTAATTGCAAAAGTATTATTATAACGCTATCATCAATGTTTTACAACAAACTTATTTATTACTATAACTAAAATGGTAAGTATATATCCAATATACTTATTTAATTGTTTAATTTATAATTTTGTATTACAATTATAATCGGTTATAATTATATCATATAGTTACTATATGATTATCATTATTTAATAATAATTGATATAATATGTGATACATTTACTTAATTGCAAAAGTATTATTATAACGCTATCATCAATGTTTTACAACAAACTTATTTATTATTATAACTAAAATGGTAAGTATATATCCAATATACTTATTTAATTGTTTAATTTATAATTTTGTATTACAATTATAATCGGTTATAATTATATCATATAGTTAATATATGATTATCATTATTTAATAATAATTGATATAATATGTGATACATTTACTTAATTGCAAAAGTAATTATTATAACGCTATCATCAATGTTTTACAACAAACTTATTTATTATTATAACTAAAATGGTAAGTATATATCCAATATACTTATTTAATTGTTTAATTTATAATTTTGTATTACAATTATAATCGGTTATAATTATATCATATAGTTACTATATGATTATCATTATTTAATAATAATTGATATAATATGTGATACATTTACTTAATTGCAAAAGTATTATTATAACGCTATCATCAATGTTTTACAACAAACTTATTTATTATTATAACTAAAATGGTAAGTATATATCCAATATACTTATTTAATTGTTTAATTTATAATTTTGTATTACAATTATAATCGGTTATAATTATATCATATAGTTAATATATGATTATCATTATTTAATAATAATTGATATAATATGTGATACATTTACTTAATTGCAAAAGTAATTATTATAACGCTATCATCAATGTTTTACAACAAACTTATTTATTATTATAACTAAAATGGTAAGTATATATCCAATATACTTATTTAATTGTTTAATTTATAATTTTGTATTACAATTATAATCGGTTATAATTATATCATATAGTTAATATATGATTATCATTATTTAATAATATTTGATATAATATGTGATATACATGGCTTTATATTAGTTTTACATTACCTATATATAATATAACTATAGTTAATAACTGTATATATATATATACCCGAATTCTCTACATTTATATATTTTAATCTAATTAATGTTATTACATATAATAATATATATATATATATATATATATATATCTATACCAATATATAACGATGTATACAAAAATACTTTTCATAATTTCAAATACCTTATATAAATTCAAGCCATCATCGTAAATCATTTAAAGGCCCTAAATCATGGAATAATGTATGTCTAAATAAATTATTATTCACAACAAATATTAAAAAAACATCTTTTATCAAAATGTGAAAATCAATTAAACAATTGATTATCTAATTTTATTTTTGTTTACTGGTATTATTTATTAAACCTTCATCTTGCTTGTTTTAGTTTTTATTCATTTATATTGTTTAGCTATTCTATTCATTTTATAGTTTGGCATTAGTGTCGTTAATTAGACATCATAGACTTGACATATGAACTTGTCGCATCAGGAAATCAACTGAAAGGTGACCTACTCATCGATAGTAGAGGTTATACGTACTCTAAAAAAGTCGATAACTGAAGCAGCACTGTGCATTGGAAATGCACACACAATAACAGGCTGCTGTTATGCAAAGCTGGTGTTGTGGAAAGGAAAAATGGGTATGTTCGCAACCCTTGTGGAAATGCTCATGAACATTTATGCCCGCCCGATTTAACGAAAGTAAAATTAGTAAAGATGAGAACCAGCTTACTGGAACAAGGATCGAAAGAACAGCATACATCAGACTCGGTACTTATATATGACCAATTATTAGTAGATAATGATCTCGTGGCATGTATGCCTAAAAAGAGTCTTCGAAAAAATGACATCAATGAGTTTAGAGTTTCTGGAAGACCTAGTGATGTAACTGTCCTCATTCCAGATTAATCTGGAGCATATACCTACCAACTTTATGCGTGCCGACATATCTGTAGACGGTGCTTGTCATGTCATATGCATGACAGAGAAACAGGTCAAAATTATGTCGAACACTAAAGTGTGGTACCTGGATGGAACATTGCGCATCATCAACCGACCATTTCAGCAGCTATTCAGAATACACTGCTTCGTCAAATCAGGTCTGTGTACCAAGCAATTTCCTGTTTGTTTCGTGTTTATGACACACCGCAGGTATGATGACTATGTTTCGGTATTATCTGCTATCAAGGATTTGCTGTCACGGGTGTGTCTTGTTCGGTGAATGCTCGACTACGAAAATCAAGCATGGAGAGCAATCGAACACGATGTCGAAGATAAGGGATGCCTCTTCTATTATTACCAGGTAATACTATATTTAATAGTATGTACATATATATATATATATATATTATAAGTAACTCAATTATAATTTCTGGTAATATATACCACCACTACAAATAATCACTCAGAAACTATTATAAATATATCTTTAGTAAATTTAAAAAATAATATAATAATACTCTAATGTATTATCAATATTAATTTTCATTAATAATTTGAATTCTTAATTATTAATTATTAATTATCATTTATTAATTATTCATTATGTATTATTTATTAATTATCATTTATTAAATATTCATGTATTATTTATTTTATAAATTAAATTATTAGTAGGTATCCTATTGATTGTATGTTAATGTATTAAAATGTATGTTAATCCTAATGTAACTTACACTACAGGCAATCATGCGCCGGAGTAGTTCTTTGGGTATGCAGAGACGATAACGAGGAGATGAGAGTACTAAGCATGTAATCCGCCAGATCATGGCTCTACCATTGTTGCCAGCTAATCATATAGCGGCACAGTTTCAGCGGATTGCGAATTCAGTATGACGAAACGATCGACCGATGCAACGCCTACTGAAATACATACGACGAAAGTGGATTTCATCGAGTGTACACTCTCTAAACGGTATGGATGTAAGAACAAACAATGACTGCGAAGACTACCACAACCGTCTACGCATCCTTGGTCGTCAGAATATGTCGTTTTACAAATAGTTGAATTTATTCACAAGGAGTGTATGCTCGTCGAAATTCACGTTAAACTTGTAGCTGCTGGTAAACTAACCAAGCTACAAAATAATATTTATATAAAAAATAATGAGGATATTAAACACTTATTTAGTCAATACATAAATGATATTGTTACTACTGATATATTTCAATTGTGTATTAGCTACTTAATAAATCCTTCGTGCGAATTCATTATTGCTAACGACAATAGCAATACTGATAGTACTAGTGATTAACTTAATATATATATTTGTTTTTATATAGTTGGCAACAACCCGAAAAGACCAAGGTCTTATTTTGAAGCCATTTGGAAACAAAGAAAGAAACGAAAAAGAATAATAAATGAAAAAAAAAAAACGACATTAATTAATCCAATAAAATATATCTATCTATCTATCTATATATTTTATGTTGTTCATTAATAAAATTATTATATAAATATTAGAACACTCTAATTTTGTTATCACATAAACATATATATATATATATATAATATGTATATATTTACACTTCTATTTGATACAAATTACACTATACAATAGTATATAATACAATAGTATATAATACAATGTAATCGTATAAGGTCTATAAACCTATATTCTTATAAATACACATAATTATATATAGATTAGAATATATTTGACATAATTCCATACAATAAACTATTGAATATAGTATGCATGGTTATCTAATACACTATGTATATATATATATATATATATATATATATATATATATATATATATATAAATATTATATACACACACACACATATATATATGTGTGTGTGTGTGTGTGTGTGTGTATGTATGTGTTTGTGCATACATGTATGTGTATAAAATATATTATGTATTGTTATATAATATACTATATATATATGTGTGTGTGTGTGTGTGTGTGTGTGTGTTATGTGTGTTTGTGTGTGTATATATATATATATATAAATATGTGCGTATGAATATAACTAGTAAATACGGTCTTATTTTGAATTCCACTACATTGCATCTGATTGGCGCTGCCTGATCCTTGTATTATTTACTTGTTTGTTTATTTTCTTACGGTCTTATAGCGTATAATTCTGTCTAGATGATATATAAAATAAAAACATTGTAAAATTCCTATTGACAACAACTAAATGAAACAAACTGTAAAGGAGGTCATCAATAATATGAAAACTGTTAGAAATGTGGCAAAAGATTTTACTGGATTTATCCATTATTTATTGTTAATATATATATTTTAAATGAAAATAATAAGTGTTGAATTTTTATAATAATTTATTCTAAAAATTAAAATTATTGAAAATAGTTCCGATTATATTTAAATATATAGATATAGTTTAATACAAAAAATTACTAAATAATATTCTGTTATATTATATCTAAAACTAACTAAAAATATAATTAAAAAATATTTGCAGTATTTTTTGTAAAAGTGAATTATAACGTACAATTTAGGAAAATAAATAAGAAAAATGTCATGTTGATTTATAAAAGAAATGGCGTCCGTAGACACGTGATATTTACACATACGTATCATGTATATCTTTGTTAGCTGTATTATTGATTTATAATTATGATAAAATACTGAATTTTGTCAAATTTAGTTATTTGAAGTATTATACTTAGTATACAATAAATATATACATATTTATAAAATTATTTTAAAAATACTATGAAAATGTAAATAAATTCGATTAATTTTGAATACAGAAAAAAAAATCTGTTGATATACCTATATACATATATACTATATACATAATTATTATATTATTATGATAATATTATAATATAATTATATATTATAATTATATTAAAGATTATATTTACTATTATATTAATATTGAAATAATAGTTATTAATATATATATATATATATATATATATATTTAAATAAAATATCCGTTAAATATAAAGTATTACCATTAATGTAATTGTAATTATTAAGTTTACCAAATACTATTTTAAATAGTTAAGGAAATATAAAAATAAAAATAAAATATATTAAATATAATATTTAATATAATATTAATTAGATATTTTCTAATTTAGATATATATTTATTAAATGATATTACTTTAGATATGTGTAACTTACAGGACGAATGGAGATCTAATAATGCCATTAATTTGTATTTTACTTATTCTATAGGCTATTTCCTTAATAATTCACATAACTCTCATAATTTAAGATTTGTTAATAAATGAGAACACATGATCACCTAGCGAATGAAATATATAGTAAAGGACAGTATAGGATTTCCACAATAATTTATAATATTTAATAACCATAGAAATTATAATGAGGTATACCCAAAGACGTTATATATTAATACCATCGATATAAAGAAAGACTTTCTTTATATCGATGATTAATACATACACGGTTTCGCCCCTTAGATTTCTATGGGTATACCTATGAGGCATATATATATATATATATATATATACTGTGATTCACATAGACATAGAATTGGGTAAATAATTCTAATCTATGTCTATGGTGATTCGATATCTCAAGGATATCAATAGCTTTATAAATTTAAAACCACCTGCGAAATTACAGAAATTCACCTTCACAAAATTCAAAAAATTATATTATTTTTATATATTTTCGAATAAAATGACTTGTTGTGTAATTAATTGTCATACCTCTCATATAAATAGACCTAATGAAATTGCCTTTAACAAGTACATTAATTATATTATGCCTATATAATCTATTATTATAACAAATATGCTAATAAATAAGTTATTAAATTATATTTAATAAATTTATATTTAAATTATCATTTAGTGATTCATTATGATAATCATTATCATGATTACCATAATAATTAAGATAATGATCCATAATGGATAATGATTATCATAATCATAATTATTTAATAATTAAATTATTTTGAATATATTATCTCGATCTTTTTAAGAGCGCCTCTTTTATTTTGAAGGGCGCGTATTTGACTCACGCCATTTTCTTTTTAAATGTATGAGGATATATTATATCCGATATATATGGTAACTTATTTGAATATAACTCATTAGAATAATTATTACTATGATATTTAATACTATATAAGTATATACAGTACTGTATATTATAAATAATACTATAATATATTACAATTATAATCGGTTATAATTATATCATATAGTTAATATATGATTATCATTATTTAATAATAATTGATATAATATGTGATACATTTACTTAATTGCAAAAGTAATTATTATAACGCTATCATCAATGTTTTACAACAAACTTATTTATTATTATAACTAAAATGGTAAGTATATATCCAATATACTTATTTAATTGTTTAATTTATAATTTTGTATTACAATTATAATCGGTTATAATTATATCATATAGTTACTATATGATTATCATTATTTAATAATAATTGATATAATATGTGATACATTTACTTAATTGCAAAAGTATTATTATAACGCTATCATCAATGTTTTACAACAAACTTATTTATTATTATAACTAAAATGGTAAGTATATATCCAATATACTTATTTAATTGTTTAATTTATAATTTTGTATTACAATTATAATCGGTTATAATTATATCATATAGTTAATATATGATTATCATTATTTAATAATAATTGATATAATATGTGATACATTTACTTAATTGCAAAAGTAATTATTATAACGCTATCATCAATGTTTTACAACAAACTTATTTATTATTATAACTAAAATGGTAAGTATATATCCAATATACTTATTTAATTGTTTAATTTATAATTTTGTATTACAATTATAATCGGTTATAATTATATCATATAGTTACTATATGATTATCATTATTTAATAATAATTGATATAATATGTGATACATTTACTTAATTGCAAAAGTATTATTATAACGCTATCATCAATGTTTTACAACAAACTTATTTATTATTATAACTAAAATGGTAAGTATATATCCAATATACTTATTTAATTGTTTAATTTATAATTTTGTATTACAATTATAATCGGTTATAATTATATCATATAGTTAATATATGATTATCATTATTTAATAATAATTGATATAATATGTGATACATTTACTTAATTGCAAAAGTAATTATTATAACGCTATCATCAATGTTTTACAACAAACTTATTTATTATTATAACTAAAATGGTAAGTATATATCCAATATACTTATTTAATTGTTTAATTTATAATTTTGTATTACAATTATAATCGGTTATAATTATATCATATAGTTAATATATGATTATCATTATTTAATAATATTTGATATAATATGTGATATACATGGCTTTATATTAGTTTTACATTACCTATATATAATATAACTATAGTTAATAACTGTATATATATATATACCCGAATTCTCTACATTTATATATTTTAATCTAATTAATGTTATTACATATAATAATATATATATATATATATATATATATCTATACCAATATATAACGATGTATACAAAAATACTTTTCATAATTTCAAATACCTTATATAAATTCAAGCCATCATCGTAAATCATTTAAAGGCCCTAAATCATGGAATAATGTATGTCTAAATAAATTATTATTCACAACAAATATTAAAAAAACATCTTTTATCAAAATGTGAAAATCAATTAAACAATTGATTATCTAATTTTATTTTTGTTTACTGGTATTATTTATTAAACCTTCATCTTGCTTGTTTTAGTTTTTATTCATTTATATTGTTTAGCTATTCTATTCATTTTATAGTTTGGCATTAGTGTCGTTAATTAGACATCATAGACTTGACATATGAACTTGTCGCATCAGGAAATCAACTGAAAGGTGACCTACTCATCGATAGTAGAGGTTATACGTACTCTAAAAATATATATATATACTGTGATTCACATAGACATAGAATTGGGTAAATAATTCTAATCTATGTCTATGGTGATTCGATATCTCAAGGACATCAATAGCTTTATAAATTTAAAACCACCTGCGAAATTACAGAAATTCACCTTCACAAAATTCAAAAAATTATATTATTTTTATATATTTTCGAATAAAATGACTTGTTGTGTAATTAATTGTCATACCTCTCATATAAATAGACCTAATGAAATTGCCTTTAACAAGTACATTAATTATATTATGCCTATATAATCTATTATTATAACAAATATGCTAATAAATAAGTTATTAAATTATATTTAATAAATTTATATTTAAATTATCATTTAGTGATTCATTATGATAATCATTATCATGATTACCATAATAATTAAGATAATGATCCATAATGGATAATGATTATCATAATCATAATTATTTAATAATTAAATTATTTTGAATATATTATCTCGATCTTTTTAAGAGCGCCTCTTTTATTTTGAAGGGCGCGTATTTGACTCACGCCATTTTCTTTTTAAATGTATGAGGATATATTATATCCGATATATATGGTAACTTATTTGAATATAACTCATTAGAATAATTATTACTATGATATTTAATACTATATAAGTATATACAGTACTGTATATTATAAATAATACTATAATATTTAATACTAAGTATATAGTATGTATAACGTATTATACTATATACATAAATTATGTAGCATAATTATTATACATAACCTCGAGGTTATCGGAGGTCTTGATTATATCCCCAAGTGGGACTCTACAATATTCAATATTATATTGTGTTACTATAAAATATGTTATATTATTATAAGGTATATTCTATTATTATAATGTATATAATATGCAGTAGCGCATATATAAGTACCGCTAACCTTGAACTCTGACATTCTTATAATAATAAACGACAGTATGATTTGAGATAATTCGACAAATGTACAAATAAATATTTATTAAGATATAATGGTGTGACTCACAAATGGCATAAGTCAAGTGGTGCTATTCACAATCATAGAAACGGTCATCAAATGATTGTGAAATTGCATATCAATTTTATATAGGTATTTTTATAATTATTATTTACTAATTTAATATTAGACTAATATTAGTATTAGACTGTCAACCATTTACAGAAAAATAATAATAATTATTTACATTATAAATATATCAATTTATTTATAATTAAAAATAAACATTAATCTACATTCTGAGAATACAATATAAAAAACCCATTTCTAAAATATTTAATATATATTCTGGAAATGTTTTTTTTAATGTTAAATGAGAAATGTATATATATTATATATTTATATACATATATATATATATTTTTTTATATTAAAGATGAATAATTAGATAGCTCAAAATATATTGATGTTTATTAAAATACCTGTTCAAATTCAAGTTTTTGCGTACATAAAAGTTTATTGAAATATTTTGGTCGTAATAGTATCAAAGATTTTGCGAAGCAAAGATATAACACTCCCTATGCATGCAACGTAATTTAGTAATATCCCCTGCCGCTGCTCGCAGTAGTATCGAAATCACTGAAATAGATTTAGGTTCGGCTCTGTTTGCATACAACAATGTTTTCATTGCTCTATTAAATTACATGCAATATAAATTAACTTTTACTTACTAAATATATACTTATAGCATTTAAAACATAAATATCATATTTGTTTGTTATATATTAGTAATGAACACTTAGTTTTCATCATATAAATATTAATTTAAAGCATATTATTTAACATTTTAAAAGTGTATAGTTAAATACGAATTTACATTATAAACAACGCATAGTTCCTAAAAGTAACCCGCTATAGGTGGCACCAGGGTATTTTGTATACAAATTCGAATTACACGATTTCGCGTAAGTGTTATATCTTTCCTTCGGAAAATCTTTGATAGTATTCAAAATATTTTCAAAAAGTGATAAAATATTATAGAAGAAAATATTATATAAAATATCATTATAATTAACAGAAAAAAAAATTGTAATTCTTCTAATAAATATTATTATTATTATTATATATATAGATTTAATATAGCACTCCACCATATCAATGCAGTCTGTAGTATATAATACTCCTCTATATCACTTATTATTTGTATCCATGTTCAATGTATATTATTATTAAATTGTTATCGTATTATTATTTTCTTCTCGCACGAGCGATGGGGTCTACATGACCCTACTTTAGTGTTTAATAAACCAAATATCATCATCATCATCACCATCATATATATTTATATATTGTTATTGTTATTATTATTTTTTTTGGTGGAGTCCTTTCATCCCATCCAGGAACTTAGATGAAGTTTTCACTTATAACCATATGGCTCTAATGTCCCTTCGAAGCCGCTCTCATGTTAAGGCATCCATGGTTTTAACGAGAGCCGATCATTTATTTATACACAATTATATAAGATCACTTCTAAATAATATTTTAAGACCCATTTTATAAAATTAATTAATAGTCCGGACGAGACTCGAACTCGTGTCCTACTACTTGTGTGTCTGATGCCTAAGCTACTAAGCTACTAAGCCACACAGGCAGTTTTTGGTATAAGTAATGTAAATAATGTAGACGAGACCATACGTGTTCAAGGTATCTTTATTCAAGTTATATTCTATAATTATAATATATTCTACGTTAGCTAATTTTCCGCTTCGACGTCGAAAGTATTCAAAAATATCCCATTTAATAGAATAGGTAGTATAATGATAAAGATAATAATAATAATACGAAATGGCTCGATAATAATGTATTATAATACATAGCATGACGATGTTCTCATTATCGGAGGTCTTCAGACTGTTCTCAGCGAATCATCTGATCACCTGATGTACTTGTAACTTGGCTCCGGTAGACCTAAAGTATCACACCACTATTACCTCTCAGCGAAACCGAGCAAACATTCTTTTGTTAGTCATTTTTTATTTATCGATTTTCTTTTGAATGTACCAACAATATAAATTAATAAATATTATGTAACCATATTTGATGTATATATTGCCTTCGATCTAACATCCGAAATAACACCTCATAACTTATATATTATACTGTTTCATATATAGCACCATTTTTAATTAACAAAACCTACCATGTTAATATTTATTTAGTTGTTAATACTAAATAGTACACACCCTATCTAGTGGTTACGCCAATACTTATATAGTGATCTCTATTGATTGGTTGGTTAGATTACACTAAAATAGTATAAAATATATTAGATATAATAGTAATTAAAAAACAAATTTAAACTGGAATTTTTTTTATATTTTAAGTATAAAATATTTTATAGGTTACCTTAAAAATCTATAAAATATTTTATTAACATTCTATTCGCATATAAGTTTGTTATTTAATTTATTGGGGATATCACAGTGTTCAAAATGATAAAAAAAATTATTTAGGTTCTATTTTTTATTCTATAATATTAATAAATATAATGTTTTTTAGAATCTGTAAAATATTAGCCATGAATTCAATCTAGAAATAGCATAAAAAGTATTTGTTGACCACACTTTTCAAAAATAAAAGTATCAATTTATTATCCCTGACTATTGTATTTATTCTAATGTTTTATAACTTATAAATTGACGATTACGATAAAATTATAATAAATATATATTATTTTTGTAATATATATATATATATTATAGAGTTTCTTATAGAGAGGTTTTACTGTATATGTATATATTATGTATATTATATAAATTATACAATGTACAATATCAAAACATATTATAATATTAAAAAAAGTAAAATTACTTTAATTTACATGAAAAAAATTATTGATAAATATATTAATTTCAATACTATATTATCATTTAATATTAGGAATATTAGTTTCAATATTATTAATAATATTATATATAACCATATATAGTATACCATGTATAATTTATTATCATAATAATATCAAAAAATATAAGAAAATAACAATTTACTAAAAAAAATATATTATTAATTATGGTGATATTTTATATGAAATTTATTCATATTTTATTGAAATAGATCAAAGAATTAGATATAAATGGTATATCATATTATGAATACAAATTACACAAGTCTAATGTTTAGAATATATTTATATTTATTATAATGTAATTATTGATATATTATAGCAAATGTTCATAATATTATTATTATATATGAAAATATCAAAGCAAGTAAATGATTTACTTGCTCTAAAATTGTATATTATAATATATAAATATATATATATATATTATATATATATATTAATATAATTATAATTAAAATATATATATACAATTATTTATTTATATTTAATTTATTATTCATCATTTATCTATATTCATTTAATAAATATGCCTGGACATAACACAAATATTATTTGGATAACATTTACTGAGTCCTTGTATAAATTATAACATAATTATACTTTTTAATATAATATACATACAATATCTAATAATAATCATATATCTATAGAAGTATTTATTTAATAAATAATAAAACAATATTCTTTACAAAAAAAAACCATAAAAAACCAAAGAAACCAGTTTTTTTTTGAAAAACCAAAAAAAAAACTTATAAATAACTGTATAACTTATAAAACCAACAACCCTACTTATAAATATAGATACAACATTTGTATTAAAATATGCATATGCATAAAACATATGTTTATGTACATTTACTGTAGATGAAACATAAAAAGTTGCCCATATTGTTGTAAAAGATAATGTTATTATATAAAATGTGCCTGTTAAATTAATAGTGTTAATATAGATGTTATGATGTTTAATGCACATTATGTACCATAAGATGATAACATAAACAATATTGTAACCATATGTTTATGATATATACTTATAACTTATAACTTATAAGTTACCATGATAATACAGGGTATGTCCTAGCCCCCTCATGATAATACAGGGTAGCTCCTAGCCCCCCCTGATAATACAGGGTAGGTCCTAGCCCCCCCCATGATAATACAGGGTAAGTCCTAGCCCCCTCATGATAATACAGGGTATGTCCTAGCCCCCCATGATAATACATAGTAGGTCCTAGCCCCCCCCCATGATAATAAAGGGTAGGTCCTAGACCCCCCCATGATAATACAGGGTAGGTCCTAGCCCCCCCATGATAATACAGGTAGATAATAATATTTATTAAATTACAATTATAAAAAAAATATTAAAATTAAATATAAATTTACTTAAAATATCAATTTACTAAAATAATAATTAATACATATTAATTAAATTACATTTATAAAAAATAAATATTAATTAATACTAAAATAAATCTACATATATCTCTGATATTAATCAAATTAAATTTGTAAAAAATACATTAAAAGTAAATATCAATTCAAAATAAATCTACAAATAATAATTGTCAAATTGTCAAATATGACTACTTATTACATTTATAAAAAATACATTATAATTAAATATAGTTATATAATAAAGAAATAAGTGTAATAATTGTGGATGATTTAGAATACTGATAGATAATGATGATATGTTTGATATATGTTGGGACTAGGTAATAATACTGATAGGTGATTTATATTTAGATATTGCATTGTTTATAATATACAATGTGATTGAATATAGATTCTAGATAGATAGTAAAACTAATGGAATGGGGTTCTATACACATATGAATATTTAACTTCTTTACATATTCCCAGTCTACCAGCAATACTATTGTTACTAACAATTTGTTAGAATATTCCCGTACCCCGTGCTTAACTTCACTAACTCCTCCTACCCTCCCTCCCATAATCCACCAGTGATACTAGCAAGTGTAATGTCCCCCCACCCCTCTCCGCTGACCTTCACTAACTCTCCCCCCCACACACAGTCGACCAGCAATCTGCTGTTAGCCCCTTCCCCAGAAGTGTTCACTACAACCAATAGCGAATCATGACCTTCATTAGGTAGAGACGCACCCTTTCATCTGCATGCTCCAGACCTATACTGACTTGAAGGTTACACAGTAATTCACTATTATTTAATGTTGATCCGGATACAAATGATTATATTAATGTTCATTAAAGTGAACAAGTAAAAAAACATTATCCCTTCAAAATTAATAATTAATAGTTTATTAACGCTGAGACGGCCTTTATTAATACAATTTCTCGCATTATAATGCTATATATATATGTAATTTATTATTTTTTAATTCACTAGTACATTACAATATAAAAATATATATATATATATATATATATATCAGTGTTCATTTTAGGTATCAGGATGGCTACCCACAAAATATTTATAGGTCATTTAGTTATATTTTACTAGAGAAAATATAGAATGATATATATATATATATGAATCATTTCGCCATCTATTTATAATTCAGTTATAATAAATGATATATTAGATGGACGCTTTCTGCACTAAAGCATGTTATCAGTAGCTGTCTGAAATAATACCATCATATTTAGCCATCCTTTACCTATAACCTCTGTACTAATAATTATTAATGTTATCATATTTAAGTATTATTCCTTTATCATCTAATACAATTTATTTGATCTCAACTTATAATATATACAAGTGACTACACATTTTAATATGAATACATTTAATTGTAATAATCATTAATTATGTGTTTGGTTGATGTATGCATTATTATAAATGAAATTAATTTTTTTAAGATAACATATTATTATTAGAATATTTTGTAATAATGTATAATTATTAAATAAGATTATTATCTATAATTTGTGATAGTGTAATTAACTTAATGGTGATTATACAGTGCATAGATGATATTCATATATTGTATACATGTTAATATACATATTAATATAATGTAAAAATGGTATTTCATGTAAAATAAAAATAGCTATTCATGTTAAATAAATTTTTAATAAAATTATCAATTTATTGAATAGTAAATATAAAATACACCTATTCACTAAAATATATATTATAAAGTGTGCCTGTATATCATCTGCAAAGATTTTCTGAATGAAATTCTGCTTTGCAAGATCTTTGTTAACTGTGTTCAGCATATGGGTATTGCCATCTATTAGGCAAACATTAGAATATATAAATATAATAATAATAATATTTATTTATTGAAATCTCATATATATATATTGAATACAATACAAATAGTGGATACAAATGAACCCCTCAAGAAGTCACAGACTTATACATGTTATAAATAACTGTGAGAGGCCCCGGACAATACAAATAGTTGTTTAAGTTCTTGATAAACACAAGAGAAAAACAAGAACTACCTGGATTTGAATAAGGGACCTCTAGCATACTAGATCTTGCTTGTCCCACTGAGCCATCGACCCAGACTAGGTAATAATATGTATATATATATATATATATATATATATATATATATATATATATATATATATTACAGTACCAATAATATCTTTGTATATACATAATAAAGTATATACAAAGATATTGCACTCCCTATCTATCTCTAGTACCTCGAAATGTAACTTTAAAATATTAACACTAGTTTTCGAAATATTATATGAAATGTATAATTTCTTGTTTTCTAATTATATACATAAATTTAAAATCATTACAATATAATACAAATTATAATACAATACATTTAGTTTTTTTTTTTAATATTATGATTTATAAATAATATATATTTATATTATATATTTATTGTTTACATTTAATTACATAATTACTAATTAGTTTTTTTTTCAAGTTCTTTTTTCTAATTATATATATGTTTAAATTCAATTCAATATAATACAAATTATACAATACATGTTTTTTTTTGATATTATGATTTATAAATAATATATTTATATTTTATTTTATTTGTTTATATTATATATACCCAATTACTGATTAGTAATTAGTGTACATTATTATTATATAATTATATTATCAATTTAAAAACATTTCAATATATAATCACAATTACAATAAATATAGACAATATGTTGTAAGATTCGGAGTTAATATATAAATAGCCGAATAAATAGTAACACTAGATGGCCATATCAAATTATTAGGTTATACTAATTTACACAAGTGCAATATCTTTCTTTCGGAAAATCATTCATACATATATATATATGAGTATGCAGGATCTATAGATCCTATAGGGAAATTAATAATAATAAAATATAACTTAAAAATATAAAATTTAATAATTAATGTATCTGTAACATTAGTTTAGGAATTAATGTAGTTATGACTACCACTAAAAATGTTATATATAATTATTTATACATATATATATATATAATTGTAATTATTAATTATTACATTTATAAACTATCTGTTCCCTCCCTCAATTTCATACAATATTAGCATACAATCCTTACAACCCTTACACATGTAATAGATTACACATATTAACCTTATTCATATTATACAACTACCTCTACGGCATTAAAATCAAGCCAAAGGGGAAACATGACACTTATATTCTAATAAAAATATGACAGATCACACTTATATTCTAATAAAAACTTGACATGTGACACCTGCCACTTGTGTTAACAGGGAACGTACATTCGAGAACGAGATAGCCTGCGTTGACATCTCTCCGCTACAAGGCATCAGTCGGTTCTGCGCTATCGGAATGTGGACCAATGAATCAGTTCATCTGGTCAGTCTACCCGACCTTCGCACCTTGACCACTGAATCCATCGATGTGGGTCAGTATCCACTGTGTGTGTGTATGCATTAGTGAGCTAGTTATAAAGGTACCACTCTAAAGTGGGCTCTCCCCCCTCCCCCCTCTCTCTCTCTCTAGTAACTAGAACTAAAACTAATATAGTATCTAGCTGTGGTGAACTCTACGTACATTGTGGCATAGCTATGTATTAAAGTGATATCACTGATATGAATCTATACGGCTAATAATTATTAATATAGCAAATAAATATATAGATAGATTGATATATTAATAAAGTAAATATAAAATAATTATTTACTATAATAATTTCTAATATAGTTACTTTTTAACTTAAATCTGATATAATAACCGTTACATCTCTAACTCCCCACCCTCCCCTCCCCCACTACTACTATGTCATAACATCAGCTAACCCTGACCTCCTCAACATAACTCCTGTCCACCCATGTCCCCCATGTCCTTCAGTAGAGGCTTGAAGTGACCTGTTATAGTCTCTACCTGTTTATCACAATAGTAGATGACTCATTGTATTATGATAAGTGTTAGTATGTATAGGGATATAATGATCTTGTCTGCTATGTTCATATAGTACATTGTGTGTGTGTCTGTGTGTGTGTGTATGTGTGTGTGTGTGCCATGGCATATGTTTACATGTATAACAATGGTAATACATAGTATGATAACTTATTAGATATTAGCAATATTGAAGCCAATTTAATTCACTAATATATGCTATATTCACTATATATACTAGACATATGTAGTATGATTTTTATATAAAGTAAATATCAATAGCTTTTATATCATTAAATTTGAGTTTGAAATTTGCATATATTTTATTATGATACTAACAAATAATTAGATATAACATTATATATACAAATAATTAAATATTTATATAAAATCTACTGAATAAAAAATTACTAGTAATAAAATTATATTTTTATAATGGCATGTTTTTAGATGGAAATAATTTTTCTGAGAAAAATGCATCTGTATTTGTATTTCTATTTTATTTCAATATTAGGTAAAAATACTATTTTTTTGATAATTATAATATATTTATTATTTTGGTATTGTACATTATACATTATAAAATATATTATAAATAAAATCTATATAATAGAATATAAAATATATGTAAAAATGGAAAAATGTAAAAACTATTTTTTTTGTAAAATAATTTTTAAATGTAGAAATAAAATAGAATTTAAAAATAAAATGACTAATAGTTTTCAAACAATTACAAATATAAATAATCATTACTAATAATTTAACATAATACAAATAATAACTAATATATAATGAATATATAATACTAATAAATATATAATGAACACAAATATATATATATATATATATGGCATGTACAAATATTATAAAATGTAACATTTTATATAATATAATTGTATATGATATATAGATAAAGATATATATATAATACAGTATACAACTTTTAATTTGATTAAACAAGATCAAATAAAAATAATAAGTAATTTTTTTAATATTTAAAATTTTATTATTTTGTTTAAAATACTTGTATGCTATGTTTATATAATGTGTTATAAATTGAAAATTGCACATAATATAAATGATATATAGTTTAACATCAGCTATACATGTGAATATTTTATGACTGCGATGTCCCTTAGATGATGTTATTGTGATCAGTAATCTATTGTGAATCAGTAATGCATGATAGCATAGTTATTCTTGTAATAAGATATACAAAAGTATTGATACATTTACCACAGTGTATTATTAAATAATATGCTAACATCATCCGTAATAACCGCTTATGAGAGTTACATCCGATATAGATCTAATACTTTTAAGTGGGTATCCCACTACAAGAAATATATTAATAAATATATTACCTTAAAATGATTTTCTATTTTAGTGGGATAACCACTTACTTTCCAGCAACTTGCCTGAAATATAGTAACTTTAAAGGGAGTATACCTTTACAACTTGATAAAAAATCGTTTTAAAGTTACTATATTTCCGGCAATTTGCCGGAAATATTTGTAGTCGGATACCCCCTTTATAGTATTAACTTTCTTCTCTTCTGATTCTAACCTACTATTGATTGATTGAATAATCAAAATATCAATACATTAACCGCTGCGATATTATCCTTAAAAACTTGCCAGACAGAATGTAAGGTCACACTTGCGAATATTAGTAATGAATATTATAAATTTAAATTAACAATGTGAATTAATATTTGAATATATAAATTTTAGCTCACGCTATCATGAGCAGACGCTTGACAGATGATAACAAAGCCGTATTTGAAAGATTAAACAGTTACTGTGATACTCTATCTCCTGAAAGGTTCATGTTGGATTTCGAAACAGCAGCATGGCATGCCATCAGTGGCATCCATCAGTCCTGGGGCCATTATAAAAGGATGTCCCTTTCATTTTAGCCAGGTTTAAATTCACATCAATATATAATAAATATACATCATTTATAATATTTTAAGTAATTTACATATTGTTATATAATATTTCATACATATACATATATATATATATATATTTCAGTCGATAATGCGCCATGTACATAAAATCGGATTATCATCTGAATACAGGTCATCTACATTATGTCGTCTCGTCATCCATCAATGAGGAGTCTTCCTCTTTTGACCGAGCAACACATTACGCATAAGTTTAATGAAATAACACAGAAAGTTCCGGATGACAATATTTTATTTAGAAACTTCATGGCGTATGTCAATGGATTCGCTCGACTAGACATCAGATTCAGCACGTAATCTAATTAATACTCTAGTATTGCATGTCCCTATATACATCCATATCCCTCCGACTCCTAAGGAAACTAGAAGATATACAGCGTCGATCGGTGCATCTCCTCTACTGCTTTAGAAGAGATAATCACACCTCAATTACGCTATTGATGAAAAACCTTGGGTGGCTTCCTGCGAGAACATTGGCTAAATACCAACTTCTCTATTTGGCACATAAAGTCGTTTATACTGGTGAACTAGTTGATCGCATACACCCGTTCTCTACACGAACCCAAAGATCAGCTAACAGGTATAAGATGCACGCTCCATCAGCTCACTCTACTACTGGTCTTCTGGCTTTCACGGTATCTGCTCGCTACTGGAACAGACTGAATCTTATTATTAGATAATGCTCGAATCTTATGAGGTTAAAAAAATTAACTTATGAATTAATGTCTAAATAATCTCATCTTTGTTTTGTTATACTTGAGTTATATCAATTGTCTTTTATTTAATTCGACAACAATTATATTAATTCTGGACTCATTAAACAATAAATATTATTATTAATATATTCATAATGTTTTATTATAATTTATAAATAATAACAATATATTATTCACAATATATAATAATAATAATAATAATAATAATAATAATAATAATAATAGTAGTAGTAGTAGTGGTGGTGGTGGTGGTGGTGATGGTGATGGTGGTAGTAGTAGTAGTAGTAGTAGTAGTAGTAGTAGTAGTAGTAGTAGTAGTAGTAGTAGTAGTAGTAGTAGTAGTAGTAGTAGTAGTAGTAGTAGTAGTAGTAGTAGTAGTAGTAGTAGTAGTAGTAGTAGTAGTAGTAGTAGTAGTAGTAGTAGTAGTAGTAGTAGTAGTAGTAGTAGTAGTAGTAGTAGTAGTAGTAGTAGTAGTAGTAGTAGTAGTAGTAGTAGTAGTAGTAGTAGTAGTAGTAGTAGTAGTAGTAGTAGTAGTAGTAGTAGTAGTAGTAGTAGTAGTAGTAATAGTAGTAGTAGTAGTAGTAGTAGTAGTAGTAGTAGTAGTAGTAGTAGTAGTAGTAGTAGTAGTAGTAGTAGTAGTAGTAGTAGTAGTAGTAGTAGTAGTAGTAGTAGTAGTAGTAGTAGTAGTAGTAGTAGTAGTAGTAGTAGTAGTAGTAGTAGTAGTAGTAGTAGTAGTAGTAGTAGTAGTAGTAGTAGTAGTAGTAGTAGTAGTAGTAGTAGTAGTAGTAGTAGTAGTAGTAGTAGTAGTAGTAGTAGTAGTAGTAGTAGTAGTAGTAGTAGTAGTAGTAGTAGTAGTAGTAGTAGTAGTAGTAGTAGTAGTAGTAGTAGTAGTAGTAGTAGTAGTAGTAGTAGTAGTAGTAGTAGTAGTAGTAGTAGTAGTAGTAGTAGTAATAGTAGTAGTAGTAGTAGTAGTAGTAGTAGTAGTAGTAGTAGTAGTAGTAGTAGTAGTAGTAGTAGTAGTAGTAGTAGTAGTAGTAGTAGTAGTAGTAGTAATAATGAAGAATATAAATTAATTTATCTGATATTTGTTTATTATTTGTTTTTATACATATTTTATAAATTATATTTCCAGTAGAATCATAATTTAAACACCATAAAAGATTATATTTCATATAATTTAAATATATAATAAATTAAATTAATATAATTAATTAAATTCAATATTTACTATTGTTATGTAATTAGTTATTTTTCATTTTGGAACCATCTCTATTTAAATCTATGTTGTTTTTATTATTATTTTTCCTGGAATGATGTTTATCATTCTGTCATTATTATAATCAACTATTATATTTGTGTGGCTTTAAAGAATGTATTATTACCCAACACACACACACACATACACACATATACACACATACACACACACATACATACATACACACATACACAGTTTAGTGATGGTGAATGAGAAAAGTTTAACTATTGGTAAGATTGATGAGATGCAGAAGTTACATATACGTACCATACCTATGGGAGAAACTGTCAGGTTTATCATCATCATCATCTCCACTAGTATTATCATCATCATCACCATCTAACATATTCTGATATATCTATCAATAGTATCGATTACTAATTTTATTGGTTGTTGATATCGATGGTGCCATCACTACCTATACCCCTATACATCTCGTCATTCATACAGGCGTATCATATATCAAGAATCCACTGAAACATTTGGAGTGTTGATCTTGAGACAAGAGTTCAAGGACGAACCTAGTAATAAAGAAAAACCTGCGAGTAAAGTTTGGGCAACTTATATTCAATAACTCATTAATCTGTATTTATTACATATATATATATATATATATATATATATATATATACATTTAATCTAAATATTCTATCTTATGAACAGGGCCGGCTTAAGGGGGGGGCAAATCGGGCAATTGCCCGGGGCCCCAAATTTTGGGGGGCCCATGAATTATTTGAGACATTTTTTTTTACTATTTATATGAAAAAAAAAAATTTCTTAACTATTTTTCTTATATATTATTAATTCTAATTAAAAAAATAAAAATAATATAATAAATTAATTAAATATGAGTTATTTAGGCCGATTTGAAGAGTGAATTTTACAAAAAATTCTAAATTGACACGAAGATATGGTGGAAACAGCTACATGAATATTTTGGAGATACTAATAGTGATAACATAGATCTTCTCACACATCTCTGATTGTTAGATCAAATAGTATGAAACCGATTGATAAATAATTGTTTGATAAACTAGAAGGTGATATATGATAAACGTATTAAGGTATTATTAACCATAGTTAAATCTTAACAATTTATAATTCTATAATTAGTTTACAAAACAAAAAGTATACTTTTTTTTATTAAAATTAAATATATTTTATAAGATATATTTTAACTATGATTTCTGATATTTGTAAAGGATTATATTGATTATAAATTACGAAAAAAACGATATTCTATATAGATTTATAATTGTTATAGTAATTAAAAATAGATATTTTCAAAATAATTTTTCTCAAAATAATTAACTTTCTCTATCTTATGCTCGTATTAATCAAATGTGTATATTCTCATAGTGTATATATTATTATAGTTGTATTAGTACACATAATATATATATATATAATAGTTTTAATTTAAATAGGATTATTCTGCTTTAGGTTATTCCTATAGTATTATTCCTATTGTTAATAATGTCTATTAATGAAAGGGAATTATGTACATAACATGATTATCTTTTTCAACATACTATCATTACAGAAAGATATTATATTTATTGAAACAGATATTATTTATAAATATATATATATATATATATTTCCCTTCCTGTTTACATATATTTTATTATAAGACGTATATTTATATCTCTTATAAAATCAAGTAATATCATTATTCAGATAAGTAATACATATTTATAATTCATATATTATTTAAACTTAATTTATTAACTTTACATTAATATATTTATTTTATTGATATATATTTATTTACAACTTATTTGATTGCTTTTTCTATAGTTATTAATTTTGTATTGACATTTTTCTATATAATATTTCATGCATCAGTGATTTTCTGTTTGTTTTTCTTCAATTGCTTTATACTTATTTATGTACATTTTAGTTTTATATACATTTATTATATATCTTCTATTGAATTTAATTTCATATATATTTATTATATGTATTATAGAAATAATAAATAATTTGTAGAATTTATTTATTATAGTATTATATATAGATGCAAATAATTTAATTTAAAATAATTTTATATATCTTCTATTGACTTAAATTTTCATATATATATTTATTGTATGTAATATAGAAACAACTTAAATGATTTGTAGAATTTATTTATGTTAGTATTATATATAGATGTACATAATTTAATTTCATATATATATATATATATCTATTAGGTATAATATATTAATAATAAACTTTATATATAATTTATTTATTTTGGTATTACATATTGATGTATATATATACATGGTTATCATTAGTCACATACATATTCTAATACAGTTTTTCTTGAGTTTTTTCACTATATAAATATATTTATTTATATTATATATTATATATAAATTTCATTTACTATTGATATTAAAGACTTAATTGATTTGCTGTGTATTTCATTTTACTTTGATAATGATTTAAATAAATACATTTTTTTTGTGTTCATTAAAGTTTATATTTTAAATTTGATTACATAACAATATTATTTCCAATATATGATTTTACATTCTATACAATTTTCTTGAATAGATTTATTTTATTTTATATTTTGTACATCATACATTTCATATATGTGCCTATTTATATTATTTATTTAATTTGTTGCATATATATATTTATATGTTTATATGTAGATGTAAATTTCATTATATTTCATTATCTTTTTAGGATAAGTATTGTATTGATTAATTTTATAATTATATATATTTATATATTTTCAGTGACATTATGACGCAAAAACAAGATATTAATGAATTAAAAAACTCTATTCAAGAACTGCGTACAGTTGTATCTGAATTAGTAAATAAAGTTGATGAACTAACTGCAGTTGTAAATAATAAAGATAAAACAATTATTGAGTTAGAACAAAAAATTAATAACCTTGAACAATTTTCAAAACAAAATAATATTATTATATCTGATCATAAATTGAATTTTGATTTAACTCAACGTAATCTAGCACCATCTTTCATCACATTTGCAAAGGAAAAATTAGATATAATTATACAACCTTATGACATTGTTAAGATACATAAATTAAAAAACAACAAGAATAAACATAATAAAATTTTAGTCAAACTACACCATAACTCTACTAAATTTGAAATTATTAAAAATTCTAAAAAATTAAAAGGCACTGATACATATATAAATGAACATCTAACACAATTTAATTCTGATATTTTCTACAAAGCTCGACAACTTCGAAAAGATAAAGTGATATTACATTGTTGGACTATAAATGGAATAACTTTTATTATAAAAAACGAAGATTCGTCTCCAGTAAAAATAACAGATATAAATAAATTCTCTGATATATAAATATTTTATTTTGTATTTATTTTTCGTTGTCGTTTGTTCTAATTTCATATTACATTCTATTTTTAACATTTTATTATAATTGGTATTTACATATATTTTTTATCTATATCTTTAATCTTTTATATTATCTTATTCAATTTTAACTTTTTAATATTTGTACTATATGAACTTGAATGAAATCTATCCGCAATTTAATGTTGATCAAATTAACAATTTTAGTTCCAATAATGATAGTTTTAATAATAATAATTTCTCAAATTGTAATTTTAATTTTCTCAATGAATCCAATTATTACACCTCAAATGAATGGAAGTTGAATTCTAATAAAAATAATTTATTTAATTTTAATATTATTAATATCAATATTAGGAGTTTAAAAAAAAATTTTGATAAATTAATTATGATTTTGAATACGTTTGATGATCATTTTGATATAGTTTCAATTACTGAAACATGGTTGAGTGATAATAATATTTTCATTTTTAATATTCCTGGTAATAACCATATATGTTCAAATCATAAACATAAAAATGGAGGTGGTGTTTTAATCTATATACGTGAACATTATCAATTTAATATTCTATCTACCATTTCAAATAACTATTATGACAACTTATCAATTGAAATTATTTTTGAAAAATCAAAAAACATTATTTTCAGTACAATATATTTTCCTCCTACTTTAGAAAAAATAACTCACTCTACATTTATTGATTTCTTGATAAATAATTTTCAGCAACATGTTAGTAATGATAAAAAAATGATTATTTGTGGTGACTTTAATATTGATCTAGTGCATATAAATACAAATAAAGTGGCTAATACCTTTTTTGATACGATGATTTCACTAGGTTGTTCACATCTAATTAATCGTCCAACTAGAATCGACACTAAACATAATTCTTCTTCTATAATTGATAATATATTTACAAATTTTAATCTTAATATGAAAAGATTTTCAGGAATAATTATTTCAGATATATCTGACCATTTTCCAATTGTTTTAAATTTACAATTGTCTACTAAACCTCAAGATAAAGTTAAATCTACTAAAATCAAACAAAATCAAATTAATGATAGAACCATGTTTAATCTGTTTGAAATTTTTAAAAAAACAAACTGGGAATTCATAAAAACTAACGATACAGAAAAATCTTGGAATTTATTCTTGGAATACTTTATCTTAAATTTTGATAGATACTGTCCAAAAATTAATAAAGCCTCCCACAAAAATAAACTCATTCCATGGAATACTCGAGATCTTAAAAAGGCTTGTAGAAAAAAACAGATATTATATAAAAAATATAAAATATCTAAATCTGAAAATGATTTATTTAATTACAAAATTTTTAAAAATAATACAACATCTTTAGTTCGAGAAGCTAAGAAAAAGTATTATTCAAATCTGTTAAAAAATTGCTCTGATACAAAAAATACATGGAATGTACTAAATAATTTACTTAATGTTAAAAAAAAATTCAAACAACTACCTGACAATTTTAATGTAAATAATGTGAATATTGTTGATTCTAAACAAATTGCTAATGAATTTAATTCTTTTTTTAGAGACATTGGTTCTAATTTAGATAATAATATAAATAATTGTAATGATGATGACTTTAAATTCTTTTTACCTGAACCTAATATACATAGTTTTTTTTTAACACCAGTAAGTTCAGAGGAAATTATTAAAGTATTAAATGAATTCAAACCAAAAAAATCAAGAGATCATTATGGCATATCCATGCAGTTACTTAAATGTATTTTTCCTGTATTGGTTTATCCATTTGTTTTTCTTGTAAATTTATCTTTTGAATCAGGCGTTGTACCGGATTTCTTAAAATTATCAAATATTATCCCTTTACACAAAACTGGTGATGATACATTTTTTAATAACTATCGTCCAATTTCTCTCACCTGTCAATTCGCAAAGATTTTAGAAAAAATATTTTATTCTCGCTTTTATAGTTTTTTATCATCTTTTAATATATTATCTCCTTCTCAATTTGGTTTTAGGAAAGGATACAGTACATCACATGCAATATTTAACCTCCAGTCACAAATCAGTACCTGTTTTAATAATAACAATGTTGGCGCTATAATCTTTATTGATTTAAAAAAAGCATTTGACACAGTTAATCACAGAATATTACTTTTTAAATTAAAAAATATTGGAGTACGAGGCATTGCACTTAACTGGATAATGAGCTATTTAACAAATAGATATCAACAGTGTATATATAATGATGTAATTTCAGATAAACTAAAAGTCATAACGGGTGTACCCCAAGGCACCATCCTAGGACCCATTTTATTTTTAATTTATATTAATGATATTACAAAATCATCTTCTTTATGTAAGTTTACCATGTTCGCAGATGATACTACTTTATATTTTGAAAATACATCAGCCGAATTACTTAATTATATTTGTCAAACTGAATTAAAAAATATTAATAAATGGTTAATCTATAATAGGTTATCATTAAATTTAAATAAAACTTGCTTTATGTCTATTAATTCAAGAACTATTATAAATATAAATTTAAATAACAGAAATATTGAAAGAGTTACATTTTATAAATTTTTAGGCGTAATTATAGACGATATATTAAACTGGAAACAACATATCTTGTTTTTAAAATCAAAACTAAAAAAAATCATATGGATTACCAACATTATTTCCAAATTTATAAATAAAAAAGCATTACTTCATATATATAATTCCATATTCTTGCCTCATATAAAGTATTGTAACATATTTTGGGGAAATACATATAAATCTAATGTATCATGCATATATATTCTTCAAAAGCGAATGATAAGGATTATATGTAAAAAACATTTTTTACATCATACTAATGGACTATTTATTGATAATTCTTTATTAAAAATAAATGAAATTACATATATAAGTACATGTGAATTTATGTTTAAAATTTTTAATGATCTTCATCCTGTTATAACAAATGCATTTTTTTCTGTAACTTCATCATCTCACAACACTAGGAGCATAAATAATTTCTCAATTATTAATTTCAAAAAAGAACTATGCAGAAGAACATTAATATACATTGGACCAATTACCTGGAATAAGCTTGATAATATTTTAAAAAATATATCAAATTATAAATTATTCAGGAAACGTATGTATACAAATTTGTTATCTTCTTACTCAGTATACTTATAATCTAAATCTCATTTTTCTAATTTTAAATCTTTTATCGTGTCTTTTATCTAATATTGTATTATATACTAAGATCCACATTTTATTCTTATTTTAATTTATTGACGTTTATGTAAAAATTAAAAAAAAATTAATACTTTTGAGTGTTTTACTTTACAATATTTTATTTCCCCGACATTAATAATATTATTTTACTGAATTTTTATATTTTATATTTGAATTTACTATCATGTTTTCTTTCTTTTTAATTGACGTTTATATAAAAATAATAAAATTAAAAAAACTGTTAGGTATTTCTTTTTTCTTTAGTATTTTCTTTAGTATTTTTTATTTCCCTCTGACTAATAATATTATTTGACTTTATTTTTAATTACATAAACATTTTGTATTGAATCTTTTTTCTTGTATATTTGATTATACTTCTTTGTTTTATTTCTCTTTATTGACACTTATATACAAATTAGTAATTAAACTAACATTTCAGTTTGAACAAATATTTTACATTCTTTACATTATTATAAAGTATTACAAAAAAATTCCTAAAACTTATTTACTGAAAAAAAAAAAAAAAAAAAAAAAAAAAAATGTTACATACAGTTCTTAGTAAGAAAGTAATTTAATAATTTTATTGAAATTGAACAATATATATATATATATATATATATATATATATACATATATACTATGTTATACATAGTTTAGTTTGAATATTTAACAGTTTTAGATATATATATATTTTATATTTTATATATATAATTTTTAATGTTATAAATGCTTTAGTTTTAGTAACTTACGGGATTTGGTGATACCAGTTTTAGATACTATATCTATAGAATCTAAATTTTCTTTTGATAAAACTGGTATCAACTTGCGCCGTACAAAATAATTAATAACATTATTATGAATAAAACATGTATCGCAATAATCAAAATTAATATTATTTACAGATACAATATGAATAAATACTTTACAAATATTTTCTTTATATATAATATCACTTATATAAGAATTAAATAAAATAGATAATAAATTAATATAATGTAAGAATTTAGTTGTCGGTTGAATACGATTATCTACATTTTTAGATTTATCCATGCTATATAAAAAATTATTAGTAAAACAAGATGATACAGGCAAGCAAACGAGATTATAACAAGAATTACAATATTTAGTACGTATAAAATCACATATATTAATTGTTAGTTCTACGATAGAATTATCTAATAAAATAGAAGAAGGTAAAGTTATATTTACAATGTTAGGTAGGAATAATGTGGGTGAAATACTAGTAGGTATGCATTCTTGTAATTGGGTTAGCTTAAATAAAAACTCACCTGCGTCTAATTTACAATTACTACCGCGTACTTGATCAAATAGTGAATCTACAGTAATTTTCCTATATTCGGCAAGAAACTCACCGGCTGAAGGATTGTCGCGGTTACCACCACCAGACCTCATTCTAGAAAAAAAGTTGTCTACGCAATCCTGACTACAATTATGCATATCTATCGAATTTACATTATATGTAGAGCGAAGATGTTTAGACAAACTTAACAAACATTTGACATTATTTCTCCATCCTATGAGACAAGGTAGTGATTTCTGCTGTTGAGCGTTCATGACTCAGATCCATAGGTTAGTATACTTTCTACATTTGCTACAAAGATTCTACTTTTAAGTGGTAAGTTTATCACTTCCGTATAATGTTAATGCTATGTAGTGCGTTCCATATATATAAATGATTATTATTCTGGTCATGTCTGAAACTTTCTTTATTATAAATCGACTTCGACAGGTTTTCTTTTGTGTGAGACGACTTAGAAGTTTTTTTTTTGTATAGAGACGGCTTCGAAGCTTTTTTTTGTATAGAGACGGCTTCGATGCATTTTTTGTGTATAGAGACGGCTTCGATGCTTTTTTTTTTTAGACAGAGACGGCTTCGATGCATTTTGTTTTTTAGACAGAGACGGCTTCGATGCATTTTTTTTTTAGATAGAGACGGCTTCGAAGCTTTGAAAAATGTGTTCATTTAGAACCCTAGTTCTTACCATCTTTCTAGATATTCTTTTTGTTATGTTTTATTCAGTTTTATTCAGTTTTATTTCATTTTACTTCATTTTTTTCTTCTTTTATACTAATACATCTATATTTTTGTTTAGTGTATTATTTTATAGTACTTATTATTTATTTTAGTTATTTATTTATAAATAATTAAATGATGATTACATAATTTTATGGCAAGTTCAAACAATTTATATTATTTTTCTATTTTATTCATTGTATTGTATCTATGTAAACAGGAAGTCATCTAATATTTTATAATATTTTATTTATTTATTTTTTTTTGAACTTGCTTTAAAATTAAGGGTAATTGTCTCGATAAGCTTTAGCTTCTACAAAAACCCTGGTGTAAACCTAAATCTGATAATAATAATATATATATATATATATATATATATATATATAACATACATATAATACTAAAGGCATTTTTGCAATTATCCACCTATTACTTGCAAATGAATGTTTAGATTGACATCACCCTCATCTATCTATTTACAAATAAATACACACAATGGCGATATTCTTATTGGAGAATAGGTGATAAGTTATCACTGATAACTACATAATTGAAGAAATGCAAAATTCAAAATATTATATTATATATCAGTGTACTCAATTCCATATATATCACATCGATATATATATTATCGTTATTTATATCAAGTTAGGTAGGTATTATAGCCTACTATTATTATATAGTTATTTATTGATTTACGACGTACGATTGTACGTTGAGATTCATTATCACTGATAATTTATCAGTTATAATTTATCACATTGGTCAATATTTAGCTACCGATCTATTAGAATTTTTTCAATAATAATATAATTATAATAGATTATAGAGCTCAAAGTTATGAAAATGCCAGCATATGTCTGGAAGATTCAATGACATGAAATATATTATAATAACCATAGTCCATTGTCAATATGGATTCACATATCTACACTGTGTATTCCTTAAATCTGGTTGGGCAAAATGCCGTTAAATCTTCGACAAGTGTAGCAATATTCTTTGCCTTCATCCCAAATCAATATAATTTATTTAGCCAAACTATATAAAGAATATATTAACATCTAGATTAAAGAAGAATATAATATTTTTTATTAAAAGCATTATCGAATATAAAATGGTGATCGCAAGCAGATTCTGTTAGTGCAGTCTCTTGAGGACTTCTCATAGGACCTAATTACATAATTTATATCTGATATTATATATGTTAAAATATAACTTAAATTACATTACTAGAGTCAATGTATTTATTCAATAAAATGCAATTTTAGAATTTGAGACTTCTATATAATGAAAACCGTGGAGCTAATTACTTTGTAGAATAAAGTCGATCAGAAAAGTATTGCAATTAGGCTACATTGAGATAATATCGGTAATACAAAATATTGATGAACTCTATAAATCAGTGGTTCCCAACCTATGGGTCATTGAGTATTTTGTGTAGGTCCTGATCCAATTTCTAAAAAATAATATAAATGCTTTTATATGCAAATTGGATTTATGGTCGAGAAAAATTTAAGATGGAAATATTTATTTAAATATATGTAAATTAATTTTTATATGATTATTTTATGATTAAAGTATAATAATAACAAAATAAAATTTGTCATTGGGTCATGGTATATTTTTTAATTAAGAATTATAAAAAAAGGGTCACGGTGAAAAAAGGTTGGGAACCACTGCTCTAAATATATATGCGAGAAAAGAAATTATTATGAGGAGTTGATTAAAGTATACAAACAAATTACAAAATAATTAGTATAATGATAACATATGATAAAATTGAAGAGTTATAAATATTAGTTTTTGCCAAAATGGCCCATTTAATATGTTATTAAATTATTATGGGGCCCATGCGTTTATTTTGCCCGGGGCCCATAGTATGCTTAAGCCGGCCCTGCTTATGAATACATAGTTGTTGTATTAAAGATGTAGTTATTGACCAGAATTATTGTTTTCTAATAGCTATCATTATTAGTATGCATTGTAATGCTAACTTTATATATCAGCATATCACTGAACCATCATATAATGCACCCCTCACCATGTGACACCTGTGGATGTGGAATGTTCCCCCACGATTTCGGTCCGGTTGGGAAACTAAATTTGTTAAACTAATTTAATATTGGAGAAGATATAATATTGACCAGTCAACTATTTGAAATTTTACAGCACTACTATATATATATATATATTATAAAATTTGTTATATTTTAGATGCTGCAATAGAATTTGTATTGTACGGAGTTCAAAGGATCCTAAATCAAAAATACAATATTATTTGTGAAAAGGAAACTGTTTGTATTATTTTATTATGGCCTATTTATAATGTGTACAGTTTCACTAACATATAAAACATAAAAATATTTTATAATTTAATATTTGTTAACATATTATCCATAACTTTGATAACCGGTCTTCGATATTATGTTGATTCGGTATACATATTCTATATAAAATTGTAGATATTTATTAATATTAATAAATTGAATGTTTAAATATATTCTTGAATATTACATTAATACAGTATGTATATATTTTAATAAAAAATTCTTTAATACTGTTTTTACTAAACATATTACTTATTTAATAGCTTATATTTAATATTTATACAAACTCAATGTTACAAAAATACTTTGTATATATATATGTTTTATATGTTAGTTAAATTGAACACATCTAATTTATATGAATTAATACACTATTGATAAACAGACTATAATTATGTTTTTATAAATAAATTATTCTCTATTAATTAATGGAAAATTATATTATTTAGGAAATTACATCTGTACAGCCTGTGATTGTGAAAGGGGGGGCTAAATACTATATATATATTAATAAAATTAAATATTCGCGAGGAATTGTTCAATTAGACAAAGCCATTATTGTTTATATATCGTATGTGTATTTGTTTAATTTATGTTTTAGCGAAGAGTGTGTGAATGTTAATAGTGTGTTTGAGTATTTGTTAGGTATTGTATCGTATAGTAGTTTGCCACGTAATATCAAAGAGTGTATTCGAAAATTACAACTCATGTAAACTGTTTATTAATGTTTTTTATAAATTTTATATATTATCTAATAAATATAAAAATAAATTTTTAGTATTTATTTGTCCTGCAAAATTATAAACGTACCCAGCAAAAACTCCAGGAACTGCCCACTATAGTGGGATACCGTACTGAGCTCAGGTATACCGATACACACCCAATACACATGCGGTAATACTCGATTACATAAGATGTTATAACATTCCACAGATCTAATGAACATTAACCTATAGATTAATCTATAGAAGAAATAATATTCTTGCCACATTCTCTATATATTCAGAGGTTTTTTACTGGGTACGTTTTTTAAATATTAATATGATTATAATAATTTCAATACTATTAAGCTAATGATTTTATAATATTTATTAAAATTTCTTCATGATAATAATAAATAAAATGTAATATTAAATTATAAAAATTATCCATTAAGGTTCAATCTTCATTTTACATATTGTTATATCTTGCATAATTATATAAATTTCTACATGAATGCTTAATTTTATAAATCCAATATATACAAACAAATAAAGAATTCTATTAATACACTGAGTTTAGGTAAGTTTGTATTATATATTTTCGGTCTTAATGAGTTAGTTATATTAAATTATTTTAATATTATATTATACCACTTTTTATTTAATGGTGTTAATAATTTTATAATGCGTAATACCATTTGTATTTAATGGTTGTAATAATTTAATAATGTGTAATACCATTCCAACAAATGTTCAGTTTTAATAGTAGTACAGAAACTGGCGTGCTGGTTACCATTATAGGTTATAGGTTACCTACTGGTTCTATTCTAGAGACATGTGTATTACCATTAAACACTTGTGTGTAATACCATTACTTCTAACAGTATATACGGGTTGCTTTGCTTCGCGCTGGAGTTCTGCTGTTGTTGTTGTTGTTGTTGTTCGCGGCGTAGCGTTCACATGGACGTGAGTCCATGCGCAAACGCTATTACAGCCTCTGGTTGTTCAATCAGGGCTGACAGTAGGGGCGCCGCTCCCCCAAACTCACGGATTCGTCTTCGAGCTGTGGCCGGGCACTCTTGGGCACTCTCTGGGGCTCCTTGGCAGTGTGGACAGGTCGTGGAGGAGTCAGCATCGACAATGTTTCGGTATGCTGCCAGCTTGTGGCAGTGGCTACTGCGGAGCTGAGCTAGTAGGACCGAATCCTTTCTAGAGAGGGAGACTGGGGCTCGCTTGCCGTTAAAGACCGCTTTGGTTCTCTCGTGGTTTATGGCCGGGTCCATCATTTCTCTTTTCGTGAAGGCTTTGGCTGTCTGGAAGGTTATACCACCATACGTTGCCGCTGGCTCTTCGTCTGAAGCTGCCACTGCTCCGGCTTCGACGTCCGCCCACTCGTTTCCGATGAGACCTATATGGACGGGGACACATTGTATCGAAACACGTGTATTCAGCGAGTTCAGGATTCGGTGGGTCTCTGCTAGGTCTGAACCATCGCTCAATACAGGCGACTGTAGTGCTGTCAGGGTTAACTGGCTGTCGGTGCAGATAATGAAGGGGCCTTGGTTCTCACGGTTCTTGATCCAGCCAACTGCCAGTAGCATTGCTGTCACTTCCATCTCATAGGACGACGTGATACGTCTTCCCTTGCGTGTGATATAGGTGATTTTGACTGGGTCAGTGGCTGGACCTGATGTTACTACTGCTGCGCTGCCTCTGTTTTTATATCCTCTTTCCGCCGATCCGTCCGTATAGATGGTGATCTCCACTTCTCCGGCTGCCGCGATGGTGTCCACTGTGTCCGTGAGCAGTGTTCTCTGGTCACAGGACTTATCGCTGCCGCCATTTAGTCGCGTATCTACCGTCCATGTTGGATCTCTGTCCCAGTTCCAGGGTGGCGCTTTCTTTGGAGCAAACCTCTCTCTAGGTAATTGGTCCAGGCCGATGCGCGCGCATTCTGCTTGAGCTAGGGTACTGAAGCTCGACCTTTTACATTTATGCTCGATAGGCGAGGTGAACAGTTTGTGGCGTGGGTTGCCGGCGGGGAGCCTAGCTGACATTTCCCAGGCAACAATGCAGTTACGCCTGATCTGCGTCTCGAAGGAAGTTAGCTCGGCCTCCGTGCGTAAGCATTCGAGAGGTGTGTCAGCCAGTTGACCTGTTAGGATACGTAGAGCCCGATTCTGTACTCGTTCCAGAATGGCAATGTTCGACTTCGCGAGCAACGGTTGCCAAGCCGCGCCGCAGTAGTACAGTGTGCTGTGAATCAGGTATGTGTATATCCGCGTCATACATCGTCTGCTCCATCCCCACTCTTTGGATGACAGGAAGATAGGATCCGGATCCTGGACATAACTCTGATCTTGACAGAGTCGAAATGTGGCCGAAAGGATAGCGAGCGGTCAAAGGTGACCCCGAGGAACTTGGGAGTCTTGTTGAATATGAAGGGATGTTGTTGTTGTTGTTGTTGTTGATTGAGGCAGCGTCACAAGGACCAAAGTCCATGTGCGTACGCTATGACAGTCTCGGGGTTGGTTACCAGGACTACTAACGGAGGTGCCGCTCCTCCAAATACGCGGATACGTTTTGCGACCGACGCCGGACATTCCTGCAGCCAGTGCTCGAGCGTTTCTGGTTCGAGATTGCAGTGGTGACACAAGGGGGATACCACACTCCTGTAAGCAGCTAACATGTGGCAGTAGCCACTTCTTAGATGTGCTATTATAACTTCGTCCCTTCTTTCCATCGAACTGTTCGAGCGATGGCCATCGAAAACGTTACTTGTCCTTAGATGTAGGATCGGAGGATCTACGATAGTTCTTCTGATTGTAGCCTTGTCGAGTTGAAAGAGATCACGTCATTGCACAGTTCCGCATTTCCCGCTGCTGCTTCTCCTGCTTCCACGTCTGCCCATTCATTGCCTATAAGATCGCAATATCCGGGGACCCATTGTAAGAGGACTTGAATTTGTATCGCTGATAAACTTCGCCTAACTTCATATAACTCCACACCGTCGTTTCTCCCCTAGTTTTGTAGTGCTGATAAAGTTGACTGCCTATCAGAACAAATGATAACGAACTTGTATCGCCGGTTATCGTTGTCCTGAAGCCATTTCACTGCCAGATTCAGAGCCGACACTTCAATTTCGAACGATGAGGTATTACCTTAGACATTCCAGATTTTGATAGTTGTCCGGTTATGACTCGTAATGCGCAATTTTGTGCCCTTTCAAGTATCTGCAAATTCGACTTGGCCAACTATGGTTGCCATCCTGCACCACATTAATGTAGTACGCTTTGGGTGGTGGCTTTAAAGACTCTAACCAGACTTTTCCGACTCCAACCAAACTGTTTGGTGGCAAGTGATGCTAATATTCTTGTTCTGCTCAGGACTCTTGTTTTCACTATTTCTGCATGTGTACGAAAGCTCAATGTTCTATCGTATGAGATGCCAAGGAACGAAGGGAACTTATTAACCGGGATTATTTTATCATTGATTGTTATGCTGGGGATCCATTTAGCTTCATGCGGGTCTGTACTGAAAAAGGATGCAACGCATTTTGCAGGGTTCAGTAACAATTTGTGATTCCAGCTCCAACTGGCTATGTTCGACACTGTTAGCTGAACAGCCTCTTGAGCTACCTGTATATCTTGTGTTGTGCCCATATAGCAATGTCGTCCGCTTAAAGTCTTACTTGAACTGATTCTGAATTATGTCCTTAATACTATTGATATGAAAAAAGATGAACAATAGAGGAGAAAGAACCTTGAGGTACGCCTTGATGTAATTTCAGGCTCTTCCCAGTGACATTATCGATTCTGACTCTCGCATTTCTGTCGCAAAGGAATCCCCTGTTCCATTTTACCATGGTAGTAGGCACCCCTTTATCCAGTATAACCTCAAACAGACGGTTTCTCCACACTGTGTCATACTTTACTGAAGTCCAGGAGAGCGAGAACGCTTCTTAGAGCAGGACGATTCTGGAAACCATTACTGATTGACTGTGATAGACGTAAAATGTGATCCTCACATGAACGTGAAGATCTAAATCCTGCCTGTTCATCACACCACCAACCGTTCGATTCGGCCATGTACGATGTAGCGACCATTCTTTCCATCGTCTTGGCGATGCATGATGTTAGAGAAACGGGTCTATATGAGTCAATGTTGTTCGCTGGTTTTCCTTTCTTGAGAAGAGGAACGATTACTGCTTCCCTCCAAGTTGCGGGACATATACCTTTAGACCATGATTTATTTTATATTTCAAGTAGGAATGCAAGAGCATCCGGACCGAGTGCTTTGATGAAGCTTTGTTGTTGTTGTTGTTGTTGTTGTTGTTGATTGCGGCATACGGGCGACGCCCGACGGGCGTTACGCGGATGTTACTCCGCTGCAGAACGCCAGAACAGCCCTTGACACCAGGACTGAGAAAGGGGGTGCCGCCCCCTGAAACATCGGATCCTCCTCATCCGGGTAGCCGGGCATTCCTGGAGCCAGTGCTCCAGGGTCTCAAACTCTTCTTCGCAGTAAGGGCACATCGCTGGCGAGTTCGCGTCGCTGATGTTGCGGTAGGCCGCTAGGCTTCTGCAGTGGCCACTGCGCAACTGGGCTAGGAACACCGCCTCTCTTCTCGTCAGAGGCTCGATAATAATAAATAAAATGTAATATTAAATTATAAAAATAATCCATTAAGGTTCAATCTTCATTTTACATATTGTTATATTTTGCATAATTATATAAATTCATACATGAATGCTTAATTTTATAAATTCAATACATACATACAAATAAATAATTCTATTAATACACTAAGTTTAGGTAAGTTTGTAATATATGTTTGGGCCTTAATGACCATTCTACTAACTCGAGTTAGTTATATTAAATTATTTTAATATTATATTATACCACTTTTTATTTAATGGTTTTAATAATGTGTAATATCTTTTGTATTTAATGGTAGTAATAATTTAATAATGTGTAATACCATTTGTATTTAATGGTTGTAATAGCTTAATAATGTGTAATACCATTTGTATTTAATGGTTGTAATAATTTAATAATGTGTAATACCATTTGTATTTAATGGTTGTAATAATTTAATAATGTGTAATACCATTTGTATTTAATGGTTGTAATAATTTAATAATGTGTAATACCATTCCAACAAATTTTCAGTTTTAATGGTAGTATAGAAACTGGTGTGCATGTTACCATTATAATGATTATATTCTAGAGACATGTGTATTACCATTAAACACTTGTGTGTAATACCATTACTTCTAACAGTGTATGGGTTGCTCTGCTTCGGGCTGGAGTTCTGCTGTTGTTGTTGTTGTTGTTGTTGTTGTTGTTGTTGTTGTTTGCGGCGTAGCATCACAAGGACCAAAGTCCATGTGCGAATGCTAGCACAGCCTCAGGTGATTCCACCAAGACTGATAACGGAGGCGCCGCTCCCCCAAATCCGCGAATGCGCTTTCCCACTGTGGCCGGGCATTCCTGAAGCCAATGCTCCAAGGTCTCCGCTTCTCCTTCGCAGAAAGGACACTGAGGTGAGGAATCACTTATAATACTTCTATAGGCGGCTAATCTTTTGCAGTGGCCGCTGCGGAGTTGCGCCAGAAGAACAGCTTCCTTTCTCGGAAGCAGGATTCTATCCCGTCTTCCATCGTACACAGCCTTCGTCCTCTCATGGCTTATAGGGGGATCCGTGATTTCCTGGATGATTCGAGACCTAGCAGCTCGGAATGAGATTCCCTGGTACCCGTCAGTCCTTTGGTCCGTTGAGTTGGCCGCTTTCCCCGCTTCCTCATCCGCCCAGACATTACCTATGAGTCCGCAGTGACCTGGAACCCATTGCAGAAGGACACTGCATTTAACTCTGGCGAGATTTTTTCTTAACTCGTCCAGGAGCCTTCCGTCCTTCCTACCTGAGCCCTCGATGGCGATTAGCGCCGACTGGCTGTCTGAGCAGATTACGCAGACGGAGGAATCTGCCGCATATCGCAAGATCCACTCCGTTGCCAGTATTAGCGCGGCTACCTCAGTGTCGTATGAGCAAGTCCATCTACAGCCTTTACAGGAGCTAGAGTGAATTCTGCATGGGTTGCTGGCCGCACCAGTAGTGATAACGGCAGCGCTTCCTCCATTCGAAATACCGCCCTGGGCTGACCCGTCCGTGTAGATGGTGTAGTCTGCCTCTCCTGCAGCACCAATAGTGGTGATGGCGTCCGCTAATAGAGCGTTGCTGCATTTGGGTTTTCTTGCAACTGCCGATAAGGGTTGTCCTTATTGACCAAGGCGAGTGAACTATCCATTTCCAACCAGGTAATTGATTTATGGATAGTTCTTCCCTTGGGTACTCGTCCAACCCTAACTTAGTGCATTCATCCTTACTCATGTCATTGAAACAGTTCCTGTTTTTCCATCTGTGCGGAGTAGTGGACGAGACTAGCTTACGTCTGGGGTTTTCCTGTGGCAATCGGGCCGACTTCTCCCATGCTATTAGGGTATTGCGTCGAATTGCGGTTTGGAAGGATGGTAGTTCTGCCTCCAACCTCAAGCATTCCAGTGGAGTACCAGACGTCTGGCCTGTTAATACCCTAAGAGCCCTGTTCTGAACCCGTTCAAGGATAAGGACGTTTGTCTTAGCTAGCCATGGCTGCCATGCCGCACCACAGTAGTTCAGCACACTATTGATCATAGCCAGAAAGATTCTTCGAAGGCTCCCGCGACTCCAACCCCACTCCTTTGACGCTAGAGACGCCAGGATCTTGATGCGCCCCAGTACCTTAGATTTGACATCTTCTACATGTGGGCGAAAGGTCAGAGTACGGTCATATGTGATGCCCAGAAACTTTGGTGTTCTGTTTACCGGTAGAGTTACCCCGTTCAACCGTGCATTTGGGCACCAACCCGCTTCCTTCGGGTCCGTTGAGAAGAAGGATATCTCGCATTTGTGCGGGTTCAGCGTGAGCTTATGCTCCTCGCTCCAGATCCCGAACTTCTTTATAGCCTCTTGGACCTTACTTAGGGCCGCGATTTTGTCTCTGCTCTGAGCCCATACTGCAATATCATTAGCATACATGCTTACCTTGACACCCTCTGGAGCCACATCCCTGATCCCGTCTATGTAGAACAGGAAGAGCAGTGGAGAGAGGACAGCGCCTTGCGGTACACCTTGATGAAGCTTGAAGTTTCTGCCTAGTGTGTTGTCTCCCAGATTCTCTATCCTTACGGATTGTGGAGTAACCTGATAGAGACGGATTCCTGTCCCTACTGCATAGCTTGGACTCTTGGATCATGATCAGGTCGATATCCATCTTCCGGGTCCTGTCCTCCAGTTCTACCATTTTGGATTTAAGCCCATTGGCATTCCAATATAGAACCTTAAGACTACACCGCGACCTGACCTCCGCTCGTCTAACAGCATTATCCTGTGGCTGTCCGGTATTCAGCAAGCCATTATTGATCTGGGCGTTATTGCATAGATCGCATTTCCATGCCCCAGTCGCTAAATACATGACCTGTTCAGCTCGGGATAACTTAGAGCAACTTTTGTGGCAGTCCCTTTGGCAACCTGCGCAGATTAGCGGATGAGTAGTAGCTCTGACCACTCTGGTACACACCAAGCATCTTATCATCGAAACTGCCGGCCCCGCATTATTTTGGGCCCCGACAATTTGACCCACCAGTATGATGTTATTAGTGGTGGGCTGCCTGTTGATGCTCCTTGGGGACACACACTCGCAGCATCTCCATGAGAAGCTAGCCAAGGCAGCTCTCTTCACCCCACTACAGCTTTCTTGCTTGTGAGACGCAGCACCACACCATGTGCACGTTAGGTGAACTTGGTTCCCCCGAATGTTTCTTCCACAGGGCTTGCATTTGACTCTCTCCGACGGTCCAGGGTTGGACTCGACATCTCCGGCACGAATTAGCAGATTCCGGATCAACAGGGCCGAGGGCAGCTGACCGGGCGGGAAAAACACATCCGTGAATTGTGGGGGCAGCGCTCCGTCCAGGTCTTTGTGGCCTGAGACTGAACTTGCCGTGTGATATGACCTTTTTGCCATCGAAGATGGACGAAGAGCGCCGCGAGAAGGCAGGTCGATAGCTCTCACCTGTTGTTGTTGTTGTTGTTATTGTTGGCGGCAGGCGTTATAACGGGCCAGAGCCCGTGTGCAAACGCTAGGACAGTCTTGGGTGACCAAGACTGCTAGTTGGGGTGCCGCCCCCCCCCCAACATACGTTTCACGGCCGTTACCGGGCAATCCTGGAGCCAGTGATCGAGTGTCTCCGCTTCCATGTCACAATGGGGGCAGATTGAGGAGAAGTTTGACTCAACTATGCTCCTGTAGGCAGCGAGTTCCCGGCAGTGGCCACTCCTCAGTTGCGCAATCAACACTGCGTCACCTCGAGAGAGGGTTCTTAGTCGAGGGGACAATCAAACACGGCTTTCGTCCTTTCGTGAGTCGTCGGAGGGTCCACTAATTCCTGCCCTATCAAAGCTTTAGCCATCTTATAGGTGATAGCCTGCTGGTGAACTTGGTGGGGGTAATGGTCATTGCTGCTTCTCTTGCAGCGACGTTTGCCTATTCATTGCCGATCAACTCGCAATGACCAGGGACCCCCTTTATGAGAATCCTCCTGTTCGATTGAGCTAAGTTGCTGCGAACCACCGCGAGACCCTTTCAGTCACTCATGCACGAGCCGCTGAGCGCGCACGACGCCGCTTCGCTATCCGAGCATATGAGCGTGAAACCTCCGTCTCAGTGTTCCGCTAACCACTCCGTAGCTAGTTGAAGCGCCATGACCTCCGTCTCGAATGACGAGGTGAGCTTATTCCCTTTCCTTGAAGAGGAGTGGACGAGGATTGGCTCTGAGGCTTGTCCCGTAGTCGCGATCGCCGCACTACCCCCATTTGTTAGGCCACTTTCTGCGGATCCATCTGTATATATATATATATAGTGTATTCATAGATTCCGGCTTCTGCGATGGTGTTGATTGCGTCCATCCGTATTTCCTTGATGCTTTTTCGCTCGTTGGATCCACCAATGAGTGACAGTCGCACTGTCCACAAAGGGCTGGCGTTCCAGGACCATAGTGGCGGGTGCCACTTTACGAACATTTCGCGCGTGAGCTGGTCGAAGCCAAGCTTTGCCTCTTCCTCCTTACCCATGACACTGAAACAGTTTCTGTTTTTCCACCGGTGTGTCAACGGCGAATCAATATATTTCGTCTTGGGTTTGAGGAAGGTATGCGTGCTGACTTCTCCCATGCAGTTAAACAGTTCTTACGAACCGTCGTCGCGAAAGAGGTGATACCGGCCTCCAGTCTCAAACACTCCAATGGAGTATCAGACAGCTAACCAGTCATCACTCTCAATGCACTGTGTTGGTCCCGCTCCAGGATCTGCATGTCAGACCTCGCAAGCCATGGCTGTCAAGCTGCACCGCAATAGTGTAGGACACTGTGAACTGTCGCCATATAGATCGTGCGAAGGTTTCTGCATCCCACCCCATTCCTTAGGAGCTAGTTCTGACAAAATACGAACCAGCCCCAATGCTCTGGCCCTAACAGCCTCAGCTTGTGGGCGGAATGATAACGTGCGATCTAGTATGACACCTAAGAAAGTGGGGGTCCGGTTAAACGCAAAGGGGTGACCGTTCAGCGTAATCGACGGGGTCCATTTAGCTTCAGCTGTGTCTGTACTGAAGAATGCCACTTCGCACTTGGCAGGGTTGATGCTAAGCTTGTGCTCCGCACTCCATAGCCCGAACGTAACCAATGTCTTCTGCAACGCATACTAAGCCTTGAGTTTGTCCTTGTGTTGGCACCATACAGCGATGTCATCAGCGTACATTATCACGTAGGTGTCCAATGGGGCCGACTTCCGGATTCCGTCAATATAGAAGAGGAAGAGGAGTGGCGATAGAACGGCGCCTTGAGGCACACCGTTGTGTAGCTTAACGCTCTGGCCCGTAACGCCATCCAATCTCACCCTAGCTCTCCTATCGCTGAGGAATCCTCGGGTCCATTTTACCATTGTGTGTGGAACCCCTTTCTGGATCATGGTCTCGAATATTCGTTCTCGCCAGACCGTGTCGTAGGCCTTGCTAAAATCAAGCAAGGCAAGTACTGTTCGAGGGCCGGCTTGCTTTGAAATCCGTCATTTATATACTGGGATAACCGTAGCACCTGGTCCTCGCAAGACTGCATTGACCTGAACCCTGCTTGATCCTCGCACCACCATCCGCTAAGTTCGACAACCGGTTTGCTACAAATCGATGCACACTTTCCGCTCAGCGATTTGATAGTCGACCAGATTTTGTTGGGATTTGCGCTGAGGTCGGCGCTGGTAATGAATTCCCGCCATCTGTCCTCTTTGCTGGTGCGAATCAGCAGCTGAACCTTTCGGCATGCACTGATCCATTCCCTTCTGTTTACCACGATGTCTCTACTGAGGTGGTTGCGCGTCCTTATTGCGTCTCTTATTTCCCTGCTCATCCACTCCTTGTCGTTCGTCGTAGCCTTTACCTTGCCGATGTTTACCTTTGCTGCACTTAGCATGGCCTCGTTCAGATACCTCATCCTAGCATCTAATGAGGCTGTGGCTATGTGGAGTGGGGTGGACATAACAGAGACTTCGACATCCCTAGAAAAACCTTCGAAATCGGCTTTGGCCCAGTTCCATCGAAGTTCTGTGATCGGAGGTGGTTTCATCGTTGATAGGGGACAGTCCACGGTTATAATAATTGGGAGGTGATCGGAGCCCATGCACTCTATGGTGCTCCATTCTACCTTATCCAGCCAACAATTGTTGACCATGGTGACGTCTGGAGCGCTGCGACCGCCTGTGCCGGCGTTAACTCTCGTTGCAGAACCATCGTTTACGATACCGAAGTCGTTATCCGCCATCCAGTCCTCTAGCTTCGAACCCATCTCGTCTTCGGGTTGCCACTGATCCCAAGAACTAGCGTGCACATTGAGATCACCCCCTATGATGATGTTCTGGGCCGTTGGAAATTCCGAGGTGCTGAAGTCCTGGAACTGATGCGCTCTCCTAGAAGGAGGCATGTAGACGTTGACGCAAGTCATGCGGTGAAGTGTGGCTGGATTGAGGTCGATGATAAGCTATCCACTGATTGTTGTCATATATAGTGGATATATATAATGCATATAAATTGTGAAAGTTTATCTCGGTGTAGTACTCCAGTAATTATCTCGAAGAAAGATGTGTCACCATCAGGCGATCTTACCATAGAGCGAGTATTATTGTATAGCATCAATATGGAATTTACGATTTCAGTGGGTATAACATATATTATTAAGATATCTTTCATCTTTTCACGATTTATTGAATTGCCTATAAAGAGGAGAGTATCTGGTAGGTTTTTAGACTTTACCCCTTCTAGTATATGTCGAATGGTTAACATTTTTCTGTTGTTGATCTCTTTGTTCGAAAACCATTTTGATTTTTTCTCAGTGTAGGATCTATTTCTAGTCTTATCCTATTTAATAGCATCAGGTTATATATCTTAGCTGCAATTAGAGTTATTGTGAATCCCCGATAGTTTTTTTGTGATAGAAAGAACAACTTTTTTAGGGAAAGGAAGTAAGCATCCTTCATTTGTATGTCTATTGTTTATTGAAAATATACATTATTGCACTAGTTTAGTAAGATTTCTTGAAATTCTCCTTGTTTCCATAGTTGAGCTGGTATTTCATCTGGTATTTCAATGCCAACATCTTTTCCATTTGTTATGCTTTTCGTAGTTATTTTTAATTCATCAATTGTAAAATGCCTTTTTTGATATTTAGTACATTTTGTATAGTCAGTACACTTTCATCGTTTGATGTGTGAATTTATGGTTTACCAAGTAGGGGAAAGTAACCTAATACGGACACTTTAACAATAAATGGTCTTAACTTTTTATGACTCATTATTTTTATTTAAAAATTACAATACATTAATATTTTATGATTATAGATATTATTGTGATTTTAAAATTTTATTTATTCTTTTAATTTCATAGATAACGGGGGTGTCCGTATTCGGTACCCATGTCCGAATACGGACACCCTGTGTTATAATACGGACACCCTATATACCACTAGATAAACTATATATTCTTGATGAATCAATAAGACAAATTACAATTACATTATTTAAAATTAATTTTATAAAAAATATATTGTAATTTAATTAGTTAATAATTTATTTATTTTTAATATTTTTTAATTAATAATTCAATTTAAATTCTAAATATTATTTTTTTTAGAATTAGCTTTATTGGTGGTATTACAATTATAACGCACGCGATTTTTACGAAAATCAGAATTGTTCATATGATACGCGCTGATTGGTTATAGGGTGTCCGTATTAAGACATTTAGAGTGTCCGTATTAGGAACTTATATGACCTCTAGATATGTGCTTATAACTTAATGAATATTTGATAAAAAATATAGAAATTAAATATACAATTTTTAGAATTCTTTATTTTTTAATAATATAGTGTAATATTTTATATCTATACATTTGTATAATCTTGAGATGGTTTTAAGTTGACATTTTTTTTCATAAATTTAAAAACGTAATAAAAAAATCAGTTTATTGGATATATTATCAATATTTTGAATAATTAAAAAATAAAGAATACTTTTTCAGACTATTTTTATAATTATGAATATCTTATGAATTTTTTTTGTAGGATTTATGTTTTCTGAGATACCGAGAGTGTCCGTATTCGGGCACTGTCCTTATTCGGTTACTTTCCCCTAGTTCCTTGAAATGGTCGTTCCATAGTTAAATTCGTTCTATTCCTCTGTATGCTTTAAGTTTTGCTCAGTTTGAGTTATTTCTTCCACTAATTTCATTTATTATTTTCCAGGCTAAGGCTGATTTTTTGTTACACATCGAATTTTGAATTTCACTTATTTTATTCTGAAAGTAATATGTTTGTTCCTACTCATACGATTTTACAAGATAGGTTTTTTGAGCTTCGTTGAAATGTCTGATATTTTCTGGTGTCGGTTGATATTATTTATGTCGCGCTGCTTCGTGTAGTATTTTACAGTTTTGACAGATATTATCTGTTACCCAGGGTATTCATTTTTTCAACTTAGGATTTAATGGGATTACTTTAGCAGCAGTTTCCTTACATACAGTTTAAAAGTGATAATACCTTTTGATAGCAGATAGCGAAGCTGTGGTGTCAAGTAGAGCTTCGTATTTAGTTTTCACTATAGTAATAAAGGTGTCTCGGGTTTTGGTATCTGTCTTTAATCTTGCCAAATCATAATGTTTGATTTTACTAGATTTATTTTTATTAGCTCTAAAAATAAGTGTTATATTTACTGATATTATGCGATGATCGGATAGAACATTGATAAATAAGTTATCATCTCTCCCGTTTTTAGTATTTATGATATAATATATATATATCTATATAGGGGAAAGCCTAGGTTACTAATTATTATTATTAGCTAATACGGACACTTTAACAATAAATGGTCTTAACATTTTGTGACTCATTATTTGTATTCAAAAATTATAATATATTAATATTATATGATTATAGATATTATTGTGATTTTAAAATTTTATTTAATCTTTAATTCCATAGATAACGGGGGTGTCCGTATTCGGTACCCATGTCCGAATACATACACACTGTGTTATAATACGGACACCCTATATTCTACTATATAAACTATATATTATTGGTGAATCATTCAGACAAATTACAACTATATTATTTATAATTAATTTTATGAATAATTTAAACTAATTTAATTAGTTAATAATTTATTTATTTTTATTATTTTCTAATTAATAATACAATTAAGTATCTAAATAATACTAATTTTAGATTTATATTTATTGGTGGTATTAATATTATAATGCATGCGATTTTTATGAAAATCAGAATAGTTCATACGCTGCGGTCTGATTGGTTATAGGGTGTCCGACGGATACTGTCCGTATTAAGACATCCAGAGTGTCCGTATTAGGGTCCCTAATTTAGGGACTTATATGACCTCTAGATATATACTTATAACTTAATGAATATTTAATAACAAATATAGAAATTATATATATCATTTTTAGAATGCTTTATATTTTAATAATATATTGTTATATTTTATATCGATACATTAGTATATTCTTGAGTAGGTTTTAAGTTGAAATTTTGTTTATCAATTTAAAAACATAATAACCAAATCAGTTTATTGGATATATCAGCAATATTTTGAATTATTAAAACATAAAAAATACTTTTTTAGACTATTTATATAATTATGAATATTTTATTCATTAAATATTTTTTTGTAGGATTTATGGTTTCTGAGATACCGAGAGTATCCGTATTCGGGCACTTTCCGTATTCGGTTACTTTCCCCTAGGTAATATATAACCTAGTATATAATATAGTCTATATATTGGATATAATTATAATGTATTTGTATCTACTAAGATGTATCTATTAAGAAAATTCTGTATTTGTAATTGTATCCACTATGATTTTTGTTAAAGTAATTGTAGTAGTATTTATAGATACTACTACAATTACTTAAAAAAAATCATAGTGGATACAATTACAAATAATATATTATAAGAAAAAAGTGTGTAATTGTAATTGTATCTATTATATATTTGTTGAGTATCGTGCCTAGCTCTGTATATATATATATATATTAATATAATTATAATTTATATTATTATTATACCTATTTATTTTAATATATATCTTTAATTAATTATATAATAGTTAATTATATATCATACTTAAATATTAATTATATAGAATATTTTAAAATACAACTGACATTACGTATAACTTTATAGGTCAAGTATAACGATACACACGCAATACACATGCGGTAATACTCGATTACGTAAGACTAATAATGAGATGCGAGCGCTAATTGCGTGCGCCCATAACACCAATATTAATAACTATTATTAATAAGTACTCGACAATGTATGAGGTGCAAGAGGTACGCTATCATTGTATTTATTAATAGATGATATTATATTTAATTACTATATAATTTTAATAATTCATCTATATTTTATTTAAATATGTATAAGTATATTTAAATTAATAATGTATACAATCATTAATGATGATGATTACTACATAGTCTAGATTCATTAACATGCCGTAACGTTGTTTGGATACCTACTTACATAACTTTATTTCCTTTGTAACTTAATTATATTCGTAATTATTATATATATATATATTCTATAAATGGAGTATGTTAATGTTATCGTTAGAAAATATTTCAACTTCAATTAAATATTTGCTTAAAGATCAATCAACCAATAACGCTACTAATGATTATATTAATAATAATAATAATAATAATAATAATAATACCTACAACTACTTATACTAATACACTACACCAACACAGATGTTTCTAATAATTATAGGGTGTCTGATTTACCAAACAAACATGGTAAGTCAATATAGTTGCATTAACCTTAATATCTTAATCTTAATATTTTTAATATCTATTATTATTATGTATAATCGCATATTATCAATAGTAGCTATGTTCCCTATACTGTTTTAATATATAAACTATAGTTTATACTATATATATAAGGTAAATAATTGAATGATGGGTAATAACAATACCATAACAGCCAGTTAGGTTTGGTAGTCCAACTTAACGAGATAATCCCAGTTCTCTTCGCCACTTAACTTAGTAGAATACCGCTAGCATGCTAGTTTCCTCGAATATTGCAATTATAAGTTTGCTCATGCCTATAGGTATACTGTAGTTTTTTTCTAATAAAAATGTATATTGAAATCTGTTATACTTAGGTATTTCAGTTTTAGAAGATTTAAAAAGACATTATATTGAGAATAATCCACTTTCTTAAATGTCAAACAAACATGAGTAATTCATTACACATATTACCGGTAAGACTTTACACTACAACTGAATATCATCGGTACATATTACATTGCCATATTAGGAAATTATCAAATAACTTTAGAAAACGGAAGTATATACAATTACTAATAATAAGGGGGCCTGATACATTTCAGAAAACTAACTATATTTAGTATACTAGACATTCATTAGGTGAATACATACCCACTCATTATATATATATATATATATATATATATATATTATTGTATGAATATATGTGTGTATGAATATGTATGTATGTAATTACAAAACGACATACAATATCCCATAAGGTACCGAGAACAACCCCAGCAGCTGCCCAATGGTGGATTGAGTCCAGTTCCGGTGATATGTCAAGGTCGTGCATGTTTGCCTACGCCATCATAGGTAGGTAGGTGTGTGTTCGCGTTATTACATAACACGTCTGCGTAACTTATGACTCATGTGTGTTTACGTATACATTAGTATATCAATATGTATATCAATATGTATATATGTATATATATATAATATATATATAGACATATATATATATATATATATATATATATATATATATATATATATGTGTGTGTATGTGTGTGTGTAGTACACACTGTGTACTATTATTTAAGTATATCATTCAAAAGTTAAATCCCGTCTTCAATATCGACAAACCGTTATCACATCAAGTTATCGACTCATTAGCGCTATGACTCATTAACGTTATGACTCATTAGCGTTATGACTCATTAGCGTGATGATTACGATGAATCACTGAAACCCTCAGTATGAATCATCGGTACATAGTCGATGTTACAGTTGCGCATAGACTCGCCACACACACACTCACACATCGATCTCATCGGACATCGATATATGGATTAGTTACCTTGCATGCACAAGGCTTCATTAGGTATATCTGTATCACACCCACACATATATATATATATATATATATATATATATATATATATACGTATGTATGTATGTATGTGTGTATATATACAATACGACATTCATAATAACAATACCAATACTAATATAACTGTATTGTGTATTATATAATATAATAATTAATGAAACAGTTTCTTTTATAACGTATATCTTATGTATTTATTGAATACATAGTTATATCTACATGTACATATATATATATATATATATATAGTTTATTAGATAAACAAAAATAAATAAATAAACAAAAATATGGAAGAAAAAATAGATATGAATATGAATTGATACATAAATCGACATGGTATAGAATTAACATTGGGTTTATTTACATTTTTTAACTTAATAGCACTTAATAATAAAACGCACTGGCTTATACATGCCGAACCATAATATATACTACAGAAACAGTATTCTACCATTACCACTAATAATAATATTATTAATCTATATATGATAATAACTATTAATATTCCAATATTAGCCTCAAGGTATATTCTCTATATATAAATCTGCTTACATGTAGTAAATATACAACTAAGTGTTATTCTGGACTATAATGTATTACTATATGTGATTTGTCTATAATGTATTTATACTCGAATAAATGTAATAAATATTTGGCAAATAATTCGAAAATATAATAACAATATTGAAGATAATAACAAGTATGTATAGAAATTCAGAATTTCAAAAAAAAGCAAGGTATGATAAGGAGATAAATTTAAGAGAGAAATGTAGAAAAATAGAAGAAAACAATAAAAAGGGAAGAACAAGAGATCTATATAAGGAAATAACAGATATAACTGGATCATATACAGATATGTATGTATATGTATGTATATGTATGTATGTATATGTATGTATATGTATGTATATGTACATATAGCTATACATATATATATGCGGAGTAATGAATCTAAGCTCCGGAAAGACCGCTACTGAAGAAAGAGAAGTACAAATTAGATGGCAACAATACACAGAAGAGCTCTATAGAGCTATATATAGGAGAGATCCTAAAATCACTGATACTTTTCCCGAAACTAGATATGAAGATGAACCTCATATACTAGAGACAGAGGTAAAGGACGCTATCAAGCATATATCAAATCGGAAATCATATGGATGTGATGGTATACCTATAGAGCTTCTGAAAGCAGGTGGAGATGCATCTATAAAAATACTGTTAATTCTTTTCAATAACGTATGGAGGACTACGGAATGGCCAAGAGATTGGAAGAAATCTATTTATCTCCCGATATACAAGAAAGGAGATAAGAAAGAATGTGGGAACTATCGTACTATTGCTCTGATATCTCATGCTAGCAAGATATTTCTTCGAATTATTCAGAAAAGATTAGAACATTTCCTTATCCCAGAACTACCTATTGAACAAGCAGGTTTTAGAAAAGGAAGAGGAACAAGAGATCATATAGCTAATTTGCGGTGGATGATGGAAACAGCCAAAGAACACAACAGGAATGTGTATATGTGTTTCATCGATTATAAAAAGGCCTTCGACTGCGTAGATCATGAGAGACTATGGGTGATACTCAAAGAAATGGGAGTTCCTGTTCACCTAATAGTCCTACTGCAAAAGCTCTATACGAAACAAGAAGCCACTATAAGAACAGAATTCGGTGAAACTGATACTATAAACATAGGGAAAGGGGTAAGACAAGGATGTATTTTATTCCCCCTACTGTTTAACATATATGCAGAAAACATAATGAGAGAGGCATTAGAAGATTGGGATGGGGGAATCAGTATTGGAGGTAGAAGGATTACTAACCTGAGATATGCTGACGACACAACACTGATCGCTGAAACTAAAAACGATCTAATAGCAATTATGGAAAGAGTAAAGTTGGCTAGTGAAAAGGCAGGTCTATATCTGTAGGTAAAACTAAAGTAATGATGACTGAAGACCAAGGAGAAATGGTAGTAGATGGAAAGCATATTGAAGTAGTATCGCACTTTATTTTCTTGGGATCTCTAATAACCAAGGATGGATTCTGTGAGAAGTAAATACGCAGAAGGTTAGCAATGGGTAGATCTGCAATGGGGGGACTAACGAAAATCTGGAAAGATAGAGGAATTACCCTCAGAACAAAGATCAGGCTTGTAAAAGCTTTAGTTTTCCCTATAGTCTTATACGGAGCAGAATCTTGGACAATGAGAAAGCTTGAAAGAAAGATGATCGATGCTTTTGAGTTATGGTGTTGGAGACGTCTGCTAAGAGTAACATGGATCGACAGAAAGACAAATGTATGGGTTATTGATAATATAAAACCAGAATGGACGTTTGAGTCAAGGATAGTCAAGGCATCATTATGTTACTTTGGCCATGTTATAAGAGCAGGCGGAATGGAATATGAAGTGATGGTAGGAAGAATGGGGGGTTATAGAAGCAGAGGGAGACCACGGCAAAGATTGCTAGATAGCATAAAGAAAAACTTCCATGGTACTATATACAACATGATTCGAGCCTAAAGATGTAGAAGGAGATGGAGAGCTGCTGTCATCGATGTCGCCAGGGGTCGGATACGACTCGACGGCACAGTTAACGGTTAATATAGATATAGTAGAATATACTATCAATTATTAATCTTAAGTAATATAATCACAATACCAGGGAAGATGAAATAGAATATTATAATTTATTAATACTATCCGCTATATATATATTATATATATATATATATATATATATGTATATATATATATAGTATATTTATAATGGAAGAATGGAAATATCATAAAGTTATTTAATGTTGTTTACAATGTTACCTTTACATGAATGACGTATGCAATATATCTAAGGGGTAGGATTATCCTACTAGGAAACATAATATGGTCAGTAGAATGTTTCCCGAAAATATTTATCGAACTTATTCAATACAACAATTATTTTATAGATGTATTACCTATGTTTGGGTTATTAGTAGTGATGTAAATGATGACGAGCTTTTGATGCCGAGCCGAGACTTTTTGTTTTTGATGCCGAGCCGAGGTTCTCATTTTCGGAAAAAAACGAGCCCATGCTGAGACGAGACTCTAGCCAAACGAACCCGAGCCGAACCGAGACTTTAGCCAAACATGCCCAAACGAGCCGATACTTTAGTCAAACGAGCCGAGAATCTAGTCAAACGATCCAGAGCCGAGATGAGACTCATATCAATAAATTATTACTAGAAATATAACTATCAATGCGGAAGTAATAACCGGAGGCGATATTACGATAACATGTTAGTACACTGACAATAGAATATACAATATAATATATCGTATATTTAAACACGGAGTAGACCTATGTCCGAAAGAAATACAACACTGATTAAGTTCCCCCTATAACAACGTAATTAATCAGATAATAGCAGATGTGTTAATGTATAATAATGGTATGGTAGACTTGTGGGATGGACGATCACAAACAGGATTTTCTAACGATATCGATAGGCCTTTCCTAAAAGTTCTAAAAATAGATCTTTCTAATCGTGTTTATCTTAGAGGTAACATATCATATGCATGTTTATACATACCATATGGTATACCATTCTATTATTGTGTTGCGTATATGACCATATATAGCAATAGATGCAGAACAATAATAGAAAATTATGAAGTAGTATTCGCAACATTAATAATAATCAATATTACACAATAAGTTATTATTATATAAGTTATAATATGTATTAGTATTATAAAGAACTTACAATATCTAAGATCAATTATTTCGGATTATGGACCGGAACTAAATATGTATTAAGTATTGAGTGGACATTTGTGATATCGACTGACAATAGAGATGGACGAAGAAAGGTAGTGTTAAGCTATTGTATAAAAATGTATTACATGAAATCTATGTGATGGGAGATCGGATAACATGGCCCTATTTCCCGGGATATTAACATAGTATTAAGGAGGAACACTGTACGACGACTATTTTAAGTTTCTATAACTACGAACTACTTCGTATGTCGTAAATGGATACGAGCTTGTCATTTTACTGATATAGAAAAATACATATTTATGGAAATTTAAAATTGATAAACTTACCATTGATATAAGATATTCGGAGATTACCAGGAGAATATTTATGCTACTATTAAGAAGGCGATCAAACTTACAACTTTACGTTTACAAATTCAGAAGAAAATCATACGGAGTTTAGATGAATATTAATGGTCCTTATTTTAATGGACGGATGTTAGTATATAAAAGTGTAGTGAGGAAACTAATTCATTAGTGGTACGTAACTTTTTAAGAATTGTGTTAACTGTAGGTGTTAAGAAAGAAGAAGTAATGTAGGTACGGAGATACAATATTATAAGTCATTTTAAATTTACTGAAAGTAATGGATGTTATATATATATATAAATTAATAATTGAAACATATCTAATTAAAATTAATAATCAAATTTAAAAATCAATTACAATTATTTCCATTCTAATTAGTATTACCATAGTAAGTGTATGGTATATTACGTAATATTTGTGACCGAAGATTATACGCAATAACATATAAATCATATCATGATATATATATATATATATACATTCACATGCTAACATCTAAATGTAGACAAACACGTCGACATGTTTAATTATCTCATTAGTTAAGTGTACTTTGTGAATCGTATCGGTATTATATATATATATATATATATATATATATATATATATATATATATATATATACATTATGCGACTCGTATAGATCGATGACATATAAAAATCATAATAATAAAATTATTATCATGTATTGATATATCACATTAAATTGGTTTATTTATAATTATATAATACAAATAAATAAAAATAATGTTCTATATATTACATAATTCAATATACTTTATTTCTAAATAGCTTCGAATTAATATGTTTTAGCATTTATTCTTCTTGATTAAAGTTATGTGTTTAATAACATATATAAACAAGCGTATAATATATTACACAGATATCAATATATATATAAATAAATAATATAAACCTATTATAGTTATAGTATACCATCATTATACACAGACTCACACTCACACACACACTCACACACACACAAACACACACACACATATACAATCATAATATTGTAATTAACTAAGTACGTTCATGCCATCGTTATCATAACGCATGCATCCCTATAGGGGCAGCATATAGCACTATAGTGCTACGCCTTGAGGTACGCCTGATACGGTGTTAGGTGGGCGCCACGCGCGTATGTTGCATGCACACACCGCACAGTGTGCGGCGCACACATACGTGCGAGTATCTGAAGAATTATAATTTGTATATTGTATAATTTGTGATATATCATGCATCACCCACTGCTTGTAATGCTGGTAATCTTATATTATGTAAGGCTTAAATATTGCATCATATCTGATATGTAATATGTACCGTAATAGGTATTACATAATAGTGTATACTAATATCCCCTATAGGGGATATTATTCTATAGAATGATGATTACCAATGTAAACATATAATCTCATAGTTTTCATCTTTCCCGTACTTTACAATATCATCTTCGCATATCGCTTTATTTATTGTGTGTGCGTGTGCGCGTGTGTATGTGTGTATGTATGTGTGTATGCTTATATGTTGGGGGGGGGGTGCGATTATGAAGCACAATTTACTATAATAACTATTATTATCCGCTATTGTTATTATATTTTTTACACCGCTAAGAAATTAATGTCGACTAATTTAGTTGTTTAAATAAATTACCATGTTCATCATCATCATTATAATCATCATTACAATCATCATCATCAACATCAACATCATCATCATCATCATCATTATAACTGAATAATATCACTTTCTATATATTATTTCATATTCAGTGTTAAATCTATGAAAATACGGAATTATTAAGAATATTACCTATATATATAGTTTTAATTTATTTTAATTTTATAATTTATGTTGTTACAATATTATATATACCCAATTATACAGTATACAAGTAGGTATACAGTGAACAAGTAGGGGAAAGTAATCTAATATGGACACTTTAATACAAATTGAACTTAACATTTTATGACACAATAGTTTATTAAAAAATTACAATACATTTATATTATATGATTATAGATATTATTGTGGTTTTAAAATTGTGTTTAATATTTGTATTCAATAGATAACGGGGGTGTCCGTATTCGATACCCATGTCCGAATACTTAAAGTGTCCATCATACACCCTGTGTTATTATGCAGACACCTTATAGGGTATATTTATATATATATATATATATATATATATATATATATATATATATATATATATACCACTATGATATACTATATATTAATGATGAACTAATCAGATAAATTAAAAATACATTACTTATAATTAATTTTATGAATAATTTAATATAATTTAAGTAGTAATTAATGTATTACTTTTAATTATTTTATTAGTTAATAATTACAAGTAAATTATCTAAATAATAACATTATTAGATTTAGCTTCATTGGTGGTATTACTATTATAACACTTGTTATTTTTATGAAAATATATATCTAACTCGCTGCGCGATGAATGGTTATATATAATCCCTATATAACCTGTTATGATAGTTTATTGTTCTAACTATAACGGAATAGATCTGGATGCAAAGAATGGATAAGTTACGAGTTTGTGCTACGAAGATTTGATATATTAATAAAACACGTCTAACTAGATATATATTTATTTACAAGAGGAAGTTAATATGAAATATGTCAAGGGTCGCAGGTCATATTCAATGACTATAAATAACAATACAACATCCCCCTTTGTTAGTCAAAGTCAGGTCTGTTGACATGGGGGTACATGCTAGGTTGTCATAGCGACACCGATGTAAGTATAATAATAATCAACCTCAGGACTGTGTTTTGTCGTGAGGGATACGTAGTTTGGGTGATGTGCTATTGCGCATGTCATAGGTCAAGGCGACTCGGTGGTCGGCGTTGGCGTGATGGTCGCTCGTATGCGACATCGGGTTGTACGATGACCGGTGGGTCTTCGCTGGTAGTGTCGTCTCTACGCAAGTCTGTCAGGGTTCGTCGGAATCTTGAGCCGGTGAGATCTGAGTCTACCATGTACGAGTTCGGGGACGGGTGTTCCGCATGGATAGTGCCGGGACTCCATGTGCTGTTGATGGGGTTTCTGATGAACACGCGTTGTCCACTGTTCAGTGTCGGTTTATTTGTTCGTGCCCTGGTGTTATAGCGGTCGGATGCTTTCTTTTGTCGGTCGTTGAGCAGCTTGTCTTGTTTTGTAGATGCTGGTACTTTGGTCTTTGGTAGCGTCGTTTTGATGATCCTTCCGTATAGGAGTTCGGCTGGAGAGGGGTGGTTCCTTTCTAGGGGGGTGGCTCTCCAGAATAGTAGGGCCTTTTCTGGATCGTCAGTCTTTGTCAGGATTCTCTTTATGGTTTGTATCTGTCGTTCAATGAATCCATTGCTTTGTGGATAGTGTGGTGAGCTGGTATTGTGCTGGAATCCCCAGCTCGCAGCGAATTGTGCGAAGGATGTTGCCGAGAATTGTGGTCCATTGTCGGAATGGAAGTGTCTCGGTATTCCGTGTTCTGAAAATATCTCCTTTAGTGTCTGGATGATACTGCTGCTGTGGGTGCTTCTTAGTTTCCTTAGGATTGGGAATTTGGTATAGATGTCGGCGACTAGCAGGTAATTTTCTTTGTTGAGCTCGAACAGATCGGCTGCAATCGCCTCCCATGGTTCTCTTGGTAATCTTCTTTCGACGAATGCTACGGGGGTCTGCCTTCTTTGGTGGGTTTGGCATTCGCTACATTCTCCTGTTAGGTCTTGTATGTCTTTGTTCATTCTTGGCCAATATATACAGGTCTTTGCGAGTAGGTTGGTCTTTACGATTCCTAGGTGTGGAATATGTAGATCTTTTAATATCTCGGGTCGTAGATGTGTAGGGATCAGTATTTGATTTCCTTTGATGATCATGCCGTTCTCTATGGTAAGCTCGTCGCGGAAAGGCCAATATTCTCGTATTGTCTAGGGGATATCTCTCCTTTCTTTGGGCCATCCTTTGATGATCATGCTGCTTAGTTCTTGAAGTTCTTTTTCTTTCTTTGTTTCGTTCTTGATTTGCATTATTCTGGGTTCACTGAAGCGGGTGTAAGATATCTGCTTGTCGAACAGTATCTCGTTATTCTCTGGCAGTGGTTGTCGCGAGAGTGTATCTGGTAGTGGTAGGCATTTTCCGGGTATGTATTCTATGTCGATATCGTACGATTGTAGTCTGAGGAGCATTCTTTGAAGCCTAGTGGGGGCGCTCGCGATATTCTTGAGGATTATCATCGAGAGCGGCTTATGGTCTGACTGGATGGTGCACCGTTTTCCGTATATGTAAGTATGGAAACGGGTACATCCGAATACAACGGCGAGCATCTCGCGTTCTATGTTTGCGTATCTCTGTTCGCATTCGGTGAGTGATTTTGAGGCGTAGGCTATGGGCTTCCCAGATTGGGTCAGTACTGCTCCCAAGCCTCTTCCTGATGCATCTACTTGGATGACGATTTCTTTTGCGGGATCGAAGTATGTGAGTTCGCTGTCTCTGCAGATCAAGGTCTTGATGTCGTCGAATTTCTTTTCATGGGAAGATGTCCAGGTGAAGTCGGTTTCTTTCTTGAGCAGGTCTCGTAGCGGCGCAGCGTGTGTGGATAAGTTTGGTACGAATGGGCTCATGTATGTGGCTATGCCCAGGAATTCTTGTAGTTGGGTCTTGTTCGTTGGTGATTTCATGTCTCTTATCGTGTCTAGTCTTGCTATTCAATGACTATAAATAACAATACAACATAACCCATATAGGGTATCCGTATTAAGACATAAATATTGTCCATATTAGGGATTTATAATACCTCTAGATATATTTTTATAATTTAATTAATATTTTATAACACATATAGAAATGTTTATATAATATCTAGAATGTTTATTTATTAATAATTATTAATTATAATTATAGATTAATTGATTACAATATATTATAATATATTGTTATGTTTTATATCGATACATTTGTATATGCTTGAGAAGATTTTAAGTTACATTTTTTGTCATACATTAACAAAAGTAAAAATTAGTTTATTAGATATATTAGCATTATGTTAATTAATTCAAAAATAAAAAATACTTATATAGACTATTTTTATAATTATGAATATTTTATTCAATAATTTGTGTGTGTAAGATTTATGGTGTTTGAGATACCGAGAATGTCCGTATTCTAGCACTGTCAGTATTCGGGTACCATTCCCTAAGGGTTATTCCCTATAAGATTATAATATTGTAGTTTATAAGTAGGCATTTAATGGTAAAGTTGGGATGATACATGAATACATCTGCAACACGTTACTGATAGGAAACATAGTATTTACATTCATAATATTCAACTCTACTTAAATGTTTCTCTTTGTGTAATAGTTAAGGCTAAGGAAAGTATAATTGACGTAACTCATTGCACATATAGGTATATCTATGTGTGTATATATATATATATATATATATATATATATCGTACGAAATACATTGTTTAATTATAAATAATAACACGTGTGTAACGATATCTTTAATTATAATATATTATATAAAGTGTATATTCAATTAATACATATTATGTATCAAATATAGTATAATATATTATTTTATTTTAATAAATTTACGGTGTCGCAAATTATAACTAATTTCAAAATATCGATTGTATCATAACTTATGAGTCACATGATTCATAAGCCGTGTTTATATTATGACTACGTAGAATAAAGAAAATTAAAATATTCTTTATTAAAATTCAACTATTAATACTACTCTAATATATATATATATATATATATAACTTGCACAACTTCACAAATACATATGTGTATACACTTTATCAAAATATTATAAATATACGCATAACAATATACGTATACAGATATATATAGTATGCCTGTATGTATGTGTAAACTGTACATACCTATATGTAGGTGTATACCTATAGGTAGGGGCGTCGGAACGATATTTTTTATGGGGGGGGGGCTATTTATTTCTATGTTATATTATATATCCTATTATTTATTACTACTATAATTACTAACTATATCTTATTAATATCGTATACCTCTTTAGTCGATGTTAACCCTTTAATATGCAATTAATAATATTTAATTTGTATAACACTGAGTAGGAATATATTATAAAATAAATAATAAACATTACATAATTTATTATTATATAAATATATTGATTTTTATTTATAAATATACCATCTCAATTGTGTGAATTATTTTTTGATTGATATTTGCCAATACTAATGCATTTAATCTACTATCTAGCATAGTATATCGTAACAACGTATTTATTATTCGTAGCTTACTAAATCAACCCTAAAATGACACAGAACTTGAGGGGCAAACCAATACAATTTGATCAAATCTCTTATGCCAGAAAATATTTTTTTAATTTTAGGAGATTGTTCCATCATATATATGTTTATCCTCATCAGATGTTATTGAAATTATTGCTTGATTTGAACATATGGAAATTCGATCTTTCAATCGTTAATTCTTCATACATTTTTTAATAACATCTGTTTATAAACAGATGTTACACTATAGTGTAGAAAATTAATAGGATTAATAAGATTAATCTAAAAAAACAAACCTTTTTTTCATGAATTATATTATTTGTAATAATGATTACTTTAATTTATAAGAATGTATAAATATTGTTTTCTTAGACAATTACTTGTCAACTCTTAGACTATACAATTTGGTTTTAATTTTCATCATTATGGAATCAAACAACTCAGTATATGTTATTCTGTAAATATTAATGATAAAGTATATTAACATATTAACTGATAATATCTAATCACATTATTATATTAACATAACATTAATAATGTTATATTATGTTATCTAGATGAGGTAGGCCTACCTTACATAGTCTTTTGAACTTTCATTACTATACATCTCATACATATTTATAATAATTTATATTATATTTCTTATTATTATTCTCTGAATTAGATATACTTAGATATACTTAGAAAATTAAATTAGATATATTTAAAATAAAAATAAATTATTATAATATTTTATTATAAACATTTATTATAAGCTAATTTGTATTTTATAAAGTGTTTTATATAATATGTTTATAAAAGTATGTTATTAACCTTGAATCAATATAAAAACTTGTATACATAAAATATAAAATACTTGTGTTTCTATATCTTCAATGAATGTGTGCAAATTATTTCTATCATTATTCAATTTAATTAGAATCATCTTTACTATTATCTGATCTTTTATGTTTATTTATTAATGATTTTTATTATAATTATATATAATTATAATCATATATGCTTTCAAGTATATTTTTTATAAATGTTACCTTAAATAGTATTTGTTGGTATCATGAAAGATTTCACCTTCATATCCAAGCTTTCAAATATCAAACTTAAAATATTCATAGAAAAAACATTTGACTTATTCATATTTTTTAATAATAAATTTACAATATATTTGTGGTCATTGGTAATATAATCTAATTCTTTATATTATTTCAGTGCATCATTTATACCATTATATTGATCTAATATTGTTTTGATACATAATTTTCGCAGTCAATCTTGTTGGGCATATTGGTTTCAATGTATTTGCTTTGTTATTATTAGTATTATATACAATCCGGAATGTAATCGTTTGTTTATATAATAATCCCACATCATGAACCACTCTCAATGCTTTTCTTATATTTATATTATTATCTAATGATTATGCTATTACGTTTGTGCGATGAGCTTCACATTATGTATAAAAAGTTAATGGTGGTCTATTCATTATTATAGTCTACACTATTATATTGACCAGACATATTAGCTGCACCGTCATATGAATGTCTTCTTAATTTAGAAATAGGCAAGTTAAGATGTTAAAGTTCAGATAACATTAAATTTGCTATATTTAAGTTGTATCCTCAGTCATATTGCATATTAATATGCATATTTCTTTAATTTATAGTTTTTATGCAAATATCGAACCATCAAAATGTCCTGCTCACTTTCGGATATATCTTGAATTCCATCACATTGAATTGAGAACACAAACTAACATTAATATCTTATAATCAAATATTGAATAATTTAGATTTATATAGTTGAATAATTTCATTCTTAATATCGCCAGATAACAAGTATGTCTCAGAGATTATCTCATGAATATTATCATAGTTCATGGATGGGGGGGGGGCAAACAATACTTAGCCCCCCCCCCATATGTTTGGTAACATTATTTAGAAAAAATGTTTATTAACAAAGACAATATACTAGATTTAATATATATAACATTTATTAATACACATTTCATGGGGGGAGGGGGGCAAACAATACTTAGCCCCCCCCCATATGTTTGGTAAAATTCTTTAGAAAAAATGTTTATTAACAAAGACAATATACTAGATTTAATATATATAAAATTTATTAATACAAATTTCATGGGGGTGGCAAACAATACTTAGCCCCCCATATTTTTGAATGGGGGGGGGGGGGGTCCGATACCCACCGCCCCCCCCCCGTTCCGACGCCCCTACCTATAGGTATAACTTATTTAACCTATTTTACCATAAATAAATGTATTTATAAAATACTATATTATTATATTAATTATTTTATTATTTATTAATATAACATAAAATATTATAAAATATATACGTTTATGCTAGAAAACGATATACACTACGATATACACTAACATTCGTATGCTAATGTACGACATACAATGCATACGACATACATAGTGTATACATCGGTGTCCAACATATGTCGCATGTACGCTGTATTTTGTGTACATTGTACATATTGCAATACATAATATTCTACGATATCGTGCACAAAGTACCGCAACTAGAGTACACCTATGTATTTATTATGAACTGTGTGGTCACTATCGTATCATGTGCATAAGTGAACATGTTTACTGGCATTTATATACGTATATATATACACATGAATAAACCGTATACGTTATACCGTAACTATAGTTTAACACGCATGGTAACTAAGCCCCCCACTGACCACACCCCCCACTGACCACGCCCCCCTCATTGACCATTACTACCGCCACCTATAGGTGTGAGAAGCGTGTTCCAGAAGGACTCAGCTGACCGGACATGGTGGCTTCAGTGCGGACGCGCTAGCACCCTCAAGGTCAGCCACAAGTGCAGCTGGACGTGTTAGCACCCCACCCCACTTCCGTACCGAGTAACCCCTCACCCGCACCCCCGATATAGTGTGGAGTATGCATTCTATAGATGTAGAGAGGTATTATAGGTATTTATGTCGATATTATACTTGAGAATATTCGTCTCTATATGCGAATAATAATACAGTCAGCTCCCGATAAGTCGGACTCGCAAGGGACCGGGAAAAGTGTCCGACTTAGCGAGATGTCCGACTTATCCGAGATTCAGAATATCATGCAAATAAGACATGAAATCGGCAGCGCGAGTTAAATTGTTACCGAAATATGGAATTATGCAATAATCAACAACATAAATAATATTACTTACTAAAATTATAATATTAATTATTTAAAGTAAACATTTCTGACAATTTATAAAAAGTCCGACTTATCCAGTATAATAATCATAAAAATGACTATAATATGTGTCCGACTTATCCAATCAAACTTATCCGACTTATCCGATTAATTTAACATGGAACTAGATAAAAATCCAACCAAAACAACTAAATGTGTCCGACTTATCGAGAAGTCCGACTTATCCATAGTCCGACTTACCTAGAGTTTACTGTAGTTGTTTTATATAAAAACATGTTAGCGATGTTTTAGAATTTTCGCATACGCGGTTTTCATGATAATATTCGTCTGCAGCGTGGTATCAGCTTTAGAGGAGTGTGTATATCATTACGGTCGGTTTACATTTACTCGAGTAAAACGAGTAACTTTAGTTGAGTAGTATGTGTGTGATGTGTTAGTTAATATGTCACTTTAGTTAAGTCAATATAAGCGTAAACGTTTCAATGTGTGCATCGACGTCGAAGGGTTTTTCCTATAGGAAATACATGAGAATATCTACTATACAATACGTAGATCATCTGTTATGAATCATTGAATGCCTCACCACATACAACCTATATTATCATCCTCGCGTGCTTATTCAACCGTGACCGTGACCAAATCGGGAGTAAATACGTAATTAAGTAAGATAAATGTTTATTAAGTTAAGTACATTAAATTAAGTGGAATATACCTATAATTTATTGAACTGTTTAACTTCTATTTGCACAATCACAATCGTAATGATTAAATATAAGCGAAGTTGTCCATATCATGAAAGAGGTATACACTATTAACATTATTGTTTATAACTTTACAAATGTATCTCTTTCTCAACTCATCAGAATAAATATACTACATCATATACTAACTATTATATACTAAGTATACTGCAGTAACATATACTCAGATAATCAATATAATACTAATAGATAAGATATATAGATAATTATAATCTATTGTCTATTATAATAGACAATAGACGATAAACAAATATATACTAATAGTATTTATTTCGGATACTAGTATAAATAATAATAATAATAGAAAGGTTTATTGACTCAGAAAACGATGGATGTTTATGTGCGTCAAGTTTAAATAATAAAACAAATAAATAGTTACACAAATAATAATAAAATATAGTATCACGTGGTATAACTTTTAACATAAAGGCTTAATATACCTCATTCTCGATTTAAATGTAGTGAACAGTGTTCACTGAACACCTCTTCTTTTAACTGTAGCTAATAACTTCTAACTCTTTGTTTTTCTTAATTATTATACTCTACAGAGTATTTCCTATGTTGACTCCCATACTTAATTATTAGTATACCAAGACTAGTTTACTAGTCTTGTTATATATACTCTATAAGTATATATATATATATATATATATATATATACCTATATACCAGTAAACAATTGTTTTACTTTACGTTAACGTATTAGTAAATAGGGAAAAGTAAACTAGCTATTTTATTCATTAACATTTTTTTGTAGGATTTATAGTTTCTGAGATACCGAGAGTGTCCGTATTCGGTTACTTTCCCCTATATGCTTTAATATTATATTATTGACCTTTATTATTTATTCCAGATGTAAATGAATTATTTAAATAAAGTTATAATTTAAATGTTTATTTTAATTTTCAGACGACTATTTGAATGGATTCAGGGAACCACTGGGATTTAAATGTCCGTTTAATTCATACATATCCGGTATACACAGTACGTACAACGACAAGTTCAAGGACAGGAGATTCAGCGTAGAGTGCTGTAGTAGTCAAGGTCGTGTGTTCTAGAGTCGGTGTCGTGTGTTATTATAGTATACTATTATAAATAATATACTAATTAGTTAATAAATATTTATACCTGTTTAATTATATTAGTTAATATGTAATATCATGGTTTAATCATATATTATCTAATTAAATATATTAATGTTTGCTCATGTATTTATAAATCATATATAACCAAATATATGTATAACTAAATATATTTATAACTAAAACTTTAATATCAGTTAATAATTATACTTACTTATATTTTATAACTCAAAATAACAAATTAGCATTTATAGATTTATAGATGATTATATATTTTAGGATTATAATTATTATAAATATTATTAATCTGATTATTATTTAATGATTAATATGATGATAATGACATTATGATTATACTTGTAACTATAATGATGATACTAGTGATAATACTAACGATTATGATTATTGTGATAGTGATAACCATAATAGTATTATTGTTATTGTTATTGTTATTATTATTTTGGTGAAGTCATTTCATCCCATACAGGAACGTAGATGTAGTTTTCACTTATAACCATATATGGTTCTAATGTCCCTTCGAATCCGTATAGATGATGACGATAGTAATATTGATAAAGAAGATAATAATAACTATGATTAACGCGATGAAGATAATAACAATGGTGATACTAATGATGCTGGCGATGTTTCAGATGTACAGATGAGAGCTTGTATCGACACGGACTGGGCTAATGAGTTTGACGGAGAGCTGATCTTCAACCTTCCCAAGAACAAACTTCTTCACGGAATCTATAGTTATTACAGTCAGGAATTCATGTTGGTAGTCTAGAATGCACCTTATTTACTATATGTAGGGGAGGGTAACCTAATACGGACACTGTCGGTATCTCAGAAACTATAAATCTTACAAAATATGTTAATGAATAAAATATTCATAATTATATAAATAGTCTAAATAATTATTTTTTATTTTTTAATTATTTAAAATAATGTTGATATATTCAATCAACTGATTTTGTATTAGATTTTTAGATTTATTAGAAATAAAATTATACTTAAAATCAACAAATGTTTCAATATAAAATATAAAAATATATTATTAATAACTAATTTTTTTTAAACATTATATACATAATTTTTATATTTACAACAAATATTAATTAATTTATATGCATATATCTAGATATCATATAAGTCCTAATACGGACTCTCTAGATGTCTTAATATGGACACCCTATGATCAATTAGCGCGCATAGTTTTAACTATTTTAATTTTCAAAAAATCACGTGTGTTATAATATTAATACCAAAAATGAAGCTACATATAATAATGCTATTATTTAGATACTTTACTTGTAATTATTACTTAATAAATTAATTACTAATTTAATTATATTAAATTATTCATAACATTATTAATAAGTAGTGTAATTTAATTTATCTGATTGGTTCATCAATACTATATACTTTATCTAGTAGTATATATGGTATTCGTATTATAACACAGGGTGTCCGTATTCGGTACCCATCCTCGTTATCTATTGAATAAAAATATTAAATACAATTTTAAAATCACAATAATATCTATAATCATATATTATAAATATATTATAATTTTTGAATACAAATATTGAGTCACAAAATGTTAAGACCAATTAGTGTTAAAGTGTCCGTATTATGTTACTTTACTCTATATAGGTATTATCTTATTATATATATGTGTGTGTGTATATATAAGTGTATAGACTTCTTAATAAATGCAAATAGTTTATTTTGATATCATATTATATAAAATGATGTAGTCAAACTAGTTTATATTTTGTTTACCACATAAGGGCGATTATTTTAAAGTAATCTACTACCAATTTATAATATTATAAATTTACATTAGGATCAATCTAATAAAATTAATTAAAATACATGTTATTATAATATATGTATAACAAAAATAATTATAATAATAATAATACTGATAATAATAATATTAATAATAAATAAAAATAACATAGTATAGTTTGTTATTTATACTTTAATATTTCATATATAGTTGTTATTTCAATAAAATATTCAACATTATGAAAAGTATACAATAATTACTATAATATATATATAATTATATATATATATATATATATATAGAATTTAGACTATTATTTCATTGTATATTCCACACATAGAAAACGAAGTGAGTCACTTCGTTCTCTATGATTCCACATAATGAATAACGATTATCTTAAATATAGGGTAAATGTGTATATTGATATAATAATGTGTGGCTGCATTTCTATTGGTTAACTCGTGTATGTGTTGTAGGGATAGGAGGTGGAGATTTAACATCTGCGATATCAAAAGATGAATCCGATTATAGGGGATTACCAAGGTCCTTGGGATTACTATCTGACAGAAGTGCAAACGTAAAAGTATAGATGGCGATACAACCAGTATAAAATAATATTATTATGTGTGAAAGAATTCTCACATTGTATCTTATATCTTCTGCGAAGTATATCGAATTCTTATAATAAAACCTTGTTAATATAATATATTATATTATATACTTAAATATACTTATATTTATATAAGTTGTAACTATAATTATGAATAATAGGCAATACAATTAATAAAATATAATATACTCTTTATTTTATATACATACCTAATATTTATACAGTGTATATATATATATACAATACCTATATTAATAGTATATATATATATATATATATATATACAATCGTAATAATATGCTTATGACTATATATAGTTTTCCTATAATATAGATAATATAAGATATTTATTATTAAATATAATAATTCATTGACTTATTATAATGTATTGACATTATACTAATACATCCCCTGAAGTAGTTAGGCAGTAGGTGTATTCATTTCAGTGGTTCATGTAAAACGTCTCATTTAGTATTAGTGTATACTATATATAGTTTATAGTATATATATTATAAACAATAGTAGGGTGTAATGATGGTGTTTCTAAGGAAATCATAATATAATTATATGTGACGGTTTATCCACTTATAACATATATGTTATAGGCCGTGTCCTATATGGCATTGAACCATGTCCAAAGTCAGTCACATAATGCGCATTTCGTATACATATATTTAAATATATATATATCTTTTTGATACTACTTAATGAAATATAAATATTTTGGATATTTATTTTTATTTTTTAATTAAATTTAATTTATAATAATATTAATGTAATAATAAATATAACAATAATAATATGACTACTTATATTTACAAATTAATATAAAGTTATATTCCTTTACTTATATTAAGATATACAGTAATATTGTCCGTATTACATTTTTATATACGTTTTTAAAATATTATATGGATTTTTGTTTACAATATTATCGAATTAACTATAGTGAAAATATAATTGTAATTAAAACCCATAATTAATATATATGGTGTTTTAATTTAAATTTTATATATATTATATATATATATATATATAAATATATAGATTATATATTATTATTATAAGTTTATTTGTTCCGTAAATCCAGAATTTGTCAACATCGCAAAAATATAAACAAGAGGAAACAAAATTAAACAAAACAAAAATGAATAATGAAAAATATATATTAAATATTTATCTTAAATGCACAATAATAATATATTCATCTCGAGGGTAACGCGTTCACCACATTACAGGAACTCCATTAAGATACAACGATAGCGAACATATGTTAGGGTAGGTAGTGTTACAACATAGTTTTACAATAGGCTGAGTTGGGTGGGATACTCTCGAGGGGTACTTTCAATAGCATGTGATTTGCACTTCAGCGAGGATGGTTGTAGTAGACAATAACAATTAGATCAGAAAGTTACTGTGGGATGTTAATCATATAGATCTGTATGCGAAGCATATCCATCAGTTAGTAAACGTGAATCTAAACCTGGGGAATGTTAGATAGTTAGTGATATTGGAAAGAGATATATGACTAACTTGTACATTACTACACGTGGGTGACGTCATCCACTGGAAATTAGCTTTCTCTCATCCGATAATCCTGTTTAGCAAACAAAAGTAATACTCTTCTAAAAAGTAAATTAAAAACCGAATATCTATTTAGCAGAAAATCAAACAAATCGGAAGCAAATAACCTATAAACTACTTTTCTATCACAAAAATAAAGTTAATTGGAAACATCTCTTTTAAATTAACCCCAACTTTCCCTATTATTAAGCATTGAAACAAACTCTTTAATAATCGATCATTCATTAATCATATACGATATTCGCAATTATAATAATTTTTTAATCTAAAAAAATAAACTTCACTAAGTATATTCTATAGAATTATTTCTTATATGCTGCTTACAATTATAATGAATATAAAAAACGACAATTACCCACTCTACACAAATCAACCTATAATAAATTCACACTCCACCACCCCTTACCCAACCAACTTCATTGCCATCTCATTTACATAGTATTCTAAGTTGCCCATTCAATAACATTGATATAATAGAGTTCCATCATAATAAAGTTAACAACACTGTAAGATGTAAGTTAACAACACTGTAAGTAAACAAACCTCCCAATATATTCCCAAGACTATAATACTTAATAACCGTACTTCTGAAAACCTCCACAACATTAAAGCTACCATTGTTAATGCCAGAACAATAATAAATACGATCCTCTCATGTATTTGAACCTACAATTGATCATGACCTAGGTATACTATTTATTACAGAACATGGCATTCACCCTATCATATATGATGTCCGTTTAAGTAATACTTTACATTTCAGTGCCTATTCATTTATCCCAGTGTCAGTACTCACTATGTTTGGTGGTAGTGATAACCTCGTCAAATTAAGTATTCACCTAATCGTATTACGTAGCCAATGGCTACTAGCCATAAACAGATGTTCACATGTTTCGTTAGCCTTTTAAGTTCCACAATATCCAATGTATCACTTTTAATATATGTTATAAAAATATATGTTTAATTTTTAGTAAAATATAAATAAAACAACAGATCTGTAAATAATAAGCATATGTAGTTATTTTGTTAATTTTAAATTAAAATTTATGAATTTATTTTGTTGATAGTGATCTTTTTTTTAAAATATTAAATATATATTTATTTGTAAATGAATTTCATTTTTGATTTAATTGTTTCGTTATATTTTAAGTATTTAGTATTCTATACGTTTAAATGTTTCTCTAAATATAGGCACAATTATACATTATTCATTATTCATTATTGCAATATTTTTAATGAAATTTATCTAATAAATAATTGTTTAAAGTTAATTTATGTTATATTTTCAAGTTATATATTTCTATATTTTTATTTTACCCTAATATATATTTAATTAAGAGTAGGTATATACTTTTAAGGAGGCCCTATATACTTTTAAATGTTATTATATATATGATTTAAATGTTAAATAATTAATAATATATAACATATTAATAATGTCAATGTATATAATAATAATATAAGCTTATAGAAAAATACATAATCTGTATAATGATTAAATATAATAAAATATTCTGAATATATATTTATGAAAGTGAGTTAATCTAAATAGTAAAATAAATATATTAATATACTAGTATAATATTTAATAATATTTTATTATATTTAATCATTATACAGATTATGTATTTTTCTAAAAATTAAAATTTAACAATAAATAATTATAATACTTATTATTATTATAACTATTATTAATATTAATTATATTTATAGTATTTATTATCATATGAACTATTAATAATTGTTATGAATTCCATATTTTTATTTCTTAATAATAACTTAATAATATCACTTAATACTAATTTTTTTTTTCGAAATAGAAAATTAGAAAAATATTTGCTAGTTATTAGGTATTAGATATATTACATTAATACATTAAAAAAAATTATAGTTAATATATGATTGCATAACGTTATACAATGATCAATTATCCTTAAGGAATACGCTGACCTCATCAACTGATATCTAGTTACGCAATCGCAAAATAGTTCGGCAAGTTCAATAGCGCTTTTTTCCCAAGCTCCCCTATAATCGAGTCCATGATGACTCATCTTTTGATAACGATAGTCTGCCGAGTAATTAGAGAATAACAAGCTAATGGCGTTATCTATTTAGGCGGTATGTATGTGCACGTGGAGTGTGGTATGGGTATGTATGTGTATATATGGATATATATATATATATATATATATATATATATATGTATATGTGTGTGTGAGTGTGTGTAGCTGTATTTATAATGTGTATGTAGGATTATATTTATATAAGTGTGTGTATGTTTATATTTGTATAAAGTCATATCTATTGTATATAAAGATTTATTTGTAAGTATATTTATAGTATAAACTTTATACGTATATATATATATAAATATATTATTAAATATATATATATATATATATATATATATTTATTTTACAATATGTTATTAATAACATTTATTTCCCAATTTTTTTGTAATATTATTATAGGATAATAAAATTTAATATAATATACAATGCATACATCATAAATAAATATACAAAATGAATAAGTGAATAATATTAAAATAATAAGCTAAATATAGCAAATTGTACTGATATAAATCATTATTTACATTATCGTATTACAATTATAGATATAAGATTATATAAATAATTTATTAAAATAATAAAATGATGAGATTATACCATAATATAATATAATATAATTAAGGTAAACTATTTTGTTTTAATTTTAACATTCGATAAGTTAAAATTTTAAGTACAATCATTGAAATATATAATAATTTTAATAAATATTAAAATATATTAATATTGTTAACAATTGATAAGAATGGATACATGATAGAAGAAAAAATGATATCTCATTATGAAATGTAATCAAGTTATATCATTATTAACTTGTATATGGACTACAAATGAAAATAACATTATTGTTACTGTTTACTTGTTTATTAAAGTTACTATTTATATTTTTAACTTCGATAAGTATTAGATGCGATAAAGAATCAATATGAATTTATACAACTTGTGTGCGATGACAATATGACACCCTTACGATACACCGGTAAGGACAATAGAAACATGTATATGTTTTATTAAAAATGATATTATATGAAAATCAGCAAATTTAATATATTATCCTGAACATGATAGCTTGATGAATACAAGTAATTATACATGGCATATATAAGTATTTATAAATACAACCGTATAACAATATAGGATTGAAATGCATTGCAATGATAGTACATTATTTACAATTTAGTTTAAACTGATATTACTGGTCTTTTATTTAAACTTAATTTTGAATCTTTAAATCTGCATAATTGTTATCTATTTGATATTTTTATATGATAATTTCATAACTAAATAATCATCATAACTAAATTATCACCAGAACTATATCCTACATTTATCGTATGATATATTAAGTATGACCTAAAGGAAATACTAGTTACTGGAAATTACTGACAATTTTATTATTTTAAAATTAGTGTTTTGTAGGTCTCTTTCTCATCATGTTATATTTATCATATAATTCTATAATTTAATATATATATATATATATATATCTAATTATATTTAATAATACATATACGAATTTAGTAATTCTCTTATTTATTTTAGAAGATATCATACTTTTAGTAAACAACAAAATTCCCTTTTCACTATGTATATATTCATATGTTTCTCCTGCCCTTCTACTAGGCAGAATCGGGTTTAATATAGCATTTAGTGCTATATTATATAATAATTCATATACAAATATATACATTTATTCACATATATAAACACACACACATACGTAAATGCATACAATCACAAACACACACACACTCACACACACATACACACACACACACATACACGCACACTTATAAAACATGATGAATATTAATATGATTGTTTACATAAATACAGGTGCATATACAGCATTATATCAATTACACGCAGTATGTCTTATATAAACGGTTAATCGTTAATCGGTAATCGTTAACAATAATACTGATATCGTAAAACATAAAATAAAACAATACTTAGAACACTTATAATACTAATACTAATGATCAAATTGGTTCCTCGTAATAAATGAGAGTGACATACTTCAGATACACGCCTGAACTTAAAAATATTACTATCCAACAAAGGTATACCTTAATCATTGATGAACACCTAAACTAACTGACTTACATCGAACACTCAGAAATAAGAAATGGTTTGGAGAAAAGAGAAAGCAAAATGTTGTCTGTCTATCATATGACCTTATTATTAAATATATATGACATACCAATTTCCCTCAAACATTAAAGCACGCAATCATTAGTCCAGTACTAAAAACACCATCTATTAAATTCCTGAAATCTACAGACCTTTATCTTTTTTATCACAGATAATAGACAAATAATGTAAAAGCATCTTACCTATCATGTCATGAATAATAAATTACATAATCAAAATAAAGTTAATATAATACTAAATTACACTACTGAGACTTTACTATAGTAAATTATACTTGAACTAACTAAATGTATATATATATATATATATATATCTGTCAATATTCAAAATAAGCATTACATTATACTTATACTACTTGACATCTCGGCTGTAGTTGATATATCAACTATATTGTTGAAGATATTGAGATTGAAGATGGTATTGGCAGATGGTATACATCATACAGTACTTTACTCAACATTACAATGCATCGGGATTTACCACGTGACAATATTAACACTAATAGTATACACTAATAGTATCAAACAAAAATAACATTAACTATAAAATACAAACAACTTAATAAAACCTACAACTATCGTGAATTAGGAGTTCCCAGAGTTAGTAGTAATATCTATATATCAGATATTAATTCCTGATAAAAATACATATAATATTAACTATAATATGTATGCAGATATACTTACTTTACTTTACTTTAGTCCCGTGACTCGAAAATCGTAGGGGGAATCAACTTGACGGCAACAACACATCTCCATTTATCACGCTGTTGTACTTCACATAATATTTCATCAACATCCATCTTCGTCCACTCTTTGATATCGTCGATATATTTCCGCTTCGGTCTACATGTTTTTCTTAATCCTTCAACCATTCCTTGCATAATAGTTTTAGTGATACTATTGTTTCTAGACTCTAGAGATATGCCCGAACTATTTTAATGTACGTCTTCTTACGATCTGTAATACTGACTCGAATGTAATAATTAGTTCTTTACTTTTATATTTGTCAAATACGTTTGTTTTACCTTCTTGATACGTTATGCATAGTAGTTTTCGGTGAGATTTATTTTCAAAATCTTGGATTTTCTTGGTTGTGTGTGAGTTTAGTGTCCATGATTCACAGCCATAAGTCAATATTTATAATATTATGATCTATATGAGTTATACTTATGCTTGCATCTAATATGAGTGCTCTTCTAAATCGTGGTTAATCTAACCATATCTGATGTCTTATTTGTAACTAGATAGATAAATTGATCGACTTATTCTAGTTTTCTACCGTAGATATTTGCTCGCAGACATTTATCGTTGCTGTTTACCATTACTTTGCTTTTTTCAACCTATATCGTCTGCGAATCTTAGGTTTGATAGTGGAAAACCGCCAGTTGATATCGATAAAATATGATTGTTTTGTATTGCAGCCATTATATCTTCAAGGAATACATTTAAAAATACAGGTGATAGTAGGCATCCTTGTCGTATTCCAACTGTTGTTTTGAATATGTCACCTAGTAGGGGAAAGTCTCCGATTACCGACCCCCTCCGAATACCGACCCCTCTCGTATATCAATAACTATAAGATATATCAAACAATTATATATACATGAACTGTTAGTAATTTAATGATAAATACGAATAACTATTTTGTTTAAAAAAATATGCAATCCTACAATTGTTATTTTATAAATATATAATATTCTGTTTTTACTTTTTAATATCTGAATAATAACTTTTTTTAAATCATTGTAAATACTTTATTTATTAAAAGAAAACTCAATACTGCGCATAATATTGTAGATCAATACAATGTTTATAACTGTTATAAAAATAATTTAATTTGAATAAATATTAACCAATATATCTTAATTATAGCAACCCATATGATTTTCCTATTACCGACCCCCTAAATTATCCTAATACCGACCCCATGTGATTCATAATATCCAATCAAAATAAATCCGTGTTTTAATTTAAAATATGTCGTAACTTGTTTATGTGTAGAGATTTAGGATTCATGATTACAGTTGATTATATACATACTGATTAATAAATAAATATTAAATAATAATATACATTATTTTAATATAATTACTATGGTAACTTTATATATAAAGTTTAACTTTAAATGTAATATTAATATTAAAACATAAATTCAATATCAAATAAATTGAGTGCATGATATAATTAATTATGTTTATGTATATCTACTATTTTTATTAAATATTATAATATGTAATTATTTATACCACGATTATTTTAGGGGTTGGTAATAGGAGAAGAGGGTCTGTATTATATACATGTATCCGATTACAGACCCCCGTTTATTCTTGTATAATATAATTATATCAAACATTTAAAATAGCCACATTATTCATTACCATAATATTACCCTAATTACATAAATTTCAGATAAATATATTTAATATTGAATACATTATTACAAATAATCATTTAGGGGTCGGTAATCGGAGACTTTCCCCTATATTATTTAATAAAACCGCGCTTGTAGAAATATTATGTAGAGCTTTTATCATTATTACAATTGTATACTTTATTCCGTACTTATGTAATGAAGACAATATTCCGTCGTGCCATATACGGTCAAATGCTTTCTTGAGTCTATGAATATGTGAAATAATACTTGTTGGCTCTTAAAGTGTTTTTCCATTAAGTTTCGACAATTGAAAATGTGTTCAACCAGGATTTCCTAAACATGCTTACTCTTCAGAAAGTATACATTCAACTTGTGGATTCATTCTGTTGAGAATAATTCTTAGAACATTTTACTTGAGTATGATATTATAATAGACTTAGAGTTCAGTAATTTTAACATTTTCTGAGGTTATATTTTTATATTTCTTGAAGAAGGGTATCACTAGAGATTGGGTCCATTGTTCTGGCCATTTATTTGTAGACCATGCTTTTTGACATAAGTCAGTGAATACATATATGTGCAATGGATTCTCCTCCATGTTTTAATAACTCGCTAAGAATAATATCACTTCCAGGCAATTTTCCATCCTTTATATTTTTGATAGCATTTATATCTTCATCTTTTAATATTGGTAAATCATCATTATCTTCTTCATCTTGATTCAAGTTATTAAGCTGTAAGACTCTGTTGTCTGGATTACTCGGGTAATTATAAAGTTTACTATACAAAGACTACTTTACTTTGATATAATCTAATACAATTTCAAAACAATTTATTTTATTATTATTATTTTATTTTATTTATTTTTTATTATGGATGTAGTAATAACTTTATATTTCGCTTCCGAACAATTTACATAAAATTAAATTGTTATGATTAAATAAATTATACTACAACTAATATATATATATATATATATATATATATATATATATTCATATGCTATAACACAATTATAATTCATGTTAATCGCTTGTCGAATCGGTTAAATAAACTAATCAAACATAACTACCAAACCTCCTCTACTACTACTAGCAGACTACTACTAGCTCACCCTAGCGAGTACCTCTGACCATTTCTCAGACCCGGTCGGTCAACTAATCGCGTGTTATCTGCTTACCATCCTTCACTTATCACGTGACAAATACACTGTCCCTCATCTTTGTACCCCTCTTTAATTCTACCACCGGATTCTACTCACGAGATGCCATACCGTGACGTGTATGTCCCTCAACGACACGCCCCCTCCACCGCTCTATAATCATTGCATAACCAATGTAAACAAACCGTATAAACTTCAATAGAACTATCGCTGGTAATGGGTTTAATATAGCGCTCGGTTTACCTGAGAGAGTTACTACTACTACGCGTATAACCTATAGTTCCTATATCGGTGTATAAGTGGGGGGGGGGTTACCGTGAACGTTATTTACGTTTGGATATAGTCACGATATATCGTCTGTGGGTTTATATTCTTAAAGTATTATTTCATTATCGCGAAATAAATGTTGTTATAACTTATATTATGTATTTCATAATTGTAAAAATATTTCAAAATCTTTAACAATTAATAATAAATTAAAAATAGGTTTATTAATAAATAATAATAATAATAAAGAATAATAAGTAATATGATCCCAAACGTTTATATAAATGGAAAGGCACCTCACTTATTGTATAATAATGTATAAACACTCATAGTAACACCCCGTTCAACATTCTTAATGATATTATATACAGATATTATATAATATATATATATATATATATATATATATATATATATATATATATTCATAACTATACACATATCATATATGCATACATGTACATATAATTTTAGAAAGTATGTAAATAACAAGTCCGAGATGATATTCTTGTATTGAGTCTATTTTAGTATACAAAGTGCAATGATTAAAATAAACTATCTTGGGAAATAAAAGTGATCACATCCCCGTCGTCTGAACTTGGTACCTTCAGCAATAAAACCCCAATCTCACCCCGGAGTCTTTGATTAGATAAATATTTACGTTAAATTAAACAAACTAAACGTTTGGTGGCAGCGCTTTGTACTTTTGTAATCATGAAATATCTTATAATGTGTATTAATATTGTGTATACACGATATATTCTACTATAGTAACTATATATATAGTAAATCGAATGATTTTATATTAATATGTGTTTATATTATATACAATACAATTGTAGGAAATCAAAAATAGTATTGATATTATGAAATATTAGTATATTAATTTCAAATTATAATGTTACATATACTTACAAGTTGTGAGTCACAACTTATATAAGTTACGATTATATATATATATATATATATATATTTATTATTATATACTTTAAAGTCTATATTTTATAAATATTTATAAAACATGATTTATATTAGGAATATCAAAAATATATGTAAAAGTAATTTAAAGATAAAGAAAGATAGAGAATTAAGATAAAGAATAGAATGAGATATAATGTTACGTAATAAGATATATAGAGAGAGGTTTATAGAGTTAGGAATACACCCTTATAAGGGTAAATAGGTATACCATATAAGTCAACAATTTATTACTCGTATTAAAATAGATATCGCAGCCCCAGCAGCAAGCTGTGATATCTCGCCACACTTGTTATACACGTATCGTGTTTCAAAGCGCTTTTAGCGATGCGATTAGTTATAAATGTAGTCGTGTGTTGCCTTAATAATAATGCTGATATCGCATTAATCTATTTATAGAATACGTTTTAATTACATCGTTATATAAAATAAATAGTGTTATTATCGCTATTATTCATATCAGTTTTACGTGATACCAATTATATATATAGGAGGGATAAGTGAAACAGTATGTTGAGGAATTAAACATAGGTATACCTATACTATAGTAAATGATAATACAAAGTAGTATACACAAATAAATATGTATTAATATACATATATATATATATATATATATATATATATATATATATACAATGTATTTATATAATATATTTGTATTAATTAATTATATCAAATATATTATTTAGTATCATATATTGCGTATTATCCGCTAAGATTACGTGTGAACAGCGTTTTATTTTAATATTCTATATTATAAAATATATATCATATATACAACATTTTAAATTTAATAATATGAATTATATTATTCATTATTAGAAATATTTAATATACTTGTATGATATATAATTTTTTTGCCACAAGATTTATTATTTTATAAAATTGTATAGATTTATAAATTATCTAATTTTATGTGTATATATATATATATATATATATATATATATATATATAATATATATAGATATATAATCATATATAAACTGTATATATATACAGTATACGATGTACGATGTACGTAAAACGTGATAATCGCTACTCTGTTGCTAATTGAACCAACCGATTAAACTTTGAACTAGATAGCACTAGTAACGCCCCCCATCACATTATCATCACGTGATTAACAGTGACGTCACCGGTGACATCATCACCTCTAGTGTTATCAGTGAAGGATGGTAGCAGCACTTGTCCTCCTAGTCAGAAGCCACACCGGATAAGGATGAACACACCTAATAAGACTTGATAAGACACATACCCGCTTAATTGTAACGCATTATAGTTGTACAGCCATGACTGGATATGCATTGCCTATATGCATACACAATACATAGATAATATACGCTATATAGTAAATAGAATATATATATATATTATCTATAATGAGATTATAGATTATATATATTTATTATTATTATAATGACTCTTATATATAATTAAACTTATCATGTTAAAGGGGTAATTGTCGCGATAATTAATATTCCTTCTATAATTACCCTGTAATTTCCTAAATCTGATAATAATAATTATATATATATACCATATATGATGGTGCTAAGGTAAACAACATAACATATTAGTATATGTATATATAATAGTATTGTTATGAAGGATATATAATAATTAAATATAATAACCGGCTACAATAGAGCGTATTAGTATTAATTTGATTAAATTACAGTTTATTATCAGCGACACAATCGAGGCAAGTATCTAGGGAGGCTGTGACATCATCAATATACTCGGGGTGACGTAATCGTGCACACTCAATATATATTACGTAATAGTAAGTAATAATAATAATATGTACGACGTACATTGTACGTGAGACAACCACGTATGTGTGTATGCGTATATATGTATGTCTGTGTTTATATATATATATATATATATATATATATATATATATAATTCATATAAATATATATAAATATTTCAATATATAATTTATTATTTGTGTTATTTCTGAATTATTTATTATTCTAGTAATAATATTGATTGATTGATTGAATGATTGATAATTTACTTAGGACAAATATAATCGAAATGATAGTATACATATTTGATAACGATAACAGATATCGAATTAAAAAAATAATAATAATATTAAATTAAATAGTTGTACAGTTACCGTAAAAAAAACGAAAAGAAATAATAATAGAATTAAATAATTTTTTTTTATTTAATTGAGGGAATCAACATATATGTATATATATATATATATATATATATATATATATATATACTATTTCTACATTACATATATTGAATTATTCTTAATTATTATAATAATATAAACAATGATAATAGTACTACCCTAAATAGCAAACATAACAACACTAGTTAGTAACTATAAACGTAGAATTAGCCACACCCACAAATTGTTTCACTAATCAAATCTGGTGGCCCAGTAAACCAGATCAATGTGTTTACATTGTCCAGACCTGGTCATATCCTGATCGAAAATGTGTCGCATCCTAGTAGTGAGTATTTACATGCCACGCTAATTGCATAATAGATGACATAACATTGCGAGCGTGATCACGTGCTTTTGTTACAATATAGTGCGCTGTTATTAATTGTTGTTAGCATAACTATAAACTATGGTCCATAGTCCATAGTCTATATGTATGTGTGTTTGTGTGTGTGTTTTACATTCGCGCGTAATATGTGGGCCGAATACGCCTACACCTATTAGTGCAGCACTATATTGTATACAATTAGACCTCCCACGGATATAATTGTTGTTCTGGTCACGTAAGTAATGATATCGAGAGGTGTCAGCAGATAATGTATACCTTATATGTATTAGGTATGCGCGTAAATAATGAGGTTTCATTGTAACAGGACTGGGTATACACTGTATACAATATGTATACAATATGTATATTATATATATTATATATATAATGTATGCCATATATACATAGAGCTAGATAGGTGCTTTCTCTATAACTCTATGCACATATAGGAGAATTATTTAGATATGTCGATAAATATATCGGATTGAATTAAATTCATTACAAAGATAATAGAATGGTAATTTCACTGTATACAGTTTATATATAAATAGCTATATATGGAATAATATCAATAAAAACAAACTAGAAGTACATTTTTAATACGTCTATAAAGTTAAATAACCATCCTATTTTATTTGTGAAGAAATTAATTAATCCCGACATTTTATCATTTCAATAATTATATTATGTTAACCTAGCTTCCATGGAAATATGCGTTATTACCTTATAAGGTATACATAGGTATACCTATATGTATTAACATACTGCATAGTTATACACTATTTTATTATTTACTTATAGGATTATGTATAGGTATATCTGTATATTAAATATTCTGTAGAATATTTAATATAATAATCTACCATGGTAGTGCAATCTTTCATCAACTGTGCACTACTTAAACCAACATTAATATATTACACTTATATATTATGCAATAATACAATAACTATTTATTTAAATTCAAAAACGCGAATTAAATCTATTTCGCATAGACTAAAAATAAAATGAAAAAAGTGTGTAAATGTCAAAGGTTATGATATCGTAAACAAACGATCGTTTCATTATTCCGGAGAAAGGGGGAGTGCATCACGGTCGCACGATGGTGCGCGCACTCTACTAGGGAGGTGTGTAAGCCGCACACTCGCACATTACCGTTATAGTCCCGCGTGTTCTAATTGATGATTGTAGACGCTCTCTCCCACACCGCACACCGCACACTTCACCCATACAGGCGAGATAAATTATACTACACGTTTACCATATATATATATATATATATATATATATATATATATATATATATATACTATATACTATATATTAGTGTTCGAAATGAACCCAACTACTGGTGCTTCGAAGCTTCACTCAAAAAAAGTGTATAGTTCAAAGTTCATTTATAAAATAATGCAAGAGTTCGAACCTGCTTCATAAATAAATGGAATAGTTCGAACTTGCTTCTAAAAAGATGAGTGAAGCTTCAAAACCTTATTAATAATATTGTTATTGTTATTTTATTTAGTGGAGTCCTTCTATCCCATCCAGAAACGTATATGATATTTTTACTTATAACATATATGGCTGTAATATACCTTCGAAGCCGCTCTCATGTTAAGGCAGCCATGGTGTTAAAGAGAGCTGATCATTTATTTTTACAAAATTATATAAGATCACTTTTAAATATTATTCTATTACCTATATTAATATCCCGACGGGATTTACACTCTTATTCAATTTAACTTTAACGTATTTTTCAAAGCTCTATTTTAAATAAAAATTATAAATGTTGTTAATGATTATTTAATGATTAAACTAATATTACTAATAATTATATAAGTATTATTAGTATAATATAATACTCATTTAATAAATCATAGTATATTTTCTATTGGTTTATAATATCTCCTGATACATTATTTATCTATGATAATATAGAATTAATAAAGATATACAATTTTGCTTTTAAATTTTTAAATCGACAATATATATCGACGGTTCTGTCGAGGATTTTAATTAAATAATTGTTCGGGTTCGTTTTAAATAAAGCTTCAGTTCGGTTCGGGACCGTTATTTTAGTTAAATGTGAGCTTCAGTTCGGGTTCAAACAAGGCAAGCTTCAGTTCTTAATGCTTCAGTTCGGGTTCATTTCGAACACTACTATATACTGTAGTAGATATATTACTGTCAAGTAATACCTGCTGAAGTGAGGGTACGGGCCTGATACGCAGTACAGTACGACAACTACGATAGGGTACACACGCGCGCACGACACACCTACACAAGCGTCTCTATGGCAGTGCCGTACATGTAAATACAGGGGGAGGCTCCCGCTAGCTGTTCACGTGTACGGGTGAGATGTAGGTGTATTACGTAGAGTGTTGTTGTTGTTGTTGGGAGCGGCATACGGGCGTTACGCGGATGTTACTCCGCGGCAGAACGCCAGAACAGCCCTTGGTGCTGACACCAAGACTGAGAGAGGGGGTGCCGCCCCCCCCGAAACATCGGATCCTCCTCCTCCGGGTAGCCGGGCATTCCTGGAGCCAGTGCTCTAGGGTCTCGAACTCTTCTTCACAGTAAGGGCACATCGCTGTCGAGTTCGCGTCGATGATGTTGCGGTAGGCCACTAGGCTTCTGCAGTGAAACCGCCTATCTTCTCGTCAGAGGCTCGTCGCTCCTGGTGTCGCAATAGACGGCCTTTGTTCTGCTATGCGTGATCTCTACGTCCACCACCTCTCTTTTCACAATAGCCTTGGCAGCCTCGAAGGTAATCCTTCCTGCTAACGACGTAGAGGTAGTGGGCGCACTAGACCACGCACTGTTCGCAGCGTCATCCGCCCATTCGTTGCCAATCAGTCCGCAGTGACCGGGAACCCACTGAAGCAGGACCTCCCGGTTTAGAGAGAACAGGCCACGTCGGACTTCCGCGACTCCTGCCTTATCCGACTTGCCTGAGCCCTCCAACGCCAACATCAAAGACTGGCTGTCCGAGCACACCATGACGGGATCAAACCTGCCATCTTCTTCGGCAAGCCACTTGATGGCCAAGTTCAATGCCGCCACTTCCGTCTCGAACGATGACGTCCAACGACTGCCCTTCTGTGTTCTGGTGGTGATGTGGATTGGGGCAGATGCAGAGCCTGACGTGACTACCGCAGCGCTACCCCCACAAGAGTGACCACTCTCCGCGGACCCGTCCGTGTAAATGGTCACCCTTTGGGAGCCCGTTGCTGCAATAGTCTGTAGCGAGTCTTCTAGCAGTGCTTCCTGGCTTCGGAGCGTCTTGCCCCCCTTAGCTAGGAGCGATTTAACTCGCCACAACTTACCTCTGCCCCACAACCAGGGTGGTTTACGATTATATAGGAACGGCTCTCTTGGATGGTCCTCCAGGCCAATATTACCACAGATTTCTTTCGCCAGATCGCTAAAGCAACTCCTGTTCTTCCACCTGTGATGGACAGGAGCTGCATGGAGAGACCGTCTTGGGTTACTAGCATGGACTCTAGCCGACTTCTCCCAGGCTATCGCACAGTTCCTGCGCATGCTAGCAACAAAAGAGAGGGCCTTAGCCTCCGTGCGTAGGTATTCTATGGGAGTGTCTGAGGTCTGTCCCGTGATTGACCTCAGCGCTCTGTTATTGACCCGTTCAAGGATCTGCCGATTTGTATTTGCTAACCAGGGCTGCCATGCTGCTCCACAGTAGTGTAAAACACTACCAATTGTGGCCTTATATACCCTAGTTAGGTAACTTCTGTCCCAGCCCCACTCTTTGGAGGCCAGGGACGACAGAATCTTGATTCTTCCGAGCGTCTTTGACTTCACTGCCTCTACCTGTGGTCGAAACGTGAGTTTTATGTTGTTGTTGTTGTATGCGGCGAGGCATCACATGGAGCAAAGTGCATGTGCGAATGCTAGTACAGCCTTGGGTGATTCCACCAACACTGATAACGGAGGCGCCGCTCCCCCAAATCCGCGAATGCGTATTGCCGCTGTGGCTGGACAATCCTGAAGCCAGTGCTCCAAGGTCCCCTCTCCTCCTTCGCAGAAAGGACACTGTGGTGAGGAGTTACTGATGATGCTTCTGTAGGCGGCTAATCTTGTGCAGTGGCCGCTTCGGAGTTGTGCCAGAAGAACTGCTTCCTTTCGTGTAAGAAGGATTCTGTCCCTTTTTCCACTGAATACTGCTTTCGTCCTCTCATGGCTGACAGGGGGATCCGAGAATTCCTGAATAATGAGCGACCTCGCAGCTCGGAATGAGATACCCTGATATCCATCAGTCCTGTCATCCGTTGCTATGGCCGCTTTCCCCGCTTCAACATCCGCCCAGTAATTGCCTATGAGTCCGCAGTGGCCTGGTACCCATTGCAGAAGGACACTGCATTTAACTCTGGCGAGATTTTTCCTTAACTCGTCTAGGAGCCTTCCGTCCTTCCTGCCTGAGCTCTCTATGGCGATTAGAGCCGACTGGCTGTCTGAGCAGATTACACAAACGGAGGAATCTGCCGCATTTCGCAAGATCCATTCCGTTGCAAGTATTAGCGCGGCTACCTCAGTATCGTACGAGCACGTTCATCTACAACCTGTGCAGGAGCGTGTGTCTTGTCAGTACCCTAAGATCCCTGTTCTGAACACGCTTAAGGATAAGAACATTTGTCTTATCGATCCAGGGCTGCCATGCCGCACCACAGTAGTGGTGTTGTTGTTGTGGTTGTTATTGTTGTTGTTATTATTATTATTTTAGTGGAGTCCTTTCATCCCATCCAGGAACTTAGATGACGTTTTAACTTATAAGTTATAATCGTATATATGGCTCTAATGTGAGTTCGAAGCCGCTCCCGTATTAAGGGGCATCACTAAGCATGCCTACGTGTATGTTAACCCGTACTAACTACTGACCACAAGGGGTATCTAGTCCGTGATCCGGTTAGCCGGTGTGCGCTCACTAAGGACATCGTAATCTAAGCATAGGTTACCTATAGGTGACGGGATATTTATAGCCCGGATATATTTAATTATATCCTAGGACATAGAACAATATCCTTCCTAACACGATCATAATGCAATACATGCATTTCACGTTCCATGTACATGTATTTAAATATATGTATCTTTTTAATAATATTAAATACAATTTAAAATATTTCGGATTTACAATTTGATTTCTAATTAATTATATTTTAATATAGTAATTAATATAATAAATATAATAAATATAACAAATATAACAATATAACAATATTAATAATAATTATAATACACTCAACTCTCGATATCTAAGAATACAAGGAACCGCAGAAGAGTGTCTGAGTTATCGAGTTTCTGAGACATATGATTATTTGTACATGAATTATTTGTATATACATGTATTTACATAGGTTTCCAAACTAATATTAGTACAATTCTAATTTAGCGGGATTCTGAAATATATATAGTCACATATCTATATATATATATATATATATATATATATAACTCAGAAGGGTGTTATTGAAAAATCAATTAAGCAAATATGTTAGTTTATTTGAGCTTATGACCTCTTCATCATAGTTAGTGATCCTAAAACTAAAACGGAAGTAAACGGTATAAAAAGATCTATAATAATTAAACAAATAAAAATTAATAAAATATGTAAATAGAAATTTGTGATAAAAACAGTTACAAGTAGAGAATAAGATAATAAACTAAAGATACAGTATAAAATGCTAAGTAAAATAATAAAACGCTTTAAAAACAGTTGAAGAATTTTGATAAAATTCTTCCCGAACCTTCTATTGATTCTTTAATATTGGCGGTCTTCAATATTTTCCAGGTGTTTGAAAGAAAGTTCATCTCTGTCTTGAAAATTTGGTTTCCTGAATACCAAGAGCCCAAAGAACCAACACAGAAGGGAATTACATATCCGAGGTGGCGATACTTTTCTATCTTCCTGTTAGCGGCAGATTCCATGTTTGTAATCGAGTCGTAGGGAATTGTTATGTCGATAAAATAACATGAGTTGTTATATTTGATAACAAGATCCGGTTTTAAGTTATCTAGTGAGATGTAGCTAGTATCGTATTCAATATCGCATTCATCTAGGAACTTAGTTAGTACTCCAAGGACAGCATCATATATTTCTGTCATCATTTTTAGTGATGCAGTACACATATTCAATATGTGCATCGTCGTTTCATCCTTGGAGTAGCATTGCTTACATTTTGTATCTGTTGAGCCTGGAAAAGCTTTTACTGCAAGAGTCTGAGTTCTAGCCATGTGCCAATAATTCCATGATTTGAAAGATAGTGTCGATTCTTGTTATATTAGCTTAGTGATTACCTTAGAATTTGCATTCTGGGATAAACACTCAGCTCACTGCCTTGTAAAGGAAGTTCCACGAATGTTCTGCTCCATTGCTTTCTCAGCGCAAGTCGCATGCTTTTGACAACCTTAGCAGGAGTGGAGAAGATATCGTCGATGGCTATGATTATGTTCCCATCGGATATATCAATGCGAGCTCCAAGGTGTGTTGCTGCATGTCGAGTGCGCGTCCAGAGATTAGCACCTTTGCTATAAAATCTATAACCATATAACCCATGCGTTTGGCTACCGGATAGAAATTCAGTGAGTGGTATTTCATGATCATGTCCGATAGCACAATTTAGGGTATTTGATAGTTTGATAGTTGGCGATTAGCAATTGAGGATATCATATTATCTCTAGAAGATAGTAATTGCGTTGCTTTAGAGATTGTCCAAATATCTACTTCTTGGATGATTTTACCAATCCCCAGGCCGCCAATATGTCTGTCAGCATAGAAGAATGGAGTAGTAACATTGTCAGGAGTATTAGTATTATATCTAAGGAACTGTTTTATAGATTTGTCTAGATCGTAGATACTTTCCTTCATGACTCGTCCAGATGAGAGCTCATGGGATAGAGAGGGGAATAATTGACTTCTCAAAACTTATATTTTTTGCCATGGAGTTAGTCCAGAGTCTGAAAGTTGATTAAGTTGAGCAGGTATATCAGTAGTAACATTAAACAAGAACTTAGATCCAATCAGTATACCCACGAATCTTTCAAATTCACCAATATGGAGCTTTTTAATAAATTATTGACCCAACACAAACTGCCGATCCTCAATAACCCCCTTTTTGAAAGAAATGCTAGTGCATTTTCTAGGATTGAACTTGAGGCCGAAACTACTAGAAACTTCCAGTATTCCATCTAGTGCTGACATCATTTCCTCATGAGATCCAGTGATTATTGGTAAATCATCTGCTTAGGCTGTAAGTTTAGCTTTAGATCCGAATAGGTCATAACCAGCTATTTCAATTGCTTTTCTTATGATAGAATATATATATATATATATATATATATATATATATATATATATTATTCCATATATATTTATAACAAATCATAAAATCATGATATTATATTATATGAAATAAATGAAAACTAATTTATCAATGAATTCCAGACTCATGATTGTTCAAGTACGTCCTTCAATATGTGCTGATACCATATGTATTTAACCAGTCATTCTAAAATCTAATATATAATTAGTTAAAATATAAAACTGCTTTATTCAATATTAAGATATAATAAATATAATTTAATTATTTTGTATATGGTTCTCGTAATATGGTGTATACATAATACATCTACTATAGTAGTATATGGTATACCATGTATCAATAAAGTGAAAGTTATTGATTAATATTGTATTACATTAAATATATTAAACATCTTAATATTATATTTATTTTCATATATACATTATTTCTTGAGAACCAATACACATTAATATATAACAACCCATACACTATGAATAGCCCACTTCGGAATTGTCATTTCGGATAGTTTCCCACTACTCATTTCATCAAATAGAAAATGTCAACTATAGTAGCACGTAATCAATTGATCACTTAAGTAGGTATAGTACCCCGTTACATTAAAATAGCTAAACTATCACGTGTAACTCCACACATACCTATATCGACATTCTTATCGATCGATATTGATCGATTTCCTTCCCAGATTTATTATTATTTATTATGTATTCGCTATATATTTAATAGCTACTATCCGAACATTATACATTATATAGTTATTATTATTAATGATATGGTGAAATAAGTACTTCAACAAATAACACAGCTAGAAACGTGTTGTATTTGTTATTACAATATACACAGATATTTATACATATATACAGATACACGCACAATTATAAAATATGATGATTATTAATATGATTGTTTACATGAATACAGATGAATATTTAGATTATATTAATTACACATGTACATACATACGCATAAATATATATATATATATATATTTATATTTATATATATATATATATATATATATTGCGTATACAAAATGATAATCGCAAGTTAATCACTTGTCGAATCGGTTAAATAAAGTAATCAATCATAACTACCGAACCTCCTCTACTACTAGCTCACCCTGGCGAGTAAATAAAACCTCTGACCACCTCTCAGACCCTATCGGTCAAGCGATGTATAACGTGTCTTACTACCGGTCATTTATCACGTCGCTACTATACGGGTCATAGCGCTTCGTCCCTCTTTAATGCTACCTACGAGAAGGTGTACCGTGACGTCATAAATGTCAAGGTATACCATATGATGGACGTATAATATACGTGCCTCAACGCCCCGCCCACTCCACCTCTATAATCATTGCATAACCAATATTGGTAAATATATGTAAATTTACATTAATGTAAACAATACGTATCCACTTCAATAGAACGCTGGCTAGTAATGTGTTTAATATAGCGAGCAGTTTACCTAAGAGAGTTAGCTCTACTACTATAGTAGTTAGAGGTATACTGTAAGACGTATGCGATCGTATAGTTAGTACAGTAGGTTAACATGAAAGTTGTCCTATGTTATCGTATGTCTGTTTAAATTTATACATTTTTACTCCATATTACAGGCTAAAAAACGTTGTTATAACTTATATCTTGTATCTAAACATACTTACTCATATAATATTATTTGCAGAATACGCTTTGTTTAAATATATTCTTGGTAATTTTAATATATTCAGACGACTATATTTACATGTCAGTAATCTAGGCGAGCTGGGTAGTTTATTTTATTATTATTGAATATATTCAATACAAACAAGATTACTTGATCTTAACTTGTGTTAACATCTATTTTAATAATATTCATTATTGCAGATAATTTTATTAATTGGTATATATCATAAAATTCCATAACTAATATATAATATAGCACATTATATAGGAAATAAATATATAAATTTAATTTTAAATATAGTAAATATAAACCTATCGTAGATAAGTGTCTGGTATATAACCACACTATAATAAAACATTGTTTATATAATAATAATAATAATAATAATAATAATAATAATAATAATAATAATAATAATAATAATAATAATAATAATAATAATAATAATAATAATAATAATAATAATAATAATAATAATAATAATAATAATAATAATAATAATAATAATAATAATAATAATAATAATAATAATAATAATAATAATAATAATAATAATAATAATAATAATAATAATAATAATAATAATAATAATAATAACAACAAAATTGTTTTGATTATGAGTTACTAGGAACTCAATTTAATAATATAATTTGAAAAAAAAAATATTATACTATATTTCATTTGTTTGTGGTTAGTTTTAGTTTATCATAAATTTCTTATTAATATTCGTGTTTCTATTTAAAACTTACGTGCAAGTAGTGACACATAATTCTTATTACTTCTTATTAATCACGACAGGTAGAGTCACCTACATGGTTAATAAACCTTTATTTTTCATGAATTAATCCTTTTAATCGATGTCCGTCTAAGCTAGGGTTTGGAACTTTTAGTTAAGCTATTTTTCGAACTAAATGGTTTCGTTAGATTTTCTACTAAAGGGTTCAAACCATTTGAACAATTATTGTGAAATATATACATCAAGTTTGTTATGATTATCTAAGTGTACTAAATTTAATTAAATAATTAAGTATAAATTAAAATAGTATATTTATAAATAACAATACATTATTTAATTAAATATGACACCAAATTTGGTATGTATGTCCAAATATTAATATGTGAATCAATATTGATACATATGTAAAGTAAGTATATCTAACGTATTATATACTAAAATAAACGCAACATATATATATGTCCTATAGGGGAACGTAACCGAATACGGACAGTGCCCAAATACGGACACTCTAGGTATCTCAGAAACCATAAATCCTACAACAAAATGTTTAATGAATAAAATATTCATAATTATAAAAATAGTATAAAAAAGGGTTTTTAATTTTTGAATAATATAAAATATTGCTAATATATCCAATAAACTGATTTCTATATTACGATATTAAATTTATGAAAAAAAATTTCAACTTATAACCTTCTCAAGGTTATACAAATGTATCGATATAAAATATTACACTATATTATTAAAAAATAAAGCATTCTAAAAATTGTATTTTTAATTTCTATATTTTTTATCAAATATTCATTAAGTTATAAGCATATATCTATATGTCATATAAGTACCTAATACGGACACTCTATATGTCTTAATACTGACACCCTATAACCAATCAGGGCGCAGCACATGAACAATTCTGATTTTCATTAAAATCGCGTGCGTTGTAATATTAATACCACCAATAAAGCTAATTCTAAAAAATTATTATTTAGATACTTAAATTGAATTATTAATTAAAAAATAATAAATTAATTAAATTATTAACTAATTCAATTAAAATATATTTTTTATAAAATTAATTTTAAATAATGTAATTGTAATTTGTCTGATTGATTCATCAATAATATATAGTTTATATAGTGGTATATATGGTGTCCGTATTTTAATACAGGGTGTCCGTATTCGGACATGGGTACCGAATACGGACACCCCCGTTATCTATGGAATTAAAAGATTAAATAAAATTTAAAAATAACTATAATATTTATAATCATATAATATTAATATATTGTAATTTTTGAATAAAAATAATTAGTCATAAAAAGTTAAGACCATTTATTGTTAAAGTGTCCGAATTAGGTTACTTTCCCCTAGTTATAATGATATAGTTATAAGATGCCATTGAAAATTCATAAATGAAAACATAGATAATATAGTCATATCAATATATATCCTATTTAGTTATTCTATGTTAGATTACTTTATGTTATTTTAATGTTTAATGTATTTCTTGGCATTACATTTTATCATTTTATCATTTATTTATATTATTACATGATTACATTATTATATAATGATTTGATCTAGTTACATAATAAATTTCATTATATTTTATTATTAATTTTATTTATTTTTATCAAATATATGTTTACAGATATTCATATTATTATAACATTATTATATATTTATTACTCTTATACGATGAAACTTATCATGTTAATAAATGGGTAATTTTCTCGATTAGCAAGATGGTTTCTATGATTACATTAACATTGCTTAAATCTGATAATAATTATATATATATATATATATATATATATATATATATATACACATATATAATGATGTATATACATAGAATTGTAGAATGTATATAAACTACAAGTCCGAGATGATATTCTTGTATTACATATATTTTAGTGTACAAAGCGCAATGATTAAAATAAACTATCTTGGGTAATAAAAATGATCACATCTCCGTCGTCTGAACTTGGTACCTTCGGCAATAAAACCCTAATCTTACCCCGGAGTCTTTGCTTAGATAAATATTTACGTTAAATTAAACAAACTAATCGTTTGGTAGAAGCGCTTTGTACTTTTGTAATCATGAAATATCTTATAATGTGTATATTAATATCGTGTATTCTTCTACTATCAACTTAACCTAATGCACTTATAATAATATGTGTTTATATTGTATATATTACAATTGTATCTATAAATTTAATAACTGAAAAAATCGTATTTACATTATGAAATATTTGTATATTAATTTTCAAATTTTACACTTTATAAATACTAACAATTTATATAATATATAATACAAATTCAAATATATTTATTCGTATGAATACGATACATTTTTCCTTATGAAGTATATAGTTATATACATTATTAAAATATATGTTATATTAGGAATATCAGAAATATATGTTAAAGTAGTATAGAGATATAGATAGATAGAGATGAATACACATATGTGTAGATATTTATGGAAAGATTGAGATGGAGAGAAATAGGGAGAGATATACGATATAAAACAACAATTCAATACACGTATTAAAACAGATATCGCCGCCCCAGCAAGCTGTGATATCTCGCCACACTTGTTATACACGTATCGTGTTTCAAGGCGCTTTTAGCGATGCGATTAGTTATAAATGTAGTCGTGTGTTACATTATTAATAATGCTGATATCGCATTTATCTATTTATAGAATAGGTTTTAATTACTCGGGTTTGTTTTATAACAAATAATGATATTATCGCTATTATTCTTATCACTATCACATGATATATATATTATATATATATATATATATATATATATATATATATAAATATATATATTCTAATATGTTTGTATTATTATATTTTCCGTTATTTGTTTTCTTGTTCTTTTTTTTCTGTTCTTTTTTTTCCTGTTATTTTTATTTCTGTTATATTTTATCCTATATTCACACACATATATATGTATATATATATATAATTTATATGTTTTCATTATTGTATATTATATTAATACTAATTACTGTTATTAATATTAATATTATTATTAATAATAATAAATATATAAATATAATAAATTTATTTTTATTTTAGAAATGTAAAATAATAAGTAAAAAATGTTCTTTATTTATATGATATTTAGATAGATATATAGTAGTTTATTAAATATAGTCAAAACATATAACAGTAAATAATAATGACAGAAATATATAAAGAATAATAATAAATCTTAATAATTGTGATTTACACACACCGAAATTAAATAAAATAATAATGCAGGCAATATTTGCGATGTTGAACAAACGAGCCGAATACATTCATCAAATAACTAGAAAATAGATCCCGGTTTGGTCAGTCCCATATAAATCATGCATGAACTCATGAGTTATGGATGATACCTATGTAATAGTTGTTTGACATCTCCTCACACCTAGAATATCAAATAATTATACAGCAGGTAATATCAAATACCCAAATAAATTAAAAATATGTACTTTATAATTACAAAACTTAAATGAAAACAAGAGAAAAATATAATTTAAAAAAAAACGACATCACATTTATGCATGTTGAGCATACAAATTGTCTATATATATAGTATAGTAATACTATATAGTATTACTATACTATATATATAGACAATTTGTACTATATAGTATACTATATTAATATATTAATAGTATCAACTTTCTTGATGAATATGAATATATAATGATTTGGCCGAATTAACGGTCATTGAAAATGAACCTAAGCGTTATACACTTGTTATGCTTAGCATTCATTACTGAGTGCATTGTGTTGCCACACTAATGTATCGCTGCTTTATTAATACATCTATCTACACGTATACGCGTATAGCTATAGTTTAATTAGAGGTCTACGATTACCGTTAGAATACGCTGCGAACACTGATGAATTCTCTATATCCACGTGATCTCTCGGTATTTGAAAGTCAGATAATGTAAAATCTTATTCTGCGGACAAATTCATTAATTCGAGAAAACATAATCATTATTATAAGTTTAATTCTGAAATATATGCGTTTAGTAATTACCATAACATCGATTATCATAGCCATACTCTTCAGATGCATTAACCCAGTAATGTATACGACTTATACGAATAGTATACTATGTATGCAATACTTTATACGTAATACTAACAATGACTATAAAAATAATATCTATAGATACTATTTACTATACAAGTGATAATCACAGATTACTCGCTATAGCTAATTATAATTAAACCCGCCGATTAAACTTTGGGCTAGATAGCACTAGTGGCGCCCCCCATCATATTATCATCGCGTCATTAGCAGTGACGTCATCACTACTAATGTTATCAGTGGAGGAGGACAACAGCACTTGTCCTTCCAGTCTCCTCATCTATCTCGGTAGCCACACCGGATAAGGAATACTTGATAGGGCACACACCCCACCCGTTTAATTATCACGCACTATAGTAACTAGCGGTATATAGCGAATTAGAAGTATATTACACTGAGCGATAGATAATAGGCCTTATTTAGTAAAGCATGTATACATAGGTACATACGCATATATATACACAACAATTAATTGTTTGTTTTTTTAATATATGTTATAATACCCATAGGTATACCTATTATGTATATATATAATATATACTATATATATATATATATATATATATATATATATATATATATTATTGTTATTGTTATTTTATTTTTGTGGAATCCTTTCATCCCATCCAGGAACTTAGATGATGTTTTCACTTATAACAATGTGGCTCTAATGTCCCTTCGAAGCCGCTCTCATGTTAAGGCATCCATGGTTTTAACGAGAGCTGATCATTTATTTATACACAATTATATAAGATCACTTCTAAATATTATTTTGAGACGTATTTTAATGGTTCGGATGAGGCTTGAACCCGTGTCCTACTACTTGTGTGTCTGACGCCAACTAAGCCACACAGCCAATTACTAAGTGTATATAGTTAAATACTATGTTTATATACAGGATCACTTAATATATGATTAATTATTACTCGGAGGAGGGTATTGTTTCCCATTAGTGAGATGTACGAGATGAAGGAACACATATTTCTACTAATATATACTCCATATATCTCCATACAGTTATATATATTATTACATCCGCGGTGTATGTATGCGTGTGTGTATGTATGTATGCGTGTGTGTGCATGTATGTATGCGTGTGTGTATGTATACATGTGTATACACATACACGTATGCGTGTACATTAATAACTACAATTGCCCACCTATTATAGGTGACCTATATATATGCAGCCCTCCGAATGTTACCAGGTATGCCCGATGTATACATAGCCTATATAGTATAACTAGTGGATATATACTGTATATAGTATATATATATATATATAGTATATAGTATATATAGTATGTAGTATATACAATAGTACTCACTATGCTATAGCTATACAGATAACTATAGTATTAAGTTTACATTGCAAATTTCTGATTAGAACTTACATGTTCATTTAATTGGGACAGCAAACCCTTTCATTTTTTATTTTTATTATATTAGTTTTATTTTTAAATATAAAAATGTAATTATTTTCTAAATAATATTATTTGTATAATATCATATATGATAATATATGATTATAATATATAATATGTTATTTAAAAGTAAATATAAGAATAATTAATTTATATTTTAAAACATTAGCTGATGAAAAAAATGTACTTATTATTAGTATTCAAATTATACAAATAAACCTTTAGGAAACTATATCTCAGAATATTTTAATTCATTTTTTCACTTTTTTCAAACTCCCTTAAATATTACATGCATTTATTGTATTTACATATATACGTACATGATATATAATTAAATATACATATACGCACACTCACACATACATATACACAAACACACACAAACATACACACATATATATTTTGTTTTCATATATCAACATATAATATGGTATATATATATATATTAAATAAATAGTAGTTTTATTGAATCAGGTTTATTAGTATATACTAATCTCCCCTATATACACACTATTACATAAATAAACAAATCTTACACTATCCAGATTACCAGATTAAATACGTTTATATCAAAGATGTACTGGGTTAATAGATGTAAAAAAGAGTAACAAACTTTCCCGTTTATGGGTCGTGATTATATGCCGTTATAAAGGGAGTGGATATACACAACACCGTACACTTCAGTTACACAGTCGATATAACGTTACATGCAGTATAAACCATTTAGTGTGGCAATATTAACGTATATATACTATAGTAGTATACTTACTATATAGTATGCGGGTTTAACCCCGTGTACACGTACAGATAATATATATATATATATATATATATATATATATTATATTATATGTATACATTGCTTTATTATGTGTCTAAGTATATGATGAGTAATATTTATATTTATATATTTATTATTCTAACTTAATAACGTAAGCTATTCCATATTTAAATAACCCATATTTAATCTCATCAGTAAAATAAATACGATGATGGTAAGTTAAAAAATATAACATATTTACTAAATATTATAGTATTGTTATGAAGGATATATAACAATTAAATATAATAATCGGAGACAATATATTTTTAGTATTATTTGTATTACATAACAGTTGATTATCAGCGACACAATCTAGGCAAGTATCTAGGGAGGCTGTGACGTCATCAGGATACTCGGTGTGACGGAATCGTACTTAATCAATAATAATAATAATAATAATAATAATACCATTATTACCCGCGATAGCAGCACTATATAAACAACACTATTTAGTAAATCTATCCTCTGAGAATTAGCCACGCCCACTAATACGTTCACTAATCTGGAGGCCCAGTAACTAGGCCACGTGGTTACATTGTCCAGACCGGGCGGCGGTGACGTCATAGCTCCTCTATCGTGACGCCACCTAGTTGTGAGGTGTTACGTGTGCCGCTAATTACATAACCGATTACATAATGTTATGCATGCGATCTTCCATTTGTTCCAATCTAGATTATTAATCGTCATAAGCGTAACTCTAAACTATAGTCCATATATGTAGACTATAGTCTATAGTCTATATATATATATATAGGTGCTATTGCAGCACTACAATGATACCACCCATGGATATAGTTGTTGTTATAGTTACGTACGTAATTGATGGCCAGATAGTACGTAACATACATACTTTATGTTTAGTGTACAGTGTACACTGTACAGTAGACCGGTTCGTACTCAATTTTTTTTCGTAATTTTATAAACCTTCACATCTGTGACAATTATGTATGCTATGATAAATAAGTGTTTACAATTTTAGACCTATATCTTAAATATTGTTATGTCACGAGACCTTTTAATTTTAACATTGAATACATATAAAATTTAACATGGGGGAGATATAGAAATAAGTTTTATTCAATTTTTATAAAATTGTATGATTTTTTTTAAGCCAACTATGGATATATCCTAGAAACATATATTACAAGTAGTATAAACAATACAAAATATTTTTCATAACAATTTAGATGCCCAAATTTTATAAAATAATTTTAGTAAAAAAAAATGTCTAAAAATCGTATAATTTAATATAAATAAATTATTACAATTTAATTTAAAAAATTAAAATATATAATTTATAGATAATAATAATACAATTCAAATTAATTATTAAAAAATTAAAAATTATTTTTAGAAAAAAAATTAACATCATTTGTAAATTTTTTTGGATTTTTATTTGAAATATGAAATACAAAATAATTTTACATATTTTTTTATTTATTTTATTTTATTTGTATAAAGGACATTTATATCTAACTTATATCCACAATTCAATACAATCTGATCACTCAAATTCATGTAAAGTATAATTATATATATTAATTTTAAAAAATTAATTATTTTTTTGAATTATTTTGAAATAAATACTTTGTAAAATTGTGTATTTTCTCGAGTTTTAGGAGACATTAATATTGGTAATTTGTAGATATAAAAATGAAATATAGATATTATATTAATAATAAATATAAATAATGGTATATATTATATTAATTCATTAAATATAATACAAATACATCATTAATTTTAAATATTAATTTAAAAATTTGTAAACATCAAAGATAATAAGATGGCGTCATTACTATTATACATGGAATATTATACATTTTATCTTAAAATAATAATTTATATTTCAAACTTTAAATGCTTCGTGACCAAAGGTAAATATTTTTTTATAAATATTTGTAATACATATTATACTAAAATATAGATATGTATTATATTTTATATGAAGGATTAAAAATTGAATCGAACGAACCGGTCTACTGTGCAGTGTACACTATACTGTACACTATATTGTACTCTACACTGTACGTATATAATGTGTATGTTATAATATGTTCAAATGTATTATCTTGATTTGCGGTAATATTTAAAGTTAAATTGTCAACAAGTAAATTCATATATATATATATATATTTATATATATATATATATATTTTAATGGTAATTGTTCTACTATTTTATACATTATTGTAATAATAAAATAACTATTTATTTAATTTAATTTAAAAATCGCGAATTAAATCAATTTCACATACGACTAAAATTAAAGTGAAAAAAGCGTGTAAATGTCAAAGGTTATGATATTGTAAACACACGATTGTTACATTAATCCGTAGAAGGGGGGTAAATCACGGTCGAACGATAGTGTGCGCACTATACTGCTGTGTGTAAGCCGCACACACGCACACCCGCACACTGTAGAACCTACACGCATATATACCGATATGTACGCGAGGATCTAATTTAGCCGCTCTCTCACACCACACACCACACACCGCGCACACTTCATCCCCTACTGGCAAGATAACATACTAATAATCCGTTAGTTTTCAAGTACTATAGGTACTAGTAGCTTCAATTTGATGATCAGGCCCAGTTATTTTGGGCCAAAGCCCAAAATAAAGAAAAAGGCCCAAAATAGCTTATTTTGGGCTTTTCGAAATCCTTATTTTGGGTTATTTTGGGCCTTTTATAAAAAACTTCAAAATACGTTAATATCAATCATTATTTATGATTCATATTATATATTTAATAACTATCATATTATTTACCATATATACTATTCTATTTTTGTATATTTTATAAGTTATCAATATATTTTATTTAATTTAAGAAATGATAAAATTATAAAAAAAAATACATTTTTAATTAGTATTATATAAAATGAGATTTATTTAATAATAATGAGTAATAATAATTCATTGTTTTTATAATAACTTTCGTTTATAAAAGTGATGATAATAGATTGTATTGCTTTGAATGAATCATACCTTTAAGGTTAATTTTACTTACATTATTCTTATAATTATTTTTTATATATTTTGGTATAACAAAATCTGACTCCATAGCAGATGTTACAGGAATAAAGGTTGTTATGCTACTGACAAATTATTTGTATTTGTTATATTTAATATCCTTCTACGCATCTGCGAAATTTTTAATTAATAATATTATTAGTTCTGGCTCATTTTCATATTCTTTCGTAAAAAAATATTTAGTCTGTCTATTGAAAACACTGCCAAACACTTTTCCTTATATATTTACAATGCTTTGTTAGTCGATCATATCTTGGCTATTATGTGGTGAATTGTTAGAATTTCTTTCAACCGATATTAATAAGTAGAAGTTTCTTTTGTAGTTTTAATATATTTAATAGCAATATTTTGATAAAATAAATGTAGTTGAAATGTATCAAAGTGAAACAAATTATCATTCGTATACGATCCAATATCAAATTTATAGTATATATTAATAACATAATTATCATATATAGCCAGGATTTTTCAGTTTTGTTGTTGATATTTTGATCAAAAAAACCATGTTTTATTTGGTTTTTTTGGTTATTTTATAAAACATTATTGTAAAATAATATATTAATTTCAATACTAATAATATAATATAAATTAGTATGAATATTGTTAATAATAGTGCTGCCTGGAGGGAAGTGTGAGTTACATAATTGTTCCGTTTTTTTTATTATGTTTTTTGTTTGGTTTATTCGGTTTTTTATATAAAATAATTGAATACTAATTTCAATACTATAGTATCATTTAATATTTGTATTAAAATTTGTAATAATAGTATAGATTATGTATATTATATAAAATTATTCATTTAATAAACATGCCTGGCCGAAAGAAAATATAGAAAGTATTTACTGAAATAACTAATAAATATGTGTATAAATTATATTATAGTAGATATAATACTTTTTATTATAATATATATATATGAAATATCTAATAATAATTATAGAAGTATTTATTACAAATAACATTCATTATAAATACGTATTAATAAATATTATTATATAGTTAAAAACCAATATTTTTCACACAAAAACTAAATAAACCGCAAAAAACCAACAAATCTGTATATACCATATATAATATAGGTTAGCAGAAAATCCACTTAAAATGTATAACAAATATAAGCCATATTATGTGAATATAATAAAAAAAATTATAAAGCTGATAATGTCCTAGTTCTTTATTATAAATTCATTGTTTAAATTAAATGTATCAATTATTTCTATTGTATAATCCGCAATTGAAAACTAATACACTACAATATTATTAAAATTTATTTAATTTAGAAAAATTGTAAACTTATAATTTTTGAAAGTAGTTACTAAATTATTAATGATAATTATTTCTTCATGGATTGTCGAATTAAGATTCTGTAATTTTTTAAATGTTATACCAGTTCTTGTCGAAATAAAAAAAGTATTAAATATTTCCAAAAAAACCTACCATTCCTTATTTAATAAATTAATATATTCCTTATAAATTCCTACTAATTGATTCTATCACTATAAATCAATTGTATATAGATGAATCAAATGTGTATTATAATATTTAATATCTATATAACACTTAAATGAATATATTTATATATTCAAATACTTATATTTCAATATAAATAATATTCAGGAAAAGAGAAAAATATGAAATAATGTGTGCCATCATTTTAATGATTAAAATTGAGAGATATTGATTATAAAATTATATTATATATATATATTCATTATTATGATAACATTAATGATATTCATAATTATGATAAAATATACAATAATAATGATTTTCATTTTGAAACAAATAGATAAATGAAATAAAATAAATATAATTCACAAGACAGATTAATATACAATTAATATAATTGTTTACATGCTTTATACTGAACATCCCTTATATATTTTATATATATGTATACATTTAATACTTGTTAGCCCGTTAAGTTGTTTAACAACTATATTAAAATTAAATATAATTAGTAAAGAGTAGGAGAAAAAGTAAAAAAGCCCAAAATAAAGTAAAAAGCCCAAAATAAGTTATTTTGGGCTTTTCAAAATTCTTATTTTGGGCTTTTTGATTTTATTTTGGGCCAAAGCCCAAAATAACTGGGCCTGATGATGATGTATGTGTGTATGTGTAATACACATTATGTATGTATGTGTGCGACGCACACTGTGCGTGGGTGCGTGTGTAATGTGCTACCTCTATAGTATATACGTATAGCCGCCCTACACTAGTCACGTGAGTGTGTATGCCCCCTGCATAAGCGTGACCTATAAGGACTGAAGCTGTATTTACATGCACACGGGCACACTTATATTAACGTACCGTATGCGCTTATACGTGTGTGTGTACGTATGTGTGTGTATGTGTGTGTGTACGTGCGCATGACTCAACACGCATGCGCACGGCACTAACTACTGACCCTAGTGGTCATCACTGATGACTCATCACTGTCCGTATTCAGACCACGTGACTTTAGTAATGGTGTAACACATTCGCTGTATACGTGTAACATCATTATACATGTTCATCCTGTATATATATAGGTTATATATACTTGAATATAATCATGCGATATATATCGCATATGTATACATATGCATTTCTATAGGTTACTGTGGTATATTATTATCAAATCACACATACATATATGATATATCTGATATATATATATATTTAAGTATGGCATATATTATATATATTTGTATATTATTTTATTCATATATAATGTTACCTTAATTCATTAAATTAATATACTTATATAGTACATTATTATTTAGAGATTGAGGATTTATTTATAATTTCTATATTTAAGTTATTCGTTTTAATTCTATTATTAAAATAATAGAGCTGACTGTTTACATTTTCATAATTAGTTTGTTTAGGAGGAATTGTTATAATCATTGGAATATGTCAAGGAGTAATGATCATTGTTAACGACTACTATTTTCTGTATTTAAAATATTGGAGTTATTAAACGATCCTGTGGCATACCTCTGGATCATTTACAATATTGCACTTGACGATGCCACACCATATATAACTAGGTATGTATTGGTATCTAGTTTGCCCCATAAGGATCACATGGGATGTCGTGAAACTACTTTCGATGATAACAAGGTGTCATATATGATGAAATATCAATCATTAATTATACATAATTGATAATACTAATAATATTTTATTTGTAAATAGGGGAAAGTCTCCGATTACCGACCTCTAAATGATTAGTTGTAATAACTTATTCAATATTAAATAGATTTATTTGAAATTTTGTGATTTGAGTAATATTATGGCAATGAATAATGTGGCTATTTTAAATTTTTGATATAATTATATTTACAAGAATAAACAGGGGTGTCGGTAATCGGATATATGTGCCTAATACCGACACCCTTCCCCTATTACCGACGCCCTAAAATAATCGTGGTATAAATAATTGTAGTATTATAATTTCCAATAAAAATAGTAGATATACATAAATATAATTAATTATAACATGACGTAATTTATTTATTAATGAATTTATGTTTTAATAGTAATATTAAATTTAAATTTAAACTTTATAGTAATTATATAAAAATTGTGTATATTATTATTTAATATTTATTTATTAATCAATATGTATATAAATAACTGGAATCATGAATCCTAAATATATGTCAATGATACACAAACAAGTTATAACATAATTTAAAGTAAAATACGGATATATTTTGATTGAATATTATAAATCACATGGGGTCAGTATTAGGGTAATTTATGGGGTCGGTAATAGGAAAATCATATGGGTTGCTATAATTAAGATATATTGGTTAATAGTTATTCAAATTAAATTATTTTTATAATAGTTATAAACATTTTATTGATCTACAATATTATGCATAAAATTAAGTTTTCTTTTAATTAATAAAGTATTTACAATGATTTAAAAAAAGTTATTATTCAAATATTTAAAAAGTAAAAACAGAATATAACATGTTATCAAATAACAATTGTAGGATTCAATATTTATTTAAACAAAATACTTATTCATATTTATCATTAAATTACTAACAGTTCATATATATATAATTTTTTGATAACTCTTATATTTACTGAGATACGAGGGGGGTCGGTATTCGGGGACTTTCCCCTATGCTATCCTTTTTAATGATATTTTCAACTTTTATTTATATTATTATAATTTCAATCAATTGATTTTGTTAGATATTATATTTATCTAATATTTAATGTATAAAATACTCAACAAGTTATATAGTATATCTATATATTGTATGTGCTGATTATATAATCGTTATCTGTCGTTATCTATGCGATAATTAGCGGTTAATCACAATATCAACATCCGGGATATCATCCAATCACGAACTCCTCTCTCTCTATCTGTATGGCGATAATCGCTATGGGCGTGGTCTAACGTAGTGGGCGTTACCATGGGCGTATTGCGGAATCGATATACTTGCGGTGTATATACACAACACCTATAGACATATATGCATAATATCATTAGGCATTATATATATAAAGGGGCAGTCAACACAGTTTAAATGTCGGTTGTCATCTTACATCACAAACTTTGAAATATTAAAATGTATTGTTACAGTGCTAATTTAATTGACTTCTTACCTAAACCACAAAGACCTATACAGCAAATTAAGGTCCTCTGGAAAATAATATCAAAATACGGTATCTAGATTCCATCTTCAATAGTCTGCAACCGTCTACTATATCAGCAAGACTACATACACGCATACACGCATACACTTATTAACGCGCACAGGTGACAGTTCCAACATTCGCAGAGAAGTCCGTATCGTTACCTCGCCCCCGATGTACTAGAGTTCAGAGGTCATAGAGTTCAGAGGTCACACGACTAGCGAGTCACCGACCATCGCTATAGTTCTTCATATGAGCTCACTGGTCATCACACGAGAAATACGTCGTACCCAGCTGATCGTCTCGTAAACGCCGACTATGTATTCATCTACTTCTGAGTTAACGGCATTTTATATAATCAAGTGTATTACCTTGACACAATATGTCGACTAATATTGATATCTATTGCAAGCTAATTATCAATTTTATGCGAATATTTTTATTATAATTATTGTAATTATAGTATAAATAAAATGAAATATAATTAATACTACAATTTCAATGCATTTCGAATTCAAAATCTCTGAGTCAATCAGCTATCAGATTATACAGCCATATTAGTATTATATTACATATATATATATATATATATATATATATATATATATATATATATATATTAATATAATAATAATTATTATTATTAGTATTATTTATTAGACATTTTTATTTATGTATATGCATATACTCAATATAAATAATAATAATTATTATTTCTAAAATGCCTTCATATAATAAATATACTTTACTATTTAAGTTATATTTGTATATATGTTATAAATAATATTGAAGTGACATGAACAATACATCATACAAAGTTATATTATTTATTATTGTTAATAACGTGTGTGTATGTATTTAAAATGTTTATCAATTGATAAACACAATTGAAAAAACATGGACCCCATTAGATAAACCAAGAATATCTCGCTTTTCTATTCACTATTCCACTGAATTACTTATTATATCATAATATTATTTTGTATTTTGTTATTCATATATTTTTTCATGAAATATCGAGAAATGATCAATTTAATATTTATTGATAATAATTTCTATGTTTATTTGTATTCAGATTGTTTTAATTACTGAAGTACCCAATTCAGATAAATATTCATGTAAGTTTAATCAGATAATGTTAACAAAAAAAAGAAATTATAATAAAAGATATATAAATATAGAAGATATATATATAAATATAAAACCACATTAGTATTAACAAAGTTCAGTGTGATTTGTAACGACAGGAATATAATTCTGAAATCAAAAATTCGACTGATACATTTACTCGTGAGTTCTATATTCATATACGCATGTGAGATATAGTCAATCACTAAATTACTTCAAAAACGAATTTAAGCTATGGACTAAGATGCCTTAGAAATTAAAAATGTTAAAGATCATATATAAAGATAGAATTACCAATATTGAAGTGAGAAACAGAATACTCCGATCTATCGGCCCACATAAGGACCTACTAAAGAAAGTTAAGGATAGGAAGTTACGATGGTATGGACATGTATGTAGCAACAACAATTCGATATCGAAAGTCATATTTCAAGGTACCGTAAGTAGAACAAGAAAAATATGACGTCCAAGGATGAAATTGTCTTAACATATACAATATTGTACAGTCCACAATCCTTATTAATCCAATCCTTGGTAATAAATCAGGTAATATATATATATATATATATATATATATATATATATATATATAAATAATATACTAATAAATCATGCGAATATGAATAATATATGACATTCATTATGAAATATAATAATTCGTTGACTTATTATTTACATTATACGAATACATCCCCTGAAGTAGTTATGCAGTAGGTGTATTCATTTCAGTGGTTCGTGTAAAACGCCTCATTTATTATTAGCGTTTACACACACTCGCACACTTGTGGGGTTGAGGTGTGCGGTTACTAAGGAAATTATAATCTAATTATATGTGACGGGCTATCCACTTATAACATAGGACATACAAACATATCATTGACCACACCAACTTAATATACGTTTTATATATATATATATATATATATATATATATATATATTATGTATACATAATGCATATTTCGTACATATATTTAAATCGTTTTTAAATAAAATTATAAATTATTTCAGATTTTTTAATTAGATTTTATTATTCATTTAATTTTATAATAATAATTAAATAACAACTAAATAGAAAAAATAATAAATATTTGTAATATAGATTTATTTATAATATTTATAATATAATAACTTCCTATAAAAGTAATACTTTTTTCAATATAGATATACATTTATACATGTATTAATATTATGTTAATACCCTAACATATAATAGGGTGGAACTTTTGGGAAATGAAAGGTAAATCATGACAAATATTAAACTTTAAATTATAACAATTATATTTTATTTTAAATATTCAAATAATGTTAATAATATTACAATGAATCTTTACCTATATATATAGGTAAAAAAATTGTCTATTTACCATTACCATAACATCCGATATTAACTGCGGAGAGGATAATGTTTGGTTAAAGTAATTAGATAACTAAGGATTGATTGATATGAATATCAATTATAATTATATAGTTATTTGATATATATATATATATATATATATATTAATTAAGTGGGCATAATATATTGAATAGAATCATAATTTAAATAGAAATAAACGAAATTATATGAAATATTGGCTAACCAGACATACAAAATTCTAAAAACTATCTCTAAAATATAGTCTTCATGTAGCCTATTAATATATATATATATATATGTATATAGTTATATAAAAAGATTATAAATCATATCAAACATTATATCTCAAATTAAGAATTATAGATTAATAAATCAAAATATTTTGTTGATAATATAGAAGAATGAATAGGTGGTATTAAACTAATAATGAACTATAGGTATATATATATATATATATAGTATATAATATAATTAACATATACATAAATATATACCAATAATACATTAAAGAGAAATTCTAGTAAATATATGATTGCATAACGTTATCCAAATATCTATAATCCTTAAGGAGTAACGCTGATGTCATTCAACTACATCTATTTACGCAATCGTAAAGTAGTTCGGCTAGTTAAGAAGCGTTTATGTCCCAAGCTACCCTATAATCTACTATGCGATGATTCATCTTTTGATATCGATAGTCTACCAAGTAATTAGAGAATAACAAACTGGTGGAGTTTGGGTGGTGTGTATGTAGGTATGTAGGAGGGCGGTTTAGGGGAAATTCTCCTAATACCGACCCCCTCTCGTATCTTAGTAACTATAAGAGATATCAAAACATTTTATATATATATAAACTGTTAGTAATTTTAGGATAAATATAAATAAATATTTAAAAAAAAAAAAATATTCAATCCTACATTTATTATTTGATAAAATGTAATATTCTGTTTTAACTATTTAAATATCTGAATAATAACTTTTTTTTAAATCATTGTAAATACTTTATTAATTAAAAGAAAACTTAATACTGCACATAATATTTTAGATCAATACAATGTGTATAACAATTATAAATAATTTAATTTGAATAACTATTAACCAATATATCTTAATTATAGCAACCCATATGATTTTCCTATTACCGACACCCTAAATTACACTAATACCGACCCCATGTGATGTATAATATCTAATCAAAATAGATCCGTATTTTATTTTAAATTATGTCGTAAGTTGTTTTTGTATTAATGATATATATCATATATAAATATATACCATGTATAAATATTAAATAATAATATACACTATTTTAATATATATTTAATATAATAATTACTATAAAGTTTAGATTTAAATTTAATATTACTATTAAAACATAAATTCAATAATAAATAAATTGCGTGCATGTTATAATTAATTATATTTAAGTATCTACTATTTTTATTGGATATTATAATACTATAATTATTTATACCATGGTATACCGTGCATGATTATTTTAGGGGGTTTGTAATAGGAGAAGGGGGTCGGCACATATATCCTATTACCGACCCCCTGTTTATTCTTGTAAATATAATTATATCCAACATTTAAAATAGCCACATCATTCATTTCCATAATATTACCCTAAATACTAAATTTCAAATAAATATACTTACTATTGAATAAGTTATTACAAATAATCATTTAGGGGTCGGTAATCGGTGAATTTCCCCTATATGTGGGTGGGTGCGTACGAATATATGTGTGTGTATGTGTGTATGTTTGTTTGTTTGATTGTGTTCATGATTGTAAGTGTAGATATATATTTATGTTTTAGGTGAGTAGGGGAGGGAACTGAGTATACTACTCGCCACTATAGTGGCCGATAATTTACATGCCTCAGAATATTTCTAATATATCGATAAATACTGATTTATAAGATCTTAGTTTTTTTAAACCTAATGATTTAAATTTAAAAGGCATTCAGTTCCGTCTACTCAGTAACAATATGTTTAATAGAGTTTGGTGGAATGGTTTTGGATTTATCTTATATTTATTGGAATGGAATTCAATTTATAGGGGACATACATTGTAAAGATTTAAATCAAAATCTATTTTAATTTAGTTATATGTGTTTAATCTTATAAATAGAGTAGGTCTAGGCCTATGTGTATGTATGTGCGTATGTTTATATGTTCGATCGCGTGCGTATATGTGTGTAGTAGTAGTATAATTTATTTCATCACAAAAATGAAATGTTACATTGTTCGGTAGTGAGCTATAAAGTTATGGCGACATCCATAATAAAAAATGAATAAAATAAAATATTATTAATAAAAATAAAGAATTGTGCTATATTGTAGTAAAGAACATCATACATATATATATATATATTAAAATATATTTCTTCAGTCTTTTCCGGAAGATTGAAATTGACTGATGATTACATGTAATTATAGTAAGCTTGTATACACACATATATGTGTGTATGAATTTATGTTTATACATATATGTATACACATATGCATACACATACGCACACACACACATATACAAACAAATATACACGAAAATACGCACAAACAATTATAAAATATCATGATTATTAATATGATTGTTTATATTAATATTTATGTGGACATTTAGATTATATCAATTACACGCATATATATATATATATATATATATATATATATATATATATATATATTGCGTATAAACACATACGTATACAAAATGATAATTGCATGTTAATCGCTTGTCGAATCGGTTAAATAAAGTAATCAAACATAACTACCAAACCTACTCTACTACTACTAGCTCACCCTGGCGAGTAAATAAAACCTCTGACCACCTCTCAGACCCTATCGGTCAAGCGATCGGGGGGTATCACGTGTCTTACTACCGGTCACAGCGCTACTACACAGGGATTATCGTAGCGCTCCACCCCTCTTTAGTGCTATCTACGAGATGCCATACCGTGACGTATATGCCCCTCAACGCCACGCCCCCTCCACCGCTCTATAATCATTGCGTAACCAATGTAAACAAACCGTATTCACTTCAATAGAACGCTGGCTGGTAATGTGTTTAATATAGCGCTCGGTTTACCCGAGAGAGTTAACTATACTAATACTACTACTACTACTACTACTACTACGTGGGTATACCATGTAGTTCTTATATCGGTGTATAAGGGGGTTACCATGAGCTTTATTTATGTTTATCTACCATCTGTGTATTTATATTCTTAAAGTATTACTTCATTATCGCTAACTAAATGTTGTTATAACTTATTATGTATTTAATAATTGTGTATCTAAATAAATAATACAATATATATTTAAGATCATACTTTATTTGATTATAGTTTTGGGCATTAATATATAATATACATATAACTCTATTTACATTTAATTAATATAGAAGATCAGTTTACTTTATTTCATTACTATAGAATATATTCAGTAAGTGCAATAGTATTTAATATTAGCATGTTTTTTAATATATTAATAACTAATTATACTTATTATTGCATTTACCGTTGTTAATCATTACATCACAATCCATAATTAATATTACTTAATAGATTAATAAGTAATCATTATTTAAATATACATTAATATGTATTGTATATAAAATAATATATAAATGCACTTTTAAATATAAATCAATAAATATGTTCCAATGACCCTTGGGATAATATGCTTATGCGCAACATCTCACTGTGTAATTAAACATCCAATATATTAATACTAATTGTAATAACAATAATAATAATAACACAATTAAGGCAATTAATGGGAACTCAATGTATCTATTTAATAATATAATTTGCTAAAAGATGTCGATAATATTGTCAGTGGTTATCGTAAACATGTATTAGTCTTCATGTTACAACTTATGTACTATTATCCTACTAGTACTCATACTAGTGGTAACACCTATAGGTATATAATATATATATATATATATATTACCATTAATTATTATTAATCACGACAGGTATACCCATAGACTCTATATGCGACACTTAACATTACTAGATATGTAATGCAGTTAGACACGGTAGAATCAACTTTAGCTTCAGTTGTACATCAGTTGTTATAAGTATATTATCAAAGCTAAAGGAAAAACATTAATTCGCAAAATCATTGATACTATAGTATAATTGATGATAACATTAAATAGTTTTATTCATAATTAATAATAATAATAAAGTATAATAATTAATATGATACCATATATGGTAACTTGCACGTTTATGTGTAAGTGAATTTAACTTATTATATATAATATATATAGATTATATACAAATGTTTGCCTTCTATACTATCATACTAATACATGGGAGGTCCTCGCTAATACGCGCTTGGATATATTAATATAATATATATATATATATATATATATATATATATATATATATATATATATCCATAAATATAGGCATATAATGTATGCACTTATATTTGTTGAATGATTGTTAATGACAAAAGTCCGAAATTATATTATTATATTATATCAATACAAAACTAAATTATTAAAATTAACCATGGCAATAAAATTATCAAATACCCGTCTTCTGAACGTGGTACCTTCGGTAATAAAACCCCAATCTTACCCCTGAGTCTTTGCTTAGATAAATATTTACGTTAAATTAAACAAACTAATCGTTTGGTTGCAGCGCTTTGTACTTTTGTAATCATGAAATATCTTATAATATGTATATTAATATTGTGTATTCTAGTTAATAACTAATGAATTTATATAAATATTTGTTTATATATATAATATGTAATACTATTGTACCTACCCTAAAAAAAACCAAAACCAATTATAATTGAGATCTATTTATATACAAATATATTAATTTTCAAATATTATTCTATTAAATATAAACATCTTATTACCTTATAATATTAAATAAAATTTGATATACATAATCGTTAGAATTAGGTATTATTTTCTATATGAATCCTATACATTATAAATATCTCGTATATTAGATACATATGTTAACTTAATTTAGAAAAAGATAGATAGTAATACCCTAATAAATATAAAACAATAATTCAATACTCGTATTAAAACAGATATATCCGCCCCAGCAGCAAGCTGTGATATCTCGCCAAACTTGTTATACACATATCGTGTTTCAAAGCGCTTTTAGCGATGCGATTAGTTATAAATGTAGTCGTGTGTTTCCGTATTAATAATGCTGATATCGCATTAATCTATTTATAGAATAAGTTTTAATTACTCGGGTTTGTTTTATAACAAATAGATTAATAACGCTAGTATTCTTATCAATATCACATGATATATACATACTTTATATAATACATTATCGTATATTATATTGATATTAATTATTATTATCAGTATTATTATTATTATTATTAATAATAATATATTTATCTTATTAGATTAATTTTATTATAGAATAATAAAATAAAAAGTAAAATATTAAAAATGTTCTATATATATAAATAAACAGTGAACTTTTGTAATATTTGCAAACATATATGACCTTATAAGGAATTACAAATATATATTATGATTATGATGAATGTGTATTTAATGTTTTTGTACATAAAGTATATTATACTATAAAGCTTTATACTATAGTATAAACTAATATTAAACTATAGTTTAAACTAATATACTAATATATATATATATATAAATAAAAATAATACAAAATAATAAAAGTGGGTAATAAAGATATAAAATAATAAATAAATTTAACAAAAATAATAACCTAAAGTAAAATTACAAATTAAAATATTATTAAAAATATATTATTATTTATAATATATTACATAAATTAATAATGAATACTTATTAAGGTACGTTTTTTAATATATTTTTTAATTAAAATAGATAAACCTATAATGGAATTTTAACAGCGATTTAATTTAATTAGTAACCCCTTCACTCGTGCGGGAAGAACATAATAATACGATAACAATTTAATAATAATATACATTGAATATAATACGGACACAAATAATAAGTGATATAGAGGAGTGTCATATATTATAGACTGCATTGGTATAGTGAGGTGTTATATTAGATAATATATAAAATACATTAACAATTGTAATATTTAAAATTGAATCATATGGATTGTATTATTATTCATTACTACAATTATTAATTCATATTTTTAATAAATTATAGTATTAATTTTGTTTCTTTGCAAGTATAATGATTTTGTAAAATATTATCGATTTATAAATGATCTAAATTTATAAAATATTACATATATATATAATATACACATTAACAAATATATATATATAATTTAATTTCCCAAATTTACATAATTTTTCTTCCTGATATTCTAAATAAGAAAATGATAATCGTGTATATATTCCCACCCTTCATATGTAATACAGTTCACATATATCAACCATATATATATATATATGCATATGTATATAATATACACTATGTACGAAATACTATATACAATACTAATAATGACTATAGCTATTATCTACTGCGTTCGATAATTACGCTCGCTAATTGATCCAACCGATTAAACTTTGGGCTAGATAACACTAGTGGCGCCCCCATCACATTATCATCACGTGGTTAGCAGTGACGTCACCGGTGACATCATCACTACTAGTGCTATCAGTGAAGGATGGGGGCAGACTTGTCCTCCCAGTCTCCTTATCTCCCTCGGAAGCCACACCACGGTGATAAGGAGGAATACACGTGACCAGACTTGATAAGGCACACCCATATACGAAATACTTAGTTAATATACTCTATTTAGTAAATCATATTTGTATATACATCCATTAATTGTTTGTTATTTTAATAGATTTTATAAAACAATGTACAACCTATATATATATATATATATATATTTAACTATACACACACACATATATATATATGTGTGTATATATATATATATATATATATATATATATATATATATATATATATATTTAACTATACACACACACAAACATATATATATATATATATATATATACAGTGAAAGCCGCTTACATCGACATGGTTGTGTACGCTCCAAAAATGTCGATATAGGCGGATTGTCGATATGAGCGATAGGGGCATAGCACTAATGATGTATAACGCATTAGTTTATTTATAATTAATTGTATGTAATAATATAATATATGCATATATAATATAATAAATAAAAAGTGTAATTACATGTTTATTAAATAATATTAATATTATTAATATTTAATAACTAATTATTTACACATCCATCGCAATTCAATCAAAGAATATATTAAAAAGTATTACTTAAATGTAGGTAAATGTAGTAAATTACCTATATATTATATTATAGTATATTAGAGTATATAATATATAGTATAACATAATATATAGTATATATTATATTTAACTATAAAGTAGGTTATACTTAAATACATAACAAACAAATATCTCCTATATTAATACATTGTATACATAAAAGGACGCGAATCCCCTTAACCTATATAGTATACAGTGTATATGGTATACTATAGTCAGTGATGGGCAGGATCGCGATAATTATTCGGCGATCCTAGATCGGCTTATTTGATTCACGATCTTTATATTTATAAGAATATTTGTCTATTTTATTATTTATGTTTTTGATAGTTTTATTTATAAAGTTATATGGTTATATCTTATTTTAAAATTATTGCATGCATGTATATATGCATACTATAGTATACTATTAGTTTACATATTCGAAATACAATGATGTATAATAGATGATATTTAGACATATTGTATAATAATGAATTACTTTATTAAATATAACATATGATATAGAAAAAAATAAAAAAAACATAATGGAAACTAATGACGTAACAATTCGAGATGCGACCTGTTAGAAAGTTACGCCAATACCTTTGATACTATTGATATTATGATCAGAATCTATTTTAAGAATTGTTAATTATAATTGAGCTCATATACCTGCATCTGGTGATGCAATGCACCACCGACTTGTACTCGATAAAGATAGTTGATCCTACAATGTATGTATATAGCATATAGTAGTTTATAGTATTACCATGCAATAGTGTACTATAATACAATATATTTAAATATATATATAGTATTACTTATAATGAATAACATGATATTGAGATATAAATTTAATATAAATATATACCTATACAATGAGTCATATATGACTATATGACACCTATAGGTGTTAGTACGTAATAGTGACGCCAGTAATTAAGGGTACTATACACTACTGATACAATAATATATGAGTACGGATTATATAGTTCATTGTTACTTTCCTACTTTTTACTTATGTTAATGTTTTGATATTTGTATATGATAAAAACTATGTATCAACAACTAAGTAAAAACTTTGTATCTCTCGCGTACTTTAGTATTATAAAACTATAATATCATAATTAATTTTATTTAACATAAATAGAAATTAGTATTAATACCGATATACAAGTATTGTATAATATACAATATGCAATATGTTTATATAACATGATATAATATATTATAGCATATTACATTATATATGATACATATTTGCAGGCGTATCTAAATATTGACCAATTACGTAAGATATTAAATATCATGTTATTTATAGATACACTGACGATATTGAGTAGTATGGGAAGAGCAATGAATATTATGGGAATACTTTTCATACAAATTAAAATTTGTAAATAATTTGTTTTATAATCAAATTTGTCGATATAAGTGGATTCAATTCCAAATATTACCTTATAAATATGTCGATAATGCCGAATTATCGATATAAGTGGATTGTCGATGTACGCGGATTAATTTACATGTAAATAGGTGTAAATCCAACAAAAATATCTCGAAATATCGATGTAGCCGAATTATCGATGTACGTGGCTGTCGAAGTAAGCGGCTTTCACTGTATATTAAAAATTAATCTGCTCTAATATAGCTCAGTTGGCTAAGGCGTCAGATACACAAGCAGTAGAACTCGAGTTCGATCGAACGAGGCTCGAGCCCGTACCATTAAACTATAGTTAATAATAAGTCTATAGACCTATAGGTCTTAATGTAATATATAGGAGGAAGTGATCTTATAGAATTGTGTATAAATAAATTAATAAGTGTGTATACGTGCATAAGTTCCTGTATGGCAGGATGAAAGTATACAAATAACAATAACACGAACACTAGCAATACATAATAGTAGGACATAATAATACATAATAGTACCAGTAATCGCTATATCATAATATAATGCGTAATGTAATAGCTGTAGTTTGCACTGGTGTTTACATATCTGTATGAGTCATTAGTGGTTTAGTATTGTCGTCATATCTATTTCATATATTTCATATATTAATTTGTTCATCACCAAAATAAAATAGCAATAACAATATATATATATATATATATATATACATATATATATAAATCTTAAATTATAATTTATAATATATATATATATATATATATATATATATATATATATATATACATATATATATATATACATATATATATATATATATGTAGTATAGTGTTAATAAACAAGTCAATACGGTTCGCGTTTCCAATAATCGTTTTATTCGAGGAGAGTCTTCGCCATGTGTTATCGTCGATACAAGATAATTATACGTCTGCTCGCTTCGACCGCTAGCTCAAAAAAGGCTCGTTCACCTTGGAACAATTCCAGATGTCACGCCCACAATATGTTAAGGGGCGTGCCAGAGAAATAATAATAATAATAAGGTTGGAGTCGGTAGCGCTCCAGAAGCAGGTCATATCGTGCAGCAGCTCGTCGGTCTCAGTCGTCGTCGTGGTCGCATGGTGAAGATCGGGATACGTGGTGACGGAATACGTGGTGGAGGAAATACGTGGTGACGGAATACGTGGTGACACACTACATAACATATATATTTATAAATTTTAGATTGTAATAAAAATACGAATTTTAGATCCATTTTATGAAAATATTATCATTATTAAAATTATATTCAATAGTACTATCTATATTCATTAGAGTATTATTTGGTATATGATGTAAACATACATGTGCCCATTACAGTATAGCTAGCTATTGTGTATAACTACATAATACAAGTAGTAAAGGAATCATTACTCACTTTATTGTGCAACCTACATAGATATCTATATAACTAACTTTCTATGATAAACTTATGAATAGTAATTACAAGTTAATTAGAAAATAATGTACGTTACACTCGATATATATAAATGTATGTATATTAAATAAATAGTATGTTTATTTAATAATGTTTATTATTAGATACTAATCATTCCTATATAGTATATACACATTATTACATATATAAACAATCTTACATTATCCAGATTACCAGATTAAATACGTTTTATATAACAAATGTAAGTATGTTAATCAAGGTAAGAAATGGTACTACATGTTCCCGTAGTAATAACATGTCGTTGTAAAGTGAGTTAGTGTACACGATGTATGCGAGTGGATACGTATTGGTAGTCGAGTAAACGAGGTATAAGCGAGTTATTTGAATGACCTTCTACAATTCAGAGTTTACAAGAGGAATCTAAGAAACGCGTCTACTCGGTTATTACAAAAGAGGAATTACAAGCTATCGAGATATGGAAAACGTTCTTTCAGTGTAGCTGCAGCCGATCTATGGAATGAGTTACCTTTAGATTAAGAACTAATGTCAATTATTCGTATTTTAAATCTAATTTATTGTTATTAATTCGTAAAAATTAATTTTATTATTTTCAACTGATTTATATTTTTATGTGTATTTTGTTATTTTATATTTTTTGTACACTATAGAGAACGTCTAACGTTATTTATGTGTCTAAATACACATTCATTCATTCATTCATTCATTCATTCATTCATTCATTCATTCATTCATTCATTCATTCATTCATTCATTCATTCATAAGAAAACGCAATCGGGATTTGGTATAACCCGCCTATTGCTAACTTGTGCGTTGAGTTATCGGAATAGTTCGTAGTAGGTTCCTGTGTGGGTTTAACCCAATTAAGTCGAAAATATAATTTACATGAGATGCATAACATATATGTGACATTTATTTAGTTATGCATATTGTATTTATAATGAAGATTATTATTTATAATTTTCTATTTTATCTTTAGTGACTAATAATGTTTATTTATTATTTGACTATATTTTGTATTAATTAAATTTATATTTAATAAAATATATTATATTATATAGGATAATATTGTATTTTACATAATATGACCAAATATTAAGGACATTCTTATAATAACCAACATAATTTGATTAACTAACAGTTATCAGCAATACAATCTAGGCCTAGTGTATCCAGGTACTTTGTGACGTCATCAAGACCCTCGTTGTGACGTAATCTTGCATAAAACAAGATATTACGTAATATAAATAATCAATACTAATGTGATTATATAAGTAATAAATAAATTATAATATATATATATATATAATACATGTATATTAAAAATAAATATTAATATTAAATATCATAAATTATATTTATAATTACAATGCATAAATAAAATTCATGCATAATTTATTTTATATATAATCGTATATTTAGAGTTTTAATAGTGGAGATTATATAATATATCCTATTATATATAATATATATTATATAGGATGTACCATATATTATAGAGCTATATATTATATGATTAAGTTACACTCTCTACATTGGTATTACTTTGATGTGTAATGGGGAATGGGAAACGGGTAATTTAAATATAATATGTAAGCACTAATCTGCTCTCATGTGAAATTTACATTGCGAATACGACCTTTTATATATATATATATATATATATATATATAGTATAACAAATTGATAAGACTGTACAGTTAACATGTATATTAACAATAGTTACATGTGATCATATATGATATAAGTATAGTTACACGGGGTGATCATCTGATAGAACTTACCTCCACGGAGAACACGTGATAGCGGCGAATACAGTGACTACAGTACATTCCTTAGATCACGTAATACGTCTCAACCACGTGACACGTCTCAACCACGTGATACGTCTCAACCACGTGACACGTCTCAACCACGTGATACGTCTCAACCACGTGGTGCGGCCCCGATATCTACGCGTGTGTGTGCGAACTGCACGTATATGTGTATGTTGTGTATGTATATGATACCTCAGGTAACTAGTTAGGTAACTTTAAGTTAATTCTGAGATATCGATAGGTATTTATTAAGGATTATATGTGTATAGGTTCAACTCTCGATATCTCAGAATTCAAGTGACCTAGCAACACTTCTGAGATATCGAGGATCCGAGATATCGATATGCTTATGTGTACACATGCGAGTAGATATAAAACAAACTTTAAATGATGAAATATCTGAGATATAAGGGTTATGATATATAGAGAGTGTATCGTATATAAATATACTATAGTATAACATATATGTTATAGGCCTACTATTATATACCTTAATGGCAATGGGTAATCTATTGATACCAATTTATTATTTATTATTTATGTTTCATGTGTTATGTATTATATTAATAATACTATTAATATAATTATAATTAATATAGTGATACAAATACAAATAATAACAATAATAATAATATTATTATTACAGATGTTAATGATATAAGTATAAAATAATATAAAATTATTTGTTTGTTATGTATTATTATTGCAATAAACCATGGTTTATGTCATTTTCAATATGATTTATTTGTAATATACATAATATTTGTATATATATAATATAATTAAAAATTAAAAATTAAAATATTAAAATATATAATAATATATAAAATATATTAATAATATATATATATATGTGTGTGTGTATATATATATATTAATTATAACAATTTAACAATGTATTATAGTTTTATTTTCGATTATTTTTTACGATATTTTATTTCTGTTTTCACTAATTTCCCATTTATTTTTATAATTTGTACACTATATTTATTCTTTATTTATATGTATTTCGTAATTATGTAAAACATTTTACATTATTATTTTTGTTCATTATTTTCATTTTTTTAATTTGGTATTATTCTTTGTTTATTTCAATAAAGTTTGTTATTTTTAGTAAAAATTGATACTTAAGCTTGATATATTTTTAGATTTTAATTTTAATATTTTATTATTTATTTATATTAATACATGATTATTACATATAGTTCTGTTAAGTTAAGTTAAGGACATGTTAAGTTTCATTATATTTTATTATATTTTTTATTTATTTGTATCATATATTTGTAAACAGGAAGTCATAACATTATTATTTATTTATTCTTATCTATAATGAAACTTTGCATGTTAATAAAGGGGTAATTGTCTCGATGAGCTAAATGGTTTCTATATTTACCCTAACATTGCTTAAATCTGATAATAAAATAATAATATATATTTGCTTAAATAAATTATGAATCAATGAATGAATGAATCAATAAATAATAATAATTATAGCATTACTACCCACAGCACTATATAAACAACACTATTTAATGAATTTATCCTCTGAGAATTAGCCACGCCCACTAATACGCCCACTAATCTGGAGGCCCAGTAACTAGGCCACGTGGTTACATTGTCCAGACCGGGCTGTGACGTCATAGCTCCTCTATCGTGGCGCCCCCTGGTAGTGAGGTGTTACGTGTGCCGCTAATTGCATAACCGATTACATAACATTGCGCCTGAGATCTTTCTTTTGTTAGCTTACCTTTGTTATTAATCGCCATAAGCATAACTCTGAACTATAGTCCGTAGTCTATGTGTGTGTGTGTGTGTGTGTGTGTGAGGATGTGTGTGTGTGTGCACTTATGTATGTATATGTGTATGTGCATTATATGCTCCCGTGTATATATATATACTAGGCGGTCGGGGCCCGGCTTCGCCCGTGATCGCGCGTAACGTTCACTTAATGATGTAATGTACTTGGGAATTTTTATTAATATGTTTATATAGGTACTATAACTTAAAATATCAATGACACATACACACATTTATCAATATGCTTTTATAGGTTCACTTGGGATGTAATGCAGCTAAAAAAAACATCCACAAATTAAAACTTAACCCAACCTAACCACAACAGTGAAAATATAATTGTATAGGCTCACTCTGGAAGTAATTCATATATAATTATAGAATATATTTTAGAAAAAATATTTTATAGACTCAATTAGGAAGTAATGCAGCTAAAAAAAACTACCAAAATTAAAACTTAATCCAACCTAACCACAACCATGAAAAGCTACTTTTATAGGCTCACTCGGGAAGTTATGCAGCTAAAAAAATCGACCAATATTAATACTTAACCCACCTTAACCACAACCGTGAAAATATACTTTAATAGGTTCACTCGGGAAGTAATGCAGCTAAAAAAATCTACCAAAATTAAAACTTAACCCAACCTAACCACAACCGTGAAAATATACTTTAATAGATTCACTCGGGAAGTAATGTAGCTAAAAAAAACCTACCAAAATTAAAACTTAATCCAATCTAACCACAACTATGAAAATAACTATATAAATAAAAATGCTTTTATAGGCTCACTCGGGAAGTAATGCAGCTAAAAAAACCACCAATATTAAAACGTAATCCAATCTAACCACAACTGTGTAAATATCCTAGGCTCACTCGGGAAGTAATGCATCTAAAAAAAACCTACACAAATTAAAACTTAACCCAACCTAACCACAACAGTAAAAATATACTTTTATTAGCTAACTCGGGAAGTAATGCAGCTAAAAAAAACCTACACAAATTAAAACTTAACCCAACCTATCCACAACTGTGAAAATATCCTTGTATAGGCTCACTCGGGAAGTAATGCAGCTAAAAAAAACCTACACAAATTAAAACTTAATCCAATCTAACCACAACAGTGAAAATATACTTTTATAAGCTCATTCGGGAAGTAATGCAGCTAAAAAAACTTCCACAAATTAAAACTTAACCCAACCTAACCACAACCGTGACAATATACTTGTATAGGTTCACTCGAGAAGTAATGCAGCTAAAAAAAACCTCCACAAATTAAAACTTAACCCAACCTAACCCCAACAGTGAAAATATAATTGTATAGGCTCACATGGGAAGTAATGCAGCTAAAAAAAAACCTCACACAATTAAAACTTAACCCAACCTAACCACAACAGTGAAAATATACTTTTATATGCTCACTCGGGAAGTAATGCAGCTAAAAAAACTTCCACAAATTTAAACTTAACCCAACCTAACCACAACAGTGAAAATATACTTTTATAAGCTCACTCGGGAAGTAATGCAGCTAAAAAAACCTCCAAAAATTAAAACTTAACCCAACCTAACCACAACAGTGAAAATATACTTTTATATGCTCACTCGGGAAGTAATGCAGCTAAAAAAACCTCCACAAATTAAAACGTAGCCCAACATAACCACAACAGTGAAAATATACTTTTATAAGCTCATTCGGGAAGTAATGCAGCTAAAAAAACATCCAAAAATTAAAACTTAACCCAACCTAACCACAACTGTGAAAATAACAATATAAATAAATATGCTTTAATAGGTTCACTCGGGAAGTAATGAAGCTAAAAAAAACCTACACAAATTAAAACTTAACCCAACCTAACAACAACCGTGACAATATACTTTTATAGGCTCACTCGAGAAGTAATGCAGCTAAAAAAAACCTCCAACAATTTAAAATCAACCCAACCTACCCACAACTGTAAAAATAACAATATAAATAAATATGCTTTATAGGCTCACTTGAGAAGTAATGCAGCTAAAAAAAACCTCCAAAATTAAAACTTAACCCAACCTAACCACAACATTGAAAATATACTTTTATATGCTCACTCGGGAAGTAATGCAGATAAAAAAAACCTCCAAAAATTTAAACTTAACCCAACCTTACCACAACTGTGAAAATAACAATATAAATAAATATACTTTTATAGGCTCACTCGGGAAGTAATGCAGCTAAAAAAAACCTACACAAATTAAAACTTAACCCAACCTAAACAAAAATGTGAAAATAACAATATAAATAAATATGCCTTTATAGGGATCACTCGGGAAGTAATGCATCTAAAAAAGACCTACACGAATTAAAACTTAACCCAACCTAAACAAAAATGTGAAAATAACAATATAAATAAATATGACTTTATAGGGATCACTCGGGAAGTAATTCAGCTAAAAAAAACTAACAATATTAAAACTTAACCCAACCTAACCACAACTGTGAACAATTACTAATAATCTAAATTCAATGACCACACACAGACATATATCAATATACTTTTATAGGCTAAACTCGGGAAGTAATGCAGCTAAAAAAAACTACCAATATTAAAACTTAACCCAACCTAACCACAACTATGAAAAATTACTAATACTCTAAAATCAATGACCACACAAAGACATATATCAATATACTTTTATAGGCTCACTCGGGAAGTAATGCAGCTAAAAAAAACCTCCAAAAATTTAAACTTAACCCAACCTTACCACAACTGTGAAAATAACAATATAAATAAATATACTTTTATAGGCTCACTCGAGAAGTAATGTAGCTAAAAAAACCTACACAAATTAAAACTTAACCCACCCTAACCACAACCGTGACAATATACTTGTATAGGCTCACTCGAGAAGTAATGCAGCTAAAAAAAACCTACAAAAATTAAAATTTAACCCAACCTAAACACAACAGTGACAATAACTATAACTACAAATATCAATGACCACATACACACATATATATATATGCTTGTATAGTCTCACTCGGTATGTAATGCATATATAATTATAGAATAGATTTTAGAAAAAATATTTTTTTATAAATCTATATTTTTTTCTTTGACCATATATGATGACATTTGACGACATAATAAAACCGAGATGGAAACCCTATTATTCATATTTTCATGATTTTTCTCATTTTATTACATGTATTTTCGTACTCCTAATCTGATGAATCCATAATTTATACGAAAATATTACCGGAAGTCGGTCAAATAGACTACTCTAAAATCATGTATTTTTCACTTTTTCGGCAATAGCTCGAAGAATATTAAACATAAGAAGTCCCAATTCATACAATTATATTCTATTTTAATTATCTATTTAATAAAGTTAAAATTATTGAAATCGAATAATTATTGTAGATTTTGATTTTTCACATCACCGTATCGTATCACATATGTTTAATAATTTATTTTTACATGGCGTAGATAGGAAATAATTAATATTAACTCGATATTACATATTAGTAAATTTCACCTCAATAATACGGGTAAAAAATTCCGATGCAACAGTTGTTATTTAAATATTCACACCGGAAGTACGATTTCGTAAATCTACGTAATGTATTCGAAATTAAAGAAACTCATTTTTACGAAATTATTTACCATCAAATTCTCCACGATAATGTTTGTTATTAAAAATTTGCGTCGAATTTAAATTTTTCGATTACGTAAATCGACTAAAAAATGACACTATTTAACGATTATTGGTATCGCGCGAATACATATTCAAAAAAGTAAATCATCTATTAAAACCCCGCTGCCCCACTTTATCACCTGTGGTTTTCCTTACGGAAAACGGATCTCGCGTTCGCGAGATCCTAATACTTACACACACAGACACACACACACACACACACACACACAGACATTTTCGCTAATATAGTATAGACTAGGCGGTCGGGGCCCGGCTTCGCCCGTGATCGCGCGTAACGTTCACTTGATGATGTAATGTACTTGGGAATGTTTATTAATATGTTTATATAGGTACTATAACTTAAAATATCAATGACACATACACACATTTATCAATATGCTTTTATAGGTTCACTCGGGATGTAATGCAGCTAAAAAAAACCTCCACAAATTAAAACTTAACCCAACCTAACCAAAACTGTGAAAATAACAATATAAATAAATATGCTTTTATAGGTTCATTCGGGAAGTAATGAAGCTAAAAAAAAACTACCAAAATTAAAAATTAACCCAACCTAACCACAACTTTGAAAATAACAATATAAATAAATATGCTTTTATAGGTTCACTCGGGAAGTAATGCAGCTAAAAAAAACCTACCAAAATTAAAACTTAACCCAACCTAACCACAACTGTGAAAAATTACTAATACTCTAAAAGCAATGACCACACAAAGACATATATCAATATACTTGTATAGGCTCACTTGGGAAGTGATGCAGCTAAAAAAAACACCAATATTAAAACTTAACCCAATCTAACCACAACTGAGAAAATAACAATATAAATAAATATACTTTTATAGGTTCACTCGGGAAGTAATGCAGCTAAAAAAAACCTCCACAAATTAAAATGTAATCCAACCTAACTAAAACAGTGAAAAGATACTTTTATAGGTTCACTCGGGATGTAATGCAGCTAAAAACTTAACACAACCTAACCACAACTTTGAAAATAACAATATAAATAAATATGCTTTTATAGGTTCACTCGGGAAGTAATGCAGCTAAAAAAAACCTACCAAAATTAAAACTTAACCCAACCTAACCACAACTGTGAAAAATTACTAATACTCTAAAAGCAATGACCACACAAAGACATATATCAATATACTTGTATAGGCTCACTTGGGAAGTGATGCAGCTAAAAAAAACACCAATATTAAAACTTAATACAATCTAACCACAACTGTGAAAATATACTTATATAGGCTCACTCGGGAAGTAATGCAGTTAAAAAAAACCTACACAAATTAAAACTTAACCCAACCTAACCACAATAGTGAAAATATACTTTTATAGTCTCACTCGGGAAGTAATGGAGCTAAAAAAAACCTAAGAAAATTAAAACTTAACCCAATCTAATAACAACTGTGAAAATAACAATATAAATAAATATGCTTTTATAGGCTCACTCGGGAAGTAATGCAGCTAAAAAAACCTACACAAATTAAAACTTAACCCAACCTAACCACAACTGTGAAAATAACAATATAAATAAATATGTTTTTATAGGTTAACTCGGGAAGTAATGCAGCTAAAAAAAACCTACCAAAATTAAAAATTAACCCAACCTAACCACAACTGTGAAAATAACAATATAAATAAATATGCTTTTATAGGTTCACTCGGGAAGTAATGCAGCTAAAAAAACCTACACAAATTAAAACTTAACCCAACCTAACCACAACTGTGAAAATAACAATATAAATAAATATGTTTTTATAGGTTAACTCGGGAAGTAATGCAGCTAAAAAAAACCTACCAAAATTAAAAATTAACCCAACCTAACCACAACTGTGAAAATAACAATATAAATAAATATGCTTTTATAGGTTCACTCGGGAAGTAATTCAGCTAAAAAAAACCTACCAAAATTAAAACTTAACCCAACCTAACCACAACTGTGAAAATAACAATATAAATAAATATGCTTTTATATGCTCACTCGGGAAGTAATGCAGCTAAAAAAACCTCCACAAATTAAAAAAATTAGCTAAAAAAATCACCAATATTAAAACTTAATCCAATCTAACCACAACTGTGAATATAACTATATAAATAAATATGTTTATATAGGTTCAATTGGGTAGTAATGTAGCTAAAAAAAACCTACACAAATTAAAACTTAACACAACCTAACCACAACAGTGAAAATATACTTGTATAAGCTCACTCGGGAAGTAATGCAGCTAAAAAAATCCTCCACAAATTAAAACTTAACCCAACCTAACCACAACCGTTATAATATACTTTTATAGGCTCACTCGAGAAGTAATTCAGCTAAAAAAAACCTCCACAAATTTAAACTTAACCCAACCTATCCATAACTGTAAAAATAACAATATAAATAAATATGAAGTTATAGTCTCACTCGGGAAGTAATGCAGCTACAAAAAAACCTCCAAACATTAAAACTTAACCCAACCTAACCATAACAGTGAAAATATACTTTTATAGTCTCACTCGGGAAGTAATGCAGCTAAAAAAATCTCCAAAAATTAAAACGTAACCAAACCTAACCACAACCGTGACAATACACTTTTATAGGCTCACTCGAGAAGTAATGCAGCTAAAAAAAAACTCCACAAATTAAAACTTAATCCAATCTAACCACAACTATGAAAATAACTATATAAATAAAAATGCTTTTATAGGCTCACTCGGGAGGTAATGCAGCTAAAAAAAACCACCAATATTAAAACGTAATCCAATCTAACCACAACTGTGTACATATCCTAGGGTCACTCGGGAAGTAATGCATCTAAAAAAAACATACACAAATTAAAACTTAACCCAACCTAACCACAACAGTAAAAATATACTTTTATTAGCTAACTCGGGAAGTAATGCAGCTAAAAAAAACCTACACAAATTAAAACTTAACCCAACCTAATCACAACTGTGAAAATATCCTTGTATAGGCTCACTCGGGAAGTAATGCAGCTAAAAAAAACCTACACAAATTAAAACTTAACCCAACCTGAACTAAACTGTTAAAATAATACTCAAAATATAATTTAACATACATACATATACATACATATATCATTATGCTTATATTGGTTCACTCGGGAAGTAATGCAGCTAAAAAAAACCACCAATATTAAAACTTAATACAATCTAACCACAACTGTGCAAATATCCTTGTATAGTCTTACTCGGGAAGTAATTCAGATAAAAAAAACCAACGTATCGTATCACCTATGTTTAATAATTTATGTTTACATGGCGTAGATAGGAAATAATTAATATTAACTCGATTTTACATAGTCTTGAATTTCACCTCAATAATACGGGTAAATAAATTACGATGCAACAATTTGTATTTAGATATTCAAACCGGAAGTACGATTTCGTAAATCTACGTAATGTATTCTAAATTAAAGAAACTCATTTTTACGAAATTATTTACCATCAAATTCTCCTAGATAAAGTTTGTTATTAAAAATTTGCGTCGAATTTAAATTTTTCGATTACGTAAATCGACTAAAAAATGACACTATTTAACGATTATTGGTATCACGTGAATACATATTCAAAAAAGTAAATCATCTATTAAAACCCCGCTGCCCCACTTTATCACCCGACGTTTTCCTTACGGAAAACGGATCTCGCGTTCGCGAGATCCTAATACTTACACACACAGACACACACACAGACAACTTCGCTCTTATAGTATAGACTAGGCGGTCGGGGCCCGGCTTCGCCCGTGATCGCGCGTAACGTTCACTTGTTGATGTAATGTATTTGGGAATTTTTATTAATATGTTTATATAGGTACTATAACTTAAAATATCAATGACACATACACACATTTATCAATATGCTTTTATAGGTTCACTCGGGAAGTAATGCAGCTAAAAATACCACCAATATTAAAACTTAATCCAATCTAACAACAATAGTGAAAATAACAATATAAATAAATATGCTTTTATAGGTTCACTCGGGAAGTAATTCAGCTAAAAAAACCTACCAAAATTAAAACTTAACCCAACCTAACCACAACTGTGAAAATAATAATATAAATAAATATGCTTTTATAGGCTCAATCGGGAAGTAATGCAACTAAAAAAAACCTCCACAAATTAAAACTTAACACAACCTAACCACAACAGTGAAAATAACAATATAAATAAATATGCTTTTATAGGCTCACTCGGGAAGTAATGCAGCTAAAAAAAACCTCCCCAAATAAAAACTTAACCCAACCTAACCACAACTGAGAAAATAACAATATAAATAAATATACTTTTATAGGTTCACTCGGGAAGTAATGCAGCTAAAAAAAACCTCCCCAAATAAAAACTTAACCCAATCTAACCACAACTGAGAAAATAACAATATAAATAAATATACTTTTATAGGTTCACTCGGGAATTAATGCAGCTAAAAAAAAACCTACACAAATTAAAACTTATACCAACCTAACCACAACCGTGAAAATATACTTTTATAGGTTCATTCGGGAAGTAATGCAGCTAAAAAAAACCTCCACAAATTAAAACTTAACCCAACCTAACCACAACTGTGAATAGATTTTAGAATAGATTTTATAAAAAATATTTTTTTATAAATCTATATTTTTTTTCTTGACTATATATATGAATATATTTAGCGAAATATTAAAACAGAGATTGAAACCCTATTATTCATATTTTCATGATTTTTCTCATTTTATTACATGTATTTTCGTACTCCTAATCTGATGAATCCATAATTTATACGAAAATATGACCGGAAGTCCGTCAAATAGACTACTCTAAAATCATGTATTTTTCACTTTTTCGGCAATAGCTCGAAGAATATTAAACATAAGAAGTCCCAATTCATACAATTATATTCTATTTTAATTATCTATTTAATAAAGTTAAAATTATTGAAATCGAATAATTATTGTAGATTTTGATTTTTCACATCACCGTATCGTATCACATATGTTTAATAATTTATTTTTACATGGCGTAGATGGGAAATAATTAATATTAACTCGATTTTACCCGTCCGTGAACTTTTTCTAATAATACGGGTACGAAAATTCCGATTTAAAAATTTGTATTCAGATATTCAAACCGGAAGTACCATTTCGTAAATCTACGTAATGTATTCGAAATTAAAGAAACTCATTTTTACGAAATTATTTACGATAAAATTCTCCACGATAAAGTTTGTTATTAAAAATTTGCGTCGAATTTAAATTTTTCGATTACGTAAATCGATTAAAAAATGACCCTATTTAACGATTATTGGTATCGCGCGAATACATATTGAAAAAAGTAAATCATCTATTAAAACCCCGCTGCCCCACTTTATCACCTGTGGTTTTCCTTACGGAAAACGGATCTCGCGTTCGCGAGATCCTAATACTTACACACACACACACACAGACACACAGACAGACATTTTCGCTAATATAGTATAGATATATATATATATATATATATATATATACATATATGTATACCTATAGGTCGAAAACCCCTACACATATAGGTACTAGTGATAGTTATGTTAATACGTTGTTTACCACCCATATAAATAGTTGTTATTTAGCTGTAGTTTAGTTATTGTTTAAATTAAAATCACGAATTAAATCTTTTTAATATATAACTTAAAACATAGTGAATAAATGGTGTACATATGAAAGGTTATGCTATCTTAAATGAACTTTCATTTCATTAATTCACAGACAGGCGAGTAAATCATGGCCGCACGATGGTGCGCGCACTCTACTAGGGTATGTAATCCGCACACTGTGTGTAAGCCGCACAGTCGCACAACTACCCGCGCACACTTACCGTTGTTATTATCCAGCTCGTTCTAATTGATGATTTAGCCGCTCTCTCTCGCACACCGCACACCCCACACACACACTTCATCCCTACAGGGGTAGGATACAACACTTGTAGATCCGTTACTTGTCATGTGATATCGGTGGTGGCCTATGCGCATAGCTATGCTTATAGTGACACCGTGTACGACACTGTACGCTTGTGCGCGCGACCCGTATATATGCGTATACGCATGCTCATGATTATATATAATCATATATGAAACGTTTTGTGATTCTTGTTTTCAGAAGTATACTTCTGCCTATAGGTAATTTATTGTATTATTGTATATATTATTTTAATATATTAATATAAACTTATGTTGAAATATTTATTCAGAATGGCTATTTTAGTTATTTGAACATAAATTAGAAGTGCATCGAGAAATATTAATATTTCAAAGTTTATGAGGTAAGATGGCCTATTATAATAATCACGATACATCTATAACAGTTAAGACTTTTTCTATAATGTACTTATCTATGGCGTAAGCCGTACATCTTAAAATAGGTGCCTGATACATGCGTCTTCAGAATTAAATATATATAATTTATATGTAGGGTGCTTTGTTGGTTAATTTCTAGTAAGTCGATAGACTTTTTATGCATTTTCATTACATTCATTAAAATCGTTACATATCATATATCATTTATATCATAATATGATAGGTATTTTTTATAATAATTGTGTGTAATATTAATATGATTTTTGTTACTATAATCAAAGATTTTGCGAAGCAAAGATATAACACTCCCTATGCATGCAATGTAATTTAGTAATATTCCCAACCGCTGCTAGCAGTAGTATCGAAATCACTGAAATAGATTTAGGTTCGGCTCTGTTTGCATACAACAATGTTTTCATTGCTCTATTAAATTACATGCAATATAAATTAGCTTTTACTCACTAAATATATACTTATAGCATTTAAAACATACATATCATATTTGTTTATTATATATTAGTAATGAACACTTAGTTTTCATCATATAAATATTAATTTAAAGCATATTATTTAACATTTTAAAAGTGTATAGTTAAATACGAATTTACATTATAAACAACACATAGTTCCTAAAAGTAACCCGCTATAGGTGGCACTGGGGTATTTTGTATACAAATTCGAATTACACGATTTCGCGTAAGTGTTATATATTTCCTTCAGAAAATGTTTGCTATAATCGTGTAACATATTATAATAATTATAATTATGAAATTAAAATTAAATTTCGTATGATTATTTGATTTTCATACGTTAAGCGTGTATTCATTTATTGACTTCATACATAATTAGATATAACATCTACATGTCTAATTAAATAATTGTATGAATTTCAAAATAATATTTAAATGTATTTATATAATACAAACTTGTAGAGAGTTATTCCTTCTGGATAATTACGTGTACTATTAGAACAACAGTCATCGATTAATTAAACATTTTTAAATATTTAAAATAATAGCGTTCTTATAGTTGTCGTAATTTAGAATTATATAATGTATTATTTAATCAAATTAAATGTTGTAATTATATTGCAGTATATAATATAAATTAATATAAATGTGTATTTATCTAATTAAGTTGTAATATTTAAATATTAGTAATGAAATTAACCTAGATAATGCTATTTAAAATTGTACTGTTACATTTCACATTTTAAATTACTCATGTAAAGTATTATTTTATGTAATTAAAGTTTTTTATTATACTGTAATTTATATATTTAATACAATTTAATATAAATGTTTATTTTGATATAATTTAAATACAATTTATAAACAAATTTAAAAGATCTAAGAATTTTAAAATATATCAGATAAAATATAATTTGAAATTACCTATATAAAGTATTATTTATCAAATTAAATGTTGCAGTTATATTTCGATATAAATATATAATATAAATGTTTATATTTATATAATCGAAATGCACATTATAAGCGTATATAGAAAAATTAAAACGATCTAAGAATTCAAAAGTTCACCGATAAATCGTAATTTAAAATTACCTATATAAAGTATTATTTAATCAAATTACGTAATGCAATTATAGTGCATTCTAAATATATAATATAAATAAATATAAATGTCAATTTTGATATAATAAAAATGCACTATATAAGCGTATATAGAAAAAATTAAAGCGATATAAGAATTTAAAAATACACCGATAAATTGTAATTTAAAATTACCTATATAAAGTATTATTTAAGCAAATTACGTGTTGCGATTATATTACATTATAAATATATAATATAAATAAATATAAATGTTTATTTTGATATAATCGAAATGCATTTTATAAGCGTATATAGAAAAATAATCCAAATGTATGTAAAAAATAAATATTATTTATTTAAATATTTGTTATGAAATATCATGTGTCACGTGATGTCGGCCATCTTAAGTTTACAACAATTAAAGATCAAAAATCCCCATTCCAGGCACCATGTATGACCAATAATTTAACGTTGGCAAGATATAGCAATACCGATCTATGTAAACTATAAATCTATGCATACGACAAATATAACACATCAAGAAGACTTGACCCATTGGAAAATGATATCAAAATCCAATATCGAGATGCAATATTCGAATCACTGACATTCGTAGAGAAATGTGTATCAATGCCTCACCCCCAATGTATTATAGTTCAGAGTTCACCGAGTGCAGAGGTCACTCTATAGAATACATAGTAGCCGACCATTTCGCTAGTTCCACATCTGACCACACTGGTCAACACGCTAGTGACACAAATACCCGTCAGACCACTCGTAATATGTATGCATCAACTTCTTGGTTGACGGGGTGTTATATAATAAAGTGTATTACAATGTTTCAAATAATTTATATATATGTTATATATATTTGTTATATATGTATGTTATAGCAAACTAAATATAAATTATTGTATACAATATATACAAATATATATATACATGTATATATATATATAATGTATTAATATATAATTAATTATAATAGAGAGATAGTATATACTGCAATAGTGTAATTAAATTAAATACTAACAACTTATATATTTAATATTGTTATTTAAAAATATAATATTAGAATACAAATCTTTGATTCGAATTTTCTCAGAATAATAATTTGACTAATAATAATTACATTTATTTCCATATTTCGAATAATAAGCTATGGAAATAATATGATTGTTTCCACCTGACTTGCAGACAAGTAATAGTGAATTACAGTATTATATATAAATATAATATAATACTACTTGAATAGAATATATGTATAATATATAGTTTACACATACACACATATATATATATATATATATATATATAAACAATAATTATCAGGATTGAGATAGGGATCGGATAAAAGGAAAGGAACGGGATCGCCGATACCAATTAACATATCAGTGACTATCACTTACTATTACAAATAAGTATTAATATAGTATATATATATATATATATATAATGGGGATTATATTATTTATAAATATACTAATTAAAGTATTCTTGTATATTCCACATAAATATTAACGATTATCTTAAATATAGGGTACACGTGAATATTGATATAATAATGTGTGGATGCATGTCTATTGGTTAACTCGTGTATGTGTTGTAGGGATAGGAGGTGGAGATTTAACATCTGCGATATCAAAAGATCAATCCGATTATAGGGGATTACAATTATAAAGAAGTGCAAAAAAAAGTATAGATGGCGATACAAACGGTATAAATCAATAGTATTATGTGTGAATGAATACTCGCATTGTATCTTATAATTTCGTAACAATTGTTGATATTAATATCATTATAATAAAAAAGTGTATTATTATAATATATTATGTATACATATATATATTAATAGTATGCCAACAATAGTAGACTAATATCTTGATGTGAATATGGATAATTTATTATATGCATTATGAAATATAATATTTCGTTGACATATTATTTATTTACATTATACGAATACACCCCTGAAGTAGTTAGGCAGTAGGTGTATTCATTTCAGTGGTTCGTGTAAAACGCCTCATTTATTATTAGCGTATACAAACACTCGCACACTTGTGGGGTGTGCGGTTACTAAGGAAATCATAATCTAATTATAGGTGACAGTTTGGCCACTTATAACCTAGGACATACACGCATGTCCTTGCCCATACCCACGTGTGTTCCGTATGCATGTATTTAATGTATAGTATTGATACTACTAAATAAAATGATAAATATTTCGGATTTTTTATTTTATTTTAGAATTCATTAAAAAAACAGGTGGGCATTAGTATACTAATATTTAATAATTAATTTCTATAGAAATTAATGATTGTGTGTTTTGTGAAGAGTGGGAAATAGTAGTGTATATATATATAAACTATATATATGTATACATATATTCGTTAGTGCCATGGGTTTCATATATATATATATATATATATATATATATATATATATGCACACCTATATGATATAGGCTATATCCCTTATATATAATGTGTGTGTAAGTTATGAAAGTATAAGATTATTAAATGTTTTTGGTTGCAAATGTGGAATATTAGTAAATGATCGAGTTATTAAGAGTTATTTCCTATGGTTAATAACATGGAGATATGTGGTTAGGTGAATGTTAAGCGAGGGTTAAACAAAGGTTAAACGATGTTTATACAATTAACTTAGTATTCTATTAGTGAAGTTCGTAGTTGTTTGTTTTACTGTTGAATACATATTTGATTCTTGAGATATATAGAAGATTATTTGATATGGCAAAGAGGACTGGCAAAGCTGATGTAGATGTGGGTAGAGTTTTATATATGATAGGGTTATATTTAATATACTATTTTTAATATACTAAGATTTTATAATGTTGATATTTATAATAATTATAAAGTGTTTTAATTTTATATTAGTTTCATTTGAATAACATTTATTAATATTATTTTTATATGAATATTTAAAATTATATAATGTTTTTTAAATTTAAATTTTCATATTTTGCTTTATTTAAATTTTCTTTTAAAATAAAATAAATTATACTAAATTGTAAAATATCCATATATTATAGGAAATAAATTTTATAAATTATACATTATAACACTATATATAGAATTATATAATACTTAAGTAAAAAATATTTGTTTTTATCTAAGACTTTTAATTACAAAAATGTGTAATTTTAATTTATAAATACAGTAAAATCATGATTTCTAAGATTATATATATATATATATATATATTGTTATTTTTATTTTATTTTGTGGAGTCCTTTCATCTCATCCAAGAACTTAGATGACGTTTTCATTTATAACCATATGGCTCTAATATCCCTTCGAATATCGCGTCTTACAGCTTGTGTGTTTATCGCCTTAGCCAACTGAGCCACATAATCAGTTAATATATATATATATATATATATATATATATATTATTAATCTCTACTATATCTAGGAAGAACTATACTTCCTACTGTATCTCATAAATCCCTATAATTCAGATATTTACAAATATTAATTGTGATACCCAGTAAGTAAAGTAATCAGTGATAGTGGTTAGATTATAGTTTGATCATCATCATGATTTGTGATTAACTGATCACAATACGATTACAATCATATTATAATCATTGATAAGCAACTTTGATTACGAACTAAACTTCTAAATCATTGATATTAATACGATTGTAATAGAATCAAAATCTGTGATCGTAATCAATACATAGCCCCATGATTGTAATCTGATTACTTGTTGTATTGTAATCTGATTACGAACTTTGATTACTTTACTTACTGGGTACCTATGTAAATACATATACAAATACTCCTATGTCTCAGAAAGTCGATAACTCGGACACTTTTCTTCGGTCCCTTGAAATCTGAGATATCGAGAGTTGAGTGTATTATAATTATTATTGTTATTGTTATATTTGGTATTATATTAATTATTATAATAAAATATAATTAATTAAAAATAAAATGAAAATTCGAAAAATGTATAATGTTATTTAGTATTATTATTTAGTATAATATAATTATGCATATACATGCATAAGGAATACGACTTATGAAGGTATGTATAAGGACACGATTGTATGTCCTAGGGTGCAAGTGGCCAAACTGTCACCTATAATTAGATTATGATTTCCTTAGTAACCGCACACCCCACAAGTGTGCGAGTGTGTGTATACGCTAATAATAAATGAGGCGTTTTACACGAACCACTGAAATGAATACACCTACTGCCTAACTACTTCAGGGGTGTATTCGTATAATGTAAATAAATAATAAGTCAACGAATTATTATATTTAATAATGCATGTCATATATTATCCAATTCGCAATAAGCTATATTATTATTATTATATTTATACTATTAATATACATATATATATATATATATATATATATATTAATAGTATACATATACTCATAAAATAAGTATACTTTCTATAAAATAAATATGATATTATATTTTTTAATAGTATTATTTATTATTAATAATTATCGTTCGACTTATTAATATATACATATATATATATATATATATATATATATATATATATATATATATATATATATACCATTTATACTACATGTAATCATTTATAATCACGTATACTCACACATACCACATATAATTGTATGTTATTATAAGGATAACGTTTTTAAGTTATAAGATAACATTCGAGTATTCGTACTACATAATACTATAATTTATAATGATTGTATCGCCATCTATAATTTTATATCTGCACTTATGTCCAATATTAATATCTTATAATCGGATTAATCTTTTGATATCGCAGATGTTAAATCTCCACCTCCTATTCCAACAACACATACACGAGTTGACCAATAGAAATGCAGCCACACATTATTATATAAATATTCACGTTTACCTTATATTTAAGATTAATAATTATGTGGAACATATAAATCAATATATAATCCACATTACATATCCTACATATCATATATATATTTATATATATATATATATATATATATATAAATATGTATACTATACTAATAAGTATTTCTAATAGTCAGTGATGGTCATATATATATTATTTGAGATCCCAATTTCGATCATTTACTATAATCTGATCCTTTCGCTAATATCGGTCCCAATCCGCATTTCATTATTTGAATCCAATCCCGATTTGTATTGTTTATATAATTATTTATATAACATATATATATATATATATATATATATATATATATATATATATATTAAATATAGTAATATTATTACAAATATCTTCTAGTATAGTGTATATTATACATAGTAGCATACTATACCCAGTAAACAATAATCTAAAACAATGCGCAAATAATCCGCAATGTTCTGTGCGCAAGAATATCCTTCTTTTTTGGCTATGTTTTTCTTGCGCAACATAGTTTGCGTATAAATTGCGCAAAATAGTATACACATTTAATACGCAATATAATTTGCATATAAATTGCGCAAAATAGTGTGCGCATTTTATGTGCAGTTTATATGCAAATTATTTTGCGCAAATTATTATGCGCAAATAATTCGCAATGTTCTGTGCGCAAGAATATCCTTCTTTTTTGGCTATGTTTTTCTTGCGCAACATAGTTTGCGTATAAATTGCGCAAAATAGTATACACATTTAATACGCAATATAATTTGCATATAAATTGCGCAAAATAGTGTGCGCATTTTATGTGCAGTTTATATGCAAATTATTTTGCGCAAATTATTATGCGCAAATAATTCGCAATGTTCTGTGCGCAAGAATATCCTTCTTTTTTGGCTATGTTTTTCTTGCGCAACATAATTTGCGTATAAATTGCGCAAAATAGTTTGCGCATTTTATGTGCACTTTATATGCAAATTATCCTGCGCATTTTATCTGCAATATGTTTTGCGCAATATATATGCACATTATTTTTGCGCAATAAAAACATAGCCAAAAAAGAAGGATGTTTTGCGCACATAACATTGCGTATTATTTGCGCACTGTTTTAGATTATTGTTTACTATATATATTTAGTGATTCCTAAAAATTATAATACTGTACTCTATTAATTATATTACCATTTATATATAAGACAAACTTATCTACATATTTGTTATCATTAAACTCATTGTTATATTAATGTTTTAGATTGTTGTTTACTGGTATATGACCCATATATATGCATTTATAATAACAAAATTAATACAATTGTTGTTATATACTTTTACTTATTTATATGTATTATTTGTATACATATAGAAATGTATTTAATGTTTATTAACATGTACTATATAAATAAACTTTAGTTTAAATTATTTTAATAATATTTTACATATAATAATAAATTAAATAAGACATTTTTTATTTTTAATATTTATTGATTAAGTAAAAAAGTATGCACCTTATATGTTCCCACATCATTATATACATCTATAAAATAAATTATAATTAATGTTGTATTAAATTAAATAAATTCTAACCAATTATAATCTTATGAATTTCAGTTCTCCTAAAGGGAATCTTTCCACTGACCTGTCCATATTATATTGCGACCAGCATATGTTGCTAGCCAGTGATTTCATTAGCCTACCAGGCAGCATGCATTTTGTTATGCTCGATGCTCGTTATCTATAATATAGGTTATCAATAAATTTAAATCTTCATATATACATGAATACATAATCATAAATTTATAAAAAACATCATATATGAAAATCAGACATGTATAAATTGTTAACAATCAGATATATTGATTTAGGATATATACATTGTGAATGCCAATATCACATTTATATTTATTTATATAATTTTTAATTGATTTATTTAACATTTATAAAACATTATTTAAAATTTATAATAGAATAATTTATTTATTATATATAAATAAAGTATTTATATATTATAATTTTTTTTATAAATGATATAATATTTAAATTTATTTTTCGTAGAATAACTCGAATTGGTATATAATGATATTATAACCAAAGATTTTCCGAAGGAAAGATATAACACTTACGCGAAATCGTGTAATTCGAATTTGTATACAAAATACCCTGGTGCCACCTATAGCGGGTTACTTTTAGGAACTATGCGTTGTTTATAATGTAAATTCGTATTTAACTATACTATTTTACTTTTAAAATGTTAAATAATATGCTTTAAATTAATATTTATATGATGAAAACTAAGTGTTCATTACTAATATATAACAAACAAATATGATATGTATGTTTTAAATGCTATAAGTATATATTTAGTGAGTAAAAGCTAATTTATATTGCATGTAATTTAATAGAGCAATGAAAACATTGTTGTATGCAAACAGAGCCGAACCTAAATCTATTTCAGTGATTTCGATACTACTGCTAGCAGCGGTTGGGGCTATTACTAAATTACGTTGCATGCATAGGGAGCGTTATATCTTTGCTTCGCAAAATCTTTGTTATAACTATAATATAATATTTTAATAAAATAATTAGTTATATAATCTTATATAATACATATTTGATATTAGTATAGTTATAAAATTTCCATTAGTTATAAGTGTAATGTTATAAACATAGAACATATGAAAGACGTCTCGGGCAATAACGGAGATAATCTTTATCATATTGATGGATACATTCATCTAATCAAGAAGGAAGATAACCATTTACGATCTAATTTATCCAGAAATTATACATTGTATATTAATATAAATTAATTCTCATATCACAATAATATTTATATGTATATACTAACTTCAAATCTGTGCATCTTGATTATCCAATTTTTCTGACTATGAGCTGGCTTACAAGTGTAGATACACGGCATTCATAAAGACGAGACCGGATTCAATCCTGGAGAACATATGAAAGACGTCTCGGGCAATAACGGAGATAATCTTTATCATATGGATGGATACATTCATCTAATCAAGAAGGAAGATAACCATTTACGATCTTATTTATCCAGAAATTATACATTGTATATTAATATAAATTAATTCTCATAACACAATAATATTGATATGTATATACTAACTTCTAATCTGTGCATCTTGATTATCCAATTTTTCTGACTATAAGCTGGTTTACAAGTGTAGATACACGGCATTCATAAAGACGAGAACGGATTCAATCCTGGAGAACATATGAAAGACGTCTCGGGCAATAACAGAGATAATCTTTATCATATTGATGGATACATTCATCTAATCAAGAAGGAAGATAACCATTTACGATCTTATTTATCCAGAAATTATACATTGTATATTAATATAAATTAATTCTCATAACACAATAATATTGATATGTATATACTAACTTCTAATCTGTGCATCTTGATTATCCAATTTTTCTGACTATAAGCTGGCTTACAAGTGTAGATACACGGCATTCATAAAGACGAGACCGGATTCAATCCTGGAGAATATATGAAAGACGTCTCGGGCAATAACGGAGATAATCTTTATCATATTGATGGATACATTCATCTAATCAAGAAGGAAGATAACCATTTACGATCTTATTTATCCAGAAATTATACATTGTATATTAATATAAATTAATTCTCATAACACAATAATATTGATATGTATATACTAACTTCTAATCTGTGCATCTTGATTATCCAATTTTTCTGACTATAAGCTGGCTTACAAGTGTAGATACAAGGCATTCATAAAGACGAGACCGGATTCAATCCTGGAGAACATATGAAAGACGTCTCGGGCAATAACGGAGATAATCTTTATCATATTGATGGATACATTCATCTAATCAAGAAGGAAGATAACCATTTACGATCTTATTTATCCAGAAATCATACATTGTATATTAATATAAATTAATTCTCATAACACAATAATATTTATATGTATATACTAACTTCTAATATGTGCATCTTGATTATCCAATTTTTCTGACTATAAGCTGGCTTACAAGTGTAGATACACGGCATTCATAAAGACGAGACCGGATTCAATCCTGGAGAACATATGAAAGACGTCTCGGGCAATAACGGAGATAATCTTTATCATATTGATGGATACATTCATCTAATCAAGAAGGAAGATAACCATTTACGATCTTATTTATCCAGAAATTATACATTGTATATTAATATAAATCAATTCTCATAACACACTAATAGTTATGAGTATACTAACTTCTAATCTGTGCATCTTGATTATCCAATTTTTCTGACTATAAGCTGGCTTACAAGTGTAGATATACGGCATTCATAAAGACGAGACCGGATTCAATCCTGGAGAACATATGAAAGACGTCTCGGGCAATAACGGAGATAATCTTTATCATATTGATGGATACATTCATCTAATCAAGAAGGAAGATAACCATTTACGATCTTATTTATCCAGAAATTATACATTGTATATTAATATAAATTAATTCTCATAACACAATAATAATTATAATACTATCTATCTTCAACTTATTAATAAAATCTATTATAATTTATAATCTTACTCATAAATATTCGTAATATATATACACAAAATTGCAAGATTATCGTGAATAATATTTGATGATACGTGTTATTTAGAAGAACACATGTAGTTTATAATATACAAATTAATATTTTAAACTAATTGATATTATGATTATTTTTCATTATATTTCATTAATTTCATAGTATCATAAATGTTATTAGAGTTTAAATTACTTCTTAAGCTATTATAATATATAATTTAACATCTATTAATAATATTCGTGATATATATAACAAATATTCAGATTATTTTGCATCATATTAGGTGATATCCCTCCTATATCCCTCTGTATAGAGAGGTTATAAAGCGATACATGTTTAGTTTAGACTATGTAAATTAATATTTTACACTTTAATACTTTAATAATGTTATACTATACAATAATTTATAAGGTAATTTTGAATATATCACATTAATATCATTTACAAGTAAATTTATTAGTGTTTATATTACTTCTTAATTTAATTCGTAGTGTCTAACTTAAAGAATATGATGCACGATAATATTGCAATTTTGAATATAATATTATATAATATATATATATCACGATAATTTATAACGGTAGTAAAATTATATATTATAATAGATTTTATTAATACGTTTAAGTTTAAACAATACGAATTAGATTTAGAAGTAATTTAAACACTAATATAACTAATGATACATATGGTAATGAGATACAATGAAAAATGACCTTATAAATAATTGTAAAATATCAATTTACATACTATACAACTGAACGGGTTATCACTTCATAAATTGTAAAGAAAGTGTATCATAAAATATGACACACGATAATATTGCAGTTTTGTAAATATATACATCACATATATTTATAACGATAGTAAAATTATATATTATAATAGTTTTTATTAATACATTTAAACTTTAATCTCTAAATTAGATAATACAAATTAGATTAAGAAGTAATTTAAAGAATTCTAGTAATCTAGTGCGAAGTTATTTCTTGGGGAGTGATATCGTGCGAAGTGTGATAATATATATTAATGTAATTAATTATTTATAAATAGTAGAATTTATACTAAATACTAAATAACAAACTGAACTAGATCACTAGTAACCAATTTAAACATTAATAAACATTATTAAACCTATTAAAAAAGTACCTTATAAAGTAGTGTAAAATATTAATTAACAAATATTACTATTAATTTAGGGATGCCACTATTCAAATTTACATCACCTAGCTACATATTAAAAACACTAGAATTGTACGATTTAATTTCATAATATTCTTCCCATAATTCACCTAATAATATGTAAATCCGTCATACAGTCATATATACATATATTATTATATGTATATATTGGGAATAACATTAATGTTATTCCCAATTATAATTATAATTACAATTATAATTATATATATATATATATATTCAACTAAGCAATAATGATATTTAATATATAAAATATATCATGTTCTGAATTTTTATTTGCAGGTTATATACCATAACCGTATGGTTATATTATATAATATATATTATTTTAAATTGTTACAATTATTGAATAAGTGTAATACTTTATAATAAAGTTTATTTATATGATAATCTCAATCATATAGAATATGACCGGTACTACATTATCATATACCATATATCATATATATATATATATATATATATATATATATATATATATATATATATATATATATATATCAGATATATGATATAATATAGTTTATAAATAGTTATTCATATCATAACGTATGCACTATTTAAATTAAAATAATTTAAATAAATTTAAAATTGGTGATAAATGAGAATTATATTAAATTGTAACTGTATATTACCTTATATCACAATCAATATTCGCCAATTTTATTTTTTAAATTACTATATTAAATAATTATATTAAGAAATATGATAATAATATAATATATAAATATTATATATTATATAAAGGTTTATAAATATAAATTTTAATAATGAATTAGAGTTTATAATTTAGTTTATTATTAATTATATTATTAGGTCAATGCACAAACTTTGAGGGGGATTTAAAATATGTGGGTCAATGGCATAGATTTAGAGTACCAGATTTTGGTACTCTACATATATGGTCAATGATTAAAAACAAATTTATTATTTCCAGAAAAGAGTAGATATTGATGTGTATAATAATAACAGATTTGTATTTTATGTAAACTATAAATATATGCTATAAATGATAGCATAGATATATAGCCTATAGGTATATAAATATATCCTATATATATAATATAAATCAGTGATGAGTAAACTATTATAGTAATCCTAGTATTATAGAACTCTATAATACTCATATATATATATATATATATATATATATATATATATATATATATATATATATGAATATAAATTGCAATTAAAAGTTTATTTTAAAAACCTTATAGAATTGTATTCTGTAGGTAAACTGAAAACTCCGGAATAAATTATATATTTTATATGGATTTCTATCAAAATATAGTATATACATTAGAGTGAACCCCACTCAATATATATATATATATATATATATATATATATATATATATATATATATATATATATATATTAACTATAGTGATATGCATATATCCAATCTATGATATAATTGTATATATGTTCCATTCGCAAATATCCTGCCTTGGATGTAGACTTCACAATATTTTCGAATAGGAATCATAAAATTATATTGGTTTACGTTTATAATATACTTTTAATAGTGTATGATAAAATCCCATTAACATTATACACAGTGTATAGTATTCAATGTTCATAACACCCTTAACTTATAGAATGATATATGTAATGGTACTTGACATAATTAATAACTTATACTATATTTACTATAATAATTATAAGGGTTTTAGAGAAATATTTTTAACATTATTTAATAATTAAAAGGGCATTTACAATAGATGAATTAATTAAAGCTACTAAAAGCATACAAAAGGGAAAATCTGTTGGCTTAGATGAAATATCAACTGAAGTATGGAAACTAGATGAATTTCAAGAAATCTGACTGAACGCGTGCAATAATTTATATTCTCAAGACTAATGGAATGAATGATGCTTATTCCTTTCTATAAAAAATAAGATTTTTATCAAATCTATCAAAAAGAATAATCGGGAATTACACTAATTATAATTGCAGCTAAGATATATATGATTCTCTTAAATAGGATAAGTTCAGATATATCGTTGATAAAGTAAAACAATGGTTATAATCACAAATTTGCATAAATAATTGGTAAAAATTGTACATAGTACAGATAGGAATTATAAATGTTTTTATAAATTATTTATAATATATATTAATCCATCTCATTAAATAATGAATATTTGTTAATGAAATTAAGACTATCTTTATTATATATGTAGATATAACAAAATGATCAGCATTCCTAACCACTATGAATAAATGAATAATTTTGTTATCTAAAATTAATATAATATATATTTTTACAAAGCTTTTTAACTCTTAAATTCTATTATATAACTTGTTTTTATAAAAGAAAAAATATTATTTAATATATTTGATCAGCATTCCTAACCAATATGGGAATACATTAATAATTGCTTCATCTAAAATTAATATAATTTATATTATTAATTTCTAATCTATAACTTGTATTTTAGTTTTTGCAAAAGAAAAAATATGATTTAATAATTTTATAAATCCTACATTATTTATTTATCATTAAATATAATTAAAATTATAAATATTAAACCATTTAAATAATACATGTTTAATAATTTATTTTAACCATCAAGTTCATCTAAAATTAATATAATTTATAATTTTACAAAGCTTTTTAAATTCTATTCTATAACTTGTATCTTGGATTTTACAAATTTACAAAAAAAGTATAGCAACAAATATTATTTAATAATTTATATAAATTTCTAAATCCTACTTTATTTATTTATTATAAATATTATAAACACATTTAAATAATACATAATTTATTTTAAACAGCAAGTTCATATATAATATATACAATTTTTGTTAACATTAAGTACTAACCTATATATATATAACTATTTTAATATATATTAATAAAAAGTACTAACCTATATATATATATAACTATTATAATATATTATATATTTAATACAATATAAATAGAATTCATATTACAATTCATATGGAAAATTTACAATGATAAAATCTTTTTTTCTTTCTCTTTCCTTTAGTCATCAAGATCATCTTGATCTTGAAGATGTATAACTATCCAGCTATAAAACAATAATAAATTAATGATGGATACATGTACAATACATTTAAAATTAAATATACTAAACTTGTATCAATTCTGTTTAATAATTTTTCTTTAGTTGTACACCAATGATACCTTTGCTATGAAACATTAACAAATGTATTATTTTATGAATGAATGAAACTAATATAAATATATCATATTATAGAGTTTAATATTTATCTAAAATATATTTTATTGATAAATTTATATATTAAACATTAATCAGAAATGTATTTAAATATTAGTATATATTTAGTGTATTTATATTTGAAATTTAATAATTACCAAAATTAGATTTTCTGATTTGAATTATTAACCAGAAATATATTTGAATAATATATTAATAAACATAAATATGTGTAAAATAAGCTGTCATAATTATCAAAATCAGATTTTGATCATTTGTAATTGTATTTGAATAAAACATATACATATACATATTTGTATTTGACCAAATACATTTTTTAAATTAGTAATTTAATAAACATATGATCTTCTCTATTTGTATGTACTAGTGTAAATAAATATATGTATTTTTGTTTTGATCTAAGGTTATATTTGATAAAATAAAAATAATTAGTAATTAAATAAAAATTTGTTATAAAGAATTTAATAGTTATATTTACTAGTGGGAATTTATCGAAAGTAAAAGTATTCAAGGAAAAGTATAGTGTATACTATATTATTTTTGTTCTTATTTTTAATTGAACCCATCCTTGATGAATACCTATCAAATTCACCTGATTATAGGTGTTTTAATCTTACTAACTTGCATTTAGTCCCATGTTTCATGAATCATAGGTGGATTTTCTCACTAGCTTCAAAACCAAATCATCTCAGGTCACATCTATCCATGTCCAGTATTTCACCGGTGGGAGGACATCCACGGCTTGATATTACACTAAGTTTTATTCGCTGTCTTCAACTATATAATAGTGAGTGATATTAATTAATATATATTTCATATCGTGACTGATAGTTTGATCTATACCAAAATATTAGAATTAAAGTGATGAATTTAAACCAAATAAAATAACCAGCATAAATCTACATTTATTTAGCTATAGTAGGGCATGTGGATGTAGATGAAATATGGTTTTTTTGAACACAAAATTAAATGACATGTATATATATTTATATACATATACTAACTTTACTTACCAGGTAGAGCTTTATCGGTACTCCAGGGAATGCGTGCTCAGATTATTTCTATCGCTCATTACACAGTAGGTCTCCTGACTGTATATGCATCGCCCATCAACTTTTGTATATAGTTCTTTATTAGACAAGTGACGTAAATCATGCGATGAAATCCAGATAAGAACATCTCTCACAAGTTTCTCCTTATTGTTTCAACAGTGTCCTAAAAATTCCATATAGACAAATATATTAATGTATTGAGATAGATAAGTTAAATTGATATATTATAAATAGAATTAGTTATTGATCAATATTATTCATACATTAATGTGTATAACAAATTATTACACATATAATAAAAACAACTATTAATTATTATGTAATCATAGTAAATATATTTAGCTACACCTATACTGTATATGATATATATATCAATCAATGTATTGTTCAAAAATCTACACATGTACTACCCACCGCACATTAACTAGCTAATATTTAGATCGACTTTTGTAAATAATAGTATTCAAATATGCTAGCATAACAGTAATTATATAAAATTTATGAGAAATTAATACTCACAATTTTAGTAAAATAGAAGTTATTAAATCTTGTTATAATTATGTTATAACATATCATATAAATAGTATTTATTAGTTATTTTAAATTATATATAATATATTTAGACACTTTTATAGATAATAAGTCAATACTTATGTAGGTTCAAAAATAATTAATTAATATAGCATTTTTGACTTTAAAATTACAATAAATTATTAGCTAAACATTATTTATAATATAAATTATAGCTCGCTAAACTTGTAATATAATAAATATGGTACGTATATTTATAATATATAATTATATATATTTATAAGTAACAAAATAATATTATATATGTAAATCAGGCATTAAATGAATTATTTATTAAGTTGATATTGAATATTATTAATTGACAAATTATTTTTAAAATACTATTTTTAATAAATATACCATTTTGATGATTTAAAAACAATAATTTTTATAAAACATTCGTTGACTTTACACTATATAATAGTTAGTTATATTATTAATATAGATTTCATATAGAAAGTTTGAGCTATACAAAAATATTAGATAATAAATACGATTTAATAGTGATATGTATTGAACCAAATAAAGTAAGCGGCATAAATGTATTTAGCTATAGTAGGGCAGTTGGATGTAGATGCAATATGAATTTTTGAACGCAAAATTACAGGATATGTATATATATTTATATACATATACTAACTTTACTTACAAGGTTGAGATTTATCGGTACTCCAGGGAACGCGTTTTCAGATCATTTCTCCCGCTCACCATATTTGTATTTAGTTCTTTATTGCACACCAGGACGCGAGCATCACTTGTGCGATGATATCCAGATAAGAATATCTCTCACCAGTTTCTCCTTATTGTTTCAACACCTAAAAATCCCATATAAAGACAAATATATTAATGTATTGGGATAGATAAGTTACATTGGTATATTATAAATAGAATTAGTTATTGATCAATATGATTCATACATTAATTTGTATAACAAATTATTACATTTATAATAAAAATAAATCCCGATTATTATGTAATCATAGTATATATATATATATATATATATATATATATATACGGTATATGATATACATATCAATCATCCCTAACAAAGCGCCCTTTTTTTGATTACGATATATGAGATCAAATTCAAAATACTCTTTTTATAATTTGACTAGTGTACATGATAAAATTATATTGAAAATGCACATGTAGTATATATTATTAGATATATATAAATTAGCTTTTATTATAAATTTGATTTAGGCGTAATCATAATCGTAATCAAAACAAAATGGGAGCCATATTAAATTTTCTCAAAAATAAATGATTACAAATAATTATCTAAACATTAATTATTTACTCACTAAGTTAGTGTATATATATATGTGTGTGGGTAAATTTAGCATTACATACATGATTTATTAAGTTTATATACAATATTATTTATTGAAAATAGTTTATTTTTTAAAAATATATTGATAGCACATGTTTTAAATTTTTATATAAAAGATTTACTTATTAGATTAATATATATAATATATTTATACACTTTTATAGATAATACCAATACTTAAGTAAGTTCAACAATAATTAATTAATATAGCATTTTTGACTTTAAAATTACAATAAATTATTATCTAAAAATTATTTATACTATAACTTATAGCTCGCTAAACATGTAATATTATATTACATATAGTAAATATAGTACGTATATTTATGATATACAATTATTATAATTATTATTTAATAACATAATATATAATAACATTATAATAACTTATTATATATATATTTATAAGTAAAAATAATAATATTATATATGTAAATAAGATATTAAATAAATGATTTATTAAGTTGATATTGAATATTATTAATTGACATTAATAAATCTATCATTTTGAAAATCATTTTCAAACAATAATTGAGATAAAACATTTTTTCAATATTTATGTAAATTTGTGTAGTATTTTATGAAGTTATTATAAAGTATATACAATATATTTATGGGCACTTTTATAGATAACACTTTGGTTGATAACGTTCAATGGTACGTCCTAAAATTATTTTTCTAAAATATATATTTAAAAAAATCACATTTGTAAAATTATACTAAATTGTGATAAAATTCTTTACAATCTACAATTTATTTATATGATTATCATATACATAAATTGTAAATCATAATGATATCTATTAAAGTATTATTAATTGTAATTATTATATATTTTAGATTTAAAATCTAATTTGCCACCATTTAAATGTCAATATTTATTTAAAATTGTGTAGTATTTTATGAAGTTATTATAAAGTATATACAATATAATTATGGGCACTTTTATAGATAAAACGTTCATAATTAGTTACATTGTAAAATTATTTTCCTACAATAATCATTGTTAGCGTACTCATAATGTTAATAACACACATGTTTTCATACCTGTTTCGGGAGAATTCAGAGCAAGGAAGGGCAGATAATCCAAGCTTGACGCTGATTGGACATATAAATGGATATTTACATTTTAAGGGTACAGTTCAATCAAGGACATGTTTTAATGTCCTTGGTTCAATTATAAAAATTGTTTAATAAATAAGTGTTTTATGATCAAAATAAAACACTTATTTATGATATAAACCGTGTAATATATTGTATCCACCAAGGAAAAATAAAATCTGTAAAATAATCCATTTTTGAATATCGCATCCCTTTTAAAAATAGTTTAATCCATACAATATTTATAAAATTAATATTTCTAATACCATTAAACATTTAAGTGAATATACTTATAAATTAGTTATATTACAATTTTATTTTCGATAAAATAATATATTAAATATATAAAAATTTATATTAAGTTAAAAGTTATAATTGATTATGATAATATAATACAATAATAGAAATCAAAATGTTTACATTAATGTCAGCATAATAGCAACATAATAGCAGCATAATAAACTTTTAAAATTAATAGCAGCATAATAATAGCATAATAGACTTTAAATAGCAACATTACAGCAACATAATAGCAACATAATAGACATTTAATAGCAACATAAAGTAGCACAATTGTGCTATAGCATATATAGCATATAGTCAGAGCTGGGCAGTATCGCCGATACAGTATCTATTAAGGCAAAAAATCAGTATCGTAGATATATTTGTATTTGTATTTGTATCTATTATAAAAATTACAAAAGTATTTGTAATCGTATCTTTTAGTCATAAATAGTATCTACGATATGTATCTATTAAGACAATTATTTAAACAGATACATTTTATTAAATAATATATTATTTGGTCATTATATTTATTTTATATCAATATTGTATAATATCATTTTATAAATTAATTGTAATATATATATACATTATATATATAGTTTTTAATTAAATATCTTTTGTAAATATTGAAATTAATTCATTGTAAAAATTATGATATATCAATTATATTGATTTATTCTCAAAAACCATTATATACATTTATTGAAAACAAAGAAATTATTTTGATAATATATTTTATATAATAATTTATTTATAATTCAAAATTATATATTATATAGAAAGATAAAATCATTTTAATAAATATGATAATTCTAAATAATAATAATTAATAATATATTAATAATTTATTTGTTATATATTTGATAATTTACTATATTCATGTTTATGTTTCGAAAGTAAAGTTCGCTGATTATTTTTAGTTGAAAAATAGTATATTGTAATAATGTATATTTCTCTATAGTCTGTAATGGCTCATAGTATAATTTCAGATGAAATAAACACTAGTACACTAAAATATTCATGGTGGGCATCATTAAATGTCAATAAATATCAATAAATGTATTCTATATCATCTACTGAAGAACACGTTATAAGGTGTAAATATGTAATATGTCATTTTAAAGGAGGTATCCCACTATCCCTAGTAGCTATAGCAGTATTTCCGGAAATAATGTCCTGACATATTTTTAGGAAGTTATTTTCTAGCAAGTTAACTACAATTTTAGTGAGTTACCCTCTTACTTTCCGGAAAAATAGTAACTTTAAAGGGGGTATCCCAATACAAATTGCTATAAAATCACTTTCTATAAAACATTTCCGGACATTATTTCCGTATAAATGGGGTATCCCACTACAAGATTTTCCGGCAACTTACCGGAAATATTGTAACTTTAAAACCATTTTTTATCAAGTTGTAATGGGATACCTATAAAGTTATTATATTTTAGGCAAGTTGACGGAAAGTAAGGGGGTTTCCCAGTACAATTACAGTTAACTTTATAGAAAATAGTTTTAAAGTTAAAATACTTGTAGTGGGATACCCATTAATGTTCCTTGATATGTACTTTCAAATCAACATCGATGAATATATATATATATAAATATAATGTATACCTATATACATTGTATATAATTATAATGTATTTGTATCTACTAAGATGTATCTACTAAGAAAATTATGTATTTGTAATTGTATCTATAGAGTATACTATGATTTTTTTTAAAGTAATTGTAGTAGTATCTATTATAATAAAAAAGTGTGTAATTGTAATTGTATCTATTATACATTTTTTGAGTATCGTGCCCAGCTCTGCATATAGTATACTATTATGTTACTTTACTTACTTTTTACTTTTTTTGGTTTATGGACTGCAAGTACGTGAGCAATCGGCCGTCCGTGGGAGGAAAATTATTGAGTGGGAGGGAAGGCAAGGGAGAAGTAATGAGTCTCGAAGTGGCGTTTAAAGGAGGGAGTTGATGAATTTATTCGTAGGTGTTTGGGTAGGGAGTTCCAGTGGTAAGGGGCAGAGAGGGCAAAGGAGCGTATATTTGAAGAATGGAGTTTGTATAAATGGAGAGTGGTAAGGATAAAGGTGTTGGAGTGTAGTAATTGGTGTTTGTAGATGTAGGAGGGAGGCAAGGTAGTCAGGGGAATTGTGGTGAATAGCTTTGTGGATGGTTAGGGAGAGTTTGTACTTTATACGATAGGGGACTGGCAGCCAGTGTAGTTGTTTTAGGAGTGGAGTAATGGAGTCAGGGGAATGTCGGGGAAGTAAATGGACGCAGCGAACTACAGCGTTTTGGAGTCTCTGTAGTTTGATGAGTTTGTAGTCCGGGAGGTTAAATAGTAGGGAGTTGCAATAGTCGGATAGGGGTGGATGAGGAAATGGTAATAGCGATGGGGAGGGGAATGGATCGTCGGATTAAGTGGAGGCAGTGTAGGTGGTAGTGGATGGATGTATGCATGTGTATAATATGATATTCAAGGGAAAGGGTGGTATCAATATGGAAGCCAAGGTTTCGGACGTGTTGAGAGTAGGGGAGTGCGGTATTGTCGAGTGAGATGGGGGTGGTTCAGGGAGGGTGGAGGAACGTTGTGGTAAGTGGAGAAAAATAGCTTCCGTTTTAGTGGGGTTAAGTTTTAGGGAGTTTGAGATAAGACATTGGTGTATGGACTTGCAAGTCCATACACCAATGATACACGAGGAGAGTCGTTCACGGGCATAAGTAGGGGAGTCTGCGCAGTTTAGATATAGTTGAAGGTCGTCAGCGTAAGTATGGAAGGAGATGTCGGGGTGGTCAGTGAAGATGTCAAACATGTGGAGGAGATAATTATTGAAGAGGACTGGGCCGAGGACAGAGCCCTGGGGGACACCATGAGTTATGGAGCGGTAGGGGGACGAGTGTGTCTTAATCCTGTCTGAGGAAGAGCGGTTGGTAATGTAGGAGGTGAACCAGTTGAGGGCAATGCCTTTGTTGCCGATCGCGGAGAGTCTGTGTATGATGACATTGTGATCAAGGATGTCGAAAGTGAGGACATATCAAGGAGGACGAGTATGGTGCCACGGTTGTTGTTCAGGCCAGAGAGTAGGTCGGAGGTTATGAGGGTTAGGGCGGATTCAGTAGATTTGTGGGGGAGGTAGGCGCTTTGGAATATGTTAAGGATATTGTTGGATGTAAGGTAGGTGATGAGTTGGGAGGATACAACACGTTCGAGGACTTTGGAATGGATTGAGAGGTTGGAGATAGGTCGGTAGTTAGAGGAATTCAGGGAGTCAAGATTAGGCTTTTTAAGGATGGGGGAGATGGCATCTACTTTGAAATCAGGAGGGACGGAGCCGGATGAAAGTGAAGTGCAGGTGATTTTGTGGAGGGGTGAAGCAACGGTGTGGGTATAAGTAGGGGAAGAGGATCAAGGTATGAGGTTGAGATGGTGGAATTAAGGAGAGAGATTTTGTTGCCATTAAATTTCTATTATGCTGCTATTCATTTGCCATGCTATTATGCTGCTGTTATGTTGCTATTTAAAGTCTATTATGCTATTATTATGCTGCTATTAATTTTAAAAGTTTATTATACTGCTATTATGTTGCTATTATTATAATAGCCTCATAATATACTTTAAATAGAAACATAACAGCAACATAATAGCATGACAAATTAATAGCAGCATAATAGACATTTAATGGCGACATAATAGTAGTATAATGTAAACATTTGAAGCTATTAAATATGCTGTTACGCTGTTATTATGAGACTATTACTGTTTGCTGGGATAGAATAATATTATTCTATCACAACCAAACTTACATACTAAATATTGCATTCTACTTTGCGCATTTATTGCACAACCAAAGTGCATACTAAATACTGCATTCTACTTTGCGTATTTATTGCACAACCAAAGTGCATACTAAATAGTGCATTCTACTTTGCGCATTTATTGCACAAACAAACTTGCATACTAAATACTGCATTTTACATTGCGTATTTATTGCACAACCAAAATTGCATACTAAATACTGCATTCTATTTTGCGTATTTATTGCGCAACCAAAGTGCATACTAAATACTGCATTCTACTTTGCGTATTTATTGCACAACCAAAATTGCATACTAAATATTGCATTATACTTTGCGCATTTATTGCACAAACAAACTTACATACTAAATACTGCATTCTACTTTGCGTATTTATTGCGCACTAGACTATTTTATTTTATTTTATTCATATTGCAATAAAATAGAAACAAAAAATGCGCAAATATTACGCAAAGTTAAATCTGTTGTTTACTGGGTACATATAGGGGAAAGTCTCCGATTACTGATCCCCTCTCGTATCTCAGTAACTATAAGATATATCAAAAAAATATAAATATATGAACTGTTAGTAATGTAATGATAAATATGAATAAATATTTTGTTTTAAAAAATATGCAATCCTACTATTGTTATTTAATAAATGTAATATTCTGTTTTTACTTTTTAAATATTTGAATAATATTTTTTTTAAATCATTGTAAATAATTTATTAATTAAAAGAAAACTTAATACATCGCATAATATTGTAGATCAATAAAATGTTTATAATAATTATAAAAATAATTTAATTTTAATAACTATTAACCAATATATCTTAATTATAGCAACCATTATATAATAATAATATGATTTTCCTATTACCGACCCTATAAATTACCCTAATACCGACACTTAATATTACTATTAAAACTTAATTCAATAATAAATAAATTGCGTGCATGTTATAATTAATTATATTTAAGTATATCTACTATTTTTATTGGATATTATAATACTACAATTATGTATATCACGATTATTTTAGGGGGTAGATAATAGGAGAAGGGGGTCTGTATTATGCACATGTATCCGATTACCGACCCCCTGTTTATTCTTGTAAATACAATTACATCACAAATTTAAAATAGCCACATTATTCATTGCCATAATATTACCATAATTACAAAATTTCAAATAAATATATTTAATATTGAATAAGTTATTACAAATAATAATTTTGGGGTCGGTAATCGGAGACTTTCTCCTATGCATTACTATTGTTAGATTTTAGGGGTAAACTAGAAGTCTCACAGGGGTAAACTAGCTAGGAGCAGTAGTTTACCCCTAAGGGTAACTTATAATATGTTTTAATTTACCCCTGAGAGCATCATAGTTTAGCCCTGAGAGCATTATAGTTTACCCCTGAGAGCATCATAGTTTACCCCTGAGAGCATCGCAGTTTACCCCTGAGAGCATCGTAGTTTACCCTTGATATAATCGTAGTTTACCCCTGAGAGCATCGTAGCTTACCACTGAGAGCATCGTAGTTTACCCCTGAGAACATCGTAGTTTACCCCTGAGAGCATCGTAGTTTACCCCTGAGAGCATCGTAGTTTACCCTTGAGAGCATCGTAGTTTACCCCTGATCATATCGTATCATATCATATCGTATAGATGCCTTAGTTTATTGTCCTTATATCTGTATCTTAGTTTACATCTGAATTTATCATAATACATTATTATATTCATTTATAAGCTATCTATATATAGATTATTATTTTATCCATATTTATCCATATTTTATCCTACATTTATTTTATTTTATAATAAATAGATATTTAATGAGTAATGTAATAATAAGCAGATATATTTATTGATATATGATATAATAAAATAAAGTAAGGCATTTAATAATAATAATAATAATAATATTAATCACAAAGACGATACCGGAGTTGATCCCGGATAGCATACGGAGGACGTATAGGGAGGTAACGGAGATGATCTTGAACATATTCATGAAGATATTCATCTAGCCAAGCAGGAAGAAAACTACTGATGATCTTAATTATCCTGAAATTATAAATTGTATATTAATAAATCAATTATCATGACACTATAATATTTATATGTGTATACTAACTTATAACTTCTGCATCTTGACTATTCAATTTGTCGGACTAGAAGCTGGCCAACAAGTTTAGATACATGGAATTCACGAAGACGATACCGGAGGCGATCCCGGATAGCACATGGAGGACGTCTAGGGCGGTAACGGAGATGATCTTGAACATATTCATGAAGATATTCATCTAGCCAAGCAGGAAGAAAACTACTGATGATCTTAATTATCCTGAAATTATAAATTGTATATTAATAAATCAATTAGCACGACACTATAATATTTATATGTGTATACTAACTTCTAACTTCTGCATCTTGACTATTCAATTTGTCGGACTAGAAGCTGGCCAACAAGTTTAGATACATGCCATTCACGAAGACGATACCGGAGGCGATCCCGGATAGCATACGGAGGACGTCTAGGTCGGTACCGGAGATGATCTTGAACATATTCATGAAGATATTCATCTAGCCAAGCAGGAAGAAAACTACTGATGATCTTAATTATCCTGAAATTATAAATTGTATATTAATAAATCAATTATCATGACACTATAATATTTATATGTGTATACTAACTTCTAACTTCTGCATCTTGACTATTCAATTTGTCGGACTAGAAGCTGGCCAACAAGTTTAGATACATGGAATTCACGAAGACGATACCGGAGGCGATCCCGGATATCATACGGAGGACGTCTAGGGCGGTAACGGAGATGATCTTGAACATATTCATGAAGATATTCATCTAGCCAAGCAGGAAGAAAACTACTGATGATCTTAATTATCCTGAAATTATAAATTGTATATTAATAAATCAATTATCATGACACTATAATATTTATATGTGTATACTAACTTCTAACTTCTGCATCTTGACTATTCAATTTGTCGGACTAGAAGCTGGCCAACAAGTTTAGATACATGGAATTCACGAAGACGATACCGGAGGCGATCCCGGATATCATACGGAGGACGTCTAGGGCGGTAACGGAGATGATCTTGTACATATTTACATGTAAATATTGGCGTTATTTTTGATGATACTAGGATGCCCTTAAAAAATATTGTTAAACATTTTTCAAAGTTTTAAAATATATTTTATTTATAATAATTAAGTGGCGGTATACTGGTATATAGTGATACTAAATAAATCGTGTATATATATATATATATATATATATATATATATATATATGTATAGTAATGCTGTAAAATTTAAAATACTATATTAATTAATAATTATTAAAATAATATATAATTAATAATATACAATTAATTGTTATTAATTAATAATAATTATTGATAAATAATTATTAATTAGTAAATTATAATTGAATAATTATTAGAATAATGTATAAATAATAATTAATAATATACAATTAATTATTATTAGTAAAAAATTATTATTGATAAATAATTATTAAGATAATATATAATTAATAATTATTAATATATAATTAATGTTATTAATTAATAATAAGTATTGATAACTAATTATTAAATAGTAAATTATAATTGAATAATTAATAATTATTAAAATAATATATAATTAATAATATACAATTAATTAGTATTACTTAATAATAATTATTGTTAATAAATTATAATTGAATAATTATTAAAATAATATATAATTAATTGTTTATTAATAATAAGTATTGATATATAATTATTAAAATAATATATAATTAATAATAAGTATTGATAAATAATTATTAATTAGTAAATTAGAATCGAATAATTAATAATTATTAAAATACTATATAATTAATAATTAATAATTTTACAGCACTAATGTATATACATACATATATACATTAATATATATATATATATATATATATATATATATATAATATTATTAATAGTTGTATGTTATCTATAGATATTATAATTATAACTTATAGATATTCCCATATAATGTTTATATTATATATGTATACTTATTATAATATTTATTTGTATATAATATACTTAATTTAATATTTGTATACTATATATATATAATATATATTATATATTATAATAAATAAGTTATATTAAATGATCAAAATAATAATGTATTTATTGTAAAATTATAGGTTAAAGATTGTTATTAATTTGTATTTGCCTAGTTGTAAACCAGTTGTAATTTTATAATAATTCATAATACATATTTACACATGTTAAACATAATTTGACACTTTGATATTATATATAATATATAGTATAATATGGTATAATATTAATATGATTATTTTATAAATTTCTAATAAAATGCCTTATGTTAAAATATTATGTTTTAATATATTTTTGTAAATAGTTTTACAAAATTGAGTAAAAATGCCTTATATTAAAATATTAAGTTTAATTACTAATTATATATACGACTTGAATGCCGATTTATAATATACATGTAGTACTAATGGTATATGTATATTATAACAGGATATATTAATACTTATTAAATTATTACTGCATAAACACATTAATTTTGAATGTATTTAAATTACTACTGGTATATGTATGCAAGGTTATGCATTGTTATACAATTACAACTGAGCAACAACATATTAATAACAATCTTTAAAACCTAAATTTGTACTATAAATACATTATTATTTTGAATATTTAATATCAATTATTGATTATAATATATAAATTATAAAATATAATATATATTATATATATATATATATATATAGTATCAAACTATAAAATTAAGTATATTATATACAAATAAATATTATAAAATTACAACTGGATTACAACTGCGTTTTAGTACATCCCATAATATTAATATATAATTATGCATAAAGGACATAGAGCTAGAGAGCTTTTCTCTAGCTCTATGATAAAGGATAACACTTAACAATTATATAAGTATATATGTTTATATTTAACAATACATTTATTATATTACCTTATTAAATCAACTCGTAGTATATATGATATATAATCTAAATATTGGTAAGGTGTCTTTAAAGGAAGTAGAATAAAATGAAGTGTACATATAAGGAAATAATAAACAATACCGTTAATTTCAATTTTCGCGCCATACACAATAACCTGCGCATTGGATGATGCAATGGGTGATGCAATGGGCGACGCCCTTTGGGCGTGTCTTGTCGTAACGCTTCATTGCACATATTATCACGACATGTATGCTATAATAAAATCGTGTTATGCTATGTACATCTATTTATAGATATGTGGTAGAACAACTATATAATATCTATGTATATCTATAATATATGTGTGTTTGTGTGTGTATCTGTGCGTGTTAATATACATATATATATATATATATATATATTCATACAAAGGGAAGCTATGCTGAGTAATAGTGTCGCGGATACATACACAGAACCGCTATGTTGGTTGAAAATGGCGCGAATAAATATAATCCCAATAGTAAACATTGGAATGTATTTTAGATATCCGATAATGAGAAAAAGTCCGTTGATAGTTTATTTATAGATGTTACATAATATTACACACGCACACAATTCTATATAGACTTACTTAACTAACGTAATTTACCATATACTTTTCACGTTAAGGTAACTTAGCGTAATTTACCCTATAGGGTAAATTACGCTAACTTACCTTAACTTGAAATGTATAAGGTAAACTACGCTACTTTACCCTATATGGTAAATTAGCTTAATTTACCCTATAGGGTAAATTACGCTAACTTACCTTAACGTGAAAAGTATAGGGTAAATTACGCTAATTTACCTTTAACGTGAAATGTATAGGGTAAAGTATGCTAGTTTACCCTAATGTAGAAATTAAAAGGGTAAATTACGCTAGTTTACCCTACAAAGGGTAAACTGAGCTAATTTACCCCATAATACATAGATAATAATGTAATTTACCCTACATTTTTAACAGTGTACACGTATACCCTATATTTAAGACATTGGAACATATAAATCATATATATAATCCACATTACATATCCTACATATCATATATATATTTATATATATATATATATATACAAATATATATACTATACTAATAAGTATTTCTAATAGTCAGTGATGGTCATATATATATTAATTGGGATCCCAATTTCGATCATTTACTATAATCTGACCCTTTCGCTAATATCGGTCCCAATCCGCATTTCATTATTTGAATCCAATCCCGATTTGTATTGTTTATATAATTATTTATATAACATATATATATATATATATATATATATATATATATATATATTAAATATAGTAATATTATTACAAATATCTTCTAGTATAGTGTATATTATACATAGTAGCATACTATACATATAGGGGAAAGTCTCCGATTACTGATCCCCTCTCGTATCTCAGTAACTATAAGATATATCAAAAAAATATAAATATATGAACTGTTAGTAATGTAATGATAAATATGAATAAATATTTTGTTTTAAAAAATATGCAATCCTACAATTGTTATTTAATAAATGTAATATTCTGTTTTTACTTTTTAAATATTTGAATAATATTTTTTTTAAATCATTGTAAATAATTTATTAATTAAAAGAAAACTTAATACATCGCATAATATTGTAGATCAATAAAATGTTTATAACAATTATAAAAATAATTTAATTTTAATAACTATTAACCAATATATCTTAATTATAGCAACCATTATATAATAATAATATGATTTTCCTATTACCGACCCTATAAATTACCCTAATACCGACACTTAATATTACTATTAAAACTTAATTCATTAATAAATAAATTGCGTGCATGTTATAATTAATTATATTGAAGTATATCTACTATTTTTATTGGATATTATAATACTACAATTATGTATATCACGATTATGTTAGGGGGTAGATAATAGGAGAAGGGGGTCTGTATTATGCACATGTATCCGATTACCGACCCCCTGTTTATTCTTGTAAATACAATTACATCACAAATTTAAAATAGCCACATTATTCATTGCCATAATATTACCATAATTACAAAATTTCAAATAAATATATTTAATATTGAATAAGTTATTACAAATAATAATTTAGGGGTCGGTAATCGGAGACTTTCTCCTATGCATTAATATTTATAAAATATATTCCATTACTCCATCACCACTTATATATATCAAGTAAAAGTTGGTGGTGCATATATATGAACTCAACTGTAATTCTCTAAAGTAAATGATGGTCATAATATCAAATAATATCAAATGTATGGGCGTAACTTGTATACATTTCGCATCACATAACTCTTTAAGTCATTATTGTCTAACTATTAAATATTAAATTCAACTATTATTAAATATATGTATACATATATATTATTTCACTTTAATCAGTAATTATAATAAAATAATAATAATAATAATAATATTTATTAGAAGAAAGTTGTATATATATATATATATCATGTGAATTATTAAATTCATTATATTATTGTTTCCTCTAAAAGGCTTCAGATGAAGATAATTATCTTTTCTATGCTGTCGCCTGCATCACCATCACCGGAACGTTTTTTTTTGTTGAATTACTTTACTTTTTTTCATTTCGTTTTCTTCTTATGTTTTATAAGATATTATATTATCATTTAAAAACATAAAAATAAAAATAATAATAATAATAATAATAATAATAATAATAATAATAATAATAATTAACATATATACTTTATTTTTTTTTTTTTTTAATTTTTTTTTAATTTTTAATTTTTTTTTTGTATCTCAATGAGTTGATTTTTTATTTTTTTTTATATGAATTTTTGTTTTTTATAATTTGGATATCTCCATTTAGATCATTCCATAACTTAGGTCCCATGGTTAGGATACTATTTATTAGTTGACTTTTTTTTGTATAAGGTATTTTGTAGATAGGTGATTTCCTTAATTTATTTTTATTTTTATTTTCGTGTTTTGTATGTATGTTATAAATATTTTGTGGTAGATTATTATTGTGATGGTCATGCATGTATATTAGCTTGTTATATTTTATTAAACTATTGAGTTTTAATATATTATTCCTTTCAAATAGCAAATTTGTATGTTCTCTGAAATATTTTGTTTTGTTTATTATTCTTATGATTTTTTTTTGTGTGAGAATTAAATTTGTAAGATTACTTTTATAAATATTACCCCATATTATGTTTCCATACATTATGTGTGGCAGGAATAGGCTATTATATATGATAATCATTGGTTTTGTCTTAATGTATTTATCTTATTATATTTATGGAATTCTTTAAATACAACCACATCATCTTTGACGAATTTGAATACTTTTACAATACATATTAAAAACATGCTTTTAAATAGTTATATTTAATCACTTACACCTTATCTGTATTGTTTGTTATTTTATTTACATGATCATCTTTTCTTCTTTTTAGCTCTTTTAAATTGTTCGTATTGTACATATTTTTATCTCTAGCCTTTGGTCTTTAGTTTTCTTTGATTTTTATAGTTTAACTTATTTATTATTTTAGTATCTTTTTACATTTTTTAATATTTTATTATATATTTTTATTATATTTTATTATTATTTTATTGTTATATACATGATGATTTCTTGGTATTGAGAGATATATTTAATTTTATTGTATTGCTTTTTTATGAGAAAGAACACGAATGAACAATATAGAATTGTAAAATATTTATTTATATTTATTCATTTTGTATTTATTCATTTTGTATTAATTCTCTCATTACCAAGAGCAGGTTTGTATCTCGATAAGTTCAATATAACTTCTATACCATACCTGGGTTTTTGATCTCGGTCATCAACTGAATCTGATATTATTATTATTATTATTATTATTTTGATAGTCTGCTTATTGAGTAAAGTATTTTCGATAATTTATTATTAAGATTAAATATATGATTTTTAAAGTTTATATCTTTGTCAATTATTATTCCTAGATATTTATATTCTATTTCATTTTGTATTGATATGTTATTTATTTTTAGATGTATGTTACTGTATTTTCTTATACATTAAATAATGTCATGGTTTAAATATGCGAAATAAATATTATTGATAGTATTAATCAAATTATTATTCTGAGAAAATTCGAGTCAACTATTTTAATTCTAACATTAAATATAATATATAATATATTAAAAAAGTCATAATATTAAATATACAAATTGTTAATAATTAATTAAATTAAATTATTTCTATATATTCTATTTCTGTTATAATTATTTATATATTATATATAATTATTATATTTGTTAATGCATTAACACAAACCCAAGTATAAATGTCAATACTTTTGATTGCAAATTATACTACAAAATATAAAATGATATATATGTATATACAAATTTGCAAACATATATAATTAACTTGCAATAGACATAAACATTATAATGTAACAACTATAGTTATCATATTGTGTCAAGATTAGGAGCGCTGCAACATGGGGATGGGGGGGGGGTGATATATTCCCACTTTAAAATCTAGGGGACTTCCTATGTATTGGTCCCCGCCCCCCATTATACCACAAACTGTATTTTGATTGGTGCCCCCCCACTTCTACCACAACATTTATTTTGATTGGTTGGTCCCCCTACATACAAAATCATTCCAGCGCCCCCAGTCAAGATAATACACAAGCTTACGTAATATTACGTCTACTAAGAAGTAGATGCATTGAGATTACGAGTGGTCTGATGGGTATTTGTGTCACTAGCTTGTTGACCAGTGTGGTCAGATGTGGAAATATCGAGATGGTGGTCGATAGAGTCACCTCTGAACTATAATACATCGGGGGCGAGGCATATATACAGATATCTTAGCGAATATCTGAACTGTCAGAAGTGTACATCATAAAACTCATAGGATGTGCCATTGTTGTTGATTTAGGTATACCTAGTAGCCTGTTTCCAACATTGGAATATTGCATCTCGATATCGGATGTTGATATACGTGTTCAGTGGGTCCTTGATATGCTGTATCCGTCATTGTGGTTGGCATTAGAAGTGAAATAAATCAGAGCTGTAACAATACATTTTAATATTTCAAAGTTTGTGAGGTAAGATGACCGCCAATATTATAATTTATGTTGAAGATGTAAACGAAGACGCTTATAATGTATAGTATACATTGTATACTCATTTTATATACGTCGTTAGTATTACGAGAGGTGAAGCGATAACGATAGTTAGACACGCCTACTTAATACGCCCCCAGTAACTCCCACTCCGCTAGACCACACCCCTCGTTGTTATCAACCATTGTGCAGTTGTGATTAACCGCTAATTATCGCATATATAACGGCAGATAATGATTAGTTAGATCGTATTTAGAGTAGGTGTATATTATAGTTAACAATTACGATATTTATTTAAGGTATATTCATTTATATTATTATTATATGTTGTCATACTATTATTATAAAATATTTATAAGACATCATTTAAAGAATATATTCTTATTTGTATTACTATAATGATAAAAATAGAATTCATCATATAATATTTGTTTTAATTAATACAATAAATAATATATACATCAAATATATTCTGGATGAATATTTATAAGAACCTATGTTACATATTACACACAAGTGTGCAAAACAGTGTGTAGTACACCCTACTATACACTGGGTACACCCTATATACACCCTATAGGGTATACTACAATAGTATGATATAGTAGTATACTACACATCGGTCATGCAGGATTACGGGCCCGTGACCACTATGGGAAATAGTCGGTATCATGCGCATGCGCACTATTCATTGTCTTCTGTATATATACATATATACGTATATATATATATATATATATATATATACGTATATATATATATATATATATATGTATATATACGTATATATATATATATATATATACGTATATATGTATATACGTACAAATACATACGACGCGTTAATCTAAACGCGACTATAAACATATATAACGGACATATACGTTTACCATCGATATAAAGAAAGCTTCTTTATATCGATGATGTTTACATGTAAATAAAGGTCTGCCACTAGACACACTTACACAAACACACATACACATGGGTATCACTTGAAAAGTAACGGATCTATTAGTGTTTTATCTCGCCGGTAGGGGTGATGTGTGCGGTGTGCGAAAGAGCGGCTAAATCATCAATAAGAACGAGCGGAACAATAATAACGGTAAGTGTGCGTTAAGTGTGCGACTGTGCAACTTATACACACTAGTATATCGCACCATCGTGCGACCGTGATGCACTCCACCTTTCTCCGAATTAATGAAACAATCGTTTGTTTACGATATCATAACCTTTGACATTTACACACTTTTTTCACTTTATTTTTAGTCGTATGTGAAATAGATTTAATTCACGTTTTTTAATTTAAATGAATAGTTGTTTTATTCCGGGTTTTATTATTACAATAATGAACAAATACTATGTGAAATTAGATTAGAAGGGGAGATGAGGAAGTTTATTATATTAAATATACTTTATATATAATATTTAAAATAATAAACTCCATATCTAATAGATAGTATCTATACATATACCAAAATAAATAGTAAACTATTTATTCGTATATAAAGATATTTATATATATATATATATATATATATATAGATATATATATATATATATATATATATATATATATATATATATATATATACATATAATAATACATATTACATGTATATTAAAATATACATTGTATCATATATATACCAATACATTAATATAGGTCAAATATCCTATATATAATATATATATATGATATATATATATATTATATATATATAGGAAAGGTTAAAACCATACATCCATGGAAGCCACGTGTAATAATATCGATCAAAACACAATAGAAACACTGTTATAATCACACATATATAATCACAGACCTAGTTATGTTTCTATATATATATATATATATATATATATATATATATCCATTGGAATACGCTTGATACTGATGACATTAATATGTTATCCGCTCCTCCTACAAAATCAGAAATAATGAAAAAGCTTAAGAAGGCTAAAAATACCTCTCCAGGAAAAGACAAAATTGAGTATTTACACCTTAAACTACTAGACAAAAAAGCACTATCACTTGAAACAATATTCAAAGCTGTGCACAGAATTGGAATACCTGCGTGTTGGAAAATCAGCAAGACTATTCTTATACATAAGAAAGGCAGCACTGACTTACCTTTTAATTTCCGTCCTATCAGCCTACTTCCTACTATGTATAAGATATACTCTGGGATACTATCCAACCGAATAATTAAGGTCGCTGTGTCAAATGAATGGATATCCTCTCAACAAAAAGGCTTTTTACCCGGATTGAAGGGGATACAAGAACATACTTTCCTACTCGAATCAGCCATTACAGAAGCGAAGAAAAGGCACGATGATCTACACATTGTATGGCTTGATTTGGCTTAACGCATTTGGTTCGTTACCACACTCGACATTAAATAAGTTATTTGAATCACTTCCTTTGCCTGCTCATACCTCGACCATATTGAAAGACATGTATACTAATACAATATGTGAATACAAAGATTTTATGGTCCAACCAACTTCCGGAGTAAGACAGGGCGATTGTTTATCACCAATTATTTTTAATCTTGCTTCTGAACCTATCATAAGAAAAGCAATTGAAATAGCTGGTTATGACCTATTCGGATCTAAAGCTAAACTTACAGCTTACGCAGATGATTTAGCAATAATCACTGGATCTCATGAGGAAATGATGTCGGCACTGGATGGAATACTCGAAGTTTCTAGTAGTATCGGCCTCAAGTTCAATCCTAGAAAATGCACTAGTATTTCTTTCAACAAGGGGGTTATTGAGGATCGACAGTTTATGTTGGGTCAAGAATTTATTAAAACTCTTCATATTGGCGAATTTGAAAGATTCTTGGGTATACCAATTGGATCTAAGTTCTTGTTTAATGTTACTACTGATATACCTGCTCAACTTAATCAACTTTCAGACTCTGGACTAACTTCATGGCAACAAATAGAAGTTTTAAGAAGTCACTTAATCCCCTCTCTATCCCATGAGCTCTCATCTGGACGAGTCATGAAGGAAAGTATCTACGATCTGGATAAATCTATAAAGAAGTTCCTAAGATACAATACTAATACTCCTGACAATGTTGCTACTCCATTCTTCTATGCTGACAGACATATTGGCGGCCTGGGGATTGGTAAAATCAGCAAAGAAGTAGATATTTGGACAATCTCTAAAGCAACGCAATTACTATCTTCTAGGGATAATATGATATTCTCAATTGCTAATCGCCAACTATCAAATACCCTCAATTGTGCTATCGGACATGATCATGAAATACCACTCACTGGATTTCTATCCGGTAGCCAAACGCATGGGTTATATGGTTATAGATTTTATAGCAAAGGTGATAATCTTTGGACGCGCACTCGACATGCAGCAACACACCTTGGAGCTCTCATTGGTATATCCGATGGGAACATAATCATAGCCATCGATGATATCTGCTCCACTCCTGCTAAGGTTGTAAAAAGCATGCGACTTGCGCTGAGAAAGCAATGGAGCAGAAAATTCATGGAACTTCCGTTATAAGGCAGTGTAGCTGAGTGTTTATCCCAGGATGCAAATTCTAAGGTAATCACTAAGCTAATATCACAAGAATCGACACTATCTTTCAAATCCTGGAACTATTGGCACATGGCTAGAACTCAGACTCTTCCAGTAAAAGCTTTTCCAGGCTCAACAGATAAAAAATGTAGGCAATGCTACTCCAAGGATGAAACGACGATGCACATATTGAATATGTGTACTGCATCACTAAAAATGATGACAGAAAGACATGATGCTGTCCTTGGAGTACTAACTAAGTTCCTAGATGAATGCGATATTGAGTACGATACTAGCTACATCTCACTAGATAACTTAAAACCGGATCTTGTTATCAAATATAACAACTCATGTTATTTTGTCGACATCACAATTCCCTACGACTCGATTACAAATATGGAATCTGCCGCTAACAGGAAGATAGAAAAGTATCGCCACCTCGGATATGTAATTCCCTTCTGTGTTGGTTCTTTGGGCTCTTGGTATTCAGGAAACCAAATTCTCAAGACAGAGATGAACTTTCTTTCAAACACCTGGAAAATATTGAAGACCGCCAATATTAAAGAATCAATAGAAGGTTCGGGAAGAATTTTATCAAAATTCTTCAACTGTTTTTAAAGCGTTTTATTATTTTACTTAGCATTTTATATTGTATCTTTAGTTTATTATCTTATTCTCTACTTTTAACTGTTTTTATCACAAAATTCTATTTACATATTTTATCAATTTTTATTTTGTTTAATTATTATAGATATTTTTATACCGTTTACCTCCGTTTTAGTTTTAGGATCACTAACTATGATGAAGAGGTCATAAGCTCAAATATATTTGCTTAATTGATTTTTCAATAACACCCTTCTGAGATATATATATATATATATATATATATATATATATATATATATATAATACGCATTGTAAACAATGCGTATTCTCGGTTGTGACATTAGTTCATCCCGAGAATGTATCAATACAATTATTTGTATTATAACATTAAATGTTAATATATATATGGAATGCATTATAATATATCCAAAATCACATTTAAATACGAACTGAAATATATAATCAATAATTAATAATACAATTAATTATATTAATGTATTATATTAATTATTAAATATAAATATATATATATATATATATATATATATATAATAGAAATATTAATTCAATAATTTTAAGTTAATATGAATATTACGTATTTCTATATTATAGCATATTTAAATAGCTTGATATTTAAATATTACAATATTCGTAATGCCCTCATATTTCTACAGAAATTAAATAATTGAAAAATATTCTTTAATATAGATATATGTATGTATTAATTGGTCTATAATTTAATTATCAATATTACCACCAATAAAAATAATACACTTGAACATACTATTAAAAATACATATTATTATATAATGTCTATAGACATAGTGCTATAGCACTTTCTACGTGTGCAATTATACCCTGACCCGCTTCAACAAAACCTCGTTTTTACGTACACATAAGGTATGCATACTATGATGTAATATATTGCCCTCGATTAATGACGTAACAAGAACAACAACTATCTCCATGGGTGGTCTTATTGTAGTGCTGTACTATCACTGGCACCTATAGGTGTAGGAGTATTCAGCTCAAATGTACTTAGATACATATACACACATACACACATACACACACACATATATATATGGACCATGGTCCATATATATGCATAGTTTCGAGTTATGGTTATGACGATTAATAACATAGCGATAATAAAAGGAAGATCGCAACATTTTGTAATCGGTTATGCAATTAGCGGCACACGTAACACCTCACTACTAGGTGGCGCCACGATAGAGGAGCTATGACGTCACTGTCAGGTCTGGACAATGTAACCATGAGATCTAGTTACTGGGCCTCCAGATTAGTGGGCGTGGCTAATTCTCAGATGATAGATTTACTAAATAGTGTTGTTTATATAGTTCTGCGGGTAGTAATGTTATTATTATTATTATTATTATTATTATTATTATTATTATTATTATTATTATTATTATTATTATTATTATTATTATTATTATTATTATTATTATTATTATTATTAATAATATTATTATTATTATTATTAATATAATAAATAATACAGAAATAAAATAAATAATACCGAATATATTCGGTAATATTATAATAATAAATGTATATATATATATTACTAATGATCACTATTATGATCACTATTATAACATAGTTCAGTATACAGTTATAATATAGTATGAAATAGTGTGTGTATATATATATATACTATATACACATGCATACACATACGCGCATACACGCATATACACATATATATTACATGTGAACCTATTACGGGGGGTGGATGAGTCATGGTGGAATATTATTATGATCATCTCCCTGCACACTATGTAGTGCATGCACTGCGCACTATGTAGTGCATGCACTGCGCACTATGTAGTGCATGCACTGCACACTATGTAGTGCATGCACTGCACACTATGTAGTGCATGCACTGCGCACTATGTAGTGCATGCACTGCGCACTATGTAGTGCATGCACTACACACTATGTAGTGCATGCACTGCGCACTATGTAGTGCATGCACTGCACACTATGTAGTGCATGCACTGCACACTATGTAGTGCATGCACTGCGCACTATGTAGTGCATGCACTGCGCACTATGTAGTGCATGCACTGCGCACTATGTAGTGCATGCACTGCACACTATGTAGTGCATGCACTGCACACTATGTAGTGCATGCACTGCACACTATGTAGTGCATGCACTGCACACTATGTAGTGCATGCATTACATAGTGTGGGGCTGCAGCCCCTCTTTACACTTGGGTTATTATGCCTATTTCTATTAGAAGATATGGGTTAACGTAGTTTACATGGTTAATACATCACATATGAACAGCTTCATGCGCTATATATATATATATGTTTGTGTGTCAGTGAAGAGATTAGTTCCTATATTTAAATCACCCTCTCCATGGAGATGGTGTGCACACGTCGTATGGGGGGGGGTCTCGCAACATATCAAGGTTATATTTCTGTGTATTTAGAAGTTGAATCCTATAAGATATGTTATATAGGGTATGTCCTGTATATTATATATGGTATATACTGCAGTATATAAAAGTAACTATGTCCTAACTCTGTCCTATAGGATAATTTATAGTTATAACTATAAATTAATTTATATTATTATGAAAGTAATTTAATATTTATTTTGAATATAAATGTATATATATTATAAATTATAATTTAGCTATAGCTTTATTATTCTTTATAAAATGCATTATTATCGATTACTTACTATTACGTAATACATATTGATTGTGCACGATTGCGTCACAACGAGTATATTGATGACGTCACAGCCTCCCTAGATACTTGCCTCGATTGTGTCGCTGATAATAAACTGTTATTTAATCAAATTAATATTAATAGCAAATCCCTTAATAGGGCTTTGACAATACGCCATATTGTCGAGGATTCTTATGTTCAATTGTTATATATATTGCATAACAATTCTAGAGCGATATTATATTGTTTACCTTACTACCATCGTGATTATTCAGCTGAGAGGTGGACAATAAAGTGGGGAGATTTGAATGTGAGAATATATCCTGTTATTAATTGTATAATAATAATATATATATATATTTATATTTAAGTTAATCGTTTTAAATAAGCATATATGTTATATAGATATATAACTTATAATATAATTTAATATAAAATAGTATGTAATATTCAATATTATGAAATATAAAATTGTATGCAACATAAAATATTATATAATACAGCATTATCTATTCGTGTAAACGGGGTTAAACCCGCATACTACGAACGTATACATTAATCGTATACATCGAATACGTTTGTAATAGACGAATTGAACTGAGTTTACACGCGTATATCAAGCTATATAGACTCTAACATTATATATATATATATATATATATATATATACTCATTCCCTTTATAATAACATATTATCAAACCCCGTAAACAGGAACCTTTTATACCTTTTTTTTACTTGTATTAGCACGCACACATTTGTGATATAAAATGTCTTTAATCTGGTAATCTGGTTTGTGTAAGATTTGTTTATTTACGTAAGCGTGTGTATATAGGGGAGATTAGTATATCATAATAAAGTATTATTCAATAAAACATACTATTTATTTAATATATATATATATATATATATATATATATACATATATATATATATATACCATATTATATATTGATATATGAAAACAAATATAAGTATACATATATATATATATATATCGAATATTGTATACATTATTTTCTAAAGAATATTTAATTACTAATCATACATTTTCTACTTATAGTTAGTTCTACATCTATCTCCGTGGACCATACAATACAGTAGTTACTAATGTTTACATACTATATACTATATACTTTGTTATATATATACTATGTAGTATACACACAGGTGTTACGAAGCAGTTCTCCTTCAGGAAATATCTGGTATACCTCTACTAGTTATGATGTAATATATACTTACATCAGACATACCCCGGGTGACCATCAGGGCATTATATCATATATATATATAATTGAACATTTGTAGTTATTAATGTATACACAGGTATATACACAAACACGCCCACACACATCCATGCACATACGCAGCGGACATCATATTACATATAACTGTTGTGATATTGGATGAGTCACTTCTACAGAATTCTGTTCCTTCATCTCAGTCTTGTAACAAATCACGCTTCCCAACAAATGATTAAGTATATTACGTAATCCTGAACATATAACAATTAATATATGTAAGTATACGTGAATATATAATATAGCTTTTACAAGTAAATATCATTTTAATAATGATATTATTTTCCTAAACTGGAACTACATTTCGTATTTTTAATATAATTTATAATTGACAAATATTATTATAAATAAAGTATATTATATTATATATAAATTATATTATAATACATTACTATTTATATATATATATATATATATATATATGTCTATAGTTATAACTGTACATTGTACAATGTACAGTTATAACTATAGTGGTAATTAAGCGGGTGGTGTGCCTTATCAAGTCTTGTTAGGTGTGTTCATCCTTATCCGGTGTCGCTTCCGAGACTAGGAGAACAAGTGCTGCTGCCCTCCCTCTCCACTGATAACACTAGAAGTAATGATGTCACCGGTGACGTCACTGCTAACCACGTGATGATAATGTGATGGGGGGGGGCGTTACTAGTGTTATCTAGCCCAAAGTTTAATCGGTGGGTTCAATTAGCGATCGAGAAGTGATTAATACACACAGTAGATAATATATATATAGTCAATATTGCGTATATATCCCTATAGGAAATTGCGTATACGCAATTGCGTATATATACGTATACGTATATAATGTTGTTAACTATTTTTACTAATGAATAATACAATAATAATCCAATTAATTTAAATATTGTATACATTTTCTTATATACGTATACAACTATTACAATTAAATGCTGTTGACATGTGACCTTATTGAGATAAACATTGTGTTACATTATTAGTTTTATTAAATCACTATTATTAACTTGTGCTATTATAGTTGTATCTATTTTAATTACAAATATATTATAAGACGTACTTTAATACAATTCATTCAACTTATATATTATATATAATAATAATAGAATATTTATTAAATCCCATATTGTAAATCTTATATGATTCTATATGATATATATATATATATATGATAATGATGATGATAAGGTTTATTAGCACTTATCATAGGTGTGGACACCCCTCGTAGGTGCATATAACAATATAGAACGAAAACAATAAATAGATAAATAAATAAACAAAACGATAAAATAATATAATTTATAAAAATAGTAATATTGTATGATTAAATAAGTGAATATATTACATCGATGATATGTAAGCTTTGAGGTGTGTAATAAAGGACGGGTGTGAATGGATTGATTTAATAGAGGTAGGGAGGGAATTCCATAGGGATGGAACCATATAACTGAAGGCGCGTTTATGGTATTTCAGGTATGAGACACGAGGGCAAATTAGGGAAATGTCAGCATTTGAACGTAAGGAAGTCAGTTGGCGTCTTAGAGTTAGTAGGTAAGTCAAATAAGGAGGAGAAGTATAATATATTGCTTTATGAGCGAGTGATAGAAGGTGTAGGAGGGAACGTTTTTTTTTAGGGAACCAGTTGGATATAAGTTGGTGGGAGTCGGTAATGGAATGGTCAAATCGATTTATTGAGAAAATGGTTCGTATAGATGCACGAATTATACGATTTAAAGGGGATAATGAAGTATTAGGGAGATGATAAAGTAGTGAGGAGCAGTAGTCGATACGAGAGAGGACGAGTGCATTTATGAGGACAGTTGTAAGAGATCGGGTTAAGTCTTTTCTTATACGACGAATTTTGAAGAGGTGGTAGTTAGCTGATTTAGATATATTAGCTATATGGGAATTTAGGGATAGGTTAGCATCCAAAGTAATTCCAAGATTTATAACAGATGATGAAGGGATGATGGGGAGACCGTCGATGATAACAGGTGGACAATTATGATAGTTAGATGGGATATTTAGGAGTGCAGATTTTGAAGAGTTGAGTAGAAGATTGTTAGATAGAAGCCATGATCTGATAGTTGATGCACATTTACATAATTGTGAGTTATCTGGTAGTACATTGGAGGAATTGGGTAGGAAGGAATATAGTTGAATATCATCAGCGTAAATGTGATAGTGTACATCTGGAAATTGACCAATAATATCATGTATATATATATATATATATATAATTATGTATAATATAACATACATGTTAGGGTTACTACCTATAATATAGGTCCTATATGAAAGTATGTATTATATATAATAAATATATGTAGTCATTTCTTTTAATAATGCGTGACAATCAATTATTATCATTTAAAAAAAAGTATGTTTAAACAAATTAATATATATATATATATATATATATATATATATATATTAATACTTATTTATTTGTATAATAAAATATATTATCGCATACAATCTATTGTTCATTCCTAAATGTACACTTCAAATGTTCTCTTTAATTTCTTAGAAACATGCATGCTCTTCTTTCTACTCCTATTATCCGTCTCTACAAATGAATACTTGAGCCCTTAGATATATTGGTCCTAAGCTATATAATTCACTTCTACCCACTATTATATATTTATTGTTACATAAGAAATTCACTAAATCTATCTAAATATTGATCCCAGGTGGCATCATATAATTCTTATTTTATTTATCATTATTTTATTTTATTGTTCATTATTTATTTTCCAGTTTACTTTATTATGTTATTTGGTATGTCTGTATTACGGTCTTTTATTTTTAGTTTTATATTTATACAAAAATACTCTACTGGTATACTCTAGTCAATATAATTAAGATTTATTTATGTGTTTAAATAAACATTAAACATAATAATCATATACATATTTGTAATTCCTTCATTGTAAGACTATTACAAAGGATTACTGTTTATTTCTATATAGATAGAGTTAACATTTTATTTTTTATTTTACTTTTGTAAAATAACATAAATCTAATAAAATAAAAATATTATTATTAATATTAATAATAATACTAATACTGATAATAATAATTAATATTAATATAATATACGATACTGAAATATATACACATATATATATATATATATATATCATGTGATAGTGATAAGAATAATAGCGATAATATCATTATTTGTTATAAAAAAACCCGAGTAATTAAAACCTATTCTATAAATAGATAAATGCGATATCAGCATTATTAATACGGCAACACACGACTACATTTATAATTAATAGCATTGCTAAAAGCGCTTTGAAACACGATACGTGTATAACAAGTGTGGCGAGATATCACAGCTTGCTGGGGAGGAGGTATCTGTTTTAATACGAGTATTGAATTATTGTTTTATGGGGTATATATATATATTTACCCTTACCCCTATATCTCTATAAATCTTTCTATATATATATATCTGTGTACATATATATATATATATATATATATATATATATATATATATATATATATATATATATATATATATATATATTCAACAGCCTGTGTGGCTCAATGACGAGCCTCGTCCGGACCATTAATTAATTTTATAAAATGGGTATTAAAATATTATTTAGAAATGATCTTATATAATTGTGTATAAATAAATGATCGGCTCTCGTTAAAACCATAGATGCCTTAACATGAGATCGGCTTCGAAGGGACATTAGAGCCATATAGGTTTATAAGTGAAAAACTGCATCTAAGTTCCTGGATGGGATGAAAGGACTCCACTAAATAAAAATAACAATAACAATATATATATATATATATATATATATATATATATATCTCATTTAATATATTTCTCTATTTCTAAACTACTTTAACGTATATTTTTGATATTCTTAATATAAATAATGTGTTATAATTTTTTATAATTAGATATAAAGAAAACAGTATCGAATTCTAACAATTATATATATATATTTTTTTATTTTGTTATTTGGTGGAGTCCTTTCATCCCATCCAGGAACTTAGATGAAGTTTTCATTTATAACAATATATGGATTTAATGTCCCTTCGAAGCCGCTCTCATGTTAATGCATCCATGGTTTTAACGAGAGCCGATCATTTATGTATACACAATTATATAAGATCACTTCTAAATAATATTTTAAGACCCATTTTATAAAATGAATTAATGGTCCGGACGAGGCTCGAACCCGTGCCCTACTGGTTGTGTGTCTGACGCCTTAGCCAACTGAGCAACACAGGCAGTTTATATATATATATATATTTATTAATTTGTATTATATATTATATAGTGATAAATTGTGAGTATTAACACAATTACAATTTTAAAATTAATATACTAATATTTCATATTATCAATAATAATTTATGTCCGTTTTTTTCGGTTATAGATACAATTGTATTATATATAATATAAACACATATTAATATAAAATCATTCATCTGATAATAGAAGAACACACGATATTAATATACACATTATAAGAGATTTCATGATTACAAAAGTACAAAGCGCTTCTACCAAACGATTAGTCTGTTTACATAAGTTTGTTTAATTTAACGTAAATATTTATCTAAGCAAAGACTCCGGGGTAAGATTAGGGTTTTATTGCCGAAGGTACCAAGTTCAGACGACACGGATGTGATCAATTTTATTGCCCAAGATAGTTTATTTTAATTATCGCGCTTTATATACTAAAATAGGCACTATTTATATACAATAATATTATCTCGGACTTGTTATTTACACACATTTACAACTATATGTATATACATGATGTGCGTATAGTTATGGATATCATTGAGATGAGCTTATATTTACACAAACGTTTGTTTCATATTATAAGTATACTTTACTATTATTTATGAATAAAACTATTTTTGATTCATTAATAATATTATAGTATCAAATATTTTTCAAACACATTATTTGCTTCGAAAATATTTGATATAATACTTAAATTGTCATACAACATTATTTATGTACTCCAGCTAAAGTATATACTATATTGTCTAACTGGATTAAATATATATATATATATATATATATATATATATAGTAATGTTAATCATCGCCTATAGGTGACTATACCTGTCGTGATTAATAACAATTAAGAAGAATATAGGTGTCATCACTTGCACTTAAATTTAAACCGCAATACGAAGATTAATACGAGTTTTATAATAACCATGAAAATAACCACAAACTGATGAAATGTTGGTATAGAATGTATTTTTTTAAATTATATTATTAAATGTAGTTCCCATGAGAAGTATAATATTATTATTTAAACTATTATTATTATTAGTATTAGTACATTTATGTATAGAATGTTTGATTATACAGCAAGATTTAGTATATAAGCACACCATAATATGATAATTTTCATGGCATAGTACCATATTTATTGATCATACTATATTTAAAATTACATTTATATATTAATTTCTATACAATGTATATTAAGTAACATTAACACTGTATTATGAGGTAACAATTAACAACAATTAATGTAATAATATATTATTAATAATAATCTTATAAGATTAAATAGTTATTAATATATTAATAAATATGTTAATAGTAAGTATACTTACTATAAGTATATTATAATATATATATATTATAGTATAATAATTATAGTATAATATACTATAGTATAAGTATATTATATTATTGCAGGTATTGAATAATTTCTATACTAATGAAATAGATTACCTAGCTCCCATAGATTAATGAAATGTAAATATAGTCGTCTGAATTTATTCAAATTCAAAATAATATCATCAGATAAAAGATTATTCTAAAAATAAGTTAATATTATTTATTAGATTAACAATTATAAAATACATAATATAAGTTATAACAGTGTTTATTTAGCGATATTTTAAGAATATAAACCCACAGATGATAGCCAAACGTAAATAACGTTCACGGTAACCCACCTATATACCGATATAAGAACTATAGGTTATACTCGTGGTAGTAGTAACTCTCTCAGGTAAACCAATCGCTGTATTAAACCCATTACCAGCCAGCGTTATATTGAAGTGAATACGGTTTGTTTACATTGATTACGCAATGCTTATAGAGCGGTGGAGGAGGCGTGGCATTGAGAGACATACACGTCACGATATGGCATCTCGTAGGTAGCACTAAATAGGGGTGGAGAACTACGATAAGTCCCGTGTAGTAGTGCAGTGACCGGTAGTAAGACACGTGATACCCCGCTTGACCGATAGGGTATGAGAGGTGATCAGAGGTTTTATTTACTCGCCAGGGTGAACTAGTAGTAGTATAGGAGGTTTGGTAGTTATGTTTGATTACTTTATTTAACTGATTCGACAAGCGATTAACATGCAATTATCGTTGTGTATACGTGTGTGTTTATACGCAATATATATATATATATATATATATATATATATATATATGCGTATGTATACACGTGTAATTAATATAATCAAAATGGCCACATACATTCATGTAAACAATCATATTAATAATCATAATATTTTATTTTGTGTGTGTATATATATATGAGATTATGCGTTAATGTATGTAGGGGAAAGTCTCCTATTACCTACCCCTAAATGATTATTTGTAATAATGTATTCAATATTAAATATATTTATTTGAAATGTTGTAATTAGGGTAATATTATGGCAATGAATAATGTGGCTATTTTAAATTTTTAATATAATTATATTTACAAGAATAAACAGGGGGTCGGTAATCGGATACATGTACCTAATACCGACCCCCTTCTCCTATTACCGACCCCCTAAAATAATCGATATAAATGATTGTAGTATTATAATATCCAATAACAATAGTAGATATACATACATATAATTAATTATAACATTCACGCAATTTATTTTGTATTAAATTTATGTTTTAATAGTAATATTAACTTTTAATTTTAATTTTATATTAATTATATTAAAATAGTGTATATTATTATTTAATATTTATTTATTAATCAGTATGTATATAATCAACTAGAATCATGAATCCTAAATCTATATCAATGATACACCAATAACTTACGACATATTTTAAAGTAAAATACGTATCTATTTTGATTGGATATTATAAATCACATGGAGTCGGTATTATGGTAATTTATGGGGTCGGTAATAGGAAAATCATATGGGTTGCTATAATTAAGATATATTGGTTAATAGTTATTCTAATTAAATTATTTTTATAATAGTTATAATCATTTTATTGATCTACAATATTTTGGGCAGTATTAAGTTTTCTTTTAAATAATAAAATATTTACAATGATTTAAAAAAAGTTATTATTCAAATATTTAAAAAGTAAAAACAGAATATTAAATTTTATAAAATAACAAATGTAGGATTAAATATTTTTTAAAACAAAATACTTATTCATATTTATCATTAAATTACTAACAGTTCGTGTATATATTATTTTTTGATATATCTTATAGTTACTGAGATACAAGAGGGGGTCGGTATTAGGAGGGGGTCGGTAATCGGGGACTTTCCCCTATATGCGTGACTTCGGATTAATCACTTGTCACCAGTTACTCGTAGTTGGGACACGATATCATCACAGCACACTAGTTGTTAAACCTTCATACCGGTTCATTGTCTCATGAGACATGCATCTAATACTCTTCGAAGTTATAAATATAAATAATAAATGTAATAAAAAAAGAACAACTTAATAATATGATGTGATGACTTGTTATCTTCTATACAAGATAACACTTCAATATAAACAATTGATTTCATTGATTTATATAACGATTCATTACATGTATGATATAATCAAATATCCTTTTGATAGATAACTACGCCTATCAATTGTTAATTATTTTTATATATATTATAATTATTAAAATTATTATATAATTAGTATTTTATTTAAAATATAAATTTTCGTATGTTAAAATTAAAAACCTATTTAGTTTTCATTTATACATATACTAGATTATGATATAATATCATCTTTTTATATTAGTAATAAACGATTTATAGAATATTATATGTATACTTTAATTATTATATTATACTATCCTATGGGTATATTAAAAAAAGGAAAATAACTGTAATTAATAATTTATTGGCATATTTTTAAATACATATAAATTCCTTATATTTGTAATAATATATTTATATAAAAATAAATAGGTATAAACATACTTAGAAATATATATTTGTATACTATAGCTATGACTCTATACAAATATATACATACACACACTTATATACATTAATCAAACATACACATATATCTACACAAACACTCATGAACACAAACAAACAAATACACATACATAAACACACACACACATACATACACACATACATACTACGCATATACATATAACCCGCCCACCTACACACTTACATGCACACCATGGTGTACCGGAATAGATAACGCCATCAGTTTGTTATTCTATAATTACTCGGCAGACTATCGCTATTAAAAGATGAATCATAGCGTACTCGATTATAGGGTAGCTTGGGACAAAATCGCTTCTTAACTCGCCGAACTACTTCACGATTGCGCAAATAGCTATAGTTTGATGAGGTCGGTGTTATTCCTTAAGGATTATTGATCGTTGGATAACCTTATGCAATAATATATCAACTAGAATTTATCTTTGATGATATATATATATATATATATATATATATATATATCACCACTAATAATTCTTAACTGTATTAAAAGAAATAAATTTATGGAATTCAAGATTAATATGAATTAATAATTGTTCATATTATTTAAATATAATGAATAAAATAAATAGTAATAATAGTTATAATAATAATTATTATTATAATTATTGTATTGATTGAGTTTTATTTCAGATAATATATAATCGGAAAGTTTTAATATAATAAAATAATGGTAACCTAATTACCAAGTAACCTAATTACCAAGTAACCTAATCACCAGGTACTCTAATTACCAGGTACTCTAATTACCAGGTACCCTAATTACTGGGTTTGATATTCAACATGATATGAATGTATATAGTCTGTATATAGTAGCACATCTTATAACCAATAATACCTGAACACATAGAATTTCATCTTTTGGAATGTCATCTATTATAATGTAACGCATTATAATTTGATATATATCAGATATATATTAGATTATTAAATTGAATATGATAAAAGAGATTATTATTATATATTCTATAATATATATATTATAGAATATATAATAATAATCTCTTTTATGATATTCAATTTAATAATATATTATAGAATATAGATCTACATTCAAACCCTTAGTCGAGCTAGCAGGAAATGTCACATGATGAAAATTGTGCAACGCTCGACTATCTCTGCTCACTCTGAATCTGCTTTCTCTGTGGTAGCTTCAAAATACTGGAATTCTCTTCCATATGAAATTAGGTGTTTAAAATCCCTGTAAATATTTAAATGTAAACTCTCCACGTACCTATTAACATTGTAACCTACCCTCCCGTTTCCTTCATTTGTATTGTACTTTATTTATTTTATTTTTGTTTCCTTCTCATGACTCCCATAACCACCACGTGATTTTGTAGTCAATAAAACATTTTAAAATAAAAAATACAATAAATGTTATATAATTTATAACAATAATTATAAAGGATATATCCTTTATAATTTGTCGTTAGAAATTATACTTAAGTATATACTTAATATATACTTAAGTATACTTATCAGTGTATATGTATAAGTGTATATGATACATGTGCATCAACCAGTATATAATATATAACTATTATATTTAGCATATTATATAATATATTTAGTATGAACCTTATAATAATATGATTTTTTCTTTAGCGATATATTCTATAATTACTTTATAACTTATAAAGTTTATATTTATACTTTATATTTGTGATTATGTTTTATATAACCTATAGGTTTTACCTATATGTAATAGTTTAGTAATTAGGCCATAAATATAAATGTTGTAATAAAACTGGCATTTTATTTTATAGTTAGTATATGTGTATATATATATATATATATACATTTAGATTTTATATATATTATTATTCAAAAAATAAACAATTAATATACAAATATTATTTAATTAAATCTACTATATCTCGTTCAAAATACATCTATTATAATAAAAAAGACAGCATTTATCTCCTCTGATCCTCGCAAATTATTTAAATGGAAAATAATATTCTTTCTCATCCAGATGAAAAAATCTCCCCATTTTACCGAATACGTCAAATCTTCAACTTGACTCATTAAATATATTCATTATCCCTTCCCTTTATTCGCGCATGGGCAATATCCGTCCCATACTCCTGGAACACTCTCCCCACATCCATCCGTACTACACCATCAACTCCAAACTTCAAGAAACTACTGAAAACCTACCTATTTAATATGAAACATTAACTTAAAATATATATGGACGGCCGATTGCTTTATAAGCATAGTTTCGCAGTCCGAAAACCGAAAAATGTAAAAATGTATGTATGAAGTAATTGATATATTCATGAAATCTCAAAGTACCTCCACCACTGATCCCCCACTTTTCTCATTATATCACAACTTTCACTCTTATTTTCTCTTATTTTTGTGGATATTATTGCGAACTCACTAAACTCTGGCCAGGTTTCACCTTGCCTCAAAACTTCCATAAATCTCCTATTCTATAAAAACTATAATTGGACCCAAACCCCCTTATCAATTTTCAACCGATCTCCCATCTACCGTTATTAAGTAAAATACTTGAAAGAATTGTCTCCAAACAACTTTTCGCTGTGATGAATATATCTGGCTTAACATTAAAATGGTTTACTTCATATCTGACAACCGCAATATCTCTATTATGATTGGAAAATATTACTTGCCTCTTTCTCTACTTAACCACGGTATTTCCCAGGTATCCGTTCTAGGTCCATCCCTCTTTTCCATGTATATCCGCCCTATTGCTGATCTAATTAAGAACTTTCCAAATATAAATTACCATATTTTTCTGATAATATTCAACTGCTTATCTTCAACTTTTTCAAACTAAATTCTCATAATACCATTAACTCTGAATTAATTGAGTGTGCGAACTGTATACGATTATGGCTCCTCTCAAATAAACTACTAATTAATGCCTCTACGAATACTGTACTTAACATATCTACTTCTGATATATCCTTTCCAAAAGTTACCCTAAACAAAATGATTATTTCCCCCTCCCATTCTACTAAAAACCTACGATTAGTATTTGATGAAAAATAATCATTTAAGAATAACATATTTATCATCCATTACAAAATCCTCCAACTTTCATCTTTCAGAATTATAAAAATACGAACCTTACTATACAGAAACCTTACGAAAACTATAATAAGAGCTCTTATACTCTCCCGACTTGACTACTGTTCTTCCCTACTGAATATACTTCCTGTTAAAGCTACTGCTCCTCTAAATCGGATTATCCGTTCCTCAATACGTACCACTTACTGAATACCACGACTGGATCACTCTACTACAACATCTCATCAATCATCTCGTATGTGGATACCCTTCTCCCTCAGGTGTAAATTACGTATACTATCTATAATCCATAAATCAATATTATCTTTCACCCCTAGCTATATCTCTGATCTAATTAAAAAACGTACTATATTATCTTCTCTTCGTTATCAAAATGCTCCTCTACTTATCTCCCATAACTCTAGTAAAACTTCCCTACATTCTAGAGCTTTTAAACATTCCGGTCTAACCCTATGGAATTCCCTCCCTCCTACCATTCGTTCTATTAGATCCCACAAAAGATTTATAAATCTTACTTCTTCTTTTCTCTCTACCCATAATCATTAAATCATCCAACTTATTATGTTTGTCTTATTTTATCTTCAACGTATTATTATTATATAATTGTTATGGTATTATTATTATATTATTATTATTTTTTCCCCGCACTATCGAAGAGGTTTTAGCCCTGTTTTAGTGCATAATAAATAATATAAATCATCATCATCATCATTATTATCATATATTTATGTGAGTTTATATATATATATACATTTATATTTGTATAACTATTCATAAATATTCACTCCAGTGCATCGCACATACACATACACATACAATTATAATATACATATGATAGACAAAACATACACACACACACACACAATAAAATATTATGATTATTAATATGATTGTTTACATGAATGTATGTGGACATTTTAGATTATATCAATTACACGTGTATACATACGCATATATATATATATATATATATATATATATATTGCGTATAAATACATACATATACACAACGATAATTGCATGTTAATCGCTTGTCGAATCGGTTAAATAAAGTAATCAAACATAACTACCAAACCTCCTCTACTACAATTAGCTCACCCTGGCGAGTAAATAAAACCGATGACCACCTCTCAGACCCTATCGGTCAAGCGGGGTATCCCGTGTCTTACTACCGGTCACTGCACTACTACACGGGGCTTATCTTATACGCTCCACCCCTCTTTAGTGCTACCTACGAGATGCCATATCGTGACGTATGTGTCCCTCAACGCCACGCCCCCTCCACCGCTCAATAATCATTGCGTAATCAATGTAAACAAACCGTATTCACTTCAATAGAACGCTCACTGGTAATGGGTTTAATACAGCGCTCGGTTTACCCGAGAGAGTTACTACTACTACGAATATAACCTATAGTTCCTATATCGGTGTATAGGAGGGGGGGGGGGTTACCGTGAACGTTATTTACGTTTGGCTATAGCCACGATATATCGTCTGTTAATTTATATTCTTAAAGTCTTATTAAATTATCGCTAAATGAATGTTTTTATAACTTATATTATGTATTTCATAATTGTATATCTAAATAAATAATATAAACCTATTTTTAGGATAATCTTTTATCTGAAGATATTACTTGGAATTTTAATATATTCAGACGACTGATTAATCGATATCATTACTATATAATGTATTCGATACATTTATGAGTATAGTTTAGTAATTAAGTATACTTAATAGTAACATGTTTTTTAATATATTCATAACTAATTATACGTATTAGTACATTAATTGTTGTTAATTATTACATTAAATTCATAGTTAATGTTACTTAATATACATTGTATAGAAAATAATATATAAATGTACTTTTAAATATAGTATGATCAATAAAAATGGTACTATTTGATGAAAGCTGCATTTTATTATGACATCTCATATGATGGTGTGATTATGTATACAACCTCACTGTGTAATCACACATTCAATATATATATATATATATATATATATATATATATGTACTAATACTAATATAATAGTTTAAATAACAATAATATAATTCTTAAAAAATACATTTTATACGAACATTTCATTAGTATGTGGTTATGTTCAGTGGTTATCATAAAACTCGTATTAATCTTAGTATTACCGTTTTAAATTCAATGCAAGTGGTGACACCTATATTCTTATTAATTATTATTAATTACAACAGGCATAGTCACCTATAGGCGATAATTAACATTAATATATATTTAGTCGAATTAGACAATGTAGCATATATGTAGTATATATATACTTTAGCTGGAATACATACATCTTTTTTATGACAATTTAAGTATTATATCAAAGATTTTTCGAAGCAAAAAATTAGTTAACAAAATATTTGATACTATATGTAATAATGAGTAGTCGAAATAAGTGTTTGCAATATAACACCACTCAAAATGATAGAGGAACGTTGTATTTACTCTTTACATTTTATTCATAAATCATCTAAAAACCATACACTAATGCTGTTTAACAGCATATTAACATATATACAGAATTACAATATGGAATAATACAATATAATGTTTTACAAACCTCCACGTGTCTGGGTATAACAAAAGTGAAATCATATTATTAAATCTAATATAATTCAGATTATATTATTTCTACGCGATGGTTCATTGGTCTAACCAATTCTATAAACTAAATAACACTAAATAAAAAACACAAAAATCACTATACATAAAATCAACATTCCATAAAAGAAAACAAAAATATAACCAATTAAAAATATATAATAAACTAAATAACATTAACTAAAAACACAAAAATCACTAGACGAAATTAACATTTATAATTATTACATAATACACAACTAAATAAAATAAATAATTAAAAGTCTATAATATAACTTAAAAACAACTGCATTGAAAATATATAAAACGCTAGTCTGCTACATATATGTACAATTATTAATAAATCAAAAAAAATATGTATTCATAAATAATAATAGTAAATATAATAATTAATATGATACCAAACATTTATATAAATGTAAGCGCATCTCACTTATTATATACTACTGCCTGAACACTCATACTACTACTCCATTTAATATTCATAATAGAATATAATATATATATATATATATATATATATATATATATATAACTATACGCACATCATTTATATAAACTACAAGTCATATATATTATAATTGTATTAAATATATTTTGGTATACAAAGCGCAATGATTAAAATAAACTATCTTGGGCAATAAAAATGATCACATCCCCGTCGTCTGAACTTGGTACCTTCGGCAATAAAACCCTAATCTCACCCGGAGTCTTTGCTTAGATAAATATTTACGTTACATTAAACAAACTTATGTAAACAATCTAATCGTTTGGTGGCAGTGCTTTGTAATCTTGTAATCATGAAATATCTTATAATGTGTATATTAATATCGTGTATTCTTCTATTGTCAGCTGAATTCTTTTATATTAATATGTGTTTATATTGTATATAATACAATTGTATCTATAATAGAAAAAAACGGACATACATTGTTATTGATAAAATATGATATTATTAAATTAATTTGTAAATTGTAATTTTATTAATATTATCACTTTATCACTACACTGTTAACAATTAGGGTAAAGCGAGTGCCTATTTTAGGGTGGAAGTAGTCTCTCCATAGCCGTACCCTAATTAGGGTACAATTTGAATAAATACGAACAGTACCCTAAAAATGAACAAACGTAACACTAAAGAATGTTAGCTTGTTGTACCCTATGTATATGATACAGTTTACCCTATAGGGTGCATTATAATGCAATTGTATGATATGTACCATAATTGAATTGCATGATATGTAAATATAATATTCACGTACCATAAAATTTAACATAGCTGTACCCTAATAAATATATAGTGTGTATAACTGTACCCTAGTGCATTTAGCAGTCATGTACTCTACTATTTAACATATATATATCCTAAATATATATATATATATATTGTATACAAGTATATAGGGTATATCCTAGTGAGTTTAAAAGTCGTATACCATATTTAGGGTACGTACCATGGTAAATTGGTGTGATATTTTAACGATCTGTACACTATAAATTGAATTCGATGTACCCTCATTTGTAACAGTGTATATAATATATAATACAAATTAGTATACATATATATATAATTGTCAGAATTCGATAATGTTGTCTTAATGTATAATTATAAAAATTATAAAACCTTAATTAATTTATGAATATCAAAAATGTACGTTAGAAGTAGTTTAGAAATAGATAAAGATATTAAATGAGAGATATATATATATATATATATATATATATATATATATATGTTTATAAATATATAGGGGTAAGGGTAAATTAATATATACATATAAAACAATAATGCAATACTCGTATTAAAACAGATATCGCCGCCCCAGCAAGCTGTGATATCTCGCCACACTTGTTATACACGTATCGTGTTTCAAAGCGCTTTTAGCAATGCGATTAGTTATAAATGTAGTCGTGTGTTGCCTTATTAATAATGCTTATATCGCATTTATATATTTATAGAATAGGTTTTAATTACTCGGGTTTGTTTTATAACAAATAGTTTTATTATCGCATTATTCTTACCAATATCACATGATATATATATATATATATATATATATATATATATATATATATATATAATATGTATATATTTCAGTATTGTATATTATATTAATAATAATTATTATTATTAATATTAATAATAATATAATTATTTTATTATATTTATTTTATTTTAGAAAAATTAAAAAAATTAAAAAATTGTAAATGTATCTATATAGAAATAAACAGTGAGCTTTTGTAATAGTCTCATATTGAAGTAATTACAAATATATATATATATAATTATTATGTTTAATGTTTATTTAAACACATAAATAAATCATAATTATATTGTCTAGACTCTAGAGTACACCAGTAGAATATTTTTGTATAAATATAAAACTAAAATTAATAAAAGACGGTAATACAGACAAACCAAATAACATAATAAAGTAAACTGGAAAATAAATAACGAACATAAAGAAATAATGACAAATAAAATAATAATTATAGGATGCCACCTGGGATCAATATTTAGATAGATTTAGTGAATGTCTTATGTAACAATAATAATATAATAGTGGGTGGAAGGAATTATATAGCTTAGGACCAATATATCTAAGGGCTCGAGTATTAATTTGTAGAGATGAAAAATAGGAGTAAAAAGGAGAGAATAAGAAAGCATGTTTTCTAAGAAATTGAAGGGAAGATCCTTGTACTAGAGAAGCAGAAATATAAATGGGAAAATGTGAAGTTTAACTTGGAATGAACAATAGATTTTATGCGATAAGATATTTTAATTTTTAAAATAAATATGTATTAATACATATATATATATATATATATATATATTAATTTGTTTAAACGAAATTTTTTTTAAATGTTAATAATTAATGCTCACGCATTATTAAAAGAAAGGAATACATATATTTATTATATGCAGTCAACTCTAGGTAAGTCGGACACATTTAGTTGGTTTGGTTGGATTTGTATCTACACTGTTAGAAGTAATGGTATTACACACAAGTGTTTAATGGTAATACACATGTCTCTAGAATAGAACCATTATAATGGTAACATGCACACCAGTTTCTGTACTACCATTAAAACTGAAAATATGTTGGAATGGTATTACACATTATTAAATTATTACAACCATTAAATACAAATGGTATTACACATTATTAAATTATTACAACCATTAAATACAAATGGTATTACACATTATTAAATTATTACAACCATTAAATACAAATGGTATTACACATTATTAAATTATTAGAACCATACAAATGGTATTACACATTATTAAATTAGTAGAACCATAAATAAAATAATATAATAATGGCATTTTACAATAATAATAATAAACAATAATAGTATTTTGAATATTAAATACAATATTCCAATGTTCAATAATGATTAACCATTATAACATTATCTTAATTATCAATATAATTGGTGTTCTAGTTGACACATACATGTATTTATGATAATGTTAAAAACCCATAGATACTTAAATAATTTATGATTTTAAAAAGTAACTTTATTTATTAAAAACGTAATATTAACCTAAAATATAAATTAAAATAATAATTGATAATTAATTTACACTACTACAAAATTAAATCAATTTAACAAAATAAAGAAAATGTAAAATATTATATTTTTTATATATTAAAATAAAGAATGTATTTGTAAATGAATATTATAGTGACAACATTTCCATGTAATATACTGGTTCTACCGTAGTCATATGGCTGTATAAAACAAGTACATTTTGACGTCTTTGATTTTTACACAACCATACAATTTTTTTTTTAATATTTTTATTTTATTATACTTTATTTATTTAAATACTCTCTAATAAAGAGTACAGTTAATAATATTCTATAGAATTATGCATACAACATATGTAAAATTAAATCATATTATTTATTTGTATACATATAGTGATTAATGATTATTATGAATAATGAATAATGCATAATGATTAATGTCGGTGTAATACCAATACCTCCTATAACATATACTGAGGTTATGGTATTACACGGACATTTATATAATAGATCGTGGTATATTTATATATATATATATATATATATATATATTATTACTAGGTTAGGACATTTATTTGTGTCCAGAGCAACCAGATTTACTGAGAATCATCCAAAGATTGTGTCTGGATAGTGATAGGACATTTTATATTTCCATAGCAACTGGCCCCAGTTTATATCTATATATGCATACATACATACACCCAGCAAACAGTAATAGCCTCATAAATGTTGAGTCATAATAGCATAACAGCATATTTAATATCCTCAAATGTTTACATTGTTCTATTATGCTGCTATTATGTTGTCATTAAATGTATATTATGCTGCTATTAATTTGCCATGTTTTTATGCTGCTGTTACGTTGCTATTTAAAGTCTATTATGACATTATTATGCTGCTATTATGTTGCTATTATTAGAATAGCAGCATAATATACTTTTAAAATTAATAGCAACATAATAATAGCATAATAGATTTTAAATAGTAACATAACAGCAGCATAATAGCATGACAAATTAATAGCAGCATAATAGACATTTAATGGCAACATAATAGCAGTATAATATCACAATGTAAACATCTGAGGCTATTAAATATGGTGTTATGCTGCTAGTATGAGCTATTACTGTTTGCTGGGCATATATGTATACATACATATATGTATACATACATATATATATATATATATATATATATATATATACATGAATACATACATACAAACAAACATACAGTTATATTGTGTAACTAATAGTTACTAACTATAGTTCATATATAATGTTTCTTAATATTTTATAGAACTTATATCAATTACATATATAATACATATATTGCATAATACCATTACATATTGGAATTACATATGTAATGGTTCATGACATTATAAACAGCAGAATACCATTAAAGTTAATGGTATTTTCAGGTTTAATATGCATAATACCATTACAGTTTAGAATTACATATATAATGGTTCTTGACATTTTAAAGTGAAGAATACCATTAAAGTTAATGGTATTTTCAAGTTTAAAATGCATAATACCATTACATTTTGGAATTACATATTTAATGGTTCTTGACATTTTAAAGTGAGGAATACCATCATTTTAAAGGTAGTTGGTGTTCAAATACCATTAGACAATATATACTGTTTTTAATGGTATTACACATTTTTAATGGTATTACACATTTTAAGGCTAACTCTTATACGAGTAAAAAGTATACTATAGTATACTCTTGGTATACCATTACTTCTAACAGTGTAGTTCCATGTTAAATTAATCGGATAAGTCGGATATGTTGGATTGGATAAGTCGGACTTTTTATAAATTGTCAGAAATGTTTACTTTAAATAATGAATATTATAATATTAAGTAATATTATTGAATACAATATGTTATGTTGTTGATTGTTGCATAATTCCATATTTCGGTAACCATTTAACTCGCGCTGCGCATTTCATGTCTTATTTGCATGATATTCTTAATCTCGGATAAGTCGAACATCTCGCTAAGTCGGACACTTTTCCCGGTCCCTTGCGATTCCGACTTATCGGGAGTTGACTGTATATATATATATAACAATCTTTCATATGGGTATACCCGTGCACGGGTGACTATGGGTGACCCATGGGTGACTATAGTCACCATAACATGCATGTTATATGATGCATAATTATTATATAGGAATTACAATATGGGATTTAATATTAATTAAATTATTATTATTTATAATATATAAGTTAAATGAATAATGTATTAAAATATTTTTTGATATATTTTGTAATTAAAATAGATATACAATATAATAGCACATGTTAATAATATAGTGATTTAACAACATCGATAATGTAACACAATATTTATCATAATAAGTTTACATGTTAACAGCGTTTTAATTTTAATAGTTTTATATAATAAAATGTATACAATTTTTAAATTAAATCATATAGGTTATTATTGTATTATTAATTATTATATTTAACAACTATTTTATAGTAAATTATAATATTACTTTGTTTCGCCACAAGTTTAATGATTTCATAAAATATTATCGATTTATAAATTATCTAAATTTATAAAATATGACATATATATATCCTATTAATATATATATATATATATATATATATATATAATTTAATGTTTTAAATTTACATAATATGTTACCCTAATATTCAAAAATAACAAAATATATATTCACAACCATAATCTTAATATATATTAACACTATATACGCAATACGCAATACTAACAATGACTATATATACTATTTACTATATGTGATAATCACTGCGCGCTCGCTAATTGAACCCACCGATTAAACTTTGGGCTAGATAACACTAGTAACGCCCCCATCACATTATCATCACGTGGTTATCAGTGACGTCACCGGTGACATCATCACTTCTAGTGTTATCAGTGGAGGACATCAGCACTTGTCCTCCTAGTCAGAAGCCACACCGGATAAGGATGAACACACCTAATAAGACTTGATAAGGCACACCCGCTTACTTACCACTATAGTTATAACTGTACATTGTACAATATACAGTTATAACTATATACATATATATATATATATATATATATATATATATATATATATACATATATATATATATATATAAATAGTAAGGTATTATAATAAAATGTATATATAATATAATATACTTTATTTATAATAATATTTTTCAATTATAAATTATATTAAAAATACGAAATGTAATTCCAGTTTAGGAAAATAATATCATTATTAAAATGATATTTACTAGTACAAGCTATATTATATAGTTACGTATACGTACATATATGTATATTCATAAATAGATTGTTATATGTTCAGGATTACGTAATATACGATACTTAATGATTAGTTGGGAAGCGTGATATGTTACAAGAGTAATATGAAGGCATGTATTGTGATAGAAGTGACTCATCCCATATCACAACAGTTATATGTAATATATATTATAATATATACATCATATGATGCCAGCGTGATATTGTATGTGGGTGTTTTTGTGTATATACCTGTGTATACATTAATAACTACAATTGGTCAATTATATATATGATACAACTCCCTGATATTTACCGGGGTATGTCTGATGTAAGTATATATTACATCATAACTAGAAGAGGTATACCAGATATTTCCTGAAGGAGAACTGCTTCGTAACACCTGTGTGTATACTATAGTATATATATAACAAAGTATATAGTATATAGTATGTAAACATTAGTAACTACTGTATTGTATGGTCCACGGAGATAGATGTAGAACTAACTATAAGTAGAAAATGTATGATTAGTAATTATATATTCTTTAGAAAATAATGTATACAATATTCGATATATATATTTATACTTATATTTGTTTTCATATATCAATATATAATATTGTATATATATATATATATATTAAATAAATAGTAGATTTATTGAATAAGGTTTATTATTATATACTAATCTCCCCTATATACACACGATTACGTAAATAAACAAATCTTACATTGACCAGATTACCAGATTAAAGACGTTTTACATCACAAATGTGATTGTGCTAATAGAAGTAAAATAAAGGGTAGAAAAGGTTCCCGATTATGGGGTGTGATAATATGTTATTATAAAGGGAGTGAGTATATACAACGTATATATATATAATGTAGAGTCTATATAGCATGATATAAGCGTGTAAACACTGCAGTGTGGGTTTCTTCTCTTACAAACGTATTCGATGTATACAGTTAATGTGTACGTTCGTTGTATGCGGGTTTAACCCCGTTTACACGAACAGATAATGCTATATTATATAATATGTTATGTTACATATACTTTTTTATTTCATAATATTGTATATTAGATACTATTTTATATTACATTATATTATATGTTATATATATGTTCTATATCAAAATATGATTACTTAAAACTTAAATATATATATATATATATATATATATATATATATATATATATATATATATATGTATTATTATAAAATAAATAATAGAATATATTCTCACTTTCAAATCTCCATGTAACAATTGAACATAATAACCCGCGACAATAGAGCGTATTAGCAAAGCCCTATTAAGGGATGTGGTATTACTATTAATTTGATTAAATAACAGTTTATTATCAGCGACACAATCGAGGCAAGTATCTAGAGAGACTGTGACATCATCAGGAAACTCGGTGTGACGCAATCGTGCACAATCAATATGTATTACGTAATATCAAGTAATAAATCATACTGAATAAAGCTTCTTTATAATAAATATATATATATATATATATATACGTGTATTCAACATAAATATGAAATGAGTTCATAATAATAATAATAATAATAATAATAATAATAATACCATTATTACCCGCGATAGCAGAACTATATAAACAACACTATTTAGTAAATATAACGGCTGAGAATTAGCCACGCCCACTAATAGGTTCACTAATCTGGAGGCCCAGTAACTAGATCACGTGGTTACAGTGTCCAGACAGGGCAGTGACGTCATAGCTCCTCTATCGTGGCGCCACCTAGTTATGGGGTGTTACGTGTGCTGCTAATTGCATAACCGATTACATAATGTTGCTATCTTCTTGTTATTAACGTATGTTATTAATCGTCATAACCATAACTCGAAACTATGGTTCATAGTATATATGTATATATGTGTGTGTGTGTGTGTGTGTGTGTATATATGTGTGTGTGTAGCTAAGTAAATGTGGGAAGAATACTCCTACACGTATATGTTCCAGTGATAGTGCAGCACTACAATAAGACCACCCAGGGAGATAGTTCTTGTTATGTCATTAATCGAGGGCGATATATTACATCATAGTTTGCATACCTTGTTTGTATGTAAATACATAGGTTTTGTTGAAGATGGTCCGGGTATAAGTGCTCACGTAGAGGGTGTTAGACATTATATAATAATATGTATTTGTAATATTAAAATTAATATTTAATATTATAAATTAAATTGTAAACCAATTAATACATACATTTATCTATATTTAAAAGGACATTTGAACATTATTTTATTCCTGTAGAAATATTATATATAACACTATATTATGTCATAACGAATATTGTAATATTCATATATCTAGATATTTACATAATGCTATTATATAGATACACGTAATATTCATATTAACTTAACATTATTATCGAATTAATATTTATATTTTATATATAGATATGTATATTTAATAATTAATATAATACAATAATATAATTAATTGTATTAGTAATTATTAATTAGATATTTATTTTTTATTATTTTTTATTAGTTTTGATTAATATTATTACACTAGGCTTCCATGGAAATATGTGGTTTTAACCTATCTTATGAACTATAATAATATATTGATATATATATATATATATATATATATATATTGATATATATATATATATATATATATTATTATACTAATAAATAGTATACTTAGCACAACTTTATTAATAGGTAAGCCCGGATATCTAATCAATCTCTTGAAACCTAGAGCGATATTGAGCCAAGTCATAACATCGGATGCAATTCTATTAGACGTAGGTACTACTAGAAGCGTATTCAGCTATCGTGCCTTCTCCTCCGTTGTTCCTCGTACATGTAATATATTACCATATGAGTTACGCAAATACCAATCATACTATTGATTTATAATTAAATTTAAAAATAACTTAAACTCTGTATAATACATTTTTATATATTGTAATATGTTTGTCTAAATACAATTCTTTGGAATCAATTCGTTTTTTGTGATTTTAATTTTGTTTATTGCATTACATTATATACCAATGAGGACTCCCGCTAAATGCGGTGTTTTTTAATAAACTAATTCATTCATATTCATTCATTCATACTATTTATGTTGGTATATATATAGATAAGGAGTGTATTAATTTAAATATTATTTATAAAGTATATCTAATATAATAAACTTCCGCTTCTCTCACTTCTAATCTAATTTTACCTAGTATTTATACAATAGTGTAATAATAAAACAACTCTTTATTTAAATTAAAAACGCGAATTGAATCTATTTCACATACGATTTAAATAAAGTGATAAAAGGAGTAAATTTCAAAGGTTATGATATCGTAAACAAACTTTCGTTTCATTAATTCGTAGAAAGGGGGAGTGCATCACGGTCACACGATGGTGCGCGCACTATAGTAGGGTGTGTAAGCCGCACACTCGCACACCTACCCGCGCATACTTACCGTTATTGTTCCGAGTGTTCTAATTGATGATTGAGTCGCTCTCTCGCACACCGCACTCCACACACCGCACCCCTACCGGCGAGATAAAACACTTGTAGCTCCGTAACTTATCAAGTGAATACACGTGATACAGCGAATGGTGATGTCAGCCCGTGGGTATGTGTAGTGATACCACTACTACAGTGTACGTAAGCGCGTGTGTAAGCATGTGTATGTGTGTGTAAGTGTGTCATCAGTTGCAGACCTTTATTTACATGTAAACATATATGTTTATAGTCGCGCTTAGATTAACGTATACGTATATATGTATATATATATATATATATATATATATATATACATGCGCATGATACCAACTATTTCCTATAGTGGTCACGGAGCCCGTAATCCGGCATGAACGATGTATAGAATGCTATAGCATACTATATATAGTATACTATAGGGCGTACTATAGGGTGTACTATAGGGTGTACTATAGGGTGTACCCTTGTGTGTAACATGTAACATGGATATAAATATTCATCCCAAATATAGCTGATATGAAATATATACACATTTAAATTGGTGAAGATAGAATATATATATATATATATATATATATACATTTCTGTTATATATATATATACATTTCTGTTATATATATATATATATATATATAAATATATATATATATATATATATATATATATATATATATATATATATGTATACATTTATATATGTATATTTATTATATTAATTTAAAAAAATTGTATATGATGAATTATATTTGTTATTACTATAGTAATACAAATAAGAATATATTTTTTAAATAATTACGTACAAACATTTAATAATAATAGTATACTATTATATATACTGTTATATATATAATGTATAATATTTATATAAATAAATATACCTTAACAAAACATATTAATTGTTAATTTAGTAGCTGTCGACTATCTAAATATTCGTTATCTGTCGTTATCTATACGGTAATTATCTGTTACTCAGAATTATCATCATCCGGGATATTAGGCTATTGCGAACTCCTATCTCTCGGAATTAAATCGCGAGGGGCGTGGTCTAGCGGAGTGGGCGTTACTGGGGGGCGTATTACGCAGGCGTGTTTAACTAGCTGAATCGCTGCAGCTCTCTTAATACAGGTTGTATGTATACAAATTCATATATGCATAAAGGAACCGTCATTTTCCACAAATACTATTATAATATTGACGGTCGTCTAACCTCACAAACTTTGAAATATTAAAATGTATTGTTACAGCGCTAATTTATTTTACTTCTAAGTTAGAAGTTCTAACATAAACCACAATAACCGATACAGCAAATCAAGGATACCCGACCCACTGCATAAGTATATCAACATCCGATATCGAGATGCAATATTACAAAGTTGTAAACAGGCTACTAGGTACGCCTAAATCAACAACAATGGCACATCCTATGAGCTTTACGATGTACACTTCTGATAGCTCCTACATTCGCTGATATATCCTTATCTGTTCCTCTCCCCCATAGAGCTATAGAGAAATATCTCTCTAGCTCTATGCTCGCCACTGATGTATTAGAATACATAGGTAACAGAGTTCATAGTTCACTCTATCGACCACCATATCGCTAGTCCATCGTCTGACCACACTGGTCAACACGCTAGTGACACTGTGTCACTGACACACATACCCGTCAGACACACTCGTAATCTCAATGAATCTATATCTTATTAGACGGAATATTACATAATCGTATGTATTACCTTAACACAATATGTCAACTAATAGTTATATAGACATATGTCTATTGCAAGTTAATTATATATGTTTGCAAATGTGTATATATAAATATATCATTCTATATTTTGTATTTTATGAATTTAAACATAAACAAATATATTAATTAATTATATTTATATTAGAGTTCATCGATCGAACGTTTAAAAGAATTTTTAAATTTTAATATTTGATGTAACATTTACTTTAGAATGTTACTGTCAACTAGTATTAATCATGCATGATTAGATGAGTCAGTTGTATTATATGAGTCAGTAGTATTAGATGAGTCGGTTGCATCAGACTTACGATATTCAGTATAAGAATCTTCCCATGGTTTTAACATGCTTATATGAGGTTCAAAAGGAGATAATTTCCAATCAATTGTAAAGGTAACATCTATATGCGTAAAACTACGTAATTCATAGAGTGCAAGACGATGATTAAAAATACATTTATAATTTAATATATTAGTTTAACCTTAGTAGCATGGTAAAATAACTTACATTTTCAAACATCAGATTATTTCATAAATGTTCTAATAAATAATTTAGTATAACTTATATTATTTTTAAGTTTAGTTTAGAATTAAGAAGAGAATCGTTAGTACATTGTGGTGAAATAATTAAATTAGCATAATGAGAAATAAATTAAATACATTTAATTGTGACAGGGTCAATATTCATATACTCAAAAAGTTTATAAATATAACTATTTTTCTTATTAGATTTACCAACATTGTTCAATAACTATTGAATATGTACATTCTGATGGTAAATTAGTATATTTAGTGGATATAATGAGGAAGGATATTGTTTGTATTAGTAGTAGATGGTTTGTTTTATAGGTATATTTGAGTATATCAGAGTATGTAGGAGAATATGATTCGTTATAAGTAACTCGATAAGTACCATATATCACCACTATCACCACCATCATCATTATCATCATCACCATCATCATAATCATCATTATCACCATCATCATCATCATCGTCACTATCATGATCATCATAGCTGCTTATATAAAATACATTCGGAATATCCTTTCTTAATTTTAATATAACAATATTTTTAACTTAATTATTAATCGATAATATAACATTTTTTGAATTAAAGAAATCCATTCGAATTTTAGTTCTTTATCTTCCGATATAATGTATATTAATAAATTACATTATTAATCTAAAATATAGGGTATTGGGCATTTTCCATGGACATTAATGACTTAACGAGTCATGTGATGCACTTTGTATACTATTGATATTATGACCACAAATTACTTAAACAATTACAGTTGAGTTCATATATATATATGCACCAACGACTTGCATTCAACATATAAGTAGTAGATTAATGGAATAGATTATATGTAATGTTTTTATATATTAATATATATGAATAATAAAAATCTGGATTCGGATAATGAACTGTTTAATTGGATCGGGATCAGCGAAATGATATGAGTAGGTATGATCGAGATCGCGATTACAAATAAAATAGATGTGCCCATCACTGACTATTACCAATACTATTAGTATTGTATATTGTTTGTATATACAAATATATATGTATATATGTAAATATATATATATATATATATATATATATATATATATAATATGGATTATATATTGATTTGTATATTCCACATAATGATTAACGATTATCTTAAATATAGGGTATACGTGTGTATTGATATAATAATATGTGGATGTATTTCTATTGGTTAACTCGTGTTGTAGGGATAGGATGTGGAGATTTAACATCTGCGATATCAAATGATGAACCCGATTATAACAGATTAATATCGGACAGAAGTGCAGATATAAATTATAGATGGCGATACACTCAGTATAAATTAATATTATTATGTATTACGAATACTCGAATGTTATCTTATAACTTCAAAGCAATATCCTTATAATAAAACATGATATTTATATTATAATATATTATATTATATATACTTATATATAATTCGACATATAATTATTAATAATAATTAATACTATTAATAAATATAATATCATATTTATTAGAAAGTATACTTTATATATATATATATATATATATATATATTAACAGTATACATATATATATATATATATATATATATATATATATATATATATGTACTCATAAATTAAACTATTATGAGTCATAATAATATGCTAATAACTTATTGCGAATATGGATAATATATTATATGCATTATGAAATATAATAATTCGTTGACTTATTATTTACATTATACGAATACACCTCTGAAGTAGTTAGGCAGTTGGTGTATTCATTTCAGTGGTTCGTGTAAAATGCCTCATTTATTATTAGCGTATACACACACTCGCACACTTGTGGGGTGTGCGGTTACTAAGGAAATCATAATCTAATTATAGATGACGGGCTATCCACTTATAACCTAGGACATACAAGCATGTACTTACACATACCCTCATAAGTCGTATTATGTAAATATGTATATGCATAATAATATTATACTAAATAATAATACTAAATAACATTATATATTTGTCGGATTTTTCATTTTATTTGTAATTACTTATATTTTATAATAGTAATTAATATAATACCAAATATAACAATATCAATGATAATTATAATACTCAACTCTTGATATCTCAGATTTCAAGGGACGGAAAAAAATTGACTGAGTTCTCGATTTTCTGAGACATAGAATTATTTTTATATTTACATAGGTATCCAAACTAATATTTGTAAAAGTATGAATTATCGGAATCTGAGAAATAGTATATATTATTAATTTATATAGTCTTAGATATCGAGATTTGACAGTATTTATAAATTGAAATTACACATTTTTTCAATAATAATTAAGTCTTAAATAACAAAATATTTGTTGTACTTCTAGATATAGAATTATAAAGTATATTATTAAATATTTATTTCCTATAATATATAAATATTATAGGATATTATATAGTTTGTTTTAAAAGAAAATTTAAATAAAGCAAAATATGAAAATTGACATTTAAAAACACATTATATAATTTTAAATATTCATATAAAAATAATAGTAATAAATGTTATTTAAATGAAACTAATATAAAATTAAAACACCTTATAATTATTATAAATATCAATATTTTAAACTCGTAGTATAAGTAAAATATAAACCGATCACATATAAAACTCTACCCACATCAACATCAGCTTTGCCTATCCGATACTCCTTTTTGCCATAACAAATAATCTTCTCTATAACTCAAGAATCAAATATGTATTTAACAGTAAAAAAAACAATAACTAGCTTCACTAATATCACACTAATTATGGTATTCATCAAAACCCCGCTTAACCATCGTTCAACCCTCGATTAACCCTATATTAACCTAATATCTCCATGTTACTAATCATATGAACAAACTCTTGACAAAATCAATCATTTACTAATATTCCACATTCGCAAGGAAAAACATTTAATAATCTTATACTTGCATCCTACACACAACTTACACACATTATATGTAGTTCACAGCACTAATGAAAAAATGTAAAACTACAATTCCCACTCTTCACAAAACACATAATCATTAATTCCTACTCCAGAATCTCTCCCCAATCAACTTCATGAACACCAAATTTAAATAATACTATAGGCAGCCTATTAAAAAGCCATAATTGTACATATTCACATCATATTAAAGTCAAACCTCCTAACGCAAACAAACCTCCTAACCCACAACTATGATACATAATACCCGTGATGCTAAAACTTAAAATGCATTGAAGTGATTTTATTAATGTCAGATCAATAAGAATAAGATCCCTCTTATAGTTTAACTTTCTACTTATCATGACATCGGTGTAATTTTTATTACTGAAACATGTACAGGCTTTCACTCGATGACCTCCCTTTAATTTATTTTATAAATTCTGGTCCTATTCATTTAATTAACCAGCCCAAACTCAGTCATAATTATAGTGGGGAAATTGGCATCCTCAAATAAACGCTTCACTTATCATTAAGAAAGTAACTACAATCACCAATACTTAGACGCATTTGCATGCTGCATCAGCTCCCCACATTCCAAAACGTTCAATTTTTCACTTTTCATCCGTCACAAACACATTTATAAATAAGGTAACATTTCTAACTTGAAAATCATGCGCAAAACAAAGTAACTGATTCACGTATCGACTTCAATAAAGAGGTATATTGAGTTATAACGTATGTTGGTATTAATGTAACAAATCAATATAAACAGTATAATGATACAATGCTATCTTTAAAACCACGAATGCCTTAACATGAGAGCGGTTTCGAAGGGATATTAGAGTAATATGGTTATAAGTGAAAACATTGTAGTATTTATACATCATAATATAATGAGATATGTAATAGTTATAGTTACCCCGTAAAATTGCCCACATATATGTATGAGTCATCAGTGTGTTAGTAATGTCGCCATATCTATTTTATATAGTAATGCATTAATGAATTATTACATGTAATACGTAATTAATTATGATTTCGACAACAACATAATTATTAGAATATAACTAATATTCTAATATACTAATTCTATCCTATACTAATTGGATGCAGATATACAAATAATACACCTCGATGTGCAGACGATATAGACTAATTACTAATATTCACAATTATTGGTTAATCCTATCAGAAATATAGACACAACTTGAGAAGTAGATAACACGGGTAACATATAATTAATGACGAATAAATATTAAATTAAAATAATGAAATTCTTCAAATATCTAACAAAATTAAAAATGAAGAATACTAAATACTAAAACCATATAACTAGCATTTCCATGTATTATACTGTACTTAGGAAACTTTAAACTACATTAACATGTAAATTAAATTGTAAAATACGACTATGAACGTATTTTTCACCTAGATATTTTAACTTATATTATCAATAGTTACAAAAATGTGTATTTAAACAAAATTATTTTACCCTATCATATATATTGTAATTCTAAATAGCTTAATACATAATTAACAATAGTAATGATTTCAAATTGTAAGTATTTAAATTATTTTTATGTTAACGTAATTTTTAAACATTTATTAACCTTTTATTTTATTATATATTACGCATCCGATTATGTATTTTAAAAATATAATAATAACACAATCATAATCACATGACTATTATTAATATTTCATTTATTTATATAAATTATCAGTAACTGTTATTCAAAGTGAATTTATTAATTTTATTTGTAGGTAGTATACACATATATAGGGTGAAATCCCCTATTACAGACCCCCTCCTAATACCGACCCCACGTATCTTGGTATCTATAAGGGATATCAATAAATGATATATACATAACATATTAGTAATGTAATGGTAAATATGAATATGTATTTTGATTATCAAAATATGCAATCATACAATTTTTATTTGATAAAATATAATATTCGGGTTTTACTTTTTAAATATTTGAATAATAACTTTTTTTAAATCATTGTAAATATATTATTACTTAAAAGAAAACGTAATGCTATGCAAAATATTGTAACTCAATTAAATATTTATAAAAATTATAAAAAATAAATTAATATTAATAACTATTAACCAATATATCTTAATTATAGCAACCCATATGATTGTCATATTACCGACCCCCTAAATTACCCTAATAACGACCAAGTGCGATTTATAATATCTAATCAAAATAGATCTGTATTTTACTTTGAAATATATCCTAAGTTGTTTGTGTATCATTTATATAGATTTATGATTCATTATTCCAGTTGTTTATATACATCAAAGATTTTGCAAAGCAAAGATATAACACTCCCTATGCATGCAACGTAATTTAGTAATACCCAATGACGCTGCTAGCAGTAGTATCGAAATCACTGAAATAGATTTAGGTTCGGCTCTGTTTGCATACAACAATGTTTTCATTGCTCTATTAAATTACATGCAATATAAATTAGCTTTTACTTACTAAATATATACTTATAGCATTTAAAACATACATATCATATTTGTTTGTTATATATTAGTAATAAACACTTAGTTTTTATCATATAAATATTAATTTAAAGTATATTATTTAACATTTTAAAAGTGTATATATACATAACTATAGTTAAATACGAATTTACATTATAAACAACACATAATTCCTAAAAGTAACCCGCTATAGGTGGCACTGGCGTATTTTGTATACAAATTCGAATTACAAGATTTCGCGTAAGTGTTATATATTTCCTTCGGAAAATCTTTGTATACATAGTATGTATTACATACTGATTAAGAAATAAATATTGAATAATAATATACACTATTTTAATATAATTACTATCAAGTTTAAATTTACATTTAATATTAATTTTAAAACATAAATTTAATAATAAATAAATGCGTGCATATTATAATTAATTATATTTATGTATATTCACTATTTTGAATGGATATTATAATACTATAATTATTTATACCACTATTATTTTAGGGAGTCGGTATTAGGCTCATGTATCCAATTACCGACCCCCTCTTTATTCTTGTAAATATAATTATATCAAAAAATTTAAATAACCACATTATTCATTGCCATATTATTACCCTAATTTCAAATAAATATATTGAATATTTACTAAGTTATTACAAATAATCATTTAGGGGTCGACAATAGGATACTTTCCCTTAATACTGATATATACTAAATTAAAGATACATTATATAGAAACTAGAGTATAGTTAATATATGATTACATAATATTATCAAAGATCAGTAATCCTTAAGGAGTAACACCGACCTCATCAAACTACAGCTATTTACGCAATCATGAAGTAGTTCAACGAGTTCAGAAGCGCTTTTGTCCCAATCTTCCCTATAATCGAGTCCTTGATGTCTCATCTTTTAATAGCGATAATCTGTCGAGTAATTAGAGAATAACAAACTGATGGCGTTATCTATTTGGGTGGTTTGTGCGGTTATGTGTGTGGGTGTATACGCATGTAGGTGGGGTTATATGTGGGTGGGTTCGTACGAATATATGTATGGGTGTATATATGCATAGGTATGTATGTATGTATGTTTGTTTGTTTGTATTCATAAGTGTTTGTGTATATATATATGTTTATGTTTGCGTATATGTATATAAGTGTGCGTGTATATATATATATATATGTGTGTAGATTCATATCTATTGTATACAAAGATATATTTCTAAGTATGTTTATATGTATTTATTTATATATACATATATTACTACACCTATATATATATATATATATATATATATATATATATATATATATATATATATATATATATATAATTAAAAACATGCCATTATAAATAACATTTATTTTCCATATTTTTTAAATATATTTATACCTATATAATAATATAATATAATATATAGAGTATACATATAATATTCTATAAATCGTGTATTACTAATATAAAAAGATGATATTATACCATAATCTAGTATATTAAATAAAGGAAAACTAAATAGATTCATTTCATTCATTTTCATTTTTCGGTTTTCGGAATGCGAACTGTGCTTATAAAGCAATCGGCCGTAAATATATATTTGATGTTAATGTTTCAGATTAAATAAATGGGTTTTCAGTAGTTTCTTGAAGTTTGGAGTTAATGGTGTAACACGGATAGATTTAGGGAGAGTATTCCAGAAGTATGGGACGGATATTGCCCAGGCGCGAGTGTTAGTTTAATGTAAGTTGTGTTTATGAGGGAGTTGAATATAAACGTATTTGTGGAGCGTGTATTAGTACTAGTTGATAATTTAAGTTTGAGTAGGGATGCTAGGTTGTCAGGAGAGTCATGGTGGATTACTTTACGAGACAGTAGTAGAGTGTTATATAGGATTCTATGGCGTACAGGTAGCCAGTGGAGTTTAGCTTAGAATGGAGATATATGAATGTTGGAGTATTTTGGTATACCAATACATATATGTTGAATATACACCTAGCTATATAGTTCTGAAGAATTTGGAGTTTAGTAATATACGATGAGGGGGTATTGTAAATGATAACATTGCAGTAGTCGAATAGAGATAGGGTGTAGGCAGAAGCTATAATAGTATTAACACACACACTTATTCTAGATTATTATATAGCTACACGTATGAATACGTACACAGTAACGCATACTCTCATACATACACATACACTAATAATATATTATGATTATTAATATGATTGTTTACATATATGTGGACATTTTAGAATATATCAATTATACGTGTATATATATATATATGTGTGTGTATGTGTGTATTGCGTATAAACATATAAATGTACACAACGATAATCGCATGTTAATCGCTTGTCAAATCGGTTAAATAAAGTAATCAAACATAACTACCAAACCTCTACTACTAGCTCACCCTGGCGAGTAAATAATACCGATGACCACCTCTCAGACCCTATCGGTCAAGCGGGGTATCACGTGTCTTACTATCGCTCACTGCGCTACTACACGGGGCTTATCGTAGGGTTCCATCATCATCATCCCCTTCAACGCTCCGTATCTTACGTTGTTATAGGCCGTTCACATCAACTCCATTTAATCTCCGATACGATAATTAGCTCGAAGAAAAGTAGTTAGCTCCGGAAAATAGCTCCGATATGTGGGATGTTCAAGAATTATTTTAACTCCGATAAAATCTCAGTATGTTGAGTTTTTATCGTTGCTAAAAATGTACTGAAGTATTTTATATCAATAATAATAAGACAAAATAATAAAGAATTTATAGAAAATTTAAAAACTCTTTATTTGATATTTTATATTTATAAATTGGCTATTTTAATAAGTAAACTATTAGTGAATTAATGAGAAGTAGTTAATTGTATCATATCTGTAATTCAATAATTAAGATATTATTATACTCATTATTATAATTAGTATACAAATATCATATTTAATATGTACCAACCTTTTTAATAACAATTTAATTAATTCACTTAATACCTCATTCACATATTCAGCATCCATATTTATAGTATAGATCCGATATGTATATATAAATAATATTTTACATTAATGTAAGTTACAATATGTATTAACAAAGATTTAGAATTTATTTTGTAAACTAATTAATAAAATAATAAATTTAAAAATTAATAAATAAAATTCTTTTGTCGGAGCTAATTTTTTAGGAGACAATGTGAACGCCGACTATAAAATTAAACTTACGCAGTAAAAAATCGGAGCTAAAACTGTAGCATAAATAGAAGTTAAAATAAAACGGAGTTGGTGTGAATGGCCTATAATGACGTTGTTACTTAGTTACTTGAAAATGCTACTTGCTAAACAAGTTGGTAATGACAACATTACACAAACCCTATAGTGTAGATGTTGAGCGCTATGTGAGTATATATATAAACACAAAACATGTTTACCTATGTACAATTGACTGTTTGATTACGATTATTACGGCTATATATAACGTTTACAGAACTTATCTATTATATTAACATGATAGCTTTATATATTATAATTGTTTATTAGATAATGTGGTTCGTAATCAAGAGTTTTATAAGTCAAATTATCGATTAGAAAATAAGGTGTAATAATCAGTATATCAATTTGTACAATGTGATACTTTTTATTATTATTTTTTAAATATAAGATGTAAATTCGCAATAAAATTGTGTAGGACAAAAATTATATATTAGATTAATAACACGAAAAAAAATTATTAAAAATATCGATAAATTATTTTATATAGAATACACATTGTTTAATTTTTTAACAAAAAAATATCATATATTGTACTTTATTGATCATTTTTTTTAAACAAACACAAATATTGTCTAATATATTTATAATATTGGTATATTATATATTACATTATCAATATTTTATAATTTTTGAGAACAAATAAAAAAAATTAAAAATGAATATTTTGAAAATAATTCTTACAATTTCCATTAGTTTTTAAAAAATGTTTTGACACTTACATTAGTTGTTATTTATATATATTATTACTGTTGTACAGTATTATTAATAACTGATATATAAGGCGTTAATACATGCATTTAAATATGTTTCTATCCACACCATTTTAAAATTGCTATATCTTCCAGGTAAACTTTCTAGGTATTATCGCCTGTCGCCCGATATATTAATTTCAATTTTTTCGGATTTTGCGTTTTACCATTATATTTCCATATGTTCAATAAGTACTAATGAATAGATTTATTTTTTAATAAAAAATGCATTATAAAATCCACGTTACCCGACGAACTTCCCTCTTTAATGGTTACCACGAGATGATATAATGTGACGCATAAGTCCCTTGACACCACGCCATACCACGCCCACTCCACCTCTCTATAATCATTGCGTAACTAATGTAAACAAACCGTAAACACTTCAATAGAACGCTCGTTCGTAATGGGTGTAATACAGAGCTCGGTTTACCCGAGAGAGTTAGCTATACTACTATAGTATACTACTACTACTACTACTACTACAACTACTACTACTACTACTACTACTACTACAACTACTACTACTATGCGTATACCCTATAGTTCTTATATCGGTGTATATGGGGGCTATCGTGAGCGTTGTTTACGTTTATATATCATCTGTGTATTTATATTCATAAAGTATAACTTCATTATCGCTAAATAAATGTTATTATAACTAATTATGTATTTCATAATTGTGTATCTATATAAATAATATAAACCTATTTTTAGGATAATCTTTTATTTGAAGATATTCTCTGGAATGTTAATATATTCAGACTATTTTTAATATTTATATTTAATTAATCTAGAGAAGTTGGGTCATAAATGTCATTACTATAAAAAATATGTAATACGTGTTTAAGGGTATACGCTTGATATGATAACTCAATGTAAAAATATATGGTTTTTTTGTTTTTTAAAAAGTCTATTAGTCTAAAAATAATTAAGTTATTTTAATTCTTTAAACGGCATATTATAGTGTGGAGTGTTATTTACAATAAATTATATTGTTCATAATATATAATTATTTATTTTCGGATATACAAGACATCTAGTAATAGTGAACAATATATTTGTATTTGAAACTATTTTTATATATGATATAATGAAAATAATTGAATAAGCCTTTATTTTTATAATATAGATAATGAAAATTCCATCAAATTACGAGCATTATTTTTAAAGAAATAGACTTTTTAAGATTTAAAATTAGGCTAAAATAATTATTCTGAGATAATCAGGTTTGAAAAAATGACATCTAAAATATTTATATACGAAAAAGTGATGTTTAAATTCAAAAGAATTGTAAACGTTTGATTTGTATGCGTTATTGATCGTTTTATGCTGTAATATTTGGATATATTATAGATAAATATATAATTTATTACATTTATCAACAACAATACAAATTATTTCTTATTTTGACTGATTTTTTCAGGTCAAGCGTATCCCCTTAATAGTACCTAATCTTGAAATATGTTGATATCTTTACAACTATTTCAATAATACTTAATTTCATTAACTATTTTTAAGTATTACATCACAATCAAAAAAAGTTAATGTTATGCAATATAATTTAATATATTTAATATATGTACAATTGTACAGAACATAATATATACATTTACTTTTAAATATAGGTGAAAGTCTCCGATTATCGACCCACTCTCATATCTCAATAACTATAAGATATATCAAACAATTATATATACATGAACTATTAGTAATGTAATGATAAATATGAAGTATTTTGTTTTAAAAAATATTCAATACTACAATTGTTATTTGATAACATTTAGTATTCTGTTTTCACTTTTTGAATATTTGAACAATACCTTTTTTTAAATCATTATAAATACTTTATTAATTAAAAGAAAACTTAATACTGCGCATAATATTGTAGATCAATAAAATATTTATAACAATTATAAAAATAATTTAATCTAAATAACTATTAACCAATATATCTTAATTATAGCAACCTATATGATTTTCCTATTACCGACTCCCTAAATTACCATAATACCGACCACATGTGATTTATAATATCCAATCAAAATAGATCCGTATTTTACTTTAAATTTGTCGTAAGTTGTTTGTGTATCATTTATATAGATTTCGGATTCATGATTCCAGTTTATTATATACATACTGATTAATAAATAAATATTAAATAATAATATACACTATTTTAATATAATTACTATAAAGTTTAAATTTAAATTTAATATTACCATTAAACATAAAATTAAAACATAAATTCAATACAAAATAAATTGCGTGAATATTATAATTAATTATATGTATGTATATCTACTATTTTTATTGGATATTATAATACTACAATTATTTATATCACGATTATTTTAGGGGGCCGGTAATGGGAGAAGGGGGTCGGTATTATGTACATGTATCCGATTACCAACCCCCCTGTTTATTCTTGTAAATATAATTACATCAAAAATTTAAAATATCCACATTATTCATTGCCATAATATTACCCTAATTACAAAATTTCAAATAAATATATTTAATATTAAATAAGTTATTACAAATAATCATTTAAGGGTCGGTAATCGGAGACTTTCCCCTAGTATGCATAATATATGATCATGAATGATAAATATGTTCCTATATGATAACAACTGCCATATGATGGTGTACCTGTGTAATAAACCTCACTGTTTAAGTACACATTATATGTACCTATACCACCATTTTTCAATGAAATATATAACACTTACGCTAAATCGTATAATTAGATACACCAAACACCTCCAGCGCCACCTATATCGGGTTAATTTTAGGAACTATATGTTGTTTATAATGTAAATTCGAATCAAACTATATTTTTACAATGTAAAATAATATCTTTTACATTTTTATTTATATGACAAAAACTAAGTGTTCATTTCTAATATATAACAAAGCAATAGGATATGTTGGTTTTAAATTCGATACATATATGTATATATATATATATGTGGCGAGTAAAAAATAATTTATATTTCATGTAATTTTAATAAATCAATGAAAATATTATTGTAGGGAGACTGTGACAAATATATTTCAGTGATTAGATACTACTGCTAGCAGTGGCGGGTAGTAATAAATAATCACGTTGCATATATAGGATGATAAATCTTTGCATAGCAACATCTTTGCCTATACTAAGTATAATAATAATAACATTATTGAGGTACTAATAGGAATTAAATTTGATAATAGACTTTTTTTTTAAACATTCTATAATATTAGTTTGTAGTTATTTTAAGTTTATCATAAAGCTCGTATTAATCTTCGTGCTGCGGTTTTAAATTCAGTGCAAGTGGTGACACCTATATTACCATTAATTATTATTAATCATTACAGGTATAGTCACCTATAGGCAGCAATTAACATAATTATATATGTAATACAGAGAGATATGATAGTATCTACTTTAGCTGAAATACTTCATTTATATTGACAATTAAAGTATTATATCAAAGATTATTCGAAGGAAAAATTTGTTTGTAAAATATTTGATACTATTGTATAATTAATAATAAATTAAAAAGTGTTATTCATAAATAATAATAATAAAGTATAATAATGAATATGCTATCAAACGTGTATATAAATGTAAGCGCATCTCACTTATTATAAAATAACGTATACACATTTAAAGTAATACGCCACTGTATATTCATAATAGAATATATATATATATATATATATATATATATATATATATATATATATATATATGTCTGGGTCGATGGCTCGGTGGGACAACCAAAAGCTAGTAAGCCAGAGGTCTCGGGTTCGACTCAAGATAGTTCTTGATTTTCTCTTCTGATTATCAAGAATTTAATAAACGATAAATTAAAACACAAGACATAAAATGTTACTATTTTGTTTTGTATTGTCCGGGGCTCCTCACAGTTATTTATAACATGTACACGTCTATGACTTATTTAGGGGTCCATTTGTATCCGCTATTATTATATGTTCAATAAATAAATATTATATATATTCATACATGCATATATACATATCCATAACTATACGCACAACATGTATTCACGTGTAGTTGTAGAATGTATGTAAACATCAAGTCCGAGATGATATTCATGTATATAAATAGTGCCTATTTTAGTATATATAAAGCACGATGATTAAAATAAACTATCTTGGGCAATAAAAATGATCACATCCCCGTCGTCTGAACTTGGTACCTTCGGCAATAAAACCCTAATCTTACCCCGGAGTCTTTGCTTAGATAAATATTTACGTTACATTAAACAAACTTATGTAAACAAACTAATCGTTTGGTGGCAGTGCTTTGTACTTTTGTAATCATGAAATATCTTATAATGTGTATATTAATATTGGGTATTCTACTATAGGCAAGCGAATGTATCTATATTAATATGTATTTATATAATATACAATACAGATGTATCTATAACAGAAAAAAAGTATACAAACTGTTATTGATATTATGAAATATTATTATATTAATTTAAAATACGAATGTTACAAATATTCAGAAATTATAACTATACAATATATTATTAAGCGTCATTTCAATATATATATATATATATATATATATATATATATAATCGTTAGAATTCGATAATATTTTTTTTGTAAAGTCAATTTTATAAAAATTCATAAAACATTATTTATATTAGAAATATTTGACTATATATGTTAAAGTAATTCAGAAATAGAAAAGATATATATATATATAAATAATATTTTTGAACTTGTTGGTGACACAAATTAATCGACCTTCTAGTTTCGGAAAATTTCCCCTATTTATAAACCAATGTTTATTAACTCTGTATTCAATCAATTTAACAAAAGTAAATCTTATTAACTGATTTTCCTACACTTTTGATTCTATTAATTTGGCATTATCTCATTCGCTTGATATTTTGTCACCCTCCATTGCTTTTATCAACCGAACTTATTATAAGTCTCCCTAGTTTAATATTGAGCTTGTTAAACTGAAGCAACTATAGTTAGCAACTATGAGTATACTTAGTAGACTACAACGTAAATATGCATCCTCTAATCTTTACTCTGATATTATTGCCTTTAAAGTTTTTTGATCGCTCAACAAGAATAAACTTCTCTCTACCAAATCTTCATACTTCATTGATATGTTCGGAAGTTATGGAATATCTTCTAACAAGTTATATTTTACCTTATTAGATAAAACCTAGACCAAGCATCTTCCAGACCAACCTGATTCAGTTCTTTTTTCCTTTTTTGCCAATTTTTTCCAACAAAAAATATCGATTATTATCAATGTTCATCGAAATATCAACTCGGCACGACTCAATATTATTTAACATCCACTCGATACTGGTCATATTTTTCTCTTCCCACACATGACATTGTACTCTCTCTTATGATATCCTTGATACAAAATTCATCACTTGATCCTATTCCACTCTATCTACTTCGTTCAGTATCCCCATATTGTATTTATCACTGAAATCATTCACAGATCTCGTATATCCATGAAATATTCATATATTATTCCGATTTAAAAAAACTACTCTTGGTCAATCTAATTAATTAATTTATCCTTCAATATTCAAGTTAATATCCATAAGTAAGACCTTACAATGATGTATGTCCACTCAACTTAATAATTGCATTACATTACCAATGCTATTATTGATAAATATCAAAGTGCGTATCTTCCTCATCGTAGTATAGAAACTGATCTTACTTTGATCATTAATGATACTCTCATATATCTTAATAATAAAGCCCCATGCCATCTCGTACTACTAGACTTATCTAGTGCTTTAGATACTCTCGATCACTATATTCTTTCCATTAGACTTAATGAAATTTATATATACGGTCAAGTCCACAGTTGGTTTATGTTTTTTGTTTCATCTATAGATCTATAGAATATATTCTGTGAAGATTAACTCCTCGTTGTCTCCTCCTTATGTTAACATACATGGTGTTCCACAAGGCTCTGTTCTTTGCCCTATATTGTTCATTATTTATATTCTCCCTATAACATAATGTGTTTACAAATATCCTAATATTAACTATCATCTTTATACCGTTGATCTAAATATATATACGTCATTTCCTAGTTCTAGTGATTCTGGTCTGATTCATATATCTATGTTTAATTGTATTACTGATCTCACTGAATGGTTATCTCATAACTCTCTATCCTTAAATATAACTAAAACTAATACTATCATATTCTCTAGACCCAGTTATTCTCTATCAATCACTCATCATTTTCTACTATCTCTTCCAACTTCTGAACCTATAAATACCCTTGGTTTCACTATAACCTCTCACCTAGACTACTCGAGGATATCTCCACACATTAATAACATGATACGCACTGCCAACTATTTTCTATATAATATTAGAAAATCTCGTTATAAGCTTTCGTTTGCCATGACTAAATGTATAATTCATAAGCTATTATTCAGTAGATGTATCTATTTCTGTTCAGTATTATGTAATTTACCTGTTAACCTTATGTATAAACTCGAGCGTATTCAATGTCGTGATATACGTGTATTATATCAACTAAACAATGCTTCAATAGTTTATATATCTGCTTAATGATATCACTAGGCTGGCTTTAGTTTAGATAAATTTGTAAACATAGGCTATTGTATTTCCTGAATATCTAGCTCAATATATTTTATTCAGAGTTCTAACAGATCTTTGATGGTGTATATACTGAGATATATGATTATTATTAATAATTTATTAGAATAGTAAAGTATTATATAAGTAATTAATAATTATTAATTGTTAATTATTCAATTATAATTTATTAATTAATATTTATTTATCAATTATTATTATTAATTAATAATAATTAATTATATATTATTAATTATTAATTATATATTATTTTAATAATTACTAAGAGCCGGCAAAACAAGGGATTTAATTACATGGTAACATAGGAGATTTATCTATAATTATCGTTTTACTAAAATATCCATAACTTTAGAAATACATAAAAGAATAATTAACTTATTTTTTTTGTACCTTGTATAATACATTTATAGTTATATATATATATATTGATTACATTTAAAATTGTTTGATAAGTATACAATACAATACAATACAATACTAAGAGAATGGTAACTACACTATAGTACATACATTAATACACAACTTGTATCATTATTGATTATACCCCTCATGTTATGCAGACCCTTAATTATTAAATTCTAATTGATTAATTAATGATTATTTATTAATTAATTATTATTAATTATTAATTAATAATAATTATTTATTAATAATAATTAATAAATAATATCTCATTTTTTTTCTTCGTTAAATTATTTTAATATATTATTAAAAGATTTGAAGTTCTCGAGAACACACATAAATATTTAAGATTTGAAGTTCTCGAGAACAACCAATAATTTTAGTATAAACACTAGTATACATATATATATATAGGTAGAGAGAAATAACTATATAAAGATTATGGAATATATATATACCTCACGTTGGTATATATATCCCGACGGTATACCCTATAAAACAATAATTCAATACTCGTATTAAAACAGATATCGCCGCCCCAGCAAGCTGTGATATCTCGCCACACTTGTTATACACGTATCGTGTTTCAAATCGCTTTTAGCGATGCGATTAGTTATAAATGTAGTCGTGCCTTATTAATAATGCTTATATCGCATTTATCTATTTATAGAATAAGTTTTAATTACTCGGGTTTGTTTTATAAAAAAATAATTTCATTATCGCTAATATTCTTATCAATAATAAATTAATGATATCAATGCTATATATATATATTTCAGTATTGTATATTATATTAATACTAATTATTATTAAAAGTATTATCATTAATATTAAAAATAATATATTTATTTTATTGGATTTATTAATTTTAGAATGTAAAATAAATAGTAACACATTTAAATGTTTCTATATATATATATATATATATATATATATATATATATATATATATATATATATATATATATATATATATATATAGAAATATATATATATATATAATAATACTTATGTACATAAATAAAAATAATAATAATAATATTATAACAGCGATGAATTTTTAATAGAGATTAGATGATATTAACTTAATTTTTGAACAAATTGGTTAAGTGTGACTATATTAAATAGACTATTATATGAGTTTATATGTATTGATATATTATTCCAGCAAATATGTCCACGATATATCGGTTATTACCTATAGGTTATAATATATGTATATGTGTTAATATGATTTAATACCTAGTTAACTTACTTTTACTAAGTTAACTAAATGTATTTATAATTTATTATTATCACGCATATTATAATTAGAGTGTTGTCATTTAATAATAATATTTATTTATTGAAATCACAAATATATATATTGAATACAATACAAATAGCGGATACAAATGGACAAATTTAAATACATTTATGATTATTGGAACAAAGTGATAATTCCTAATTCTTTAAAAGTTAAACTTTAATTATCTTTGTATATATTAAATTAATTATGAATTAATGTACGTTTTATAATATATTTTCTAATTAAAATAGATTTACAATATAATAGCACATATTAATACTACTGAGTTAACCACACCTCAACTATATGTCAACAGTGTTTTAATTGTAATAGTTGTATATAATAAAATGTATAACTTTTAAAAATCAAATCATATGTATTATTACTGTATTATTCATTATTATATTTAATAACTATGTCATAATAAATTATAATATCACATTATTTCGCTACAAGTTTAATGATTTCATAAAATATTTTCGATTTATGAAAAATACATATATATATATATATATATATATATATATAATAAAACAATGGCTATAGATACTATTTACTATAGGTAACATATATATATATATATATATATATAATAGGCATATGTGTATATATATGCGTGAATAGATGCGCGGTGCGCATTACACGCTCGCTAATTGAACCCACCGATTAAACTTTGGGCTAGATAACACTAGTAATGCCCCCCATCACATTATCATCACGTGATTAGCAGTGACGTCACCGGTGACATCATCACTTCTAGTGTTATCAGTGGAGGAGGGCAGCATCACTTTTCCTCCCTGTCTCGGAAGCCACACCACGGTGATAAGGATGAACTCACGTGACTAGACTTGATAAGGCACACACCCCACCCTCCTATACGTAGTAGTGGACATTAAGAGATAGATAATATACTCTATATATAACTACATATATTTAGTAAATCGTTAATACATATACAAATTAATTGGATATTAATTTAATATACGTCAGAAAGATAATGATACTATATATATATATATATATATATATATATGTATATATATACACTTATACGTATATACGTATACGCGTATGCGTATGTGTACACTGTACACTGTACGTACCTTGTTATATACATAGTTATATTTATAGGATTATTTAATATATGATAAATTATTTCTTCGAGGAAAGTGTTTCTGTTACTAATGAGACACAGAAACAGATCTCTGCTAAAGTTAATACACCCGCTCTATGTGTATGCGTGTAGGTATGTGTGTACACATACATTAATAACTACAATTGTTCACCTATTGCTATGAATCACTCTGAAGGTTACCCGTGTGTGTCTGGTGTAAGTATTCAGTTAACCGGTCTATAGTGTAACTAGCGAAGGTGTACTACATAGAACATAGTATATGTCGTGCATACTATGTGGTATTGGTAACCATTGTATGACGTAATACTATATGTATGACATACGACGAGAGTTATGCAACTAAGTTTCCAAGTTAAACTTATAATTTATATTTAAATAATAATTAGCAAATAATGTACACTATAATTATATATAAATGATATATATATATACTCGCGACTATTTAGTATCCGTATGATATTCTTGGAACAGCTTCCCTACATCCATATATGTATACGACGTATATACGTATATATATATATATATATATATATATATATATATATATATATACGTATATACGTATACGTATAAAACATGCACGTCACTTGTATAAGGACTAACGGTTCTTAGTAAGCGCAGTGTGCAGTACAAACATTGTATACAATGTAATGTATGTATATGAATTTCTTAAAAAATATATTACATAAGTCCATTACATCTACATATATACGTATATAAAATTAAACGTGTGTGTATATATATATTATATAAATATTTATATTTTTTTCGCATATCAACATATGATATTGTATGTATATATATATTAAATAAATAGTATGTTTTATTGAATACGTTTTATTATTAGATTATAATCTCCACTATATACACATTCATACATAAATAAACAAATCTTACACTATCCAGATTACCAGATAAAATATGTTTTATATCACACAGTAATTGTACTAATAGATGTAACAAAAAAAGAGTATCAAAGTTTCCCGTTTATGGGGCGTGATAATATGTTATTATAAAGGGAGTGAGTATATACAATATATATATATATATATATATATATATATATATACATATATATATATATATATATATATGTATATCCATTTTTAGAATAGATATGACATTGCATGAGGATAGTACATTGCTATTAGTGTTGTCTGTTTGTCACACACATATATATATATATATATATATATATATATATTATTATAATGAAATTGCATTTATTTATAATACGAATTATATATAATGTTTTTATTTATTGTGTATACAACAATGATTTTATAATGATTATAATAAATAATTTATAATTTAATATATTTTATTTTGTTTAAATTTATATATAAATAATATATATTATGTTTCGTAAAATAAGAAATTATATACTATTGTATATGGCAAACTATATTGTATGGTATACCATATATATATATATATATATATATATATATATATATATATATACAGTGAAATCTGTTTACATCGACATGGTTGTGTAAGCTCCAAACATTTCGATATAAACGGATTGTCGATGTAAGCGATAATGATGGAGCCCTAGTGGTATAAATATATTTAACGTATTAGTTTATTTATAATTCATTTTACGTATTCATATAATATATGCATATAAAATAATAACAAAAAAGATTTAATTACATATTTATTAATAATAAATGTATATAAACTAACTATATTTTGTAATCGATGATTGTTTAGCGGATTTTATTTTTGTTAAGTTTATATTATCAATATGTGATTATATTATGCGTATGTATTTTGCATATATTTATATTATTGTTATTGTGATTGGTATACCATAGTCATATAGAACTATTTAATAAATATTATTTATGTACAATTCGATATCTTTTAACATTTTTAAAATTATATACTTTTGTTTTACAATAATTGGATCATCTGTACACTCATTAACATATTCTTTATGTTATATGAATATCTGGTGATCGTATAATATATGCATATATATACCATTGTATAGATACTATTCCATTATCATGTACCATATACGGTAACACATTATTATCATTACAATTGATACATAATCGTTATAAGATTCATTTGTATTGTTATTATTGTTATAAATACATATTAATTTAGTTATATCGAAATCATCACAATTTACAATATTACTAGTATCATATATATATATAATATATCATTGTATAATATATTATAAAACAAAGCTACCAACGGTAGTAATGAATTTACGTTTTAGCATTGTTACAATAATTTAATAAATTAAATAATATATCATACGTAATTATATCACAATGCATATTTGTAGGCGTATCTAAATATTGACAAATTACAAAAGTTATTAAAGATGAAGTTATTTATAGATATACTGACAAAAATGAGTAGTAGGGGAACTATGCAATAGTAATGAGTACTATGGGAATAATACTCATACACATTATAATTTGTAAAGAATTTTTTTATAGTTAAATTTGTCGATATAAGTTGATTAATTTCCAAATATTACTTCATAAATATGTCGATATAAGTTGATTAATTTACAAATATTACCTCATAAATATGTCGATATAAGTTGATTAATTTCCAAATATTACTTCATAGATATTTAGATAATGCCGAATTATCGATGTAAGCGAATTAATGTACATGTAAATAAGTGTAAATCCAACAAATATATATCGAAATGTCAATGTAGCCGATTTATCGATGTTCGTGGCTGTCGAAGTAAGCGGCGTTCACTGTATATATATATATATATATATATATATATATATATATATATATATATACATTACATATTATAACAGGCGATAATAGAGATTTAGCATTAGTTTGATTAAATATCAGTTTATTATCAGCGACACAATCGAGGCAAGTATCTAGGGAGGCTGCGACATCATCAATATAATCGTTGTGACGCAATCGTGCACAATCAATATATATTACGTAATATCAAGTAATCTATAATACTGTAATTATATAAAGAATAATAAATATAATCATATATTTAATTATAAAATATATTTTAAATTTATTAATCACAATCAAAAAAAGATACGTAAATATAATAATTTAATATAAATTTCAAAGTCACTGTTATATACTTGTAGAAATCTAGTTTAAATAGTGTATATTATATAATGAACCATATATTATATATATATAAATATATATATAGGGTATACCCTATAATAAGAATAATAGTTTATTTAGACACTTAAATAATAGAAGAAAACTTCTCTAAAATGTAATCAAATAACAATGTTAAAAATATTAATTCCTTATATGGAATTAATACAGGGGAAAGTCCCCGATTACCAACCCATAAATGATTATTTATAATAACGTATTCAATATTAAATATATGTATTTGAAATTTTGTAATTAGGGTAATATTATGGCAATTAATAATGTGGCTATTTTAAATTGTTGATATAATTATATTTACAAGAATAAACAGGGGGGTCGGTAATCGGATACATTTACCTAATACCGACCCCCTTCTCCTATTACCGACCCCCTACAATAATCGTGATATAAATAATTGTAGTATTATAATATCAAATAAAAATAGTAGATATACATACATATATTTAATTATAATATTCAGACAATTTATTTTGTATTGAATTTATGTTTTAATAGTAATATTAAATTTAAATTTAAACTTTATAGTAATTAAATTAAAATAGTGTATATTATTATTTAATATTTATTTATTAATTAGTATGTGTATAATCGAATGGAATTATGAATCATTAATCTATATCAATGATACACAAACAACTTATGACATATATTAAAGTAAAATACTGATCTATTTTGATTGGATATTATAAATCACATGGGGTCGGTATTAGGAAAAGCATATGGGTTGATATAATTAATATATTTTGGTTAATAATGATTCAAATTATATTATATTTATAATGTTTATAAACATTATATTGATCTACAATATTATGTGCAGTATTACATTTTCTTTTAATTAATAAAGTATTTACAATGATTTAAAAAAAGTTATTATTCAAATATTACATTTTATTAAATAACAATTGTAGGATTGAATATTTATTAAAACAATATACGTATTCATATTTATCATTAAATTACTAACAGTTCATGCATAGATACTTTTTTATATCTCTTATAATTACTGAGATACGAGAGGGGGTCGGTATTAGGATGGGATCGGTAATCGGGGACATTCCCCTACTATAGTATAATATATACCCATGTATACTATAGTAGTATATATACTATATACTATATATATCTAATTGGGAATCAAGCTACACAGTTGCACATCTATACATTATTCGCTCCCCGCAACATATCAAAGTATACTTTGATATGTAATGTTTCTGGTAGATGATAATTTGCATATATATATCCTATAGGACTAGTAATGCAAGCAATAATCTCCTCCCATATATATGGGTGGGTGGGTTATATATATACGTGCATATGAATACTCTAATACACTTATATGTGAGATGTAGTACGCCTCTCACTTAACCACGTTAACTATTTTCAATAGCAGCGTCTAATATAAATTAGCATAATAACTCCTGCTCAGCGAGAATAGGTTGGGCAGGGAGATGCACGCCATGTATTGCATTGCTCGCTAACATTAGCGCACGTAACCCACCCACGTGTGTGCGCATGTGTGTAAGTGTGCGTATATATATATATATACAAGCTGTATTTATTATACAACCTATATGTTATTAATTGATTAAGTGATATTTAGGTAGTATAAATATATAAATTTATCATTTATTATTTGTGTTTCCTTGATATATATTATAATACTATTACTATTATATAATAATAATAATAATAATAATAATAATAATAATAATAATAATAATAATAATAATAATAATAATAATAATAATAATAATAATAATAATAATAATAATAATAATAATAATAATAATAATAATAATAATAATAATAATAATAATAATAATAATAATAATAATAATAATAATAATAATAATAATAATAATAATAATAATAATAATAATAATAATAATAATAATAATAATAATAATAATAATAATAATAATAATAATAATAATAATAATAATAATAATAATAATAATAATAATAATAATAATAATAATAATAATAATAATAATAATAATAATAATAATAATAATAATAATAATAATAATAATAATAATAATAATAATTATAATAATAATAATAATAATAATAATAATAATAATTATAATAATAATAATAATAATAATAATAATAATAATAATATTACTACCCGCAATAACTGAACTATATAAATAACACTATTTACTAAATAATATTTAATACATCGATTGGCTGACGCCACGCTTTAGCCACGCCCATAACCACGCCCACTAATCTGGAAGCCCAGTAACCAGGTCACGTGGTTACATTAACCAGAGCTGGCGGTGACGTCATATCCGTTATCGTAAATATGTCGCCCCCTAGTAGTGGGACTTAGTACTTTTTGCTTACGCCGTTAATTGCATAACCGATTGCATAACATTAAGCGCGCGCCGGGCATTCTTCCTTTTGTTCAACCGGGTAGTGCCCCGTTATTAATTGTTTTAAGTATAACTATAAACTATAGTTTATATATAGTTCATAGTCTAATTATATATATATATATATATGTGTGTGCATATGTGGGTTTGTGTGTGTAAGTGCTAAGTACACCGTGTTAGTACGTGTGTATATATGGACCGGATACCTATGATACAATGAGACCACCCAGGGAGATAGTTGTTGTTTTAGTTACGTAATTAATTGTTAGGAGTTATTATAGAACATATAAGTCGTACATAACTACCTTGTATATATGTATATATATATATATATATATATATATATATATATATATAGTAAACCTCGTACACTCTATGCATAAATAAAGAGATTTTATTGTAACGGGGCGGGTTTACCCTTATTCATAACGGTAAATTACAATATGTTCTAGAACTTTTAATAATTACTTTTTTAATTGTTTTTTTGTTTTATATAGAGAAATATATAAAGATACTTTTATAACATTTCTATATAAATATATAATAAATACTTAAATATATTTAAGTATTTATTATATATTTCTGTGTGTATATATATCTACAAACTCTAATTAATTCCCTTTTAAGCTTATGTGTTTATTAAAAGTTTGTTAAAGTATATTGTATTACATATATAGAAGCAGAATTTATATTTTTTAAATAATATGATAATTGTTATGCTAAATTGTTTTGATAATTTAATGTCAATATAAAGATAATGGGAGGTATTTTATTTTACAGACTGTATTAAAATAGTGATACTAGTGTGATTTTATTAATCTTATTCCATATAGTTTACATGTATATATGAGGTTATATATAACCTAACCTATATGTTAGGATATATATATATGTATAGAATATATATATGTGTATTATAATAATGTATATTTATGAATACCTACATATAGAGAGTTTATTATATTACATATTACATATTACATATAATATGAAATACAATAAACTCCTTCTTTCTAATACTAACTAATCTAGTATGTAATAATACAATAATTATTTATTTAAATTAAAAAACGTGAATTAAATGAGTTCACGTATGACTAAAAATAAAGTTAAAAAGGGTTGCTGCCGTCAAAGGTTATGATATCGTAAACAAACAATCGTTTGATTCGCAGAAAGGGGGGTAAATCACAGTCGCACGATGGTGCGCGTACTACAGTGGGGTTTATGCCGCACAGTCGCACACCTACCCCCGCACACTTACCGTTATTATTGTCCCGCGCGTTCTAATTGATGATTTAGCCGCTCACTCACCGCACACCATGGTGTGCACACACTTCACCCCTACCGGCGAGATAAAACACTAATAGATCCGTTACTTGTCAGTTCGGACCGTAGCACTATAGTGCGTATATATGTGTGTAGTGCGACCACTACGGTATTGTACGCGCGTGTGTACGCACGTATGCACGCGCGTGTGTGTGTGTATGTATGTGTGTGTGTGTGTGTGTGTGTGTGTGTGTGTGTTTGTAAGCGTGTCCTATAGAGCCGCGCTGTTATTTATATGTCAATAAATATACATATATATATATATATATATACAGTAAACTCCCGATAAGTCGGACTCGCAAGGGACCGGGAAAAGTGTCCGACATAGCGAGATGTCCGACTTATCCGAGATTAATAATATCATGCAAATAAGACATGAAATACGCGGCGCGAGTTAAATGGTTACCGAAATATGGAATTATGCAACAATCAACAACATAAAATGTTGTATACATATATATTCAATAATATATTCAATAATATTACTTACTAAAATTATAATATTCATTATTTAAAGTAAACATTTCTGACAATTTATAAAAAGTCCGACTTATCCAGTATACACATCATACAAATGACTATAATATGTGTCCGACTTATAGAAAAGTCCGACTTATTCAATCCAACTTATCTGACTTATCCGATTAATTTAACATGGAACTAGATACAAATCCAACCAAAACAACTAAATGTGTCCGACTTATCGAGAAGTCCGACTTATCGAGAAGTCCGACTTATCCGTAGTCCGACTTACCGATAGTTGACTGTATATATATATATATATATATATATATATATATGTTACCATTACAATTTAAATACAATCCCCATAGTTAATTTTGTTTTATTACTATAGTATACTATATATAGTATACTCATAATTTTTTTTTCAACGGATGATCATAAGCTTTGCTTAAATATCTATCAGGATTCTTATATATACCAAATTCTGAATTATATATATATATATATATATGTGTATGTGTTTATTAATGAGTTATCAATTTAAACAAATATATGATGAATTATATTAAATGTTATTTGTATTACTATTTTCTATATAATATCCAAATATTATTTAATAATAATGATTTTTGCGCTATATTTATTTCTATTTTCGATTATATTTAAGGTATATTATTTAAACGTTTTATTTCTTTAATTTATTATTAGTTGTTGTCTATTTCAATAACATATGTTATCGTTAGCAAATATTTATACTTTATACTTTCTATTATATATATATATATTTCGACTATATATGTTCTTTAATAAATTATCAATTAATCAATGATAATAATAATAATAATAATAATAATAATAATAATAATAATAATAATAATAATAATAATAATAATAATAATAATAATAATAATAATAATAATAATAATAATAATAATAATAATAATAATAATAATAATAATAATAATAATAATAATAATAATAATAATAATAATAATAATAATAATAATAATAATAATAAAAATAATTAAACCATTGAGGTTATACTGTGTGTATATATATATATATATGAACGAATTAATATTAAACAAATGTCGTAATTGTTTACTATAGTAGCAGGCGACTATCTAATAATAGTTATATGTCGTTATCTATGCGATAATTAACGGTTAATCACAACTACCATCATCCGGGATTTCATCCAATCACAAACTTCTATCTCACTCGCTCTCTATCGGTGGATAACTACGAGGGGCGTGGTCTAATGGAGTGGGCGTCGCCGGGGGGGCGTATCAAGTAGGCGGGTCTAACTATCGGAACGCCGCGTTAGACTCGGGTATTTATTGCCGCGCCACGACGAGATGAGCGTGTTAAACGGAGGTTACCAACACGTCGCCTACAACACCAACAACAGCAACGCCTATCCGGTCAGCGGAGGCATTCTCTCCTCGGACCAGTGGTCGACGTCTCTAGTAGAGCAACACCACCACCTACCGTACCCTCACCAAGCGGGCGTCCCACCTTACGGTCACGTGGGTCCGGTGCGAGTGGTCAAGCGTCGCGTTACGGCCAACAGGAAGGAAAGGAGAAGGACGCACAGCATTAACTCGGCCTTCACGGGCCTCAGGGACTGTATCCCCAATGTGCCCAGCGATACGAAACTCTCCAAGATCAAAACTCTCAGGTTAGCGTGCACACCGATCACTGCTGTATCGCCAGTTTGTGTGTTATTTTACGTATATATAGATTTTATCGCAACTTAATTATTATATAATATTATGTAGCTTTATATTTTTTATTACATTATGTAGTTTTATTTACCCACATATAGTTTATAAGAATATACTTTTAAGTATATATTTAATATTCATTTACATAAATAATAGTTAAGAAACTATATATATATATATATATATAGTTTTCTATATATATATATATATATGTTAGAAATTCTCCAATTACCGACCCCTAAATGATTATTTGTATTAACTTATTCAATATTCAATGTATTTATTTGAAATGAAATTATGGTAATATTATGGCAATAAATAATGTTGCTATTTTAAATTTTCGATATAATTATATTGAAAAGAATAAACAGGGTGTCGGTAATCGGATACATGTCCCTAATACCGACCACCTAACATACGCGTATAATTTAACTTTATATTTCTATATTAAACTTTACATTAACTGACTATGAATATAACTACATATACCAAATATTCATTGTATTCTCTCGACGCTGTTAAAATACACTATCAATGAGTACAAACTTATACAAACAAACAATATAAACAATTTCAAAATAAAACACTAATAAATTATATGGTGTCGGTATTAGGGTCATTTAGGGGGTCGGTAATATGAAAATCATATGGGTTACTATATTAAGATACTTTGGTTAATATTTATTAAATTATAACATGTTGTAATTACAATTAAATTAATCTAAAATATACCGACAACATAACGTTTTACTTTAATCAATTTATCATTTACAATGATTTCAAAAAAGGTATTAGTACCCTATTAATATATATATATATATATATATATATATATATATATATATATATATATATATATATATGTATGTATACTATCTTAATACATGGTATACATATGAAAGTTACATAATGTTATCAATGTAAACGTTTACTCATAATGTTCCTGATGATAGTAATAGCAAAGCCCTTGGGTTAAAAGGGATTAAAAAGGGTTAAAAACAGACTTGGTAATAGTAACTATTTTGCATACATTTATTAAAAGCTATAATTATCATTTATTTATATCTAAATATAATATATTTATTATATATAATAAAATATATATATATATGTATGCGTGTGTGTAACCAATGCTTACATTTACTTCCAAAGTATATATATATATATATATATATATATATATATATTCTTCCCAATAAATTATATTTTTTGAATCAACGAATATTACAAAATTATAATATAAGATCTAAGTAAATAATATAAACTTACTTATCGCTACAAATTGATAATTAATATTATTATTATAGATAATTAAATTATAGCCATGAACATATAAAGACTTAATTTGTATTACAAATTCATTTTAAAATATAACATATTTTACAGGACTATCGGATGTTAAATATATTCGTTATACACATATTTATAACGGCATTATAAATAGATTTCGCACCAGTCACAATATATATATATATATATATATATATATATATATATATATATATATATATTTATATTGTATATTCTATACGGATATGAAGTCTACAAGCCGAGTTAACGCCATCTATCCGTAACAATAAAATAATCATATTATGTAAACATCGTCTAAAACGTGACATCCTCGTAATGTTGTCCTTGCGGCGAGTTGCGGCAACGTTGTCTTGTTGGGGTCACCGTGTACCCTGTTCCACACATGTATACGTGTTGTGCTTGTATGTGTACATTAGCGTGTCATATATATACATATATATATACAGTCAACTCTCGGTAAGTCGGACTACGGATAAGTCAGACTTATCGATAAGGCGGACATATTTAGTTGGTTTGGTTGGATTTGTATCTAGTTCCATGTTAAATTAATCGGTTAAGTCGGATATGATAAGTCGGACTTTTCTATAAGTCGGACACATATTATAGTCATTTTTATGATTTTTATACTGGATAAGTCGGACTTTTTATAAATTGTCAGACATTTTTACTTTAAATAATGAATATTATAATTTTAGTGAGTAATATTATTGAATACAACATTTTATGTTGTTGATTGTTGCATAATTCCATATTTCGGTAACCATTTAACTCGCGCTGCGCATTTCATGTGTTATTTGCATGATATTCTTATGTGCGTGTGTATGCATATCAATGTTATTATTCTTACCTGCCATGGAAATATTAACATATATATGTAGATTTATCCAAAGTAAGTTTTATAATATAGAATTAAATAATAATGTTTTAGAATTAAATAATTATATTTAGAACAAAAAACTACTATGATAAAATAAATATATAAATTATAAATATATATTTGCATATTTATAATTTATATATTTATTTTATCATATATATATCATATTTTTAGATTATTCCAATTTAGGTGATAATAAAATATATATTATATGAATATATATATATATATATATATATATATATATATATATATATATATATATATATATATATAATATGAGTTTATTATTCTAAATGTATTTCTATTAGAAAATGTCGATTAGTGTAGTATTAAATAGATGAAAATCATAAAGCTATGCATGCAATATCACCATATATGGTGTAAATAGAATCTATAGAATAAATACCATATATAATATAATATATATGTTGTATATTTCATACATTATTATATAATAAATAAATATTTATATATAATGGTATTTATATTATATTTATTACATATTACAAATTATTTTTAAATGTCTGAAATAAATGTCTTATAAAAATACATACAACATATGTATTTAACACATGTTATTTATAAATAGTACTATATATAAATATATTCTAATTAATTATACTAACTATAATAATTTATATATATATATATATATATATATATATATATGTATGTGTGTGTGTATAATATTATAATTCAAGAATATTCTCGAACACCGTTTTCTACCTTCTACACGACAAAACACAACACTCAAGTCACCTTAGTTACAATGTTCAAACAAACGTATTTTAATGCAAACAGGTGTTATACATTACATCATATTTCCGCGAATCACAGGTCGCCAATACCGACAGAAAAGGCGGCAATAGTTCGACGTATTATGAATATTAATGTAGTGGTCTGGTTTGTTTGCGCCGAGTTCCAAACCTTATTATAATATATGCATTACGAATACCTGGCTGTATCTGGGATTTTAACAATGTCGATATATATATATGTTTGTGGTCTATATTTGTTCGAAAACATCAATAGAATATCGTAGAATAACGCGTAACAATAATCACCATATGTCCGTGCGGCGCGCTCCTATAGAACCTTCGAGATTCTTTACATAAGATTCCTTGCATAATAAGTAGGCATTGCGTCGGCCACTATTATTGAAGTTTTAGCCGTTACAGAACGGTAGCTGTAAAGGTAGCTGTAAAGGTAGCAACAGGTGCATTGTTCGGAGAGACGAAGCGACCTCTAGTTTAGCATAACTAATAATAGAGGTCGGCCCCACAATAGAGGCCTGGCGACCCACAATAGGGGCTGGCGACCCACAATAGGGGCTGGCGACCCACAATAGGGGCTGGCGACCCACAATAGGGGCTGGCGACCCACAATAGAGGCCTGGCGACCCACAATAGGGGCTGGCGACCTACAATAGGGGCTGGCGACCCACAATAGGGCCTGGCGACCCACAATAGGGGCCTGGCGACCCACAATAGAGGCCTGGCGACCCACAATAGGGGCTGGCGACCCACAATAGGGGCTGGCGACCCACAATAGGGGCTGGCGACCCACAATAGGGGCTGGCGACCCACAATAGGGGCTGGCGACCCACAATAGGGGCTGGCGACCTACAATAGGGGCTGGCGACCCACAATAGGGCCTGGCGACCCACAATAGGGGCCTGGCGACCCACAATAGAGGCCTGGCGACCCACAATAGGGGCTGGCGACCCACAATAGGGGCTGGCGACCCACAATAGGGGCTGGCGACCCACAATAGGGGCTGGCGACCCACAATAGGGGCTGGCGACCCACAATAGGGGCTGGCGACTCCACAACACGTGGTATACCTTCAGATGTTCTCTTTAGCTCTACCGGTATTCGGTATCTGGTTCTATTTATAGATTTCGGATCTGGTTATCTTTTCAGAGAGCGAGCTAGTGAGGACAACAGACGACCTCTACTAATATACATAATAATATATTAATCTGCATATCAATAGATCGAGACATGTGTATTCGTATCTGGAAACATGTGCGGGCATTAATAAATAAATATTAATACCATCTGAAAATTGAATATTATATATATATATATACATATATAATTTATAAATTATTATTTATTTATCGGAATATTCTACACTGAGTTAATCATATATATATATATATATATATATATATATATATATATACGATAACCTTGTTAATTTATTAAAAAATATATGTATACATGAATATATTCATGAAATTTTACTGATTTTATTTAAAAATAATATTTAAAATACTATTTATTTCTTATAACCATATCAAACTAAACTTACATGTAATCTATGTGACATTACACGAAGTGTATAACCCTACACGTAAAGTATTCATTATATTAATTTGCATAACTGTTTACTATTACACCAAATTTCACTGTTAATTAACAATTAGCATTAATCATTGCCGAATATAAATAGCAATGTTATTATATTGATCGAGTAGGTAATATTAATATTATAGTAATGTTCAATATATATATACGGTATATTTTAATAATAAAGCACGTATTTAATATTGTTTTTATTAATTATCTGGGTTTATGAGTTAGTGATAGTTTAAGTTAGCGACAGTTGGAGTATCATATATAATACGTATATGAGACACATTTGTTATACGTTCTATAAGAATAACTATAATATATTACTATAGTAATGATTCACTTATATTATATTTATATGTTAATGATATTATATATTTATGAGTATGATATAACAATAAATATATTTTCAAATATATATAATAAAGTATACTTATATAGTATATATATAATAGTATCCAATTGTATGTTATTTAAATATAATACTAGCATACTATAGTACTGTACACTGTACAGTACTACACTATATATAGTGTACAGTGTACACTGTATACTGTATACAAAGATTTTCCGAAGGAAAGATATAACACTTACGCGAAATCGTTTAATTCTAATATGTATACAAAATACCCTGGTGCCACCTATAGCGGGTTACTTTTAGGAACTATGCGTTGTTTATAATGTAAATTCGTATTTAACTATACACTTTTAAAATGTTAAATAATATGCTTTAAATTAATATTTATATGATGAAAACTAAGTGTTCATTACTAATATATAACAAACAAATATGATATGTATGTTTTAAATGCTATAAGTATATATTTAGTGAGTAAAAGCTAATTTATATTGCATGTAATTTAATAGAGCAATGAAAACATTGTTGTATGCAAACAGAGCCGAACCTAAATCTATTTCAGTGATTTCGATACTACTGCTAGCAGCGGTTGGGGCTATAACTAAATTACGTTGCATGCATAGGCAGTGTTATATCTTTGCTTCGCAAAATCTTTGCTGTATACATATAGTAAACTTTACTTTAATTTTTGGTTTTATACACTAGAGTCTAGTGACTATACCATATAACTATAGAGGTACACATATAGGTGTAGTAATGATATATATTATACATATATATATTATAAATATATATACAAATATAATTATATTTATATATTATTCTAATTAAAATTAAAATTATTAAATATAAGTAATATATATTTTACTTTAAAATATTATCTTTTTAACAGAAATATAATTAAATATATTTGTATTATGTTATTTAACTATTACAAATTAAAATTGTAAATTATAATTTACTAAACTAAATATAATAAATATAATATATTAAATATTGTAATTATATATATATATATATATATATATATATATATATATATATATATATATATATATATATATATTAGATTATATATTTAAATATCAAATACTGCTAAATCAATTAAATAAGTTTAATTTTGAAATTATTATAAACGCTAATTCGTATTGAGTTCATATATATTTATACACACACGTTAAGTAAACAAACATTCCCCCTACCCCATATATGGGGTAATAGAACCTATAGATGTATAGTTTAAAATACAAATATATTCCCTACCCCTACCCCACCCCTTCACGCTTTAACCCACCCACGTGACACCCCCTACCCTCCCCAGATTGGCCACTAGTTACATCTGTTACCTGATGACTATCCTGGAGACACCGGGTACTCCTCTGAGCGCCTTTAAAGCAGAACTTACCAAGAAAAGCGAGACAAAGGAGGAACGACGCAGGAAGGAGGCGGAGGTTAGGCTGGTGTGGTGAGATGGTGCGGGAGTGTATAATGATCGGTGCGAGAGTGCGGTATACGTAGAAGTGCGGGAGTGTCCAATGAGATGTGCATACTTCGCTTGTAGGTAGAACGACGTTCTAAGAACGTGTGCGTAGTGGTATACTCTACGATATATGTGTGTGTGTGTGTGTGCGATGATGTTCGTGCGGGTGTGCGCGTAAACGTTCGAATATATATATATATATAAATATATATATTCTCGTTCTAACTGATGTGATATGCTATATTCCCGCACACGTGTGTGTTTATAATTGAGTGCATTCACCTCCGTGTGTGTGCCCGTGTGTGTGGGGCTGTGTGTGTGGCGGAGGGGGTGCGGAGTGTGGGTGTGCTACTACTGGATGCGACAGCGCTGATGCTATACTGAGGAGTGAACCACATCGAACCTGATTATGTTATTCTATAGAGAGAGAGAGATATATCATTAAATCTACTTGTTTATACGTTACTCTGGGATTAATAGTGTTTTGAAATAGCTACAAATGTGTTTATATATGTATATGTATATATATATAAAATAGTATATAAATATTACTAAAATATTACTTAAGTAAAGTTTAAGATAAAATGTTATCTAAGAATTATTTTGTTAATGTAGGAAATAAAATATAGCATTAATATAACCTATATTATATATAATATAATTGTAATATATTAATATTATATAATATCTATAGATAAACATGTATATGTATCATTATTATAATCTAGGTATAATTTATATGTGTATATTAATAACACTAATATCTGAACGAATAGAGATCCCAAATTTGAATATTTAAAAACAATTTGTTATTACTTAATATATATATATATATTTATTTATTATTATAACTATATTTTAATTATATATAATACTTATATATTTAATATTTATTCATATTATAACTATTTTAATATTTAAAAGTTTACTTTATATTAATATTTTACTTTTATTTTTAAATTTCTTATTTTATTTTACCCTATTGTTACTTTTATTAATATGTTTGTTTTTTTTCCATTCCTTTTTCTGACCTATATGTCTACCTATATATATCAATAAGATCGGTGTAATTCTATATATACCTGGGGTTACTCTCATTTATTACGAAGAACCAATCTGATTATTATTATTATATATATATATATATATATAAGTATAAATTACATTTTAAGTAAAGTTTACTATACGAGCAGTATATATGACTTATCCATACATAGGAATACTAGCACAGTCATACCAACACAACCTCGAGGGCATGTAGTTAAGTGCTCATGTACCTAATAACAAAGTCGTGCTTACACGCGCCTTTATCGTTGTGTATACCGTGACCCACAGAAGTGTGATATATAGTCTATACACTCTGATCTCCCCTATCGCTCGGAATAACGATACGGGACGAGATCCAACGAGAGATGATTCATCGTCACTTTCTTCAATAATTATCCTCTGCTTGTAGATGACGAATTACTTTATATTAACTTACCAAATATTCAAGTATTAGTAGTATTGGTAGTAATAGTAGTAGTAGTATACTACTAACACTACTACTATCGTAGTATTAGTAGTAGGGGAAGGTACATGGAAGTGACCAAGAACGGAGTAGTGGTCGTTTTAATTAACGCTTAAATGGTGCTAAATAGGATAACATGTTCTATATATAATATTTAGATAATCAAGATGTCTAAAATATAAAGTACCTTTTTTTTTAAATAATTAATTAATTACTCTAATTTGTTACGTAATATTTGTTGTCAAATTTTAACATAAACATGATTATATATATTTATACTTAAATCGAATACATTACGAGACAACTATTGCATGTATTTCGGGTACTAGCGGCCACTACCCCGGAGTTGACTTATTTTAATTCTTTTGTATGTCTTTATTAATGCCTAATAAATCATTAATATTATGCATTAATATATAAAATTGAAAATACAGTATTCTATACTTATATGATTTATAGCTAATTAAAAAAAAATAAGATCTTAAAATTCAGAATTTATCGATATATTAGAAGTATGCTGAGGTATATACATTATCGGCTACTACTCCATTCTCTCCCCTAGTAGTAGTATTAGTAGTAGTAGTAGTAGTAGTAGTATTAGTAGTATATAACTCTTCAACACCATGTATTATGCAATACATCAGTTACTTATCGATAACACATTAATAACATGTATACTAGTTATCTTAATACGTCTAATACAAGTGTATATGTACAGTTAGTAGATAGTTCACAGTAAATTTATCATACACACACGTACACATATATATGTTATTTATTCATATGAGCGAAGTTATATTCCCATATTTTATCCTTAAAATGTATAAATAGTATAATGTATAAATATACGAATGTGTAAATTTATATATGAAACATATATAAAAGGGTAATATATACATGTAAAATAAATGCTGCAATTACATAATGATATAGGATATAGCTACTTATAAAACATATATACCTATATATATATGCCAATATAGTATATTGAATATACCTATATATATATATATATATATATATATATATCCTAGGTATAAATACATTTATTTTTTATAGATCTTACATGCATATATGAATAATATGATACTCATATTGTTAATTATTCCATAAAAAATAGATAGGAAAATATACGCTTTATTAATAATATTGATATTATTATAATGATTATTACCAGCACACACTTTAAATGTGGGATATTGGTGATCTTAGTGTATATTAACAAATTAAAATTAACCATAATATATACAGTCAACTCTCAGTTAGTCGGACTACGAATAAGTCGGACTTCTCGATAAGTCGGACACATTTAGTTGGTTTGGTTGGATTTATATCTAGTTCCATGTTAAATTAATCGGATAAGTTGGATTGCATAAGTCGGACTTTTCTATAAGTCGGACACATATTTTAATAATTTTTATGATTTTTATACTGAATAAGTCGGAATTTTTATTAATTGTCAGAAATGTTTACTTTAAATAATGAATATTATAATTTTAGTAAGTAATATAATTGAATACAACATTTTATGTTATTGATTGTTGCATAATTCCATATTTAGATAACCATTTAACTCACGCTGCGTATTTCATGTCTTATTTACATGATATTCTTAATCTCGCTAAGTCGGACACTTTTCCCGGTCCCTTGCGAGTGCGACTTATCGGGATTGACTGTATTATGATAATTAAAATATGACAATTAAACAAAATATATCGGTAATAATGTTTAGATTAAAACTGATAATATATTGTGAATTTTTAATATTAATATTACTTCTATAGAAGTAATATATTATAAAGTAATAATAATATATTATAAAGTATTTTTCAAGAGAAAAGTGTACAAAATAATACAAATAATTAATCATTAACTATTTTAACATTTTATAGTTTTAATTAAATCAAATAGTAATTAATTTAATTAGTGATAATAACTTTAGTATGAAATGCTGTAATAATAACTATTACCTCTCTATGGGATAACTGTAGCAACATTTCATATTAGTGATCACATTATTATATAATGAATTATAATAATTACAGATATATATATATATATATTGATATTTTTATTTTGTGGAGTCCTTTCATCCCATCCAGGAACTTAGATGAAGTTTTCACTTATAACCATATATGGCTCTAATGACCCTTCGAAGCCTCTCTCATGTTAAGGCATCCATGGTTTTAACGTTAATATTTTAAGACCCATTTTATAAAATTAATTAATGGTCCGGACGAGGCTCGAACCCGTGTCCTACTGCTTGTTTGTCTGACGCCATATATATATATATATATATACATATATATATATATATATAATTGTGTATAAATAAATGATCGGCTGTCATTAAAACCATGGATGCCTTAATGTATGTTGTATAAGTATGTAATATAGGTTATAAGATTATGATTATAAGTGAAAACTTCATTTAAGTTCGTGGATGGGATGAAGGACTCCATCAAATAAAAAAAATAATAATACATATATATATATTGAACTATATGTGTGGCTCAGTTAATAAATTCGGTAACACTTAGAATATAGGACTCGGGTTTAAATCGTGTCAAAATCAGTATAATAGTTCTTAAAATAATATTTAGAAGTCAAATTATATAATTACATATAACAAAAAGCATTGGCTCTCATTAAAACGTTCACTCTATATTAGTCATTCATATTTTTATACCATGAAATCAGCTTATAATGTATATTATAATGTTATATATATAGAAATTCGGTTATAAGAAAAAATACATCTAAGTTCATAGATGGGATGAAAGGAATACACTAAAATAAAAATAATGTATTTATATATATATATATTTGTTATTTAGTTTTATATATTTATATAAAATGTAATTATAATGTAGACACGCCTATTTATTCAATAAACCCGTCCACAAGTTATAGAATAGTAAAGTCCAATACAACCTAAGAGATATAGAAGGTAGTTGTATACATAATAACTATAGTTAACCACGCCCCCTAATCCTGCAGGAGATCGCTAAAACACAGTCGACCGGAGGTCGTTACAACAAGAGTATGGAGAAGAGCATCGTAGACACGCCCCCAGCACGTTACGAGACCTCACTGACAGCTCCGGCCCAGTACCAGCACATGCTTCAGATGCAAGCCTACCAGTCACACCAGGCATCGCTTCAACTACACCAACAACAACAACAACAGCAGCAGCACTCCGGACCGAAGCAGAGCAACCCGTACGGAGCTAATCTCTCGGGTCAGTCTGCTCCGGTACACGACCCGAACCGAGGTAGAACTGGCTGGCCTCAACACGTATGGGCTAACGTGCTGAAACAGGAGCGTATCTAGTCGAGGCACCGAACCGATGCGAGGAACCCGACCCTATATATAGCAACCCGAACCGATACTAGTTACTATTACCGATACTCTCCCGCCGAGGACAAATACTCTATTGTCACGTGACGAGCACATCGTACACTCTTTATTCCTTATTTCTGTCTTATTGAAATCTTAGGTGATGACCTTTCGATGACCTTTATCGCACCCTTACATCGTACTGATTATATAACGACCCCTAATATTGTCACTCGTGAGATGACACACGCCCACCCATTGTTTGATAACCTTTCTATTGATGATTCCATATTTTTATTTAATAAAACATAATATATATAAAGTTTGTATTATATTCACATTATATACCTATGTATATCTTATAATATGTATATATATATATATATATATATATATATATATATATATATATATATATATATATATATATTTACTTTACAAGGTCGAGCTTGCTCGGAATTCTAAGATACGTTTCTTCCATTCATCCCTATTATCCATCAAGTTTATCAGCTCTTCCACTTCACATTCAATATCTTCTACCATTTGATATACGAATGTCTTAGCCGGTCTTCCACGAGAACATGTTTGTGAGTCCATAGTAGAATATCACTAACTAGCTCATTTTTACTTTTCCAGCAGTATCCGGCAAATCGCATACTTTATTCACGTATTGAACTTGTTATTCTTGGTATACTGTTATAAATATCTCTGTTTGTCATATATGCTCTCTCCAAGACACGTTCATGGCGGCTCGTAGCATGCGCATGTAGGCACCATCGATCTTCTTCTCCAGTGTTGATGTTAATGTCCATGTAATTGCTCCATATAATAGTACTGACTATACACTAGTTTAGTTTTTTTCAACATGTTGCTCTGAAGAAGTTTCTATTCAAGTTTTTTGAGAGTCTAGATTTCCATATATTAGTTAACTGGTTTAATGCAGACCAAGCTTTTCCAATTCTGACATTTATATAGTGTTTTGTAGATGCGGTACAGCTATCAAGGTATTTAAAATCGTTAACTTGCTTTATACTTTCACCATTCTGGCTACTCATTACATCTCGTATAGTATTATGTTGATTGAATGTCGTGTACTCGGTTTTATAGACATTAATGCGGAGTCCAATTTCTTTAACCAACTTTTCTATGCTATGTAATAGTAAATTTGCTTCTCTGAGATTATTCCTAGAGATGGCTATATATACACATTTATTAATTTCACCAATTATAGTACTATTGTATTACTACGATACATTGGTTGTAACTTTAATATAGCGATACAATAATATACACGTCCGTGATTATGGCAGTGCTTACTAAATATCTAACAACTTATTCTAAAATAGGATTCACTCAATAATCTGTAATATTGCAACTTTCCTATTAAATATATTTAATCTAAAGGAACTCTTTTAGTGAAAATTACTTTGTAAATTAGTCTGACTTCAATGTTATTAGTAAATAGAGGTATTATTGATGAGTGTATCAGGGGTCGCGCTAATGTGCAGTCAACGCAAAAATGGGAAGTCAATAATTTATTTGTGCAGTCAATTTTTCAATTTTGTGCAGTCAATTTTTTAATTTTGAGCAACAATATTTGTATTATTCTAATTAATTCTTGGAGGCAATATGCATATATAAGTAAGATGTATACCATGCGGGGAGTTTCCCAATATTGTTACATTACTAAGCACAAGAAGATCACCAATAAAAACAGTTTGTTTGGTAATATATATAAAAGAGACCATTAAGAAGTATATAAGTTCTGAATATCATAAAAAATTTATTATTGCCAAAAAAAGATTGAAGGGATAAAACAATCAGATTAGACACCATAAGCAAACTATATATCAAAGACAAATAGTAATTTAGCTTATAATATAGGATCGCTATTGATCATGGTGTATTATGATGAAAATAAGTTAGTTTTACCTGCATATTCTTTCCCTGCTAGAGCTGTGAATATGATGTCATCCAAATTTAAATATAATTCTGATTGTAATATTATTATGAATACCGATTTATAATATCTGACGCATAAAGAATTATTACCCATTATAATAGATAAATATATATATATGGAAACATTACAAATAAAAAATAAAAAATGCTACTGCAATATCTCTTCGGTCAGATGGTAGTGTAGATAGGATATGTGTTGATAAAATATACACACTTGCGAAATTAATATATAAAGTTGGAAACGAATCGCTTATATTTGTAGCTGTAGGAGAACCTTTGGAACGTGGAGCTCGTGGGATATTTAACATAATGATTAAATCAATAGAAAATCTTCTTGGAAGTAACGTAATAAATGTAATAATTAAAGAGGTTTCGTCGTTAGTGACAGATGGTACATCTGTAAATACAGGAAATAATAATGATTTATGGAATATATTTCAAGATTATAGTTATGAGAAGTTCAGCGAGCCTGTAGCTCCTCTAATTACAATATGGTGTTGTGCACACAAGTAAAGTCTGGCATAGAATGTAGCAAGCAATAAAATACCAGAAATTATAAATATCCTATGACATTAAGTGGTATTTCATCTTATTTCGCTAAATCTGGAGTCAGATGCAGAAAGTTAAAAATATTGCAGAGCACAATAATCTTATTGTTTGCTCATTTCCAAAAATATTGAAATATGATGGAGTGAATTCACTCATCAACTAGTTGAAAATATATTAAAATCATGGAATTCATTAATACTATAATACTTTAATTAAATTACATGAAATAAAGCTCGTGGATTTTCAACGTATCTTTGCAATGAACATAATCTTCATCTATTATGCTTTATGGCCGATGTAATTATTATATTCTCTCGATATCAAAATAAGATGCAATCCGATTCGACTACGATATGTAATATTCATCAACAACTTAATAATATTGAGATTTGTCATATTTATATATTGCAGAATACACTTCCTATAGCTCTTACTATTCAGAGTAAAATAAATAATGTTTCATAATATTTTGTAACTTTAATAGATTATGCTGAATACATTATTTAAAGCGATTTAATTGGTGGATGGGTTACTAAGTTAATCAAATAAATTGAAAAACCAAAGGTACTCATTACTTGAAAGGTATTAATAAACTCAATTGAGTTGAAGAGAATAAATAAGCTTGAAGTAAGACATAATTTATATGTATCTGAAATGAGAAATATATCTGAAATAAAAGTAGAATTTATAAAAACTTTAGTAAATAATCTACAACATAACTTACATAATTTACAACAGAAAAAAATATATTTTCAAAACTTTAACATTTTATTAAATTAAAAGAAGAAGTTAACATAAAGCAAGTACATACTTTGATAAGTGCTGATTTGAACTAAAGAGATTTATACTTTCAATATAATTATTTAGTATTGCGAATATTTATAATTATTTTTCCATATCCAACCTTTCTTTCATATCTAAGACAATTGAAAGAATAATTGCTAAACAACTTAGAAAATACATCAATAATAATAACACACTGCATAAATTACAAAGTGCTTATATATAAGCACTTTGTAATTTATGCAGTATGTTATTATTATTGATGTATACAACGGACAAGAGCACTGAAACTTCACTACTCCATACTTTAAACAATATACTACTATTTCCAAAAAATACTCCCACCATACTGATTCTACTTGACTTGTCGTCGACTTTCGATACGTTAGACCATACTATTATTATTCGAAGATTAGAGAACATTGGTATTAAAGATTCTGTCCTTATAAGGAACTATAGTTTGTTTACATCCTACCTAATTAACAGATCATTTTCTATATGTATAGATTACGCCATAACAGAACCCCGCCACAAAACTCATGGTGTACCCCAAGGTTCTGTTTTAGGTCCAATTCTCTTAATATATATATTTCCCCTTTACTTTACTTACTTGACGAATACCCCGATATACACTTTCACTCATATGCGGATGACTTACAGCTATACTGTAATTTACCTGACCCAATCAATAACATAAATACTATAAATAAATGAATTAATGACATTAGTAAATGGCTTTCAAATAACTCCCTACTATTGAATAGCCTTAAAACAAAAGCTTTATTAATAAATACATCCCCAGGACATCATACCATACCACCTATTATTATTAATAATCACATTATAGAATACTCTAACCAATCTAAAAACCTCGGCCTCACACTTGACCAAAAGCTGTCTTATCTACCACATATAACTAATATATCGAAGTCCAATAATTACACCTTACATACGATCCGACTTATTAGACCTTCTATAACTACTGAACTTGCAAAACTACTAGTTACTTACTTAATACTGCCCCGACTTGACTACTGTAACTCTACTTTAAATTCACTCCCAGCACATACTATCAAAATGCTCACTAAATTACAATATAGAGCCATCAGAACCATTTTCATGATAAAAAAATACTCAAGACAACATATCACACCTTATATGAAATCCATTCACTGGCTACCCATCCCTTACCGAATACAATACAAATTACTCCTACTGACCCACCATGCCACCCATAATAATAAACATGACTATCTTACTGAACTACTTACAAACTACAAGTCATCCCTACCACAACGAACAATACATAAATACAAACTAAATATACCAATAAATTTATCACTTAATAAAAAACAGGAATCTTCTTTTTCTATAATATGACCTAAACTATGGAACTCCCTACCTCACTCAATTAGATCTATAGTTTCTGACCACAACTTTAAAGTCAAATTGAAAACACATCTATTTAATATATCTTATAATAATTAATATACGATACACTGCCGAAAACTCATTACTGATGTTGATCGCAGTGTCTAAACAAATTGGTTACAAGGTTACAAGGTTATTGCATTTTGAAATTAATATATTCAGAAAATAAAATCTTCTTGAACTCTAAAAAAAAGCTATCAAGGGATGTATCAAATAGATATAAAATATACCTAATATAAATGTATTATTTTCTAGTCTGGAAGAAATGTCTACAGTGTGTTGTACACAAAGTAGTATTATGTGCGCTAAACCACACAGTTCCGATGTGATAAGAATTATATCTGCAAATAATGTTCCTAAGTCTGTACATAGAAATAGAATGAAAATAGAAACTTAGCATAATCAATTATTTATTCATTATAATATGCCGGATCTTAAAAATTTCAGATTAACCTAAAATGTTTGGGATTTAAATATACGAAATCATAGAAAACACGATATAGAGCATGGTAAAATACAAGAGTATTTTAAGGGAATTTTTTCTGGTGCAGGAAAACATAAATGAGAAGAAGAAAATAAATCCCTTTAAAAACAATAAAATTCTAAATATAGCACAATACATAATAAATATAAACGCTTCATCTTTAACATATATTTTGTATTCATACGTTTTGCTGTAATTATCAGTATTAGAGCCTACATTCACATATATTAATATATCTACCTATGCATTAAAATAATTATATAAAACTATACAATATTAATTGATAAATAATTATTAATAATTATATATTTATGTGCAGTCAATATTATTCCTTAATGAGACCCCTGGAGTGTATGTTAACTTAAATATCTTATTATAGCTAGATTAAAATATATCATATTTAAATTTATTTTTAATATTACCTATACATATATACAGACTTATATAATTAAAATTAATGGTATTATAAATATAACACTAATAGTAGTAAACTAAATTTAATAGTAACCTATACATGAGTTATTTTTATAACACAATTGAATTGATAATTATTTTTATAAAAGTAGATACAAATTTGAATTTTCCAAAGACACGACATAATGTATTAATTATCTTATCAGTTATTATAAATGCATACTGTTTATTCTTATTAATTATTAATACTTATGATGTACCTTATTCACTAATTAATTAATTAATATATATTATAATTTATCGTATTCAACTTAAACGAACTTAATTATAGAGTTAGTTATGTACATTTTCCCTGAATGTATGTACACATATATATGAAATGTTATTAGCCTCGTAAATAAATACATGACATATTCAATCCATATATTATCATATGATAACACAGATACATATGTATATATGTATGTATGTGTATGTAATATATACTTATAATTAACGAATCGGTGATGTCGATATTCAAAGTATTTATAATATAAAAATATGATTTTAATTATATTAAAATTTTCCTATTTATTTAGATGTTAATTTAATACAAAAAACACATGAAGTTTAAAATGGTGTTGTTTCTTTAATATATACATTTCGATTTGATGCATACGCATATTATCCTGTATGAATACAGTCAGGAAATCGCTAAATAAATCTCTTAAAGATGAACATAAATAGTTAATATATACATAATATAGGTACGGTATACCTATATACATACCTATGTAATAATTTGGATAATAATTTCAATTAATATGTTCCTACTGCTTATACGATTGATATTATAGTCTAGCTATAGTTCAATTACTAGTATCAAATCTAAACAGAGTGGAGTTAATTATTATTCTAAAATACTTATATATAATATGTCAGACTGTACTAATTACTAATTCTTGAGATCAACATTCGTAAATATATATTATTGGTAGATCATATAGACAGGGGTGGATTAAGGTTGTAGGCCCAACACTATAGGGTAAGGCACCTATCAAGATATTTTAGATATTTATGTATATATATAAGATATTGTGTATCATATCTATATGTATTACAAACAATTATGAAAAATATTTAGTATTATAATATAAATATATGTCTTTGTGAATTTACCATCTCCATAGATAAATTCCTAGATATATCCGTGTTTGGGATACACCTATTCTATTCAAATACTTTTGTATACAAGCTTATATAATCTATATCATTAGATAGTTAGCTAAGATAATAATTACGTAAATTATTAAGAGTATTTAAATATCTAATAGTAGCTATAATAAGATGTATTTTAGGTTATATTAGATTATCTTCCTAGTTATCTTAGATTATCTTCCTAGTTATATTAGGTTATCTTCATAGTTATATTAGGTTATCATATTAGTTATATTAGGTTATCTTCTTAGTTATCTTAGTTTATCTTACTAGTTACCTTAGGTTATCTTACTAGTTATATTAGGTTATCTTCCTAGTTATCTTAGGTTATCTTCCTAGTTATCTTAGGTTATCTTCCTAGTTATCTTAGGTTATCATATTAGTTATATTAGGTTATATTCTTAGTTATCTTAGTTTATCTTCCTAGTTATCTTAGATTATCTTCCTAGTTATATTAGGTTATCATATTAGTTATATTAGGTTATCTTCCTAGTTATCTTAGGTTATCTTCTTAGTTATCTTAGATTACCTTCCTGGTTATCTTAGGTTATCTTACTAGTTACCTTAGGTTATCTTACTAGTTACCTTAGGTTATCTTACTAGTTATATTAGGTTATCTTCCTAGTTATCTTAGGTTATCATATTAGTTATATTAGGTTATCTTCCTAGTTATCTTAGATTATCTTCCTAGTTATCTTAGATTATCTTCCTAGTTATATTAGGTTATCATATTAGTTATCGTAGGTTATCTTACTAGTTATATTAAGTTATCTTCCTAGTTATCTTAGGTTATCTTCCTAGTTATCTTAGGTTATCTTACTAGTTATCTTAGGTTATCTTCCTAGTTATATTAGATTATCTTACTAGTTATCTTAGGTTATCTTCCTAGTTACCTTAGGTTATCTTCCTAGTTATCTTAGGTTATCTTACTAGTTATCTTAGGTTATCTTCCTAGTTATCTTAAGTTATCTTCCTAGTTAGCTTAGGTTATCTTGCTAGTTATATTAGGTTATCTTCCTAGTTATCTTAGGTTATCTTACTAGTTATATTAGGTTACCTTACTAGTTATCTTAGGTTATCTTACTAGTTATATTAGGTTATCTTCCTAGTTATCTTAGATTATCATATTAGTTATCTTAGGTTATCTTACTAGTTATCTTAGGTTATCTTACTAGTTATATTAGGTTACCTTCCTAGTTATCTTAGGTTATCTTCCTAGTTATCTTAGGTTATCTTCCTAGTTATATTAGATTATCTTACTAGTTATCTTAGGTTATCTTACTAGTTATATTAGGTTATCATCTTAGTTATCTTAGTTTATCTTCCTAGTTATCTTAGGTTATCATATTAGTTATCTTAGGTTATCTTCCTAGTTATATTAGATTATCTTACTAGTTATCTTAGGTTATCTTACTAGTTATATTAGGTTACCTTACTAGTTATCTTAGGTTATCTTACTAGTTATATTAGGTTATCTTCCTAGTTATCTTAGATTATCATATTAGTTATCTTAGGTTATCTTACTAGTTATCTTAGGTTATCTTACTAGTTATATTAGGTTATCTTCCTAGTTATCTTAGGTTATCTTCCTAGTTATCTTAGGTTATCTTCCTAGTTATATTAGATTATCTTACTAGTTATCTTAGGTTATCTTACTAGTTATATTAGGTTATCATCTTAGTTATCTTAGTTTATCTTCCTAGTTATCTTAGGTTATCTTACTAGTTATCTTAGGTTATCTTACTAGTTATATTAGGTTATCTTCCTGGTTATCTTAGGTTATCTTCCTAGTTATCTTAGGTTATCATATTAGTTATCGTAGGTTATCTTACTAGTTATATTAAGTTATCTTCCTAGTTATCTTAGGTTATCTTCCTAGTTATCTTAGGTTATCTTACTAGTTATCTTAGGTTATCTTACTAGTTATTTTAGGTTATCGTCCTAGTTATATTAGGTTATCTTCCTAGTTATCTTAGGTTATCTTACTAGTTATCTTAGGTTATCTTACTAGTTATCTTAGATTATCTTCCTAGTTATCTTAGATTATCTTCCTAGTTATATTAGGTTATCATATTAGTTATCGTAGGTTATCTTACTAGTTATATTAAGTTATCTTCCTAGTTATCTTAGGTTATCTTCCTAGTTATCTTAGGTTATCTTACTAGTTATCTTAGGTTATCTTCCTAGTTATATTAGATTATCTTACTAGTTATCTTAGGTTATCTTCCTAGTTACCTTAGGTTATCTTCCTAGTTATCTTAGGTTATCTTACTAGTTATCTTAGGTTATCTTCCTAGTTATCTTAAGTTATCTTCCTAGTTAGCTTAGGTTATCTTGCTAGTTATATTAGGTTATCTTCCTAGTTATCTTAGGTTATCTTACTAGTTATATTAGGTTACCTTACTAGTTATCTTAGGTTATCTTACTAGTTATATTAGGTTATCTTCCTAGTTATCTTAGATTATCATATTAGTTATCTTAGGTTATCTTACTAGTTATCTTAGGTTATCTTACTAGTTATATTAGGTTACCTTCCTAGTTATCTTAGGTTATCTTCCTAGTTATCTTAGGTTATCTTCCTAGTTATATTAGATTATCTTACTAGTTATCTTAGGTTATCTTACTAGTTATATTAGGTTATCATCTTAGTTATCTTAGTTTATCTTCCTAGTTATCTTAGGTTATCATATTAGTTATCTTAGGTTATCTTCCTAGTTATATTAGATTATCTTACTAGTTATCTTAGGTTATCTTACTAGTTATATTAGGTTACCTTACTAGTTATCTTAGGTTATCTTACTAGTTATATTAGGTTATCTTCCTAGTTATCTTAGATTATCATATTAGTTATCTTAGGTTATCTTACTAGTTATCTTAGGTTATCTTACTAGTTATATTAGGTTATCTTCCTAGTTATCTTAGGTTATCTTCCTAGTTATCTTAGGTTATCTTCCTAGTTATATTAGATTATCTTACTAGTTATCTTAGGTTATCTTACTAGTTATATTAGGTTATCATCTTAGTTATCTTAGTTTATCTTCCTAGTTATCTTAGGTTATCTTACTAGTTATCTTAGGTTATCTTACTAGTTATATTAGGTTATCTTCCTGGTTATCTTAGGTTATCTTCCTAGTTATCTTAAGTTATCTTCCTAGTTAGCTTAGGTTATCTTACTAGTTATATTAGGTTATCTTACTATTTATCTTAGGTTATCTTACTGGTTATATTAGGTTATCTTACTAATTATCTTAGGTTATATTCCTAGTTATATTAGGTTATCTTAGTTTATCTTCCTAGTTATCTTAGATTATCTTCCTAGTTATATCAGGTTATCATATTAGTTATATTAGGTTATCTTCTTAGTTATATTAGTTTATCTTACTAGTTACCTTAGGTTATCTTACTAGTTATATTAGGTTATCTTCCTAGTTATCTTAGATTATCTTACTAGTTATCTTAGGTTATCTTACTAGTTATCTTAGGTTATCTTCCTAATTATATTAGGTTATCTTCCTGGTTATCTTAGGTTATCTTCCTAGTTATATTAGGTTATCTTCCTAGTTATCTTAGTATATCTTCCTAGTTATCTTAGGTTATCTTACTAGTTATATTAGGTTATCTTCCTAGATATCTTAGGTTATCTTCCTAGTTACCTTATGTTATCTTCCTAGTTATATTAGGTTATCATATTAGTTATATTAGGTTATCTTACTAGTTATCTTAGGTTATCTTATGTTATCTTCCTAGTTATCATAGATTATCTTACTAGTTATATTAGGGTATCTTCTTAGTTATCTTAGGTTATCTTACTAGTTATCGTAGGTTACCTTCTTAGTTATCTTAGGTTATCTTACTGGTTATCTTAGGTTATCTTCCTAGTTATCTTAGGTTATCTTCCTAGTTATCTTAGGCTATCTTACTAGTTATCTTAGGTTATCTTCCTAGTTATCTTAGGTTATCTTCCTAGTTATATTAGGTTATCATATTAGTTATATTAGGTTATCTTCTTAGTTATCTTAGGTTATCATCCTAGTTATCTTAGGTTATCTTCCTAGTTATCTTAGGTTATCTTCCTAGTTATCTTAGGTTATCTTACTAGTTACCTTAGGTTATCTTCCTAGTTATCTTAGGTTATCTTACTAGTTATCGTAGGTTATCTTCCTGGTTATCTTAGGTTATCTTCCTAGTTATCTTAGGTTATCTTCCCAGTTATCTTAGGTTATCTTACTATTTATCTTAGGTTATCTTCCTATTTATATTAGGTTATCTTACTAGTTACCTTAGGTTATCTTCCTAGTTATCTTAGGTTATCTTACTAATTATCTTAGGTTATCTTACTAGTTACCTTAGGTTATCTTCCTAGTTATCTTAGGTTATCTTACTAGTTATCTTAGGTTATCTTCCTAGTTATATTAGATTATCTTACTAGTTATCTTAGGTTATCTTACTAGTTATATTAGGTTACCTTACTAGTTATCTTAGGTTATCTTACTAGTTATATTAGGTTATCTTCCTAGTTATCTTAGATTATCATATTAGTTATCTTAGGTTATCTTACTATTTATCTTAGGTTATCTTACTAGTTATATTAGGTTATCTTCCTAGTTATCTTAGGTTATCTTCCTAATTATCTTAGGTTATCTTCCTAGTTATATTAGATTATCTTACTAGTTATCTTAGGTTATCTTACTAGTTATATTAGGTTATCTTCTTAGTTATCTTAGTTTATCTTCCTAGTTATCTTAGGTTATCTTACTAGTTATCTTAGGTTATCTTACTAGTTATATTAGGTTATCTTCCTAGTTATCTTAGGTTATCTTCCTAGTTATCTTAAGTTATCTTCCTAGTTAGCTTAGATTATCTTGCTAGTTATATTAGGTTATCTTACTAGTTATCTTAGGTTATCTTACTGCTTATATTAGGTTATCTTACTAGTTATCTTAGGTTATATTCCTAGTTATATTAGGTTACCTTACTAGTTATCTTAGGTTATCTTCCTAGTTATCTTAGGTTATCATATTAGTTATATTAGGTTATCTTCTTAGTTATCTTAGTTTATCTTCCTAGTTATCTTAGATTATCTTCCTAGTTATATCAGGTTATCATATTAGTTATATTAGGTTATCTTCTTAGTTATCTTAGTTTATCTTACTAGTTACCTTAGGTTATCTTACTAGTTATATTAGGTTATCTTCCTAGTTATCTTAGATTATCTTACTAGTTATCTTAGGTTATCTTACTAGTTATCTTAGGTTATCTTCCTAATTATATTAGGTTATCTTCCTAGTTATCTTAGGTTATCTTCCTAGTTATATTAGGTTATCTTCCTAGTTATCTTAGGATATCTTACTAGTTATCTTAGGTTATCTTCCTAGTTATCTTAGGTTATCTTCCTAGTTATCTTAGGTTATCTTTCTAGTTATCTTAGATTATCTTACTAGTTATCTTAAGTTATCTTACTAGTTATATTAGGTTATCTTAGGTTATCTTAGGTTATCTTACTAGTTATCTTAGGTTATCTTCCTAGTTATCATAGGTTATCTTACTAGTTATATTAGGTTATCTTCTTAGTTATCGTAGGTTACCTTCTTAGTTATCTTAGGTTATCTTACTAGTTATCTTAGGTTATCTTACTAGTTATCTTAGGTTGTCTTAGGTTATCATACTAGATATCTTAGGTTCTCTTCCTAGTTACCTTAGATTATCTTCCTAGTTATCTTAGGTTATCTTCCTAGTTATCTTAGGCTATCTTACTAGTTATCTTAGGTTATCTTCCTAGTTATCTTAGGTTATCTTCCTAGTTATATTAGGTTATCATATTAGTTATATTAGGTTATCTTCTTAGTTATCTTAGGTTATCATCCTAGTTATCTTAGGTTATCTTCCTAGTTATCTTAGGTTATCTTCCTAGTTATCTTAGGTTATCTTACTAGTTACCTTAGGTTATCTTCCTAGTTATATTAGGTTATCTTACTAGTTATCTTAGGTTATCTTCCTGGTTATCTTAGGTTATCTTCCTAGTTATCTTAGGTTATCTTCCCAGTTATCTTAGGTTATCTTACTATTTATCTTAGGTTATCTTCCTATTTATATTAGGTTATCTTACTAGTTACCTTAGGTTATCTTCCTAGTTATCTTAGGTTATCTTACTAATTATCTTAGGTTATCTTACTAGTTACCTTAGGTTATCTTCCTAGTTATCTTAGGTTATCTTCCTAGTTATCTTAGGTTATCTTCCTAGTTTATATATATAATATAAATAAGTTAAATATAAATATTTAATAAAAAATTATACTTATATAAATTAGAATTATATTGGTGTTGATATCACGTGCATGTCGATATTAGAGAACTCTCCCCTAGTTATACAAAATCTAATTATATAAATATAAATAAATATTCAGTAAAATAATCCAATCAGTATTTGTTTACGTTATTAATGGCAAATGATAATTTAAAACGTGTTTGCATTGCGATATACGATGTGACAGGGATTGGGATAATATTATATTAAATATAAATTATAAATCATATTTTATATTCAAAACCCGAAACCGGTTTAAGTATATACAATAAAATTCTGAAACTAACCCGAAAAATAGATTAAAAACCCGAAACCATTATATTTCATAAAACCCGAGATCGACCCTAAACTGACCCGACCAGTGAACATCCCTACTACCTAGTAGGTAGTACCTACTGATATATTGATATATTGATACACTCATTATAATAATATATTATTATTTAATTAACCTATTTAATAGTCAGTAAATATGAATACATTTAATCCAATATATAATACTATTATAGTTAATTCACCAATACTTTAAATAGGATACCATTATATACATGTATACATATACATATTATAATACAATCAATATTGTAAATACTTTAAATTAAAGATATGTTACATTACAATATCTTAAATATGTATAGATTCTATATATGTTTCGTTATAAATATAATTATAGTCCACTTTTATTTATAAATATAATTATTAAATAAGAGTATTTCATATATATATATATATATATATTTATTTAAAAGTAACAAATTAATACATATCGATACAAATTTATAATTTATATAATATTAATTCTTATTATATATAAAGTAAAATTAAATATTAATAATCTTAAATAACCTTGGTATAAATAAATACGGTTATTTGATGATAAAATAAAAATATAAAACATAATAACAAACATAATAAAACAAACAATTTATTTCATTTATTCCTAGAAATAACCACACTGATTATAACATAATTTGTATAATTAATTAAATATATTTACTAAAATAGGTTTATTACTATAATTACTCTAATAACTTAAATATGTTTATACTATAATTTTATAATTACTTGAATAGATATCTATAATTATATTTTACTTGAAGGTATCTATAATTGTATTTTTACTTGAATAGATATATATAATTGTATTTAACTTGAATAGTTATCTATAATTGTATTTAACTTGAATAGGTGTATATAATTGTATTTATACTTGAATAGATATCTATAATTGTATTTAACTTGAATATTTATCTATAATTGTATTTATACTTGAATATTTATCTATAATTGTATTTATACTTTAATAGATATCTATAATTGTATTTATAATTGAATAGATATCTATAATTGTATTTAACTTGAATAGATATCTATAATTGTATTTATACTTGAATAGATATCTATAATTGTATTTATACTTGAATATATATCTATAATTGTATTTATACTTGAATAGATATCTATAATTGTATTTAACTTGAATAGATATATATATAATTGTATTTATACTTGAATATATATCTATAATTGTATTTATACTTGAATAGATATCTATAATTGTATTTATACTTGAATAAATATATATATAATTGTATTTAACTTGAATAGATATCTATAATTGTATTTATAATTATATAGATATCTATAATTGTATTTATACTTGAATAGATATATATATAATTGTATTTATACTTGAATAGATATCTATAATTGTATTTATAATTGAATAGATATCTATAATTGTATTTATACTTGAATAGATATCTATAATTGTATTTATACTTGAATATATATCTATAATTGTATTTATACTTGAATAGATATCTATAATTGTATTTATACTTGAATAGATATATATATAATTGTATTTAACTTGAATAGATATCTATAATTGTATGTATACTTGAATAGATATATATAATTGTATTTATACTTGAATATTTATCTATAATTGTATTTATAAATGAATAGATATCTATAATTGTATTTATACTTGAATATTTATCTACAATTGTATTTATAATTGAATAGATATCTATAATTGTATTTATTCTTGAATAGATATCTATAATTGTATTTATACTTGAATAGGTATATATATATAATTGTATTTATACTTGAATATGTATATATAATTGTATTTAACTTGAATAGATATCTATAATTGTATTTATACTTGAATATATATCTATAATTGTACTTATACTTGAATAGATATATATAATTGTATTTATACTTGAATATTTATCTATAATTGTATTTATAATTGAATAGATATCTATAATTGTATTTATTCTTGAATATTTATCTATAATTGTATTTATAATTGAATAGATATCTATAATTGTATTTATACTTGAATAGGTATATATATATAATTGTATTTATACTTGAATATGTATATATAATTGTATTTAACTTGAATAGATATCTATAATTGTATTTATAAATGAATAGATATATATAATTGTATTTAAACTTGAATATTTATCTACAATTGTATTTATAATTGAATAGATATCTATAATTGTATTTATACTTGAATAGATATCTATAATTGTATTTATACTTGAATAGGTATATATATATAATTGTATTTATACTTGAATATGTATATATAATTGTATTTAACTTGAATAGATATCTATAATTGTATTTATACTTGAATATATATCTATAATTGTACTTATACTTGAATAGATATATATAATTGTATTTATACTTGAATATGTATCTATAATTGTATTTATAATTGAATAGATATCTATAATTGTATTTATACTTGAATATTTATCTATAATTGTATTTATAATTGAATAGATATCTATAATTGTATTTATACTTGAATATTTATCTATAATTGTATTTATACTTGAATAGATATCTATAATTGTATTTATACTTGAATAGGTATATATATATAATTGTATTTATACTTGAATATGTATATATAATTGTATTTAACTTGAATAGATATCTATAATTGTATTTATACTTGAATATTTATCTATAATTGTATTTATACTTGAATAGATATCTATAATTGTATTTATTCTTATAATTGAATTCTATAATTTGAATAACTACTTAAACTGTATAACTATGTTAAATTGTATCTGTGATTATGAAAATCTATTATTGTATTATGTATTACTATACCTTATAAGAATGTGGGTTAATCTAGAAACTCACAACTCCAAGTGTTCTCCCCTTTAGAGATGGTATAGTTAGGCCCCACTTTCCAGATGATGTTATCGAGTTTTGGAAACTGGCTATCGTAATCATCATAACTCGATACGTCATTGATGTCAAAGTCATCGTTTTCAAGGTCATATGTGTGGAGCGCGTACATAGTGTCGTCGGTACAGTAGTCACTAGTAGTAACCTCGGGTATAGGGTAGTCGGTGTCGAGGTAACTTAGGAGATAACCCGGTGTTGGGGGGATAATTCCTCGTTTGTTTGAAATAACACTTGTTGTAGTCTGGATAGAGCGGAAGTCACAGTCAAGGAATTCGACTGTTGGAGGATTAATGCCTATACTATTTTGTGTACTTGATCTACGTGTTACGGGGAAACTTGTTATCGGTGGTGGTGTTGGTGGCGAAATTGTCACACCGGTGTGGTCATCGCCTCGGTCAGTTTGCCTACTATGTATTACGTCATAGTAGTGGTCAGAAGTATCTGTTTCGTCATCACTACTAAAGTCCGAGAGCCCGTAATATGTTAACTCCCTGCTCTCGAACGATAGGTCGTCGCCTACTTCTGCGGACTCCTCGCCGTGTACGTAATTCACGTACTTGGTGACGTCATCATCGTCAGTGACGTCTGGTATCGCTACCTGGCGGAATTCCCGTGTACTATAAGAATCTATATTATAGTATTCTGCGAAGTCCGATGTCTGTTCATAGTGTGCTAGTGATTCATCACTCGTTGATCTATTAGTGAAGAGTTCGTCGCTAGAATTGCAGCTGTTCATCGACCAATCCGTGTACATTTCGCGGAACTCCGTGAAGGACGATGTCCGAGATGTACTGGATCCTAGCAGTATACTTCTGGCGTGTAAGTCACGTGATTTAGCTGCAGTTTCTTCCGCCCTCTTCTTACTTCTGCTATTCTTGTTTCCCAAACCAAGCATACGTTTAATGGTTTTAAATATTCCCATCTGAATAGAAATAATATTTATATATATATATATAAAGTTATACCTTTATCCATAGATAACAATAATATATTATTAAGAATGAATCGAATACGTTATCTGATATTATTAAATTCAATATATAATAATTGTTTCTTAATAATATCATTCTAAAATTATAAACTACTATAATAGGTCACTATAGTGACCCATATATGGGAGTATAGTGAACTCGAATAGTATACATAATATATATGCTCCCACATACACTATAGTATATTTTATATTAAAATAAAATCACATACAATCAATCAATAAATCAATATGTATAATACGGAAGAGGTCCGTCGGACGTGAAGACATACTCAGTATACACATTAATGTGTGCAATTGCAATGTATATAATCATAAGTGAATACCTGTCCCATAACTTTATTTATATATTTAGCGTAGTAATAAATCATATACGTAAATAATACAATATATAGAAAGGTTAGCTAAGGTAATGTAGAGGTATGTTACTGACCTTGAAAGTTCGCGTCCTGTTGTATTATTAGTCAACCGGATCAAATCTTCAATTATAACACGTATTAAAGATATAGATCTGTTCAAGTGTACGAAATAATAATAATAATAATAATAATAACAAATAATTGTTTATTAAAAATTGTAAATAAATAATTTATTTTAAATTTCGTGGAATTGTTTACAATTTGTAATTTTAATACATTTAGTATACAATTTATTATATGTATCTGATAATTAAATGTAGAATACATATAAATACAAGTATAAAATTTAAATATATATTTGATTGTATCCTATATAAAATATAATATATATATATATATATATATATATTATAAAGTCAAAGTTGTGGATATATCGATTAGTTATTTATTAACTATATCGATTAAATATGTATCTATTAATGTAATATAGGTAATATATCCTACACTTGAATGCATTTAGCATTACGTAACATAAATCTATATATCTAGGGGAAAGTAACCGTAACACTGTAATTACAGTACGGTATTATAATACGGGGACACTTTAACAATAAATGGTCTTAACCTTTTATGACTCATTATTTGTATTCATAAATTACAATATATTAATATTATATGATTATAGATATTATTGTGATTTTAAAATTTATATTTAATATTTTCATTCCCTACACGGGGGACCCCCGTCGGGGGTGTCCGTATTCAGTACCTATGTCCGAATACGAACACCCTATATACCACTAGATAAACTATATATTATTGATGAATCAATCAGACATATTATAATTACATTATTTATAATTAATTTTATGAATAATTTATTCTAATATAATTAGTTAATAATTTATTTATTTTTATTATTTTTTAATTAATAATATAATTTAAGTATCTAAATAATACAAATTTTAAATTTAGATTTATTGGTGGTATTAATATTATAACGCACGCGAAATTTATGAAAATCATAATAGTTCATACGCCGCATGCTGATTGGTTATAGGGTGTCCGTATTAAGACATCTAGAGTGTCCGTATTAGTGACTTATATATGACTTATATATATGACTACTCATATATGACCTCTAGATATATTCTTATAACTAAATGAATATTTGATAACAAATATAGAAATTATATATATAATTTTAGAATGATTTATTATTTAATAATATATTGTTATATTTTATATCGATACATTTGTATATTCTAAAGAAGGTTTTAAGTTGACATTTTTTTTCGTAAATTTAAAAACGTAAAAAATCAGTTTATTTAATATATTAGCAATATTTGTAATAATTAAAAAATACTTTTTTAAACTATTTATATAATTATGAATATGTTATTCATTAAACATTGTTTTGTATGAATTATGGTTTCTGAGATACCGAGAGTTTCCGTATTCGGGCAATGTCCGTATTCGGTTACTTTCCCATACATACAAACTTAAAACTAGATTTCAGTGTCACGCTCTGTGTTAATTGAATAACGTGTCTATGTTTGTTTTTTTTTTGGTATTTTATATGTTTATCGTCTGTGAATTATATTATATTTCGTTATTTTTCTATAGAATAAATTCCTCTCGGTGAGATTATCACACTCTTCGTTCTGCATCTCATCGGGTAGGTACTATTCTGATTATTATTATTATTGGTATATTATATTATTATTGTTCAATTTAATTCAACAGGTCTTTTTTTGTTTAATAAACGTTATCAGAACATTCAACTGTACTACATATATATATATATATATATATATATATACTATGTCACATTACTTCCACTTATAACCCGTATTCCCCTAAATGACCGCCCTCCACAATTTATAAACTTCTTGCAATAATAAATCACCCCTAATCTTTTACAACCTTAATAGGCCAACCACTTTCATATGTATCCACCTCCACATATCTTGCTACCATAGAAACCCTACGATGTCCATAATCCGATAATACTTACACATTGCATCTCATCTATATCTCAAGTACAAATGCACTCGTACACTGTACGATATACGATTTACACCCTCATCCAACACCCATCCTACACCCTCAATTCCCTTAAACACCTATATTATACAATTCTTTAATATTTCTTTTTACCATATATTTACCATACAAATATATTTGAATACTTATCTAATTAAATATCTCCCACAATACTAAACATTATTTCTAATTAATTGAGACCACGTGTTTACCCAGTTTATTATAAACCTTCCATATTTACTATAATACTAACAAATATATACTCGAATATCCCAGTATTCAAGGCTTTATGCAGTTTAATACTATGGTTAAACTGTAGTTAATCTCAGTTTTTTGACAACTTATATCTGAAGTTAAAATGCAAATAAACTGTAGTTAAACTAAAGATTAAACTGAAGATAAAACTGAAGTTACCTTATAAGGTCTATAGGTTACTTTATAACTTAGTTGTTATTATAGTAATATTGTTATTATCATTGCAATGTTAAACATGTTTAACGAAACATATATTTATTTATTTATATATATTTAATTAATACGTATATATATTATTTTATATAATAGTTTGTATATTAAAATAAATCACATACAATCAATAAATAAATCAATATTTATAATATATTACTTCATATATATATTTATCATATATGAGTCCGTCCGTATACGGACGACGTTCGTCGGAAGTGAAAATATATACTGTACAAATAACTAAACTATATAGTGTACACTGTACACATTGCAATGTATATAATCCTACTTGTCAAATAACTTTATTTATATAGTTAACTATAATTACATATTAGGAATATATAGGAATAACATATATGTATATATAATGTATACTATACATTGTATAGAGTATAAGCTAATGTTATATACTATATGTATGATGATATGTATATATATATATATATATATATATATATATATATATATTAATATATATAGTATACAGTATAGATAATAATGTTGTATTCTATTATATGTCAGTAATTCTATATAGCTATATAAATATGTTAACTGACCTTGAAACCTTAACGGCTGAGCTGTATTGCTATTTAAGCGATTCGATTGTTCAATTATATCACGTATACGTTAATATGTATGTATGATGTTGACAATAATATGTATGATGTAAAATATAATGTATAATTTAATATATTAAATATATAGATCTATTCAATTCTACGAAATAATAATAATAACAAGTATGCTATTATTAATAAATAATTGTAAACAATAAATTATTTTAAATTTTAAATTTCATAATTATAAACAATAATTTTAATTTTTCACATATTTAATTTATAAATTATAAATTATGATATATTTCATATACAATTTAGTATACGCATATAATAATTAAATGTATTATACATATGTAATGCAATTATACTATTTAGTATTTCTTTTATTGTATAAAACAGTTACCAATATATTATAATATATATTATTATAATATAATCACATATTTTTAAGGAAAGAAATAACACTTATACGACATTGTGTAATTCTATAGAATTCCAAACAATATATTGTGTACATACAAATGAACAGCGCCACCTAGAACGTATACGTTCCACCTATATGTGGCATATATACATAGAGATAGAGAGGTTTCTTCATAAGCATAATATACATTAAATAGCATAATATCATAATAGACATTAAATAGAAACATAACAGCAGCATAATAGCATGGCAAATTAATAGCAGCATAACAGCATAATATAAACATGTGAGGCTATTAAATATGCTGTTATGCTGCTATTATGAGGCTATTATTGTTTTCTGGCAATGTATAATGCATAATAGATCACTGAAACTTTCTGGAATTTAGATACATTTTCACTTATAATAAAGTTCTTACGAAGCCTCTCACATATGAGAACATATATTAAGGCTTCCAGATTTTAAAGAAAACCGATCACTTTGTATACACAATTATATAAGATAATTTTTAAATATCATTGTATACGGGTAAGGCCATAGCCTATTTTATGTATCCTGGCATGGTTATTACGAATGTATTACTGTCTATGTTTCTGTTGAGATACCCACAGTCTGTGGGCCACATAGTATATATATATACTCGCATACATATGCACACACATATACACACAAATACACACACATATACACACACACACTTAACTCAAGCCCTGACTTTAATTCATCTATTTGAAAATGCATTAGTAATATTAACTTTTGGCTACTATCAAATGTTTTTCTATTAAACGAAACTAAGACTTCACTTATAAATTTGAGAGGTTTTCTCATTCTCAATCCCGAGTTAATCCTCTTTCTGTAAATAATTCTTTAATTCAATCTAAACCTTTAATTATAAATCTCAACTTTATTTTTGACACTAATCTTACTTATTACAGGCATAAACATAAATCTAATATATGTAAATTATCCAATTTACCTATATATAAAATTCACTCTATTAGAAAATTATTAACTAAAATTCTATTCTTATAAACTTTCTTATTTGTTCTCGTCTTGACTCCTGCAACTTTCTTCTCTGCTCTCTTCCTTCTATATCAATATCTAAAATTGATTGTATTATTCGTACTTCTACTAGACATACTTTTAACTTATCTTATTCTGATTATAGGATTATTACTATTAGGATTACCTACACCATTTTTATTATTATATTTTCTTATTTCATAACTATTATTATATATTAAATATTTAATATTGTTGTTATAAGGATATTCTTAATATAAGCTACGTATAGCTTCTGAATATCCTTCTGTATATTAATTAAATATTCAGTAAATAAAATATTCATTCATTCATATATTTAACGTAGTTTCTTTAGGCACCTCTAAATTCCAGAATGCATTAATTGCACTTTAGTTTTATAATGTAATGATTTTTAGTTTGGTGATTTGATAAATGTTTAAAAAACTCAGTATTTGAATTATATTAATTTAAAATGATTATATATGTACTAATATATCAAATACAGGTGATAGGATTTTTTTAAATATGTCTTTATATAGATTTTGAGTATTACGTTAAAATACAACATTATATAACATTTATTATGAACCTACTTGATTAATTTTAACAAAATAAATATATAAATTAAATAATTAATAATATATAATATTTTGTAGTTTATTATCAATTAGAATTTTATAAACATTTTATCTATTAGAATCTATATACATATATATATATATATATTTTATGGACTATTTATGTATTGAAATAGAATACTATTTTGAATTAAAAATTAATTATAATTATTATAATTAATTAAGTATACTATTATGAATAATAATTCAAATACAATTTTGTTTCCATATTTATATACTTTATAAAATAAATATAAACATGTTATATATAATTATAATATTTGAATACGAATAATTATTTTGTAAAAAGGTGAATACACTTTTTTTAAATATACATTATTTTTACATTTTATTAAAAACGGCTGGGAATCATAGGGTTGGGTAAAGGACCAAAGTTATATAATGAATTAATGTTTAATAATCTTTTACGGAAAAATAATATAAATAATGTATTTATTCTAAAAAAAACATTAAAATATTTTTTAAAAGTAAATATTAATTTGTTATATTTTTTATATACTTATTTGTTTTTCATCTTGTTTTTTTAAGGTTTTAAATAATTTTTAAATTATTATCGGTAGTATTAATAGTCATATGCAATTTGACAGGAATTATTTAGATAAACAATAAAAACCAGTATATAACACTATATAAAATTATAATGTAATATAATAAATTATTATCATAGAAAGTAATTATATTATTATATAGTACTAAGAGTTATATAAAATTGCCTACATTCATCATAGATTTATATATTTAAATAATTTTATAATATTTTAAATTTAGAATAATTTGTTTATACATTAGATATAGTTGAATACAATAATTTAATATTTTACAATTGGCATATATGTAGACTATGTAATAATTACTTAAGGTTATTATTACTAAATAATAATGAACATTCAATTATATTCAATTATATAATAATAACGAATATAATATAATGAAGAATATAAGGTTTGATTTTTATTAAAAAACATAACTAAATATAAGAGGGTGGGGGGGTTGTTATATAGGGTTAATAATGGATCTAGTGTATGCGTGATAGTTCCTCGACCATCTTCACTATCTCATCTAGACTTGGCTTCGTCTTGTTTGTAAGTTTATCTTCCTGTTTAGGTGGAGGAGTGGTAAACATATGCTTAATATTGTAATTAGGTAATTTCGTAATTTCGCAGATTAAATAGGTATTAATATGTAGTACTAAATTATGTATATATATATATATATATATATATATATATATATATATATAATATATTAGTGATTCAATTTTATAATAATTCAAAGCTATCGAGATATTATAATATTGAAAATATAGTTCTCGAGATGATAAATTTTACTCACAAAATTAATTGATAACAATTTTAAATACATATAAATATATAATATTTATATGTTATTCAATTTGTATATGTTGAGAAAAAAAGTCATTGATACATATATTTATTTATAAATATTTTTTTTTAATATTTGAAATATATTAGCAATTACCAGAAATTGAAATACAATTTTAATTTTCAATTTAAAAAGTGGCACCTATCCTTAATGTAATTAAAGATGTAAACACACACCCATATAGAGGGCGTTAGTAGTAGTACTAACATTGATACCACTGTGAACTTCGTTCATCTGACTAAGATTGAGGTCTAGGAAAGTCTCCACAAAGTCTCCGTCAATGAAACCTGTGCAAGGAAGCTTACGGTGTTCGTTGCGGAATGCACGCCAACTTAGAGGTGGGTTAAGGATGGTAACGGTGGTGATGGGGGTATAGGGGGTACTGGTGGAGAGGGGGGGTATAGGAGGGTAACGGTGGAGAGGGGGGGGGGGTTAAAGAGGGTAATGGTGGAAAGGGGGGGTTAAGGAGGGTAACGGGAGAGGGGGGTTAAGGAGGGTAATGGGGGAGAGGGAGGGGCAGGTATATGGGGGTAATGGTTATAATTAGATGTGTGTGTGTGGGTGAAGGTAATATAAGTCGAGGTAACAATAAAGGATACTCTGCATGATTGATATTTCCGAAGTTCTTGTTCATCTTGCTGAGGTTTCTCTCTAGTTCTGACAGCAGCTCATACATGTTCTGGTTCAGACGGGTATTGAAACCTGTAGGTATGTTGTATAGTCGTTTAGTTAAGTTTATGAGGGAGTGAGAGAGGGAACAGTACTAGCACTAGAGATTAGGTTAGTTATTTGTAGCTTCGATATAATACAACAATATAGGTTTAGGTGTAATGTTGATATTAAAGACTGATAAATATTAATAAATTTTAAAAATATATATTAATATAATATAAGAAAATAATGTATAATGTAATACTAATATATAATGATGGATGAATAATGAGATGGGGGCAAAGCTATGGGATGGATACAAACCTATATATCCACTGATCGCCCCTATTAGGGTGTTACCTTCGGTAGGGTAAGCCCTATCTATCTGATTCTGCATTACCAAAGAACCTAAAATATTAATAACGTTAACTACAATAATATATATAATGTATATATATATATGTATATACATATTCAATATTATATTATTCTTTTATAATTAAATATTAATCTTATTAAATGTAATATACTATATTATTGAAATATTCTGTTGTAATTATATTAAATAATTCAAATTAGCTATTTTCTATACATTAAATGTACGTAATAATGGATGTAGAAGTAAATCTATTTATATCAATTTTAATATTAAAGTAGTGAAACACGTGTGATTATGGGTATAGGACATGACCTTGTCTAAAGACATTCACAAACTCTCCGAGATGAAAGAAGCCAGCCTCCATGAGATATTTCCTCTCCGCCTCAGATGCCAGTGGGTTACTGAGTGTAGTGATGGTGTAGAGAGAGAAAAATACACACATATGCTATCTAACTATTACTACCACTATTGTATATAATACTATATACCTTCTATTGCAATAGATGGTCACTAAATTTGAATATATTATATGTTTATATAAATAGTTTTTGTATTTAAAACATTGACTACATATATATTGGGGCTAAATAAGTTATTGTATATACTACTATCTATTAGTGTTAAAATGGTACCTGAACTGAATTATGAACTGAATCATCCCTCATTTGAACTCAAACTAATGCTCTCTATTAAAAAAAATGATGGTCCCATACCGAAATGAAGTTTATTTTAAAATGAACCGAAACCTTTATAAAATAATATCGATAGCATCTATTTAAAACCTAGATATGTTATATCCCATTATATATCTATTAAGTACCATTGACACAGAAACTTCACAAATTTATAATTATTAAAAAAAAAAAATTGTCCTTAATTAGTAAAAATTGAATTTCTAAATACTAATAAATAAATTAAATTAGTATTCTCTTGATTATTATACGAATATTATTATAGTTTTATTTGTATATATATTAAAATTAAGCTGTGTAACATACTTTAAATTGTGAAGCTTCACTCTCCTATTTAAAGCTTCGAAACAAGTTCACATTTTTCCATTTAATTATGAACCAGGTTCGAACCTTAGCATTATTTTATAAACGAACTTTGAACTATAGAATTTTATAATACGAATCATCAGTTAGATTCATTTCGATCACTACCATGGTAGCATCAACAATAATACTAGTATCAGTCTAGTTGATAACTAACTGATTACGATGGCAACAGAATAGATTGGATGAATTCTCAGCCCCGATGTAGGTATCGCAATCAAATATATCTAGAGAGGTCATCCAGTTACTGTTGAAATCTCTAGCAACCTGTCAGAAACAGTAGTACATGTATAGGTGGTATAGAGAGTGGTAGGGAGATGTAGTATTAGGGACAGTTAGTAGTTTAACAGCCCTGTATATATAATAGACTAGTATTTCATGTATACATGATATCACAGGTTAAAGAGTTAATGTAGAGATAATACAAGAAAAAACTAATGCAACTAATAATGTATATTTCACTTAAGAAAGAAGAAATTCCTTTAGAATAAGGTTCACACAATTACTTGGAATATATAAAATTAACGATATGATTTGATAGTATGAAGTAGACCAGTGAATTGATACATCGTGTGCGTACAACAGTAGCCTACCCATCTCTACTGTATACCATTGCTATGACCTCCTCCCCCCCAACCTTCTCCTCGCCCCCCACCTCTCCTCACCTCTTCAAACACTTTATCCTGCGACCTGTACAGTAGTACTGTGATGGAACGCATCAGATCTCCTACCAGTATGAAGTCTCCCCCCCCCTTCTCCTCACCCCCCCCCCACCTATACGAACCTCTTCAAACACTTTATCCTGCGATCTGTACAGTAGTACTGTGATGGAACGCATCAGGTCTCCTACCAGTATGAAGTCCCCCCCCTTCTCCTCACCCCCCCCCCACCTCTACGAACCTCTTCAAACACTTTATCCTGCGACCTGTACAGTAGTACTGTGATGGGACGCATCAGGTCTCCTACCAATATGAAGTCCCCCCCTTCTCCTCACCCCCCCCCACCTCTACGAACCTCTTCAAACACTTTATCTTGCGACCTGTACAGTAGTACTGTGATGGAACGCATCAGGTCTCCTACCAGTATGAAGTCTCCGGATACCTTAGCGTATAGGGCGATGATGTTGTTGAAGTTAGAGCAGACGTGTCTCATGTCACGGTCCGCTGTGAACTCGTATAGTTGTACCTGGTAAGGGGGTAAGGGGGTATTAGGGGTTATAGAGGGGAACGTAGAGGTGAGGGGTTATGCAAGAGGGAGGTTAGGGGGTATATAAGAGGGAGGTTAGGGGGTATACAAGAGGGAGGTGAGGGGAAGTAAGTAGGGTTATATGAGGTGAGATGGGATGAGTTGGTTTACATTAAAGGGGAACAGTATCAATATATGTTTAGTCATTTAACCTTGTGTATATAAGTAGTGCTGAATGTTTAATATACAACAAGTAGGATAAGAATTTAAATCATATTTACAGGTTAAAGAAAACAACTATGTTTAGAAATAAAGGTAGACGTCAATGTAGAGATATACATAGATTTGTACATGTGTTTAATAAGGAAAAGGGGGTTATACTAACAAAACTTAATTAATGTGTATCCACTCTACGCACTATTTAGCAATATGATGGACATTATATTGATCTATTATGCAATTTTTATTTTTTCATATAATTAAATATTAATTATATAAGTACATTTTATTTACAAATTATAGATATTTAAAAATAAATGATAAAATCTTAGATTAAACTATATTGAATATTTAAGAATTTAAAGAATTTAATATAATAAAAACTTGCACATAATGTAATAACATTTTATATTATCTATTTTATTATTAGTTATTTTATATCTTATTATAATCAGTGAAAAAAAATAATGAAAAAATTAAAAAGATGTAAATTAAAGGTATAAAAATAACAGATTTATAATATATATATTTATATATAGATAACCCAATACTATTAGTTATTTAGTTGAAATCAATCAGGTTAATATTAATTATAAATAAATATTAACTCCCTTATTGATTGATAATTTATTTAATCAAATACATAGTCGAAAATATGTTATTTATAATATTATATATATATATATATAATAAATGATATTTAATATTTGTATAAAATTATATACATTACAAATTTAATTATAATTTTATTTCAGTTTGATTAAAAACAGATGCTCAATTTATCATATGGTATTATTATATGCAAAATACAACCTCTTGAATGTTATTAATTTAAAAATAAAAATGCTTGTTATTAGATTTTAATTTTTTAAATATAAATTAAATATTTATGAAATTATAATTATCTATAACGATAATATTCTTAATTAAAATGAAATAATGTAATATGTAAAAATTAATATCATTATATATATATTATAATATGTATGTACATGTAGGCACATGACTATGAGATGACTAACCATGCTATTCACAGTGACGAGGAGTTTGCCCTGGAAACTACAAATAGAATATACCGCCCCATTGACTTCAATGAAGCAGATCTGTGACAGTTTGTCTGTGGCTGTGTGTAGGGGCGCTTATGGTTAATAAGAGATCATATCATACAGAGAGGGCACAAAGATTTTCCGAAGGAAAGATATAAAACTTACGCGAAATCGTGTAATTCGAATTTGTATACAAAATACCCCAGTGCCACCTATAGCAGGTTACTTTTAGGAACTATGTGTTGTTTATAATGTAAATTCGCATTTAACTATACACTTTTAAAATGTTAAATAATATGCTTTAAATTAATATTTATATGACAAACAAATATTATATGTATGTTTTAAATGCTATAAGTATATATTTAGTAAGTAAAAGCTAATTTATATTGCATGTAATATAATAGAGCAATGAAAACATTGTTGTATGCAAACAGAGCCGAACCTAAATCTATTTCAGTGATTTCGATACTACTGCTAGCAGCGGCAGGGGATATTACTAAGTTACGTTGCATGCATAGGGAGTGTTATATCTTTGCTTCGCAAAATCTTTGGAGGGCATATCGTGAACATTAAACTGGAGTGTTAGTGATGTACTATAATAGTGTGTGCTATTTATAAATATCAGGTAAAATATAAATGATTTATACAGTAGGAATGTATTACAAAATAATAATTAACACAAATCAATGAGATATTATTGTATATATTCATTATTACGAAGTTATGCACACGAAAACATTTTATATATTTTTTTTAATTTGAATTATTAAAATATAATTATTTTTCATTATCATTATTTATTCATTATAGAATGCATCTATGATATCTTTTAAAGTTTAAATTAAACTACCAAATTGATAGATATTTTGTAACATATTTTAATATATATATATGTATATATAGAGTAAATTCGAGAAAACGGGGATATCGTTAAATATGCATCACATATATAAAATATACCGTCTTAATTATGATAACGTGATAACAAAAAACTCGAAAAAAATTTAGTGCGTTAATAAATATGATTCTAGAAATTGAAATTTGGAGGTAGCAAAATATTTTTAAAAATTTTGTTAACATTTCAAACATTAAAAAAAATATGTTTCTACATTTTTAAAATATATTTTCCAACATTTAAAATAATAATTGTCTATATTTTTACAAATATTTTCTATTTTTTTTAAAGATTTATAGTTATTTTATATTAGTTAGTTAGGAAAAAATTAAAAACTGAATAACAACATGTCGGGTATAGCTAGTTATAAACATGATTATATTAATTAATCTATACAAATTTTACAATTTATTATAATCTTTACTCAATGCATCTTTTAAATAAATTATAAAAAGTAAAATATATAGTTAAAAATATGTTTAAAAGAGGTTTTTTATTTTTATAAATAAATTATTATATTAATATATAAGATACATTTTTTCTTTGCCAAAAATTAAATACATAACTTTACAATTAACTTATATTGTAACTAAGATAAATAACAATATATTTTTGTTTACATAGTATTAATTTTTTCTCTGCAAAATATTATATCTCTTTTTTCTTATATAATTAATTTTTGTATACATTAATTTTCAATATAATATAATCATATATATAATATATATATGATAAATTTTAAATTTATATTTAAGTACAAATTTATATAATTATTCTATAACATAATATGTAATACTAAATTTCTATTATAATTTTATTCAAAATTATACATAGAAACGTGTATTAATTATTTGTAGATCTAGTAAATGTTAATTTTTCTATATTTAATTTAGTTAGGCCCTCAGGTAAGCACTATTGGTCAAAATTATAGAAAGAATTAACATAATATTTAGAGTATTAAGGTGCGTTCACACCAAAAATTTCCGCTAGATATTTCTGCTGGAAATTTCTGATGGAAATTTCCGCTGGAAATTTCTTGCGTTCGTTCACACTGGATATTAAATTTCCGCTGGAAATTTCTGATGGAAATTCCAATATACCATAATAATGTGATAACACGAAATATGATACATGGGATTAAATACTAGGGGGCTAATATACTTGTTATAAATATGATAATCATGTGATAATCATATGATAAGAGTTTTATCAATATTTTAGTAAACATATATTTGTATTCATTATAGGTACTTTAGGGTTAAATGATGGTTTTAAAAATACATATATATATATATATATATATATATATACAGAGAAGGGCCTGGCCAATCCTAGGATTGTCTGTATAGGCATTTAGAGTATAGTTTTCTGAAAGATCAATATGGAGTAATGGGATGGATTCAGAGAAGAACATTTAAGATGTCAGGATCATTTTTTACACAATAAATTAACAATACCGAATGAAAGAAATAATGATATAGAATATAATGTAGACTAGAAATGAACAAATTATCTTCTTTCAGTTGTTATGAAAGTACGGGTAACGCAAGAGAGATTCGCGATGGAGTTAATGAATTGTATTCATTAACTGAATTGTATTCATTAATCAATTGTTTGGTAGTTAAAAGTTGAAAAAGTATAATTGTTTTTAATTTTATAACACTTTTATTAACATATATATTTTTATTACCTCATTATAGGTATACATTATATATATCCTATACATTACAATAATATATATATATATATATATATATATATAGAAAATACATGTAAAATATATACAATTTTATTTATTTTCATTTTCTTGTTTCTCTAGGTATTGTATTACAACTTCTTGTAATTCTTGCTGACATTTCATGATTCGTATTCTAGTTTCTAATCCTATTAATTTTAAATAAATGATATAAATAAACGATGACAATTATTTATATATATATTATTAAATCTGCATTGATGAATTAAATAGTGATCTAAAATATATATATATATATATATATATATATATATATAGGGAATCACATACATATATAAACACACTCACATGCATACACACACATACACACATACATATACACACATATATATATTTATATATATATATATATATATTATATTTATACATCACAAGTATAATAATACATAATATAATCATATACAAAAGTAAATATATATTATATATCATCATGGGTATATAATCATTATCATGTTATCAATAGTAGTGTACATTTTATGATTCATACAGTGCATGCATTGATATGTGAATAATATTCACTGAATATAAACATATACTCTATTTATAACTTATAAAACTATTTATAACTGTTGCGCGCTCGCCGCCCGCCTAATTTTCTGGTAACATTTTGAAAACCGTTCCCAACTCTATTATTTATCTAGTGTATTTCATTTTCAATTATTGAATCTATACATATTATATAATATATAATTTATATATCAATATATGAAATATTCTTTTCATATTATAATAATAGTACCATTGAATAAATTATTGATAACTATCTTACAAAACTCGACTCGATCGACGTACGCCGTACGCCATTTTTACGTACCTATATAATATAGTATATTATATAGTATATAATAATTATATACCTGTATTTAATATAAATATCATAGTAGTAATTAGGTACATACATTATGTATACGGTCTTTACTTCGTATAATGGTATATACCACTAGTTAATAGTACTATCATAATAGGTTTCGCTATTGTATATTATTTTAAATATAATTTATTTTTAAATATATTTATAATATTTACGATTTTATATAGTAAATATATTCCCCAAACTAAATATATTAGTAATGAATAATTATTATAAATATATATTATTTGAAATATATGTTATAATATAATATATATTCAATATAATATTCAATTTTATATTCAATATTATATTGTAAATATTTAAAAATAACAAACCATTTAAATTCAATTCTCCTGCTATAGTATCCATAACTGCAGTTCTTTTGTTATTTTACGATAGTCTATACTATATGTATCCCATAAACATTTATTATCTCTATATTTACTTATTATGTTATGTATAATAATGTTTCCATAATGTAAATAAAATAAAATGTACATAATAATTTTAAAATAACAAATACAAATTTAAATAATAAATTATGTCAAAGTTTATTCAAGTATAAAATACCCGGATGATTATCATTTCCATCGGAAATTCACAAATAAATTCAACATGTTGAGTTTCATTTCCGATGGAATTTCCATCGGAAATTGAGTCGTTCACACCTATTTCCATCAGAAATTTCCTCTATACCCATTTCCACCGGAAATTTCCAGCGGAAATTTTTGGTGTGAACGCACCTTTAAAGTCGTATAATAAAATAATAGAATAAATATATTTGGTAAAAATATACATTCCACAAACTAGCTTACTCTGCACCATAGTGGCTACCCTTATCGTAGCTGATGATGACACACCCCCTCTGAGGGTAATGTGACACCCTCACTACTACTGCACCCTCTGAGGGTAATGTGACACCCTCAACCCTCACTACTACTGCCCCCTCTGAGGGTAATGTGACACCCTCAACCCTCACTACTACTGTCCCCTCTGAGGGTCATGTGACACCCGCACCCCTCACTACTACTACCCCCTCTGAGGGTCATGTGACACCCTCACCCCTCACTACTACTGCCCCCTAGTGACTACCTTTATCGTAGCTGATGATAATAACGCGGCCCTTCTGAGGGTAATGTGTCACCTTCACCCCTGACTACTACTGCCCCCTAGTAGCTACCTTTATCGTAGCTGATGATAATGACGCGGCCTCTCTGAGGTTCAGCGTCCTCATTGTTCATGTAGGCCGTACCGATAGCGAAGTACTCCTTCTGCTCCTTGTTGAACTTCACCACGCAGATAGCGTTAGCAAACTCGTACGGTAGGAACTGGAACGTGGCTTTCACTGCGGGCGGGGGTGCGGGGTTTAAAGGTCGACGGGGGTGTGGGGGGGTTAAAGGTCGACGCTAGGGGTTGATACGAGCGTCGTTGAGCGGGTATCCTACTGCTGTATAGCCTAATGGAATCACGGTCCACTAACTCACTTCTAGTATTAGAGAGATAGGCTAGCACCACTATTATACTAGCGAGATGTAGTTAGATAGCTAGGGCACATCAATATGATTATTAGTCATACTCTGACCTCAGCCAACACCACACTGCAAGTAGGGGTTGGTATCTAGATCAGGTTAGGTTTAGATCAGGTTAGGTTTAGATCAGGTTTAGATACATGTGTGATGGAGACATCACCACCTCATCTAGTAACACATTTAGCATTATTTTTGTTACTACTCTACTACTGATAGTAAACATAATATTTATAATATTTACTGTATATTTATGCACGTGATTATTTGTATGCACATCTAGTATATACTTATGAAATATAAAATATTCTATTAATTGTTAAGCTTATAAGAATGTTTATAATAGATATTAATGGATACTATGTATATTATATACCGGTATACATAAACAACTAGTATATAATATATTATTTATATTATTAATATATATTTCATTCTAATTTAAATGTTATATTTTGAACTAAGTGTGTATAAAATATACAATTTGAGATTTATAAGGTTTTTAAAACATCAACTATATATTTGATGTATACTAAGTTAATACACTCCTTCCTTTTCCAGAGGATCAACACTACAAAATAGAGAACTATTGCGTTACCTTCAAATGTATTCTGGTCCATAACGATGAAGGAATGTGTTTCTACCTCATCCACGTCATGATTCGTTATTGGTTGTATTGAACACTTCTGAGAAGAGGCTAACATCAGATTGCTGGTCGACTGTGTGAGGGAGGGGGGAGAGAGTTAGTGAAGCTAAGCAGAGAGGGGTGGGGGAACATTGCACATCCACAGGTGTCACATGGTGAGGGGTGCTGCATTACATTATGGTTCAGTGCTATTCTGATATATAAAGTTAGCATATCAATGCATACTAATAATGATATCTATTATGAAATAATGATTTTGTAAATAACTACATCTTCAATGTAACAACTATATATTCAGTGAATATTATCCACTATATTATAATTATTTATTTACCGAAAAAGAATATTGAATTAACAATTAGAAAAATAAAAATTAAACTTTATAATTGTTAGAAAGTTATAATTTATGAGTTGTCCAAACTTTACTCGCAGGTTTTCCTTTATTTCTAGCTTCGTCCTTGAACTCTTGTCTCAAGGTCAACACTCCAAATGTTTCAGTGGATTCTTGATATATGATACGCCTGTATGAATGACGAGATGTATAGAGGTATAGGTAGTGATGGCACCATCGATATCAACAACCAATCAAATTAGTAATCGATACTATTAATAGATATATCAGAATATGTTATATGGTGATGATGGTGATAATACTAGTTATGTTGATGATGATGATGTTTACGATACTAGTGATTGTACTGATGATGATTATGATGATTATGATTTTGATGATTATGATTTTAATGATATTAATGATGATAACACTAGTGGAGAAGATGATAAACCTGACAGTTTCTCCCATAGGTATGGTACGTATATGTAACTTCTGCATCTCATCAATCTTACCAATAGTTAAACTTTTCTCATTCACCATTACTAAACTGTGTGTGATGTGTATGATGTGTGGTAATGATGATAGGCTATGGTCTAAGGCATCACATATATAATAGTTATCAATATTTCTAATAGATAAATAATAACAAAAACAGTATAAATTTGTTAAATTAGTGATATTTCTAAAGTAAAATATTAAATATTTCTAAATTAACTCTACATGAAAATTACCAATAGAATTCCAATACTAAATATTGAATTTAATTAATAAGAAATTCTCATTATACTTTCATTATTAAGCATTATTTACATTATTAGAGAAAAATTTGATTTTGAAGAACAAATTAATGATATATTTAATTTTTATAAAATATAATCTTTTAAATTATATTTCTACATCAAATGTAACTTATAAAATATGAATTATTAATAAATTAAATTTTACTAAATTAAAAAATAAATAATATCTTTAATTATTAGCAATTATCTTACTTGAAATAATGTTTTTATCAGACTCACAACATTTATGATAACATTTTAATAATGTATATTTTAAATTCAAGATTTTAATATATTTATAAAATATACATCATAAGTACAGCTACTTTTTTTTAATAAATACATATATATTACATATTATACATATTATATAAAAAAAAAATCAATAAATAATCATATTTTAATTAAATACACAAACCCCTTTGGACTACTATTTTAATGAATATTATTGATAAATAAATTAAGAAAAAAATGTAAATATAAAAGATTTATCATCTTTTAAAAAAGATCACTTTCCGTATCTTTCCTTGTCTTGTTAACATACAGTGAAAAATAAGCTAATTATTATCTCTAAAATTATCAAATTATAATTTTTAAATATGTTCGACGTTTGGGATGGGAGAGACCGGTAGTGTCACAACCAATGGGTGTAGCCTACTTAGTCAGCTGACCTATTATTGAAGACCTCCGCGTTCAGGGGACACATCATGGACACTTGCTTGAGGTTAACGTTGGAGAACACAATCTTATTGCTGCTGCTGTATATCACGGTAGGACGATCGCTGCAGGCGAACACTGATGCCCCTTTCTCACCCTGTTGCATGGCTCGTAAGCTGATTGGCTGGGTGCCGAGTACCACTCGCTTACGCTTAGTTAGCTCGGTACCTAGTGGGGTGGTGGTAGGGGTTAAAGGTGAGCGGTAGGGTTAACGAAAAAAAAAAATAATATATAATAATAAGAATGTCTATTATTATACATGCAAAATATATATGTTTTATTTTTATTGTCTCTAGGATTATAGATACGAATGTCCTTTTTATATAACAAAAAACAATAATTAAATTATATGAATGTTTTTAGAAACACTCAATAAACAAGGGCAATGCGTTCCCTATCTCTATACATGTAGATTCAACAAAATGGCCGTCCCATGGCGATATCCCCTTAAAGAGATATAAAATGAGAGAGTTTGTATTATATTTAGTTGTGTATGGTAGACTTGCACAACTCTGAATTAAGAAGGTAGTCTACAATGAACACATACACGCAATGTAAACTATGCATACAGACATACAACAATAGAGATCAGACCTCCCCATTGTGTGTGACTATAGTATACTAACATTCATCATTGATAACGTAATAGTACAATGAACCGTCTCCTATTGTGATCAACAGGTAGTTAGTCTCCTCAAACCTCAACTGAAGTATGGACCTTGGTATGAGTTCTGTTGAGGGGGTTAGCTGATGTTACGACATAGTAGTGGAGGTAGTGGGTATTTAGTAAATCATTATTTTATATTTACTTTAATAATATATCAATCTATCTGTATATTTATTTGCTATATTAATATTATTAGCCATATAGATTCATATCAATGATATCACTTTAATACATAGCTATGCCACAATGACATAGAGTTCAACACAACTAGATACTATATTAGTTCTAGTTCTAGTTACTAGAGAGAGAGAGGGAGGGGTAGGAGAGAGAGAGCCTACTTTAGAGTGGTACCTTTATAACTAGCCTACTAATGCATACATACATACACACACACAGTGGATACTGACCCACATCGATGGATTCAGTGGTCAAGGTGTGAAGGTCGGGTAGACTGACCAGATGAACTGATTCATTGGTCCACATTCCGATAGCGCAGCACCGACTGATGCCTTGTAGCGGTGAGATGTCAACGCAGGCTATCTCGTTCTCGAAGGTACGTTCACTGTTGACGCATGAGTGACAGGTTACGGGTGTCACATGCCACATATCACACATGGGCAACGATAGAACATAGTGAATATTACGTTGAAGCTGGAGAAATAACACACGAGTATAATATGAACAACTTAAGAAAAGAGAAAATACAAATTTCGTAGAGAGGCAGAGAGGCAGAGAGGCAGAGAGGCAGAGAGGCAGAGAGGCAGAGAGGCAGAGAGGCAGAGAGAGAGAGAGAGAGAGAGAGAGAGAGAGAGAGAGAGAGAGAGAGAGAGAGAGAGAGAGAGAGAGAGAGAGAGAGAGAGAGAGAGAGAGAGAGAGAGAGAGAGAGAGAGAGAGAGAGAGAGAGAGAGAGAGAGAGAGAGAGAGAGAGAGAGAGAGAGAGAGAGAGAGAGAGAGAGAGGTGATACACACACAGTACACACACATGGTAAGCTGACTAACCACAACAGTATAATCTCCCCCTGCATGATCTCCAGATAGAACAGCCTCAGCCCTGACCCGATAGCTATGTACCTGTCAGTACAGTTAGTGACGAACAGTTTAACCCCGGCGGGGGGGACCCATGTGAACACCCGCTTGCCCTGCTTCACGCTGATCAGGTTCACAGCGGAGGTGGTCACCTGAGGGTAGCATATAATAATAATTAGTATTATTAAAATACATATTATATTATTTATATATATATGTGAATAATATCAAAAACACTATGAATAACATAAATATATGTATATATTCAATATATGATATTAAGTATAATTATATTTGTTAAATGTTTTCAAAATTCAATATAAATATAATATTACAATTATTACAATTACAGCGTAGAATATAATATATTAAATTAATAAAATAAATATAATCTCCAATATTATATCCATTATAGTGTCATTTAACAATTTTTTAATTTTATATCTAATGAACTATGAACTTTATTCAGCATTATTAAATATATTTAATGATATTATATCTATTATTTTCTATTTTATATTTAATGGGCAACAACAATAGAACATTTCATAACAAAACATTATATAAATATAATTGCGAATTAACAGAAAAAAAAATTATTAAATCAAATAAATGTTTTCAAATTATTATAATAAAAATAATAAATAATTATAAAGAATGGGATGTCAAATATGATTAGATGATATGATAAAATCAGAGATATAAGTCTTATTTTCAACAGTAAAATATAAATAGGCCTATTAAAGTTATATAGAACCAAGAATTAATTAATGGATTAATTAATTCATTATTTATATTTATTAAAATTATTAAAAAAATTTTTATTTTTATAATAATTTAATATATATGTGATTTCAATAAATAAATATATATTTGGTCGACCACCAAATTATGTTGCCCATGTTTTTTTTATCCAAAATAACTAACAAAATAAATTGATTATATAAAATATCCTGATTTTAAATGATTTTTATGAATTTGATAAAACATATTTATATATATCACAACAAATTTATTTACTATTTGATTTTTACAATGCACTACTTAGTTTCTACTGAATATAATAATATTAATCAGCAAAACAACATTATTCACCGAATTAATATTAGTTTATTTATTTATAATTATTTTAATTTTAAATACAGATATTTGATCTGAAATTTTTAACTTGTAAATAAATATAGATATTTGATAACACATTAAATCTATAGTTATAAATAATACTGCACTAAATGCCCAAAGATTATAGATATTTAAAAAAATATACATGTTTTTAAAAAATAAAATGTTTATTCATATATTGAAGGTTGCCTATTACAAGTTATATTTATTTTTATTATATATAATATATTATATTAATATGTTGAAGAAATGTAATATAAATATTTTTCATAATATTATATTTAAAATAGATATAAATTTCAAACTACAAATAATATATAAAACATTTAATAAATATTAATTAATAAGATGTTTTACAACTTTTATAAAATAATTGGCTCATCTATTCTCGAATTCAATACTAAATTCTAAACAATACATTACCATTTTTAAAATATAAATGAAAATAATAAAATTTGTGTCAAAAATTCTAATATTAACAAATTTGTTTGAAATTTATTAAAATCTTATAAAAATATTCAAATATATTTAGTTTATTAAAAATGATTTTTTAGTTGATAAATTGGAATATTATAATCGTTATAGATTTAGAAAACATTAACTAGTATATAAACAAAATATAAGGAGATAATTTTATGAATTATACGAATATTTAGAATTTTGCAATATTTTACAAAATTGAACAGTTCTACAGACGCAGTGTTATTAATATAGTGACATTGTTGCTATAAACGATACTTCTCGAATAATGGTAGACACCTATGTGAGCCTATCGTACAGCGTGGGAGTATCATACATACCTGTATAAGCTGATTGTAGATCACATTGCCCGAGTAGTAGGTGTCAGAGTTCAGATCAAAACCGCTGATGTCAGATTCCTCTACTTCCTCGTTGGAACCCAGCTTCAATATCCTGCAGCGATAACGATGTTTATTATTACTCGAATATTGAATTGAATTGAATATGGTTTATTGATTAGAAATAACATATAATGCAGATATACAATTTCTGCTCAAAGGAGAGTACCAGAGATTATCTTGTAATCTATACTCACAACGAGGATAACCTCCAATTTAGGTTCAACAAGTATAAGATATAAGTAAATATCTATTATAATCATGAATAAATAGATTCTCATAAACTATCTAACGTTCTGTTTACATCGACACCCATAAACCATATTCTTATGGAATGCATGAAATTTAGTTTGTTTACATATAAAGTATAAAGAAAAGGGATATTTTGAAAAATTGATTTTAACATTTTTTTAATATCATTTATATAAAATTTAATAATAGGTACTAAATAATTTCTCCACCGTTTTTTAATCTATTACATATTTATACATAGATAAAATGTAAAATATAAATATTGAAAATATATTTTTCCATACAATATGTGTAATTATAAACTATCTGGGTATATATATATATATATATATATATATAGTTTATAAAATGTCAAGTACAAATTTGCATTATTAAATAAATTATCATACTTATTATGTGAGAATGAATAGTGAAAAATAATTATTCTGAGTAATTTTAATCTAAAGTTAAAACCATCGATATAAAGAAAGTGGATAAGCAATTGAATGTAGTGAATGAAGATTGGCGATAGAGGCGCTGCAGTCGCACTACTACATTTTAAATTAATATTATTTATTTATATATATACATTGATAATTACTACCAATTTTAATTTATTATCTATACTAAAAAGAAAATTATATATTTAAATTACATCATATCAACATTCCTCATAATTTTGTGTATTTAAATTGAAGATATCATACTATATTATAGATATTTATAATCTAAAACCATAGATATAGATAGAAGTCACTTTATCTAATTCGACGAAAAGCCTACTGTTTTAATATTTGACATATATAATATGACTAATATCCAATCCAAATCACTATTAGAAAAACTATTAGAAAAAATTATTAATTACAAAATATAAATTATATAAAATTTATTTTCTTAGTATTTTTTTTTTAATTTTCTATTTTATAGGTTTATTTCATATAGAAATATGATTGAAACACAATTTAAAAGATTATCTTTTATATATTGTACATTTACAATACATTTTGTTGTTGAAAATAATTTTATTTGAAATTAAACTAATGCCACCATCCCATTAAGTGACAGGGCTTATAGGAATTCTATGTAAATAAATAGGGATTTTTTATAACTCAATAATTAATTAATATTTTTTTATTCTATAAACTGTATATTTTAAGGTAGGATGTATATTATATAGACTATATTTTGTATGAAATTATTATTTATTTTGAGAGATATACGATTTATACTTATAAAATTTTTTTTAATGTGCAAATAATATTAATTATAAATCAATATGATAGTCCTGATATGTATATAACATATATTATAAATACTGAACATTTGTATCACAGCTTCTAGAGTTATAGAGTTTTAAATCGAGTTTAAAAATAGACTACAATCAATTATATTTCTGACATATTTGTATGTTTATATATTAACATCAATGCAATATATAAATACATTTGATAATATAATTGAATTCTCATATATGCATGAATATCATTATTTTATATACTTATATATTATTTTAAATCATGTTTATATTTATAATATATAAAGCTATCATATTTATATAATATATAACCGTAATAATCAATAAAAATGTAAAAAAACTGAAATACAATTGAAATACAATATCACAGTTGCTAATATACACAACGTGCATGCGTATTCGAATAGTCCATTGTTAATAAGTAAAAAAAAGGTTTTAATTGTTTTAATATTTGTAATCGAATATCGGAGAATAACTACAATATTATATGTAATTTAGTTATTACCAAATTTGTTAGCGTGTAATTTCCATTAAGATACGTACCATAGGTTAATACTTGTTGTTTAAGATCATCCCTTAATAAGACTTCAAATAATGTAGTCATTATCTTATTTATTTCATAAGTTATCATACTTTTAGTTAAATAAAAATCTCCTAACTTCACCATGTAAATATTCAGGTTTTGCCTTCTCTTAAATAAAAAAATATTTTAAATATGCTACTATTTCCATAGGCTGCATAATCCCCTTAAGGTATTTTAAATAGGTACAACTATTTATTACACCAGAACATCAACATATCTCCCAACAGTGTTGATCCAATACCACTGACTTACCTAGTTTCATTGATAAACGACAGCACCAGGTAATTGTCGTATTCATTATCAACTTTTAATGCCCAGATTCCTAAACAAATAATGATATACATAGATTAGCTGATAGCGCGGAGTAATCAGGATGCAAATATAAAAATAATTATAGTATATCATATTATATAATGTTCATTATTTCCTATAATAAATTATAATGAAATTGATTCTATTAAATAGGTAAAATTAATAAATTTACAGACTATTTCGTACTTAACATGGCAAACTCTCGACGCTTACTTGACATGAGATAAGAGCTGGTGTGAATCATCAACATTACTGATGATGTGCTCATAAAGATGAAGCTATATCTCCGGATACGTAACCTTTAATGAGAGGCAGATCGATGGTGATGGTTTCATTGATACCTATACCGTTGCGGATGATACGCAGACTGCCGTCCTTGAAGCCACCCGAACATGTGATCAACTGTGTACGTCATCATCATCAGTGGAGGTAATAGTAGTAGTAGTGGTGGTGTAGTAGTGGTGGTGTAGTAGTGGTAGTAGTAGTAATGGTGATGTTGATCCGAGCGAAGGCTAACTTGTAGTGTGGCTAGGCAATCATTACAAGACTACCTTGGTTAACTGTATTTAACTGTTGACTGTGGCTTAATGACAGACTACTATCACAATACTTACTATATATATATATATATATATATATATATATATATATATATATATTGTTTTTGTTGTAATAGTATTATTTATATATGTGTTTAGTATTAAAACTATATGAACATAATTAGTAATAAATGATAAACCCATACGTGTGTGTGTGTGTGTATGATATATACTGTAAAGCCGTGTACACACTGCTAGCATCAAGTGCAGTAACAAGTCGCCGCCTAAAATCTATCAAAAGTTCTATTTTCGAGTAACAAGTCGCTGTGCTTGTTGCTCGCTATGTGAACAGCTATTTGCGTGGTACCAAGCGCAGTAACAAGTCGCCAGCCTCTGGTAACAAGTCGCCAGCCTCTTGTAACAAGTCGCCACACATGCGGTACTTGATGCTCGCTATCTGGACACACATAATAATTTATACCTAGCATCAAGTGCAGTAACAAGCACAGTAACAAATCGCCGTGCTTGATGCTAGCGGTGTGTACACAGCTTTAGTGTGGCTAGGCAATCATTACAAGACTACCTTGGTTAACTGTGTTTAACTGTTAACTGTGGCTTAATGACGTACTACTATCACAATACTTCATTATATGAATATATTGTTTACGTTGTAATAGTATTATTTATGTGTGTTTAGTATTAAAACTATATGAACATAGTTAGTATTAAATGATAAACCCATATGTGTGTGATACATACTGTTAGTGATCATCATTCACATCATCAGTGGTAGTGGTGGTGTTATGTATAGAAGTGAATCGTGCATAAGAGAATATGCAATACTACCACTACCACTACCACCACTACCACCACTACCATTACTACCACTACTACAATACAGTTCTACACTTAATCATGTGTACTGGTGTGGTAATTGTGTGATCAATACGTGGCAACGATATCCTGCTATTGGACTGTTTAAATTAGTTACATATTCTCAATTACCGGAGAATAGATTGAATATCGCGAAAGTTAATACTATGATAGTATAGATGTAGATTAGAAAATGTTATGAGTATATACTTCAAGTTGTCGGTGTATGAATTCATCTTTTACATCATCAATTAAATGTATACAGAGATAATATACTAGTGTATATATTATAACTTATACTGTAGTCGTTGATACTAAGTGTAATTCCACAAGGGACTACAATATAGAAATAGTTCACGATTGAAATGAGATAATGAAATAGATACTACAGCATGCATAAGCTCTCTCTCTATAAGTTACATTATGCCCATCATGGCTACGTATGTATTAGCGGTGTGGGTGGTGATAATGTAACCTATAATAACATATATGGCATGGTTACGCATGTATTAATGGTGTGGACGAAGGTTAATAATGATGGTGATGATTATGATGAAGATGTTAGTGATGATGATGATGATGATGATTATGATGATATATATTAATGGTATGGGCGAATGTTAATGATAATGATAATGATGTAGATGTAGATGATTATTATGATGATGCTGATGATTTGTTAACCTGTCCTTGCCCTTGCTTCTCAAGGTCGACAATGCACATGTCCGTAATGGGGCCAAGGTTAGTGTAGGTGTCGAGTACCTCGATGTAAGAACCGCTGATGTCAAACTCGTCATTGTGAAGCTAAGGGGGAGTGGGGGTGGTGGGGGGCGGGTGAGTGTAACCGGGTAGTGGAGGGAGGGGTGAGTAGAGGATAGAGTTAGAGATAGAGGTACCTGAACCGAAGAGGGTGGGGCGTACAATATCGATGATATCATTATATATATGTGTGTACGTAATAGATAGTAATGATAGTGAATGGTAAAAGTGTTAAGAAGCTTCTCGGAGTTAATATAATATCAATACTATACATCATTTGTAATTCACCAAGTTATATTATTATTTATTTGTATCAAATATATAGGATCTATACATCCTATAATGAATATCTAACAATTATTTAAGTCAATTTTAAGATATTTGAAAATTGATAGAATTAGAATATTATACAAAATTCAAAATTCCAATACCCACATATATATCATCATATTTACGAATTATAAACATATTACTATTATTGTATTGAAGATATTTACACAATACCCATAGTAATACTCATAAACCGAGAAGGGTCTTAATTATATAATGGTGATATTCTATGCGTATATTATATATTATATATATACATGTGTTTGAGTATGTGTGTATGTGTATGTATGTGTATACGTATGTATGTATGTGTGTTTTTCTGGGCACTGTTGGAGATTCAAGTTGGAACTGGTATCTGATGTGATAATCTGGCAACCTAATCATGGTAAATCATGAAAATGAGGACGACCCGGCAAGACCTACGTCGATCAGCTGGTGAACGATACACTCTGTGATGTTATGTAATAACAAAGGCTATGGAACATGAAGATTGTTGGAGAAAGATAGTTAAAAACTGCTGAACAAGTTCGACATGGTAAGGTAAGTAATATGTGTGTGTGTGTGTGTGTGTGTGTGTGTGTGTGTGTGTGTGTGTGTATATAATAGGTGCAATGCACTAGTGAAAGATCATAATAATAATTACAAAACGGTGAGAAATATTCGAATGTAATTGAAATATTTGGTAATATAATCGTAAAACATGCAGTTTCAGTTATTATATAATATTTGTTTACCCTGGAATTTTCGCAGATCTGTAATATAAATAGTTCATTAGATTATGTCGCCTAGTTATATTATGCATGTTATATCGAACAAAGACACACGGCGAAACAACGATATAAAGAGAAAATAACTAAAATGATATGTAGTAAACAAATAATAAAGTATACAATACTAATAATATACAAACATATTGATTATTTAATAAGTATTATCAGGCTGTAATATTGTTCAATTTTCATATAATCAAAATATAAACAGGTTTTATTTTAAATAATATATCTAAATACATATAATATATATATATATATTGTTGATAATGAATATATTGATACACTAAACATCGCATAGGCATTAACAATACATACAAACCAGCTATATTAGTATACGTCTGTGATGTATTAGAGAGGTGATAGGTGTATGCTATGCTATGACTAAACTAGTTAAGATGAGCCGACTCACTCAGAATTACCTTACTTAGGAAACAGCGAGTAATATACATAGTTTTAGTTAGAAATATAATTTCACCTTTATTCTGATTTAATCAAAAATTATACTCTTTTTTATTAATTTAATTAATAAGTCTACGAATGTTTTATATTAGGTAATAAGTTATAGATAATTCTAACATTATTTTATAATTAATTGATATTATCGAAAATTTAAGAAAACAAAATTGGTATTATAAGTAAAACATATATATATATTATATAATTTTTTACTATTAGATATTTTGAAATAAAAATTAAAAAAATAATCGTTACAAAAATTATTTTTCATTTATGTTTTTTTAATAAAAATAATCAATAAAATCTATTTATATTAATTTATTTTATTCAGAATAAATGGATTAAATAATATATATATATATATATATATGGTGATCGAAATAAAATAACATACATATACAATTAACTCCTGCTAACTTAGAAAACCTACTAAATCATACTTTTTATGTGTCTAGTGTGTTTGCTATCTATATAAATACATATATAAGCATAATTCGATAACTCACAAACTGCATATATTCCTAAACATTTTGTTCTACGATTCACAGATAGAGAATGAGTAGACTATATATATATATATATATATATATATATTAAAATTTAATTTATAAAATCTATTATACATCTGTTATTATTTTTTCGTGATTCATATTTATATACTAATGAATATGAGTAATAATTTTGAAAATGTATTATTTATTAATAAAAAAACTAAAAATACAAAAATGTTACTAAAGCAAGTAATAATAACAACATTTTTTTTAAAATTAATATGAATACCCAACTATATTTATATAATTATACTTTCTAGAACATAATAAATGTGTATTTAAACAATGTAAAATTTAATAATTCCAGGGAAGTAAAATGAAGTAACAATATTATAAATAATGTTTTCTTACAAATAATATTACTTTATAGATTACTAATGATACGATATGTATGCAGTGTATTATTTGCGTGAAGAGTAAGCTGTCAATCAAATAATCATACTGGTAATCGGCTCACCAATGTACACACGCGCGCACACACACGTTACCTTGATAAGTTGACTGTCTCCCAGTCTAGAACCTATGAATACCACTCCATTGTCCAGGTAGGTTATGGAGCCTGGGATACTGACCTGGGGTAACGGGGGTGGGGGGGGGGGGGGTGGTAAGCGGTGCGATATTACGGGTTTTACTTAATTAGTCATTTTAGAAGTTATATTTCCAGTAGAAACATATTTTTAAATGTAAAATAAATATATATAAATTAATATTATTAATTAATTTAAGTAAATTTTATAAACAGTTAATTAAATTATATATATATATATATATTTATTTAGTAATATATTGATTTAATTAAATACAAATTATATTAAGTTATTAAATTAAATTGATTCATTATACTAATATGATATAGACATGGTATAGACTGTATAATATAGAGAAGACGATAGCTAGTAGATGCCAGTAAGCCACTAACCTCTCCGAGAAACTCGAGTCTGATATTAACGACCTTGTAGCCATCTTTAGACAGGCACGGTACCACCATATAGTCGGTGCGTGACCTTCGCGCCGACGTACACGGCTTATCGTCGAGGGAGTGGTCCATAGCGGTGCTGGAGGAGGAGGGGCCACCTCCAGCGCCGGATGAGGAGGCGGAGTTACGCTCAGTCTCTAGGATCAGCATGAATAGACGCCCGGAGATGTCACCCAGAATGTAGCGGCTACCATCCTTGTCTACGGGGGTGTAGCAGCATAGGGAACTTTGCTGGCGGGGAGTAGGGGTCAGTGAGAGGGTGTTATAGGGTTATAGGGGTCAGAGGTTAGGCATAGAGAATTAGATACAATAATTCATTATTATTTATTGTTAAAGGCCTCTTTCGTATAGAAATAATATATTTATAATGGTATAAGATATAATAATAAATTATGAATATCCTTGTATCGAGAAATCGACAAAATTTTAAATTAAATTTATTATTATCATTAAATATCATTCAGATAAATATAATATATTAATTTTTTGTTCTAAAATATTAAAATGATTATATTTATTAGGAGTTATCAAAATATAATGTTTTATAAATACGTCAAATAAAGAATATATAAAGTTCCATAAATTTATATCGGTATTTTTATTTTTATATTAGTAATATAAATTATATATATTGGATATAATTAAAATAATATTGTGAAACAATTTTATTTAATATAAAATTTTTATTCATATCATTCTTTTTATATAATAATCTGTCATCCAATGAAATCTTAATAGAGTGATACTATATCAACGAATATGACTTAATTTACATTTTATATTTTGTTTACTATTATTATAATTATTCATATATATATTATATATACGTTATATATTTATAGTTTTTATATTATTAAATATAAATTGTATTACGGACTTAAAATGAATAATAAGGCAATACAAATATGTGCAAAATGTATTGAATGCTGTAATCAAATTATTTATTTATAATTATAACTATTACATATTATTCTTACTATATAATATTATACTATTATCACAATTTTCATTATGATTTTTATATCAATATACATGATTGGTTATCCTATTCATAATATTTATTTATAAATTATATATTTAAATTATTAATAACAAACTATTATTTGAACACCATTTTGTTCTATTAGTTTATCTAAATAAATCAATATAGGATATATACAATGTTACTTTTGATTTAATAAACAAAAATTAAAAAGTACACTATTTAGTAAATAGTATTTAGAGAGAATTAGTTTTTGCCTGTTGTTACAGTGATTTAACATGGCAATGATAGGTTGTTACCGTTGATTTAGACAATGGGGAGATGCGAGAGTGAGATTGGAACCTGTATAGAAGGGGGGCCGATAGTGATGTATTGTTCATTGCCACTCAGGTAAGATATAGTCTCTAGACCAATGATTAGAGCACCGCATAGGGGTTCAGATACTATAATAGGGGGGTGTGGGGTGGGGGTGAATATATAGTATAGAGATGTCGTGAGGAAATACAACTAAGCGAATAAATAAAGGGGTGAGTATGTGTGAGAGAGAGAGATAGATAGTTTCTCCCTCTCCCTCTTTATACAGTTAGTATATATTTCAATGTTAGGAATTGTATATGTATCTGACCATTACAATTACTATTATCATTACCTCTACTATTACTACTACAGTTAATTAAGTATGTCAATTCAATAGATGCTGATGACATTAACTACTAAACAAATAATGGCTACGGATACAGAATACTGCACACACACACACACACCTCTCTATTGACCAGTGGTCAACAGTGGTCAACAACCTACCCGGTATTATCATGGTAGCTTCGTTCTCGACGTTCTCTTGGTTCCAGTTCCTGTTCACAAACTCCTTGTTCTGAAGGCTGATGTCGTACACTTTAGCGTGGCGACCGAATGCATCCTAGTGGGGTGGGGTGGGCATTAAGGTTACCTTCTACTGTTGTACACTTGATACAGTACAGTACACAGTATAGTGCTGGTTCTCGTATGTGGTATATCCTACTCTTTACGATCTACGGTCTACATAATACATGAATATTCTACTCTAAAGATCTCTAAGATCTAATAATAATATTATTTAAATATTATATTAAAAATTATTTAAACTACGTGTAAAACATTGTAATGTGATTTATTTAAAACTTATTTTGATTAACTACAATTTTTATAAATCATATGTTTATATTTGTTTGTTCGTTAATTTATATACCAGTGAGGCATATGCTATATTCAGTGTTTTAAATAACTAATTCATTCATATTAAATATATATTTATTTAAATAAGCATGTACAAATATACATTATGAAAATCTTCTACTAACAAATATAATTATTTTAAAATTAAGCATCAATAAAGTATGTCATAATACCTACTAACAAATTATATTCTATTTAATTTTGTAGATTTATCTCTATAATAGTAATTAAATCTACAATCTACAATCACCTATGAATGATAAAGTGATCAACTTGTGTTTATTTCTATGATATATAATAGAAGGTAACATGAATTATTTCTAATACAAAATATCTAGAAAATCAACTCAATAATAGAGTGATTTGTAATATGCAAATCGACAAGTCTTCACTATCACACACACACACATATATATAGTTCACTAATCTATACTCTGCTATACAAGTAACAAGAGAGAGAGAGAGATAGATAGGGAGAGAGAGAGAGAGATAGAGAGAGATAGTAAACCTGATGTAGCATCATTATTGTGGGTACTGTAAATCCATGAATAAAGGCAATGTCCACTATGCTTAGTTCATCAAGTCTGTAGGGGTAGTTGTTATAGACATGTATGTATGTTTGTAAGTATAGGGTGTTCATTGTGTAGGGTATTACTAATGCAACAGAGGTGTAGTGTAGTGGACACAGGTGTGCACTGCATACTACTACTGCTGCCATCACATGATTACACATCGCAGCACACTCATTGTAGTATTAATACTGCTGCTGCTGCTGCTGCTGCTGGTGTAATGCTGTGGTGCTGATATCATGATTCTATAATGATAATATATAGTGATAATCAGGGATCGGGTCAAATACGTATTTGTATTTGAACCCAACCCTGGTGATGATGTAATGGTCATGTAATTCCATTGTAATTCTGATATAATGATTATTTAATTTACTCCGTTGTAATGCTGATGTAATCATGTTGATATCATGCTTGTATGTATTAATAATATAACACATATAGTGATATATCGATGGTGCTATACAGACGATATAGTTATGATGTAATGTTGATACACGTAATGATGATGATGATGATGTAATGTCGGTGATGTAACAACTCTATATAATGCTGCTACCAGTAACAACCTCACTGCGGCCTACCTGATACTGAAAGACTTGATCTCGGTCATCTCCTTACTGAGGTAGATCACCTTGAACATGGCGTCGTACAGCCTCAGACCTATCATACGAGCCTGAGGATCTATGATGCCTATGATACCAGTCTCTGAGGGGCGGCCTATTCTGTCCTGCGAGTGTGAGGGCAGGTGTTCGTGTTAAACACGTCCGAGTTACACGATTTGAACATATTGATAAATATTTTATTTGTATATAATTCTTTGAGGAAAAGTATATTTATTTTTATTCGTACAATATTTTACCTATACAAATATTTAATTGTAAATATTTGAATAAATATATATATTTATATAAAATAAATGTCTGAATGCAACCGAAGTAACTGAATGCCATTAGCTATTTCATAAGTTAAAGCTAATAATTATAATTATTGTTTTTTTCACACATAAATAATATTTAAATCTTTATCTATATAAATAAAAAACTAAAAAGATATATGTGTTAATGATAAGTGTATACTTTGCCTAGAATACATTTGTTATATATTTGTTAATTTCTTATTGTATATATATATATATCTAAATATATTTTTGTGTTTTTACTTAATTTTCTATTTAATACTTATTAAAATTATTCAAAGGGAAATTATCTTTTCAAGGCATTAAGAAACCCCCTTATAAATATATATATATATATATATTAGTATTAATAGAAAATTATCAACATATAACATATATAACATATATAGCTATACAAAATGTAGTGTAATCTACATTTTAAAATTCATCTATATTGTATAGTGTATTTACAATTCTGGTTGTTATAATATGAAATCACTATAAAGCATTCAGAGTACAATGAAACTATGTATTCAAATCTATACAAAATAACATCTGGTTTTGATTTGAATATCAATTCACCAAATTTCTATTAACACAATGGCTATTATTTGTAAGTGACATCTACTAATATTGATAAAATAACATATATTATCTAAAATATCTCTTATTTTACATATATATATATTAGGTTGGGATAACATAATGATATACCATTCTATATTAATATATGTAGGTATATAGTTATACATAGTAAGTTACTATTAGTAACATAAATGTATAGGATTAATAATTGTTGAAATCTTGCCTACACTCTTCAATAATTTTATAATTAATTAGTATAATATTAATTAGTATAATATAAATTAGTATAATATAAATTAGTATAATATTAATTAGTATAATATAAATTAGTATAATATTAATTAGTATAATATTAATTATTATAATATTAATTAGTATAATATTAATTAGTATAATATTAATTAGTATAATATTAATTAGTATAATATTAATTAGTATAATATTAATTAGTATAATATAAATTAGTATAATATTAATTAGTATAATATAAATTAGTAAACTATTAATAATTATATAATTAATTAGTAATATTATACTCATTTAAATTATATTAATTAATATTATACTAATTAATATTATACTTATTAATATTATACTAATTAATATTATACAAATTAATATTATACTAATTAATTATGTAATTATTAATATTATAATAATTAATATTATACTTGAGTCTATGAATTCATTCCGTTTATTCAAGCTATATACATTGAGGCTGTGATTCTACAAAAGTAGCACTAGACTTCAAGGCATCTTTACATTATAAATGTTAAGTTGGCAATGAAACTTTGTAATGTAAGGTATAAGTGACGACTTCCTCATAATATAGTTCTACTTTTGTGGAACAGCACCCATATAGTTACTATAATAGTTAATATATCGATATTTATGTCATTTTAATTTAAATTTAAAATTAAATAATAACAAATCTGATTGTTTGATTAATAGCCTATCATACTATAGGGGCGTCGGAACATGGGGGGCGGGGGGTATCGGCCCCCATTCAAAAATATGGGGGGGCTAAGTATGTTTTGCCCCCCCCCCCCCCCCCCCCCCCCGTGAAATGTGTATTAATACATTTTATATATATTAAATCTAGTATATTGTCTTTGTTAATAAAAAAAATTTCTAAAGAATTTTACCAAACATATGGGGGGGCTAAGTATTGTATGCCCCTACCACCGATGAAATATGATAATATTTATAAGAGAATCTCTGAGAGATACTTGTTATCTGGCGATATTAAGAATGAAATTATTCAACTATATAAATCTGAATAATTAAATATTTTATTATAAGATATTAATGGAACTTTCTCAATTCAATGTGATGGAATTCAAGATATATCCGGAAGTGAGCAGGATATTGTGGTGGTTCGATATTTGACATAAAAACTAGAAATTAAAGAAATATGCATATGAATGTGCAATATGACTGATACAACTTAAACATAGCAAATTTAATGTTATCTGAACTTTAACATCTTAACTTGTCTATTTCTAAATTAAGAGGACAGTCATATGACGGGTCAGCTAATATGTCTGGTCAATATAATGGTGTAAAGACTATAATAATGAATAGACAGCCATTAACTTTTTATACACAATGTGGAGCTCATCGCATAAACTTAATAGCATAATCATTAGATAATAATATAAATATAAGAAAAGTCTTGAGAGTGGTTCATGATTTGGGATTATTATATGAACAAACTATCTAATTCCGGATTGTATATAATACTAATAATAACAAAGCAAAGACTTTGAAACCATTATGCCCAACAAGATGGACTGCGAAAATCATTTATTAAAACAACATTAGATCAATATAATGGTATAATCGATGCACTAAATAATATAAAGAATTAGATTATATTATCAACGATCACAAATATATTGCAAATTATTTATTAAAAAATATGAATAAGTCAAATATTTTTTCTATGAATATTTTAAGTTTGATATTTGAAAGCTTGGATATGAAGGTGAAATCTTTCATGATACCAACAAATACTATTGAAGGTAACATTTATAAAAAATATAATTGAAAGCATATATAATTATAATTATATATAATCATAATAAAAATCAATAATAAATAAACATAAAGGATCAGATAATAGTAAGGATGATTATAATTAAATTGAATAATGATAGAAATAATTTGCACACATTCATTGAAGATATAGAAACAAAAATATTTTATATTTTACATATACAAGTTTTTATATTGTTCAAGGTTAATAACCTACTTTTATAAACATATTATATAACATTTTTTATAAAATACAAAATAGCGTTTAATAAATGTTATCTTAACATTTAATAAAGTATTATAATAATTTATTTTAAATAAATCTAATTTAATTTTCTAAGTATATCTAATTCAGTGAATAATAATAATAGGGTGTTCACATCAATTCCGTTTTAAAAAACGTACGTGTAACTGCAACTTCAAATGATTCATTAACGGCAAATTTGAAGTTATGAGTCACATTCCTATTTATTTGAAGTTGAACTACACGTTTTCTGAACGTTTTCTGAAATAGGATTAATCCTATTTTCTGTATGTAACAACACACAGAATTAGAGAGAACAGCTAGAATGAACACACATAATTAGAGAGAACAGCTAGAATTCCACTTGATTCCAATTGATATATATATAAAGTATATTATTACATATAACTTATCGAATAACTATTTATTAAATATATATATATATATATATTAAATATACTATTTATTATATATTTATATATATATATATATATATATATATATATATATATATATTGATATATTGATATATATATATATATAAAGTATATTAACAAATGTTTATTATTACATATAACTTATCGAATAACTATTTATTAAATATATATATATATATATATATATATATATATATATATATATATATATATATTGATATATATATAAAGTATATTAACAAATGTTTATTATTACATATAACTTATCGAATAACTATTTATTAATATATATATATATATATATATATATATATATATATTATAAAAAGGTTATATAAGATGGTATACAACTATATATATATTTCAATAATATATATCAACTATACAATAGTAATATATAATATATATTTCAATTATTTATTAAATATTTATTTAAATTATATATATTTCATAAGTTTAGATATAATTATAAGGATTTATGTATTATATAATAATATAGTATTTGTTATATTAGTTAAGAATATTAAATTAATAAATATAATGTATGTAGTATTTATATATTTGTGTATTTAAAGAAATATATAGTACTACTATTTATACATTGAATTTAGCTATATCCCACAATTAGATTTGTTATAATTGATTTTATTTGTACATATTTAAATATAGGTGGCGATATATGTCTACCCTTACGACAAACTAAAAAACACGGAATTGATGTGAACACTTAAAAATCTGTTACTTCAAATTTGCTGTGAATGAATCATTTGAAGTTGCAGTTACACGTACGTTTTTTAAAACGGAATTGATGTGAACACCCTATAAGACATATAATATAAATTATTATAAATATGTATGAGATGATTAGTAATGAAAGTTTAAAAGACTATGTAAGGTACCTCATCTAGATAAAATAATATAACATTGTTAATGTTGTTAATATAAGAATGTGATTAGATATGATCAGTTAATATGTTAATATACTTTATCATTAATATTTACAGAATACAATATACTGAGTTGTTTGATAACATAATGATGAAAATTAAAACCAAATTTTATACTAGTGAAACATTATTTATATATTCTTATAAATTAAAGGAATCATTATTATAAATAATATAATTCATGAAAAAAAGGTTTGTTTTTTTAGATTAATCTTATTAATCCTAATAATTTTCTACACTAAAGAGATGTTATTAAAAAATGTATGAAGAATTAACGATTGAAAGATCGAATTTCCATTTGTTCAAATCAATCAATACGTTCAATACCATCTGATGAGGATAAACATATACATGATGTAACAATCTCCTAAAATTAAAAAAATATTCCGGCATAATAGATTTGATCACATTTTATTGGTTTCCCTCAAGTTCTGTGTCATGTTAGCGTGGATTTAGTAAGCTACGAATAATAAAGACGTTGTTACGATCTACTATGCTAGATAGTAGATGCAATGCATTAGTATTGGCAAATGTCAATCAAAAAATAATTCACACAATTGAGATGGGTATATTTATAAATAAAAATCTATATTTATATAATAATAAATTATGTAATATTTATTATTTATTTTCTAATATATTCCTACTTATTGTTATAAAAATTAAATATTATTAATTGCATATTAAATGGTTAACATAGACTAAAGAGGTATACGATATTAATAAGATATAGTTAGTAATTATATTAGTAATAAATAAAAGTATATATAATATAAAATAGAAATAAATTGCCCCCCCCCCATAAAAAATATCGTTCCGACGCCCCTAATTACGAGCAATACGTTGTAGTGGGATACCCCATTTACATAGTAGACATGTAAATACAATAAATTAAGCTGAAATCTACTGTAAACTTAAATATTAGTGTATGTAATATATATTTGAAAATAATTTAGTATTTTTTAATTATTTCTGTATACTCATTAAAATATATATATATATATATATATATATATATATATATATATATATATATATATATATATATAATATATATTATATATATATATAATACGCAAAATATTATGTCAAAAATTGGCTTTAAGCTAGAACAGGACTTTGCTAACGATTATGTTATGACATTTTTATTTTCCAGGTGAGTGATTTTATCATATTGCATAATGGTCTAGTACAAATTTGAATATAGTATAAACATAAATGCTACAAACTCAATTTTATAACAATGATATCAATATAAATTATATACAAAAACACTGTTTTCAATTCAAAATTCATAACAATTTTTATAAATAATTCCTATTTTTTAACACAATATTTATATAGAAAAAAATCTAAAATAACATCGTAAATCCTCAAATACACTGTTATTCACTGTTATACAAAATGATCATATGAAATATGATCATTTATGAAATATTAAATGTTCATCAATATGAACATTTAATTTTATTGTATATTATAAAATTATATTCGCAGATAAAACAAATTAAAATTTTATAATAAATGACTTTAAATTATAAGAAAACATTCAATTTGATATTAATAAATATTAAACCGACTAAATAAATGTATAATCAATTAATATAAATAAATATTGTTGTATTACTTAATATTAAAAATAAAAACATAATTCTTAGTTTATATACCTACATTATTGTGATATCATTATTTTAATTCATATTTAAAGTATTCTAATAATTATATAAAAGTATATACAAATTTATAAACCGCTGAAATTTCAAATTTCAAATATATATACACGTAAACAATATAAACAATGATATATTATAGAGGGGCAACAAACCATCACGTTGCCGGAGACTTTAGTGAGGATGTTGATAGGGGCGATGGGAGACTGGTTCGTCTCGTCTTGAAGGTTGGCTTCAAGAATCATAACGTCGTAACTGTTCGTCAGCACAAACAGTTTGTCAAGGTCGTCACCCTGATAATGAGGAAGATGTATTGTATAGGTGTATATGTGCATGTATGTGTGTGCATGTGTGTATGTGTGTGTGCATGTGTGTATGTGTGTATATATGTGTGCATATGTGTGTGTATGTCGTACATTAATCAAGTAATTTATTAATTGCGCTTCTCTAGCATTTAATAAATCAATCTTTTAATATGATATGATATGTTTAATTCGAGTTTTAATTAGAGTCACTTCACTGGTCATCTCGTACGTCACTTCGTCCGGACATATTTTTACATAATTATATACAATTTTAACTAATATATTTAATTAAATATAGACTATATAAGAGTATATCATAACAGGAAATACTTTAATATATATCTGACTTCGTATATTTGTGTAATTCCTATATTTAAGTGGGTCTATTTATGAAATCGAAATATTAGCATATATTATCATTATAGTATATATTATGAATAGTAGTAATTTAACTCGGGTAAGAAATTTAAATTGTCTACATATTTGTAAATGTATTATTATAATTACAATACATATATCATATTGTTTTAAATACATATACAATTTCTTTAAAATTTATACTTATTTATTATAATAAATAATACTATCTTACCTGAGTTAAATTACTATTATTCATAATATATACTATAATGTTAATATATGCTAATAATTCGATTTCATAAATAGACCCACCTAAACATAGGAATTACACAAATTTACGAAGTCAGATATATATTAAAGTATTTCCTGTTATGATATAGTATTATATAGTCTATATTTAATTAAATGTATTAGTTAAAATTGCGTATAATTATGTAAAAAGATGTCCAGACGAAACGACTATTCAGATCAGACGAAATGACCATATGTTGCGGACGAGATGACCAGATGACGAAGTGACTCGGCCCCTTTAATTCTAGTCTAGTATGTAAAAACGCTCTATTACGACATATAGCAATATTTACATATTAGTCAGCTAGATAAAGTTAACTCCCGACTAGACATCCAGTACATACAGTACCAGTTAATATTTATATTGCTATTTTAATACGATTATAGAAATACAATATATATAGAAATAGCACGCTTCTAAGACCTAATAGAAAGGGGGCGCAGGCCTAAAAAGGGGGAGTGGCCTAGAAAGGGGGCGGGGGCCTAGAAAGGGGGAGTTGCCTAGAAAGGGGGCGCAGGCCTAAAAAGGGGGAGTGGCCTAGAAAGGGGGCGCAGGCCTAAAAAGGGGGAGTGGCCTAGAAAGGTGACGGGGGCCTATAAAGGGGGCGGGGGCCTAGAAAGAGGGAGTGGCCTAGAAAGGGGCCGGGGGCCTACAGGAGTGGCGCGGCTAACGGGAAAACGGAAAGTCTTCATGATGGCTATCTCGCCGAAGATGCCGAAACTCTTGAAGCTCTGCAGACCAGAGTGAGTGATGGCGAATATCTCTATGTTGGTGTTCTTCGCTACGAACAGGTTCATCTCGCCGGGCCTGACGAAACATCCTGCAGGGTGAGGGTAGTGGTTAGTGTGGGTGAGGGTATATGTTTACGTTATAGTGATGCGGTGTAGTTGTACGTAATAACTATTATGCGAGGAATGATAGAAGGCGGAAGAAAAATAATTAGTAAACAAAATGAAATTGATTGTTATGATCGAACTGCACTATCGAAAGGGGGATTGTTAAATACTACATTTGACCCCTATTGACGGAAGAAGTTGTGTACTTCGAAGTCACTCATTACCTCTACGACCCGGCACTTTATAACTAAGTAAGTGATATAAATACACATGATATATTCGAATGAGTAATCACGTTATGTATCCGTTATGTACTATGCCTATCGGTAACTCGTGAGAACTACATATATAGCAGCGGCATTAGTAATATACCATATGCTAATAGTTCAACCTTACTCTGAATTACTCAAAACCTACATAGGATCATACTTTTGACATGACATTACTCGAAACCGCTAGAAAATTATATCACCAGAAACTGTTTGAAAATTACTCGCATATTCGGTCCCATAACTAGCTATAGAAGTTTATATAGTATTTAGTTTAGATTTATACGACCTCACACATATTTGCTCCAAGACGTTTAATCGAAGGAGTGAAAAGTCACAATCTTAAGGCTATTATCATTTTAGTCGATTTTAAGAAGGCATTCGACAGTATCAACAGAGAAATGATGCTCCGTATACTAGAATCATAAGGTATACCTCACAACATTATACAAGCAATCGCCTTAACGTATAAAGAAACTTACGCAAAAGCTATAATATCTGACGGAGAGACAGAAAACTTTCAAATAACAAAGGGATTCTTGCAAGATGATACTCTAACGCATTTTCTCTTTGTGATCACACTGGATTACGCCATGCGACAAGCCATAGATGGACGAGAAGCAGAATTCGGACTCAAAATAATACAACGACAAGGGAGACGATATTCAGTAATACAGCTAACAGACCTCAGTTACGCAGATATAAATAGCACTTGTATCACAAGAAGTCGGACAAGCTCAGCAACTACTAACATCCATTGAAACAGAAGTCGCTAATATTGGTCTTCAACTGAACTCAAAGCAAACCAAATTCATGACGTTTAATCATACAATTCCGGTCAAAATTAGACTAGAAAACGTGTCACGCTGATTAATAATGTTACAAATTTTTAATATTTGGGGATATGTATGGCTAGCTCACAAAAATATTTTGAAATTCGCAAAGCTTTATCATGGACTTCAATACACAAGATGAAAACAATCCGGAGCTCTAAAATGGAAAATAGACTGAAAATAAGAACCTTCAAAGCTACAATCGAACCCATATTATTATATGGTAGCGAATGCTGGACAATCGACTCCACAATGCGTAAGCAAATAGATTGTTGTTATACCAGGTTACTTAGAATGGCCACAAATATATCATGGAAAGATAAGGTCACCAATAAACAACTGTACAGGGGAATGCCAAAGATCACTGTTGTGATAAAACAAACAAGATTGAAACTAGCAGTCACTGCATAAGGCACACCGAAGAAATAACACACAAAGTAGTTTTATGAAAACCAAAGAATGGCATACGAAACAGAGGGAGACAACCAAAGACGTATTAAAGAGTGACTGCGATTGTGAGGAAGACGAACTAAGAACGTTGATGATGGATAGAGAAGAATGGAGGGCAATTGTAAGATCTGGTCGAGTGAGAACTCGACTAAAGTAAGTAAGTATTTTAGATTTTGTTCTAAATGTATTATATTTATTTAAATTATTGTAGACCACATTCCAGATATAAGAAAGGGTAAGAACCAATATTGCTAATTAATTTATCGTAAACTAAACTATATTATCATTAGGAAATTATATATTAGGTATAAATATTATATTAATATAATGTGGGATTATAATAAATCAGTTTAAATGGCGAAGGAATTTAATATAACTTTAATGTACCCTAAATGATAGATAGCGATACTAAGAGAACGAAACTAAATGCCAAAAACAAAAGTCAAAAATAAATCTAACGACAAATTTAAACTAAAGAATATGTAGATTTTAAAGTGATAATTATTGTATTATTATTTGTTTTATATTATTATTGGTTTTATATATATATATATTTTCCAAATGTATTATATTATTACAATATTAAATTAATAGTGTTATTATTATTACAGATTTTAAAATGAATAGTATTACAGCGTTGTTTTGTAGTAATATTTGCTTATTACATTTTTAACATGTCTAATTTGTAATATTTAATAAATAACATTTAAATATATAATTAATAGTTTATTACCATTAAATATTGGTTATAGTCTGCAACTCTCAGATAAATATTCAATTTTAAAACTATATAAGTGACGCTGTTCTTGTTTTGTATACACAAATGAATTACACGATTTCGTGTAAGCAGGGTTGTCGGTTTTTTGGGTTTTTTCGAAAAAACCGAAAAAACCGGTTTATTGGGTTTTTTCATGGTTTTTTCGGTCTATTTGGTTTATTCGGTTTTTTCAATAATTATAATTTATTAAATAAAAAAATTTTTAAATTTATTTAGTATTTATTAATAACAAATAACACATATTATTATAATGTATACATAATAACGTAACACACAAACATATTAATTTATTAACAATAAATTAAGCATATGATTATGATATCAACTATTAAAATATTTGAATAAATATACAAGTTTTCCAGCCTTATCATTTCCAAGTCTGTTTCTTAACTTTGGCTGAACTAGACCAAAAGATGAACAAATCTTTCTACCCCGGCACTAGAACTTTTAGCTGTCATTAAGGATTACATTATTTTAAAGATTTCATCATTAACATATGGTATGGCGTGATTATTTGATCATCATCTATAATATTTGTTACATTATCAATTAGATCTTTCCAGATTCGTACAACATCTGCACTTTTTGTTGAATCGTTCTGTAGCATGTTTAAGTATATAGAAATTGGTTTCATTATTTTTAGCATATCTTCAGCACTTCTTTTCAATCCAATGTTGGATATTTATGTGATAATATCTTTATCAATGTCCAATTCTTTAAATAAGTCTCGATACTATCTGCAAGCGTATTCCATAGCGTTTCTATTCCATAGCATCATTAGCTTACTTCCACCTGCTTGTCTTAGAAGAGCTGAGTTAAACTTTGGTATATAAAGCCTAGACAGCAAAGTACAAACTTCACAATAATATTTCATAATATGAAATTCATTATTATTATATAATATATTATCATAGAGTCTATGACATAGACATATATCTCTATAGAGAGTCTTTTCGTATTATGTATATTATATTTTCATTTTCTAATTATTATAACATATTATAACATAATCAATATTAATACAGTATTAATAATATAATATTATTAATATTATTAATGTAGTACTATTATATTTATATAAAATTTGAAAAAACCGAATAAACCGAAAAAACCAATGGTTTTTTCATTTTAAAAAACCGAAAAAACCGATGAAAAAATCCATTTGAAAAAACCGAACGAAAAAACCCAAACAACCCTGCGTGTAAGTGATAAATATGTCTTTAGAAAAATCTTTGATGATAATGAGTATTAATATAAACAGTAACAATGATAAATTTATTGTTTTTAAAAATAAATATACTCACATCTTCTGTAATGGCATAACTACTACATTAAATGTATATAATATACTATGTGTGTGTGTGTGTGTATGTGTGTGTGTGTGTGTGTGTGTGTGTGTGTGTGTGTGTGTGTGTGTGTGTGTGTATATGTGTGTAAAAGTCACTATTACTATTTAATCACAAGTCGAGTTTATTATGGATTGCAGTGAATTTATAAATTTGAATGATATTAGTAAGTATGCTTATCATGATGATATCACAATTAAAATGTAATCACATTAAATAATGATGATATCATCATGATAATCATGGATATAGAAACTTTCTATTTAGATTTTGTATAGTAATTACCAAATAATTATATATTTAGATACCAATATTTGACATAATATTTAAAAATATGTAGTGTACGCGAGGGTATACCAAATGACACACACATCGAGCATATTATTAATATTATAATTATTATTAATTATTAATTTTAAATGCTGAATACTGACATCGGCCCCCAATAAGTCACGTGTCAAACAAAAGTTAAAATAAACATTTCGCGGCTGGCGTTATATTTCTCAGTAAAGTATTCACCTAGTAGTGAATTCGTGTTTTATATATACATACATATCATAATACTGTATGTTTATATATTAATATGATATTATATAAGCCCTACACGCATTGTTTACTTTAACTCTCGGTTAGTCACGTGACATGTTGGGACCGATGTCAGTCTAAATCTTTTAAATAATTTAATAATTATCATAATTATTATGTGCATGGATTTATTCTTATAAAAAATGATATATTATTATAAACACATACTATATACATAAATATAAATATATAATATGCTATTAGATACTTTGTTTATAGATATATTTATTTAACTTAAAATATTAACTAGAAATAATTATTAATATTATTTATTAATCAAATAAAACAAATTTTAACCGAAATAAACACCAGCGAAAATTTAAAATTAATGAATTAACATGCACTTATTTATCTAATAAATAACAAACCTGTTGTAGTATCTGAAACGGAGGTTGCCTTTTGAGCACTTACAATATAGTTATATGTCATTTCTATATCTAATAATTAGCAAATATCAAAAATAGATGCTATATAAAAAATATATTGAAATTTCGTGAATTAAAAACTATATAAGTATAATTCCGATAGGTGGCATATACAAAAACTATTTATTTCATTTATTCCCTAATATTTGGATTTATTCTTTTTGAAAATGTTTTTACCCGTTTGAAAGGGTTTTTACATAATTCACTTATTATTAATATTATCTACACTAATATAATGTATTTGAATTTTGTTGATAATTCAGATAAACGATAATTAAAATCAATTATGATATCTAAAAATCATTGGTATATAAATTCAAAATTATCATGGACATTTGAGTCCAATTGAGTAATAAATATGTATTTTAAACCATAAATCTATGAACTGAGTTAAAAACTCAAATGCATATAGAAAATTACTATATGTGGGACAATTGATGGTATAACTACTATGATATATAAGTTATCTATATATGTCACTCTCTATATCTCTCTCCTCCTCCTCCTCCTCCTCCTCCTCCTCCCAAAGCGACGAATTAATTCCGGAACTTTTAGGCGCATGTCGTCCAAAAGCGTTGAATATATTGTTTGCTGGGTTAACCACGTCTTCAATCTTCTTAACATTAACATTAACATAGAAATCTTCTCTCACAGAACACTGACGTACTTGGTTGTACCATCAATAAATTGATTAATTTTGTTTTTCTATAAAAATCATTAATATTAAATTAATATATAAGATAAAATATATATATATTCTATATATAAATATTATATAATATATATTATATATATTATATAATATATATATATATATATTAGTACCTCAAAATAATTCTTTTAGGCAATCTTTTGCATTGCTCATATTCTCTACTGAATATTTTAAAGATTGAGAATTGAAATTGTTCTTGAACATAGGTAGTTCGAGTTTTAAAGCTTGAACACTTAATTCAGTATATTTATTTATCTGAAAAATTATCCTTAATTAAGTATACTTACTTCAGCATAACCATTATATTTGTATTTAATAATGACGATAATAATTTATCATATGAAATTATACTTTGATTATTTTTCAAAAATATTTGATTTAATTCAGTAATATGATATCATATATTTCAATGTGTTCTTTTCTAATGTTTTATTATTACAAAAATATTAAATAAATAGATTATTTGTGTACAACCTCAGTATACTATTGATATTATTGATGCAATAATAAACATTGTTTTCTTTTCCATTGCCCGCGCAACACCCTGATTTAAAAATAATTTTATTTTTTTTAATATTTTGTATATAATAATCATAATATTTTATTATTTCTCTTTACAATGGTATATAGCACAGTGCATAAAAATACTTAAAAGTGACATAAATAAGCATTTATAAATACGAGCTGAAAAATAGTTCATATAAATATGATGATTTTTTCTAATCTCTAATTTTTAAAACGTGAATATCTCTGAATTAAAAAAAAACTGTTACCATCTATGTTTGAACCACTTTCGATTATATAAATACTTATTCAAATAACATGACATTTTCACAGTATATTAATATTATGTTACTCTTCAGATATAACTATATAAAACTAATATATTATTCAATGATATATAATATTTTTTATATTTTGTTGAAATTTCTTACATATTTTTTTTCTAGAAATAGCTATTATGTTAGTCCATTTTTAATATGATTTTAATAATCTAAATCTCATAGTCGATAGTTATATTTGTAGATAAATATTAGTTATATAATATATTTAAAAAATGTGTTGATATATTTATCGATATATTTAGTTGATATTTTGAAGTATAGGTACCTACATAGATTGAATCTATTTTTAGTATTACATGATTTTCCTATCTCCACCATGTTAAACTCATGGTGTTGCGCTGGTCCTTAACAATATTTATAATTACAAATAAATAAGATTATATATATATATATATATTAATATATGATACAAACTTTGATGGAATTTTACGTTTTCTAGGACTACGTAATGGTAACAAATATAGATTTTCAGATTATTTTTAAATCTCTTCTAAATAAATGTGATAATTCATTCGTTTGTTCCTACAGTATACTGTGTCGATTAACATATTAATGAGTAAAACAACATCTTCATTGAGAGTAGCTTTTGATCCAATTAAATTATCTAATGAAATATATTTTATAACTTATACTTTTAACATAAATATATAAATATAAATTAATATAATTAATATAAATATATATTTCTGTAATCAAGAATAATTAGTATAAGCTATAGGTAACACTAACCAATTTTTCTAATAAAGTGAATATATCAAATGATATATTTAATGAAATATATGTAGATGTTTCTAGTAGAGTATTCTTATATGAATATGCTTTGGCGATTAGATCAGTACTATTTACGCTGGCCATTGTCAGTTTTTCTAATGCATTTATAATATCTAAATAGTTAAGACTGCTGATATAGCCTTACATCTGATTGTCCATCTTGTAGGACACATTTATTTGAATCTGGTTTTATCATTATCAATAGATTGGTATAAATTGCTAAATTTTCTAGATTTGCTAAAAAGAACACCAATATCATTCACAATGGATAGAGAACCAAGTAAAGCTTTACTTTGAGCAACAGATTTACAAACTAGATTTAGGCGATGATAACTACAATATGTGTAATATGCCAAAGGTTGTTCTTTTTGTATCAGGGCTTGTATTCCTTTGTATACAGCTGACACATTAGACGCTCCATCATAACATTTTCCACGTAAATTAAACATGGATAGACCGAGACGAATATTGGTGTCTTTCAGAATATTTGCAATAGATTCGCTAGTACTTGATGTAGATGAATAAAATCCTATACATTTGTCTTGTACTTTTAGATTTTCATCAATGTATATAATCACAATCGATTCCTGGTTTTCCAAAGTTATATCTTGGGTTCCATCGCACATTATAGAGAATGGTCATAAGAAAAATTCTTCATTTTACCTAAATGGCAGGGGGGTTTTAGGTATCAAAACCCCCCCATTATTTTGCCAGGGGGGGTTGCAACCCCCCAAACCCCCCCTGTTCCGGCGCCCATAGTAATAACCAATACCTCCTATAACCTCGGAGGTTATATGAGGTCTTGTAATAACATTATATTACTTATAAATGCAAATTCCAATACCTAAAATATAACTGATAATAATTATTTATAAATATATGTATATAGGGTACCCTTATAGGGTATATATAGGGTACCCACATACACACGAATGTGTATGTGCATGTTTGTGTGCGTATGTGTATGTATGTGTGTAAGTAGAACTTTTTAATGCTAGAAATTTAATAGTAATATTACTATTAATAGTAATATGTTAAGCTAAAAATTAGTTCAATTGTATCTGTTATCGCATTATTTATTTTGACATATATTATTAAATACACAATAACATCAAATATAAGCATACACATATTTATTTTATTATAACATCAATTATAAAATAAATAGCAGTAGGTTTAACCTAATATATATTTATCAATAAGTAATACAAATTAAAATGTTCACATAAATTTGATATTCAAATAATAGTCCATATAATATTTAATAATACATTTATTTTAATTAATTAAACGGTGACAATTAAATTATTATATTAAAATGTATTTAAAATTAGTTGTTACATACGATTTTAATATATAACATACATAATCTCAACATATAAGATTTATATTTCCCATCAAACAATAATAGCAGATTTAAATACTTTTGTAAATCAGTAATATAATATACCCTTTTTAAAGGAGTAATAGGTACCTACATGTTGACAGATTTAAATATATCTTAATTAAGATATCGGAGATTATTAAATAAGAATTAAATCAGGCTTAATACTTAATTATTAAAGCAGTAGAAATATGTTTTAAAAACGTTTAAATCGGTTGAATTAAAGCAAATTTAAAATCAGAATGTTCTAAAATCTGATTAAAATTGGTTTATAAACTTCTTTAAAAGGGTATTAAGTATTTAATTCTGCTGTTTGCTGGGTTGATTTAAATACATTGTTTATATTACAGTTAAATATTACTTTAAGTCTATATATTTCAATCTATGTTTTAAATATATGTATTAATCTTACGTTAGGATTCCTGTTACAAATGGGATTACAAAAAAGGATTCCTATTACCTAGTTCCTAATATATTAATATTTCAATTAATTATAACAATTTAGTTTTATTCAAATAAATGTATTCAATAAATATGTATTATAATATAATATTTTATTAATATTATTAATAACTAAGATATATATCATGAATATCATGAATATATTATAGTCCATAGAAATGTATGTCCTAATTTTAAAACAATACAATTCTACATTAATTAATCCCATATTACTTATACAAATTATAAATTATTATTTATAAATATTCGAATTTATAATAATTATATATATACATACAATACCTCTTATAACCTGAGGTTATATGAGGTCTTAATATATCTGAATGTATACATATCATATTATGTATTATAAATAGTTAAATAAATGTATTATATATTTGTATAGATAAATTACTTCCCCTTGAGATACATTATAATAAATTATAATTACTATATGATTTGTATCCATAACAATAATAATAGATATTTTCAAAAATGACAGACATTGTAAACTCATCTTTTAAAAAAAGAATTAATAAAAATGCTAATCCCAGTGATACTAATCGTTTTTGCAAGGGAATAAAAACATCAGTATATACTAGTAAATTAGTTGTTTCATCTGGTATTCCGTCATTAGATAATCATCTAGGTATATTGCAAAAAAAAACAAATTATATAATATTTTAAAATAATTTCTAACTTATTTAATAAGTTATTTTATAATATTAAATTCATATACTATATGATATATCATATTAACATACACCGAATATACAAAATATTTCTTATATATTATGATAAACTATATACAATATTTGTTACCATATTATATTATTACCTAGATTGTTAAATTATGTATTATAAATTCTATAAATATAATTTAAATATATTTTCAAAATAATTTTGGAATTTATTTAAATAATTATTATTATAGTACTTTTAAATAATCATAAACTAAATGATAGTATTGTACATTTTAATTTTAGTATATTAATATAATGGAATTTATTTATATATACATTATACGAATTTAATAAATATGGCTAATCTATATTTAGTCTGTATTATTATTATTTAGACTGACATCGGCCCCCAATATGTCACGTGATTAACCGAAAATTTAATTTAATAATGCGTATAGGGCTTATATAATATTATATTAATATATAAACAAACGGTATTATGATATGTATATATAAAACACGAATTCACTAATCGATTAATAATGTAATTAGAAATATAACGCCAACAGCGAAATGTATAATTGAACTCTCGGTTTGACACGTTACTTATTGGGGTCCGATGTCAGTATTCAGCATTATTATTATAATATTTAAAAAATATAATAATAATTATTATAATTATAATAATACATAGCACTTTGATAATAATATGTAATTTATAATTATTAATATAATAATTATAATAATATCAAATAAATAAAAGTAAGTTTTTTAATCAAAATTAAAAAAAATTTAATAAAAAATATACAATATAGATTTTCCAAATGTAATTAAAACTAACATATTATTTTTGTGTGTGAGAGATTATGATAAAAGTAGAACATCTGATGTGCATTCAATGAATGATTCATAGATATTAAATTAACTAAATACTACATTATAATCATTAACTTATACATGTAAATAACATATGTTATATAGTATATTTAATAAGAATAAACGTATATATATACATTCTTTAGTTTAACAAGTATACATATTTAAATATATTAATAGATATACAATTATTTTGCATTACATTTAATTTTATGATTAAAAATAGGAATAATAATTTAAAAAATTCATAGTTACCTTTTTCATGGTCATTATCATAACATAGTTAATATTAATGAGATTTAAAGCGAATGACGTTCAGTTGTGTACTTAAATAGTGTTTATTTAAGAATATATAATCACATTGATCGTCAACTACAAGTTTGAATCATATTCTATTTATTTAAAAGATTATAATAAAAAAGAGTGCAAGATTATTCTTAAATGTGTATTATTTACTTATATATTCAAATACATAATCATATAATACATATATAACCCTGAGTCACATATATTATGTGTATTTATTATTACTATAAAATGAATAGTAATACATTATTAAATATTAATTCTAAATTATACACATTATAGGAGGAGGAATACAAATAGGAACATGTACTTTATTAGGTTAGAGAGAATACTTAGTATAGACTTTCCGAAATGTTATACAATATATTATATAATTATTATATCTCATATATATATATTTATAAATATATTTATATTGTTTCGATACCACAACATTTGAATATGTACTATCATAGTACTACTTTGAGATAATTATCATAATTAAATACTTATATGATTATAAAATATTTGTTTATATATAATACTATATGTAATATATATATATATATATATATACACATGCATATACGCGTATACAAATATAGATATTAAGTTATATATTTACCACATTATAAGTATACACACTACATACATATATGCATACATGCACTCCGACACACACACTCATGTACACACATATAAATATTCATACACTCACATGCGCCTTCTTAAACATATACTTAATAATAATATTTATTTATTGAAATCTCATATATATATTGAATACAATACAAATAACGGATACAAATGGACCCCTCAAGAAGTCATAGACTTGTACATGTTATAAATAACTATGAGAGGCCCCGGACAATACAATACAAATAGTAACATTTTTTTTCTTGTGTTTTGATTTATAGTTTATTAAGTTCTTTATAAACACAAGAGAAAATCAAGAACTGCCTGGAGTCGAACCCGGGACCTCTGGCTTACTAGCTTTTGGTTGTCCCACTGAGCCATCGACCCCAGACTTACAAATATGTAAGAGACATACACACATGAACTCACACATTATCACTAATCACATACATACATTGTTGCCTACGTTCTAATTAACCAAGATAAAGTCATTCCTACCAAATAACTGGACATCTCTTTTAAAAAAAACTTAATTTTGATAAACATTATAGCTCACTGAATCAATCTACGACTGAACGGAAATTTAGCAATAATAAATATGCCCATACTTAATTAGAAGTACTGCTAAACGACTGACTAAGACTCTGATACTATCCAGAATACATTATTGTTCTATTAGACTTATATACCCACTACAGATAACTGACTATACAATTAGCACTTACCGAATTACATAACAAACTTAACTACAGATAATTACAATACTACAACAGACTATTACTTAAAACTACCCCATAACTTACATAACTAAGTATAACTTAAAACAAACACTAGCCTTTTACGAAATACCAATTACATTACATTATTACGACTAATAAATAGAGGAAATAAATTTGTTTTTCGTCATCAATTCATTGGAACTAACTAACCTCCTTCCTTAGAATTCCATAACTATCTCATTGCACATACATACACACACACACACATACACAAACATACGCACACATACACACACATTCATTCTCATTAATTCTTCATACTGTGTAGACGTATTTTTCTTATCAGCTAAGTCACTTTCATACATATTTTTTCTTTTTATTTTATATATATATTTATTTTGAGTATATTTATTCTACTTAATTTTATTATATTTATTAAATATATATATTTGTGTATATATGCGTTAATTTATTTATAAAATTATATTTTATATTCATTATTAGATATTAGTTAAATAAATCACCAATTTATATATATTCTATATGTAATTTTTAGTGTAAATATTTTTATACAAATTGACCTACTTTTAATTTTAAATTAAAATATTGATTTTTTTTTAATTAAACTAAATTATTTGTTTATTTCATTCTATTCATACTAGCATATTTATTTTATTTCATAATCATTCTATTCAATATTTTATTTTATTTTTTATTTTATTTTATTTTTTTGTTTAATTTCATTATTGCATAATATATATTGGTTTTATTTCTAATAATTATTTATTTGATTATAATACATATAAATTCTTATATTTATACATTAATTAATGTATACTAATGTATATTAATGTATATTGATATGCATTGATGTGTATATTTATATTTAATTATATTTATCTTTTGATATAGTTTGTAATACAAACTTATAGATACCACAAATAATAGTTAAGTGGTTGTATTCCTATTTGCATTATACTAATATAGTATATATACACTATATTATCATCATGAGCAGTGAGTGTCATAAGTGCAGCACTGATTGTGTTTCTGAATAGGAACACGTTCATAACCGGCGCCAAAAATCTATGATTAATACTTTATTCAATATCGGAGCGCGCGCTTTCGCAATTGAGACTCCCGCCTCTAGATATTGACGTGTCATAATATATAGATAGTATTTGACCTAGATCGTTATTGCTATATCTAGCCTAAGTAAACTATAAACCTATGATTCCATATATAACTATAGTCATAATTCCTTTGTTAAAAAACTCGTGAATAAATGTGTGTGTGTCACACTGTGTGTGTGTGTATGTGTGTGTGTATGTGTGTGTGTGTATGTGTGTGTGTGTATATATATATAAAGTACGTATCTCTCTCAATATATATACGTTTCAACTCCGAAAGCGTGAGCTGCGATATCGAATAAACTATTAGTCATATATTTTTGGCACCGGTTATGAACCACAACCTCTGAATACATTACATGTATCAAGTGTAATTCTTTTCTACACTTCAAATGCATGCATGCTGCAGGTATTATTAAAAATCCATGGAGTAATAGTAATAAGCTTCCAGCTTATGCATTATCTATTCTCAATTCTGAAAATATCTTGTATTTATGCAATTCATGCAAGCCTAACTTCACTATGAATATACCTACTCCTATATCACAATTAACATCTAACACCCTAAGTGATATTACTGCAAAACTAGATGAAATTAAAAATATAGTTGATAATACTTATATAATTACTAATACTCATAAGAAAACTTTCGCTGATGTATTAATAAATTCTATTGAGCCTAAGCTTAACACTATTTCTGATAACATGAATAAATCAGGCAATCATTCAAATTCTACGAAATTAGATTATAAACTTTCAATTACTATTGAACATATAGATATTAAAAATTGCAACACTGAATATATTAAATCTTTATTTACCCTACTGAATATCAGTTTTTCTTCTATTACAAATATATTTTTTCGTAACAATAATGCTTATGTTTACTTTATTAATTCCTTTTCAAAATTTGATTTTTTATCTTGTACTAGATTATCTAGATCTAAATTAATAGGCACCGACTATAATTATATTTTCATTCGTGATTATTTAGATAAAGACATTTTTAAAAGAGGGCGGGTTTATTATCATGCATTGATATCGAAACTAATAACAGATTATAAATCGGTTTTCAATTATAAGACAAAAAATTATGAATTGCGTCCATTGATTAAAATAGATGGTATTGATAAAATTGATTGGATTTGTAATTCATTTGTACCTTCTACTATTCAATTTGAGGAATGGAATACCTCTTTTGAAAAATTTATTTTATCAAAGAAATCTAATAGTCCTAATGACACCGAATCCTCAAATGGCTCTTTTTCATCAGACTGACTAGATGAGCCTAATCATAATATTCCATCTCGACTTCCTAAACATAATATATCTTGTTCTATGTTCAATGCACGGTCAGTTCGTAATAAGGCTGATATTATACATCAATTAATTATTGATTCTAAAAGTTCTATAGTTGCTATTACTGAGACATGGCTGACAAATAATGACTCTTCCATTCCTTCACAATTGACTCCAACTAATTTCGATATTATTCAAGCGAACAGATTATCACCATCCCGTGGAGGAGGTTTAGCTATTATTTATTCTTCTGAATTTAAGCTACTATCATCATCCATTCCAAGTACTATCTCTTGCGAAATACTCAGTTGTCGTTTCTTGTTACCTAATTCAATTATTATTCAATTTATTCTTATTTATCGTCCACCATCATCAATATTTAACAACTTTTTATCTGAACTTGAATCCCTTTTTGAATCAATCTCGACAGATAATTTGATAATTCTTGGTGATTTTAATGTTCAAGTGAATACACATTCGTTGTGCTCTGAATCATTTAAGAAGCTTATCTATGAATATTCTTACAATCAACTTGTTAATTTTCCAACACATACTAGTGGTAATACTATTGACTTGATAATTATTCCCCCTGATTCAGCTATTATTTCAAAACCCACTCAAGGTAACCTGATTTCTGACCATTATGTTATTTCTTTTGATATACTTGTCTCTCCTTTTATATTGAGTGACCATGTTAAACACTACAGAAACATTTCAAAAATTAATCTACAATTGTTCATCAATTCTGTATATGCTTATATATCTATTCATGATACATCTTTAGCGAATTACATATCTTATGATAATTTTAATGATGCACTACGATATTCCCTTGATGCACATTCACCTTTATTAATTAGGACCAAGAAATATGGTGCTCACTCTCCTTGGTTTAACAATGACCTTGTTCTTCTAAGGAGAAGACTTCGCTACCATCAGTTGAAATTCAAGCGAAGCAACTGTTTTACCCATCTTAAATCTTTCAAAAATATAAGATCTTTGTACAAGAAAAAATTATCAGCAGCAAGATCTTCCTTCTATACTGATAAACTTAATAAGTATGGCACTTCTACCAAAGAAGCTTTTAAATTAGCTTTTTCTCTAATTGGTAAAAATCGGAATAAAAATCTACCAGATGGTTCTGATGATAATCTGTGTTCTTTATTTGCTAACTTTTTTCAAAATAAAGTTTTAAAAATAATAGATGATCTTCCTGTAGTAGATTCTATTTATTTTGAAAATTCACCCTCTTTCTCTGATACTCACTGGTCTTATTTTAATTTACCCACTTCTTCTGTTGTCCTTTCTCTCATGTCTTGTTTGAAATCCAATTCCCCACTTGACCCTGTTCCTCTTAATTTACTTCGTATATTATCTCCCTATCTAATTGATATAATTACTGGTATAATTTGTGTATCATTATCTTCATCCATTGTACCACAATCGATGAAGTATGCTTACATCACTCCGATATTAAAGAAACATAATCTCGATTCTTCCATACTATCCAACTATCGTCCTATTTCGCAATTATCATCAATTTCTAAGACTATGGAACGCATAGTTGCGCGTCAGCTTATTGATTATATCATATCGAACTCTATTGTGGATTGCTTTCAGAGTGCATACCTTCCCAATCATAGTACAGAAACTGCCATAAACATTGTGTTTAACGATATTATACTATCTATGGATAATAAGGCTTCTTGTTATTTGGTTCTTCTTGATCTGTCTAGTGCCTTTGATACGTTAAATCATATGATTCTTTCTTACCGTCTACGTGAAATAGGTATTCATGGACAGGTTCACAACTGGTTGATGTCATTTGTATCTAATAGAATATCTTCGGTAAAGATCAAGTCATCTTTGTCGGCTCCATTTGATCACACTCATGGCGTTCCTCAAGGATCAGTACTGGGTCCGATTCTTTTTATTTTGTATATTCTTCTCATTAATTTGATTTTTAAAAAATACCCAAATATTCGTTATCACCTCTTTGCTGATGACTTACAAATTTATACTTTTTTTCCACCTGGTTCTGATATTGACATAATTCAACTTTCAATTGCTAACTGTATTAAAGATTTAATCTCTTGGTTTTCCTGTAATTCAATTTCATTAAATATTACTAAAACTGATAGCATTATACTTTCTAGATCTCTTTCTTCAATTACTCTCACTCATCCATTCCTTATCTCACTTCCTATCTCAAACACCATCACTACTCTAGGTTTTACTATAAATAATGTATTAGATTACTCAGTACATATATCAAACACTGTCCGCACTGCTAATTATTTCCTGTATAATATAGGCAAGGCTCGCTCTAAGCTAACATTTAATTTAACTAAATCATTATTACATTCATTAGTTTGTAGTCGACTTAGATATTGTAATTCGCTTTTAATTAATATTCCGCAAAAATTGATGAAAAAATTCGATTCAATACAACGTAGAGCTGTTCGCATATTATTTAAGCTAAAGCGTAGTGATTTAACCATATCTATACATTCCATAATGGCGACTCTCGGGTGGTTGCAGTTTCGATATTTATGCAAGTTTCGACTTCTATGCATTACTCACAAGGCTATATTTATGGGAGTTCCGTCTTACCTATCGAAGGGACTCATAATTCGAACAACTACTCGTCCGAGTCGCAAATGTGAGCTGATGAAACTCTCTCTACCGCTTGTCTCATCTATGTATGCAAATGCTGCTTTCACGGTTGCTGCTCCGAAATACTGGAATAGTCTTCCCGATGAATTACGCACCATGTCATCATTTATGAGTTTTAAATGTCGACTACATACATATATGGTATCATTATAATGTCTTCTTTTTAAATTTATTATTATTTGCGTAACTATTTATTTGTTTTATTATTTCAACTTGACGCACATAAACGTCCATCGTTTTCTGAGTCAATAAACCTTTCTATTAAATTAAATTAAATACAAACATAGACGTGATCTCTTAATTGCAAAATCGCTTCATATTACTGCCTCTCTGGAATCATGCTCATCAGATCAAAATAAAACGTACACCATTTTTTCGAAACTCCTTGGGCGAAATAAAAAGAAAACTTTACCCGACTTTCCACCAGACACCTTATCATCAACTTTTGATGACTATTTCCATCATAAGCTTACACGTACTCTCAGAAATCTCCCACGATATACCACTTTAATAACCCCCACCATGCCAACTCACTCACTTAATGTATTTTCAGTCCCTTCCATGTCAGACATAGGCACACTTCTTAAAGCAACTAAAAGTTCATCTCCTCTTGACCCTATTCCTCTTTCCCTTTTACACGAAATCACTGAATCCCTCACTATCCCTCTCAATAATATATTCTGTGAATCCCTCGAATCCGGTACGTTTCCAACATCCTATAAACATGCACTCATTACACCCCTCCTTAAGAAACCAAACCTTAACCCTCAGAGCCTCAACAATTATCGTCCAATCTCAAACCTGTCGATATTTTCCAAAACTTTGGAACGAATCGTCGCGAAACAACTAACGTCTTATTTAATATCACACAAAATCCCTCATATCTTCCAAAGTGCATATCTTCCTTCCAAATCAACAGAAACCGCACTAGCGAAGATATCCAGTGATATTCTCACTAACCTTGATAACAAAAATGGCACAATACTCGCACTACTTGATCTCTCCTCTGCGTTTGACACTATTGACCACACGATTCTCATACACCGTCTTACATCTATAAGTATCACTGGTACTGCACACAAATGGCTATCCTCATTCATAACCAACCGAAATTCCTCAGTTTTAGTTCACTCAACCCGTTCATCTTCCCGTCTTGTAACACACGGTGTTCACCAAGGGTCAGTCCTTTGACCAATACTCTTTAACATTTACATAATTCCCCTTCTCCACCTTATCTCGAATTCTCCAGTTAGCTTCCATACATATGCAGACGACATACAACTTTATGTAAAATGTACAGAAAACGTTAATTTTGCACCCGACATCCTTTCCTCTACTATTACCACCATTCATAACTGGCTCACAATAAACTCCCTCGTCTTTAACCCAGTTAAAACCGAGGCTATATTCCTTCACCTTCTACTCAGAAGTAAAACGTTACCAACTCCCCCTCCAATTAACATTAATGGACAGCTCATCATGTACTCAACCCATGTCAAAAATCTTGGTGTTATATTTGACAATACTTTTAATTTTTACAGACAACTGTCCCACATAACAAAACTATTAAACTATCAACTACATTCACTACGCCTTATTCGTCATTCAATATCGATATCCACCGCTACTATTATAGCTTCTGCTTACATCCTACCTCTATTCGACTACTGCAATTTTATCCTTTATAATACCCCCTCATCGTATATTACTAAACTAAAAATTCTTCAAAATTCTATAGCTAGGTGTATATTCAACATACCAAAATACTCCCACACTCATATATCTCCATTCTTAGTTAAACTCCACTGGCTACCTGTACGCCATAGAATCCTATATAAAACTCTACTACTGGCTCATAAAGCAATCCACCATGACTCTCCTGACTACCTAGCATCCCTACTCAAACTTAAATTACCAACTAGTACCACTACACGCTCCACCAATACGTTTCTACTTCAACTTCCTCCTAAACACAAATTACATTCAACCAACACTCGAGCATGGGCAATATCCGTCCCATACTCGTGGAACACTCTCCCCACATCCATCCGTACTACACCATCAACTCCCAACTTCAAGAAACTACTGAAAACCTACCTATTTAATATGAAACATTAACTTAAAATATATATGGACGGCCGATTGCTTTATAAGCACAGTTTGCAGTCCGAAAACCGAAAAATGTAATGTATACACACACATACTCACACACACCACAGAGGAAGACACTTACCGCAGCTATTCCAAACTGATGTGTAAACTGTTCTGTTCAGAAGGGGTGGTCAATCAACACGATCTCTTCATACATTGTCCTGCGGCCAGCTCTCGTCAGATTATCAAGGTCATGTCCTAATATCACATTAGTCTATACATATATATATATATATATATATATATATATATATATATATATATATTGTAGTGACTATATTCCATTGATACATTTTTATATAAGGTAAGGCTACTTTCGCATCACAAGAATACAGTCCGATATCGGCGAACATCAACATCTGACAGTTTCAGTACGAACAGCTATAATTACAGACTGATATCGAGCATTTAGACGCATACCTTATTTGTGCGTTTATATCTAATTTACCTATTATAAAATCTAAATATTTGACTTGCCCTATATCTAGTAAATGTTTTAAAACGAATAATTTATAGCAGCCGATATCGGGCTGTATTTTTTTGGTATGAAATCATCATAATACAATTATATCAATTTATATTTTAAAAAAAATATAAATTCACGTATCTAAAATATATATTAGCGCCTATCGAATGTTTGCCCTTACATTATAATGAGCCATTATTATAGATATCATTGACATGATTACGTGACACCTAGGACACACTAGTGTAAGAGGAGTGACGTCACCTCTGATGCAATACTATATGATGATGTAATCATCTGATACATATCACGTACCACTTCTGATGCAACACTATACGATGATGTAATCATCTGATCAAATATCATGTAATGCTATTATGCAACATTATATGATGATGTAATACTATGACGTAACACTATGATGTAATACCGTGATGACATCATCGGAACAGGAACTACCGGCCCCAGTGAAGGCAAGCCTGAAGAAGAAACAGCAGCAGGGTGCGGGAGACAATATGCAGATAGCGTGGAGGTATCAAGAGATGAAACAGGTGTGTATACATGTGTGTGTGTGTGTGTATGTGTGCTTGTGTGTGCATGTGTGTGTATGTGTACGTGATTCTATATACATTAGTGTAGAATATAGTTGAGATACGAAAAGATGAAACAGGTACATACACATGTTTGTGTGTATATATATTAGTTAGGCATATTAGTATAGTGGAGGTATTAGGAAATGAAACAGGTGTGTTACATATAAAGTGACATTATCACCTGTTGATGGTACTAGTGATCTAAAACGAGCCGAGTTTTTCGAGCCTGATCGAGTTAGTGACTGGCTCGAGCCGGTCACATGGCTCAATTGAGTTTATTATCTTTGGAATTTTGAATATTTCTCTTATTTAAAAAAAAAATTATTTAAATTTAAAAAAATTAAATAAATTTTATCAAATGGATGCACCAATTATTATTATAGAAGTGGGTTAATTAAACAATCGCTAATATGAATGAATGAATGAAATCAGTTTATAGACAATTGTCTAAGGAGGATCATTGAAAGCTATAAGTAGCTTTATTAAGTCGATACCTCCATAGTATATGAATATAATAGCTTTGGGACATTTATACAATAATAATAAGGCTTGTGTACTAGAATTCAATATAATAAGAGTAAAGAAATATATATATATAAAGAGAATAACTTATAACTTGTTTATATACTATATAGTTTATATAGCAATGCAATTTCGTTTAATAATAATATATTAGTTAAATGTCTATAAAAATTACTTTTGAGCTAAATATTTTAAATTAAAATTTAATGGACGATAATATAATATTGTAATTAAAAAAATAACTTATTAAAATAAAATAATTTTAAAATATAATTGATTACAATTGGTATTATAAATACAAATATAGAGTCCCACTCATGTTCGATAATCTAATCAGAAAAAATAGTTTGAAAATCAAGTATGATATGATAATCTAATTTTACAATCCATTTCGACAATCGAGTATCACAAATCTAATCTAGTATGACAATCTAGTTTCAGTCAATTTCAAAAATATAATCCTATAAACAAGTTTGACAATCTTGTACGATAAATCGAATTTGAATAATTGACTTATATATGTTACGAAACATATTTTTTGATGTTTTTCGAAGCGAAAATTTAGGATGTTTCAGAAATTTCGAAATTTTTGAAATGTTGGCTTATTTAGTTCACTAGCTGGTACATGTTGATTGAAATTAAGTACACAAACACACACACACACACACACATGCGTAAACACACACATACACCAACAGATGAGCCTGGACACAAGCACTAACTACTACGACATGAGTGTGATGATGCAAGACGATATGATCAGTGAATGTAACGTTCAACATAACGCGAGGTTAGCCCAGCATGGTATCTCTGTAGTATTAGTAGCTCTTACCACTGAATGGTGTGGTATTCTGGGTATTCAATAACAATTAATATAAACTATATATATATATATATATATTGTTATTTTTATTTTTATTTGGTGGAGTCCTTTCATCCCATCCAGGAACTTAGATGAAGTTTTCACTTATAACCATATATGGCTCTAATGTCCCTTCGAAGCCGCTCTCATGTTAAGGCATCCATGGTTTTAACGAGAGCCGATCATTTATTTATACACAATTATATAAGATCACTTCTAAATAATATTTTAAGACCCATTTTATAAAATTAATTAATGGTCCGGACGAGGGTCGAACCCATGTCCTACTGCTTGTGTGTCTGACGCCTTAGCCACTGAGCCACACAGGCAGTTAATATATATATATATATATACTGGCTGGTTAGATAAGCAGGCAATAGTATCAGACACATGGGTTCAAACCCAGTCCTGATCCATAAAATAGGTCTCAAAATATTTAAAAGTGGCCTTATGTAATTGTGTATAAATAAATGATCGGAACTCATTAAAATGAGGATGCCTTAATATTAGAGCGGCTTCGAAGGGACATTAGAGCCATATAGTTAAATAAGTGAAAACTTCATCTAAGTTCCTGAATGGGATGAAATGATTCTACTAAAATAACAATAATATATATATATATATATATATTATAATTTCCCATTAAAAAATCGAGTATTAATAATAAAATATATATGGTTATTATATCATATATTTCAATTGACACCCGTTAATATAGCATTATATAACTAGTAACTATTAATACCTGGCAATACAGTCCTGTATAACCATCTCTAACCTAACCTAACACCCACACACACGCGTAACTCCATCATCCGCAGTGAAGATTTCACGGAGCTACTGACGCACATACAAGATGCCATTAGACAGCAGAAGCCGAACACAGTCCTGCGTATAGGTTAACACCATCTCCCCCTGGTGGTTGGGGTTATTACAACTTTATGTGTTTGCTTATCTACTTTACGCAGGGATCAACTTTCTTTATTATTAGTATATTCATTATAATTTAATTATCGTTATATTTCTTACGATAATTATCCGTACATATATAGTTATTTATATATATATATATATATATATATATATATATATATATATATATATATATATATATATATTATATATTATATAACATATTATATTTAAGAATATCTGTTATCTGTAAAATGTTAAATAAAAATAATATAAAATTGCAATATAGTATGTATTTGAGTTAATAAATTAATGTATACATTACCATATAGTAACAATACAAATAATAATGTACTTGTATTATGTCCCTGTAATTATTTATTGCACGATTATTATGCATATGAGATATTACCGTATTTCAATTTAAATATATCTACTACTCGCATGTGATATGTTTAGTTAAATTAATTATCAACTATTAATATATAATTTCAACTAAATACGAATTAATACATAAATGAATAGTGAATATAAGGTCAAAGTTTATATATATATATATATACATATAGGTTTACTACACTCCGTAGCAGATGTATTAATTGTATGTAAACTTGTAAACTCGTAAAGCAATAGTTTAGGTACTGCTTAAAGTATACTGTGTAAAGTAGACAGGCTTGCAGATGTTAACACAGTAAGGAAGTGGCTGCAGTATATATCACATTACTATGCACTAAATGCATGTATCACACACACACACACACACACACACACACACACACACACACACACACACACACACACACACACACACACACACACACACACACACACACACACACACACACACACACACACACACACACACATAGTATACACATGTGCATCATCTAGTTAACTTTCACATATACCTTTGTCTCCCAGATACATCTATGTATACTGTTAATATTAATATAGTGAATATTCTTATTGGTATTTAGAAGGGTTATTAGGTGTTCATATTTTGATTGATGTATTTATTTATAAAAAAGTTCAGTAATATATACAATTAATATACTTATTAGAATTATAAACAATGGGATTCAAATATTAATAATTATCATTATAACAATGATAACACTAACTACTGGGGATGACATACACTCATACACACACACACTCTCACACACTCATACACACACAAATACACACCCACTCTCACACACTCTCACACCCACAGTACTGAATCAGCTAGGCCTGCACTGTTCGGAGGAGAGAGAAGTTCAGGAGATGTGCAGGTTCCTGATGAGACTGCGCAAGTCACTAGTTAAACCTGCAGTTGTCCTGGCTACAATGGCAACTCATCTACTACCAACGGTAAGCAGAGGTAGTAGTAGTAGTAGTAGTAGTAGTAGTAGTAGTAGTAGTAGTAGTAGTAGTAGTAGTAGTAGTAGTAGTAGTAGTAGTAGTAGTGGTAGTGGTAGTGGTAGTGGTAGTGGTAGTGGTAGTGGTAGTGGTAGTAGTAGTAGTAGTAGTAGTAGTAGTGTGGGTAGTGTGAGTTGTAGTTAATCTACTACCAACAGTACGCATCTATTAGATTAGTTGTTAAATAATATATTTGTATTATATTATATTTCCAGATTGAAATTATAAATATATTAAGGTAAATACATATAAGGGTGATTACACACCATGAGATGAGGACACCTATATGTGTATATTTGTACACAGATGGCTATAACTATTAACATATACCCAATCTGGGTAACATAACTGGTACCCAGACCAGGTACCCAGTGCAGCGTGTGAAAAGGCTGGGTATATAGTATATACTATACACCTACCTATCGTGTTCACATGCTAAATAATCTACCCAGATATTATATTACTAATGAATATAGTTATATAGGTCATAGGTCAGCGGTAATATTTCGAGAAACTACGCCTACTAATTCATTAGCAATTTATAGTATTATCAAAGATTTTTCTAAGGAAAGATACAACACTTACACGAAATCGTGTAATTCGAATTTGTGTACAAAATACCCCAGTGCCACCTATAGCGGGTTACTTTTAGGAACTATGTGTTGTTTATAATGTAAATTCGTATTTAACTATACACTTTTAAAATATTAAATAATATGCTTTAAATTAATATTTATATGATGAAAACTAAGTGTTCATTACTAATATATAACAAACAAATATGATATGTATGTTTTGAATGCTATAAGTATATATTTAGTGAGTAAAAGCTAATTTATATTGCATGTAATTTAATAGAGCAATGAAAACATTGTGAACCTAAATCTATTTCAGTGATTTTGATACTACTGCTAGCAGCGGTTGGGGATATTACTAAATTACGTTGCATGCATAGGGAGTGTTATATCTTTGATTCGCAAAATCTTTGGTATTATCATATATATGGGAATAAATATATAATAGTAACACGCCTATATATAATATGGGCGTGTTAAATACACATCTATTACCCAGACTGGGTAACCTAAAATCATACCCACACTGGGTACTACCCACATCTCACATGTGAAAGAAGTCAAAGGTCACTAACTATAAAATAGCAATATAAATATCATTTTCTAATTGTTTACAAAATTTATTATTAAAATTTAAATATTATCTTTATAATAATGCATACTGTAATATATATTAACACGCCCACTATATTATACTTAACAAGGCACTCTTTACTTAGATATCAAACTTAACACATTATAACTATACATATAACTATTACTAAACTAACTGACTACATGCGGAACGTAGTCGACTCCCAGAAGATATACTGACTCACAAGCTTCTATATACATACTGTTAATATTACAACATACATTAATCTTTTATGTAGAATAGAATTCATAAAAAAAACATTTTAAAAAGCAGCTAAAACTATAAATTTAAATATTTTATTAAAATTTAATTTTTAATAAATATATATATTTATGTTTTTTTGTATATATTTTGTATTATCATTTATACTCATGATATGCATTTTAATTTCTATAAATATAATGATATATATCTTACATTTTATTATTTAAATATATGCATCACCTATATATATCAGGAATCTATTCATTTGGCCAATAAAATAGAAACATTTTATTAAGGCTGGATTTATATAAATAAATTATTATATTCATAATAATTGTTTTTTCCAATTTTCCAATGTGTTCACATAAATATATATATATATATATATATATATTATATAGTAATAATAAATAATATTATTTAAATTGTTTATTATATCATATATTATATGTATCATTATTTTCTAATAGTAACTTTTAGTTATTTTGAATATAAGAATTTTCATTTTTCTGAATTTGTTTTCTAGTATATATAACTTTAGAAAAATTCTTAAGATAAAAAAAACTTATATTTTATTATTATATATAGTATATAAAAAAAAACAAATATTGATCAAATGTGATATGTTAATTTTTCTTTTAAAACTAGTCCTTTTTGTATCTTTTACATGTAAATAATATATAGATGTATTGCATACTATTATTGACATAAATTATGACAAATATTATCAGCTCAGATAATTATTTCTAGATAATCTCTAGATAATTATTTCTATTCATTATATGTATACTAATAATTATGTTTGATAAGTTCTATTATTATATTGTTATAATGATATACTACTAAATTTAATATCTTCTATTATTATGACATAATCACCTACCTGTATTGTAACATATTCTAATGGTATTCATGTTATACCCCTTCCTATAATCCCCTAAACACCCCTCCGTCATCCCACCTCAGTACCTCAGACTGCGAGTGCATCACTTATAATATTATCAATTTAAGACCCTCCCCCACCCCCATTACCTAACCACCCTCCCTCCCCCCTATTACCTAACCACCCCCCCGCCCCCCCCTCAGTACCTTAGACTGCGGGTGCACCACTACTGTGACTATGTGCTTCACCTCGACTCCTTCATAGGAACTGACAGGGAGGCTGACCCCACCCTCAAGGACTACCATGGTCAGTACCACACCACACCACACAGCTATAGGCTAATGCTGTCTGTACAGGGGTAGCTCTAATACCTCCGTTCACACCGCCACTACACCACACCTCTCACAATCTTTACACTTGTGTGTGTATCATTACTTCATCGGTTTGTTATTATTTTTGTTTTTATCGATGAAGTTGACAAATTATTTTTTTCATTTATAAATAGAAAGGTCTTAAACTAATATTAATAATAATAATGATAATAATAATAAGAGGCTAATTGTATCTATAGGTATTACTATCTCCACTCTACTTACCCGGCAATGCCTGCATCCTTTACTGATAATCTACTATGTTCCATAGTTTAAGGTAGGCATTGAAGTTAGGATTGTAAGTTCACTGTTGATGTATGCACATGAATAACTTTAATGTATCAATCATGCAGCTAATATTAGCATTACGTAGAACTCTCACTCACCATCTGTATGACATAGGCTAAAGTTAATACTTCGTATAGCGATACATGTCATCATTATCACAGCTATAGTAGGGTATTCGTGCATTACGAAATACACAGTTGTCTATAATAGCGGGTAATTGGTATTATTTCATTATCAACTATTTCAATACGTGATACTTTTTTTTTAATTACGTATTATTCTTTATTTCTAACGTATGTTATCGTTAGCAAATATTTATACTTTATACTTTCGATTATATTTTTGCTTAAATAAATATAATTATCAATCAAATATCAATCAACCATACTACCCATCTTTACTTTGTATTCAACCATTAATATTATATATATATATACTCCATGCCTGTGTGGCTTAGTTGGTTAATGCGTCAGACACACGAGCAGTAGGACGCGAGTTCGAGCCTTGTACGGACCATTAAAATAGGTCTTAAAATAATATTTAGAAGTGATTATATAATATTGTGTATAAATAAATGATCGGCTTTCGTTAAAACCATGGATGCCTTAACATGAGAGGGGCTTCGAAGGGACATTAGAGCCATATATGGTTATAAGTGAAAACTTCATCTAAGTTCCTGAATTAGATGAAATGACTCCACCAAATAAAAATAACAATAAATATATAAATATATATATTAGATCTCGCAGTTTCATATCTATTCTCAATGTTACAACATCTGAATGAATACACACACACAAACACACATGTAAACGAGCCCATTCTCTAAACACCCCTCCTATTCAACACAGGGTTCTTCGAAGTACTTAAACTGAGTTCCAAGAACTCCATCAGTTCATTCAATGCATTAACCCTGAAGTTTGCATTCAAACTCTACAAGAAAAGATTCACTATTGAGGTTCAATTCAGCCTTATACCTATATTAACCCTATACTTTCACTAGATCTATACCTAAATTAGCACTATACCTACAATAGCCTCTAAGCTAACATATACATACTAGCCATATACCTACAATAGCCCCAAGCCTCTAAACTCTCATACATATACTAGCCCCTCAACCATCTATCTATATTAACCCCCCAGTTGTACCAATAATATACCCACTATAGTGTATCTTTCATTGGTATATTCACATTACCAATTTGTATATCTTAACTATAACCTAGCTACCTATACCTATACTAGCCCCTCAGCCATATACCTATACTAGCCCCTCAGCCCTCTACCTATACAAGCCCCATTATTGAGACCTACAGAGAGTGAGATGGCATTATCAGTGACATCATTATGTGTTGACAGATTACACACTATTCCATTTCATCGATCACATTCATTATTTCAGCTATCGTTTAATCTATATTTAGTTTATTTAATATTTAATTAGTTTATTATAAATCACAATACTATGTAATTAGGATTAGCGCAATACATTGTAGTACATGCGTAATACATATCAAGCGTGTATACTTTAATTGTTATACACATTTAATACGTATGATGATATCTTTAATATTTTATATAAGTGTATATTTATATACAATTAATAATTGATTAAATACCAATACTATTAAGGGAATTCGCGCAACTTCACATTACAATCCGTATTAATATAGTGGATATTTTTCATATATTAAAAACAAAGTCATCACCTAGGGTATTGATCAGATTTATATTATGTAACTTGCACATTGTTAACCAATATGTTAACCACATTACTAACCGATATAATGTTAACAAAAGTTTCTTATTTTATAATAAAATATTCAATGAAAATCAGAAATATTCGGAGACAAAATATAATGCTAAATTAAAAAAAAATGTATTTTGTTATATTTTTTACTATTCGAAAATATATTTTAAGTAAAATTTATCATACATATCATAATAAAGATGCTGTGAAAAAATTTATCAAGTTTGGATAATTATTGAGAGTGCTACAATTTTTGTATATTTAAAATAAATTAAAATCAATATTCTGAGTAAATCGAGTTTGATATTTTACTACTTTTTATTTTACATTTTAGACTAATATTAGTTTATTATTTGACTATATTTCTAGTATTATATTATAACAGAATATCACAATAATATACCTATAAAGTTATTATTATAATACCCATAATTTCAGCTAATATATGAATTTTTTTTTTTTTTACAAAATATAAAATTTTTTTGGTATATTTATTAAATAAAATTTATAAACCAAATAATAAAACTATAAATGAAATAATAAAACTATAAACTAAATAATACACCTAAATAATAAAAGGCAACTAGAGTAATCTTCTTTGAGCTGGGGGTCAACTGATAAAACTGAAGAGCTGTAACATAATGTGCTGCAAGATGACGAATCAGAAAGAGAATCGTCGATATCACACTCGCATTCAGAGTATCATCTAGTGTAACGACCACTAGATGCTAATAAATATATAACATACTGTTAGTTTTCTATTATATATATATATACGATATTATTAAAGTACCATAAAAAAAATAATTACTTGTTTATTTGTTTGAAATTTAGAAAACGAAAAATAATTAAAAATAAACAATATTTATTAGTATTGAATTTGAAAATATATATTAATTATATTATGATTTATATATTATATATTTTATATGATTTATATATTACGTATTTTATAGATTTTATATATTATGTATGTTATTTTTCTAATATATATGACATGATTAAATTACAATAAAATAAGATAATTAATTAATAGTATAATTGAACTCGATAATACATAGTCATTATATTATGATGATTTATATGATTTATATATTATGTATTACTAACCTGTTCTTGTGATATATTACAATCTGCAGTTCTATAGTTATTATCTTGTACCATGATAGATCTCCAACAACACTTGGTCATTATAAAATCAAACAAATTAATGACGCAATTTCAATTGTAGTTCAGAATTTGAGTTTTATACCCAATGCAATGCATTCATTTCATATCAATTCATTAATTATACCGATGACTATTATATAGATGACGCTAGATAATGTCGTATTACATAATAGAACATAGATTACTTTAGAATATACACTACTTTTAAAATATTAACTTGTAGATTATACGTTTATAATATTAGTCTTTTCTATTATTTATACCATTTTTTAAAAAATTTATTTTTTAAACAAATAGTTATCAAATTGTGTCATTTATAGGTAAGCTTTATATTCTACAGTTTCAGAGGATATAAAATATATATTAAATAATACTTTTGTCGATTAAAAAAAAATAATTACAATATTCTTTTTCAACAAATTTCAAGTGCTGCGAATCTCCTTAACGTAATATTAATACTACTAATTATTCTATAATTAATTAATAATAATTATCATTCTTGAATATTCTAAGGACAAATATACGTTTTAATTCATAAAGTGTAATGTTCCGTATTATTAAATTTAAACATTTGTAATAAACCCTATTATATACAGCATTTGAATATATTATTTATATATTAATTAAGAATTACTAATGATACTCGTATTCGTTTACAGAAGATACATCTGCCTCCTGAGTTATCGGCTAAGACGAGCCGCGCTAAACTGGACACTTTGGACAAATGTATAGATTTCTAAATTACTTAAATTAATAAAGTGTAATACATTATAAACATATACAATACTTATTATTTCTTAATATTATTATTAATACAATAATTATTTCATAATGATTAATAATGACCTGTGAAGATATCAAACTAATGCAGTTACTATCATTGTATTGTTAATGGAATACATGTTTGCACTAGGTTCAATATCGATTAATAGAATATAAATGGGAAGGTAATCTATTGATTTAAATAATAGTCTATATATTACAATTAAGTGAAATAATGTTAATTAATTCAATATGAATATACAAATATATTATGATATATAATTGATATATAGTATATATTTAATATAAAATAAATTATCATTATCAAATTAATAATTATTATTTGTATAAAAATATAGTTTAATATAAATATAGACATTTCTAGGAATATTTATATTAATGAATTACTAGGAATCGCTGTATCAAAACAAACTATATAACACTAATCTACTAGTTAACATTTTGATTCAATATATTACCGGAAAGTAAACGTAATTCATATGACAACTTATTAGTGCAGTGAAAGTGATATACACTGTATATATAATATTATACACCCTGTTAACTCTATAATATCATATTGCAGAGCTAAATCTAATAGTTGTTAATGAGAATAGCTTTCCCTTGAATAAGTAATCAAACCGTTTCTAAACTATAACTTCTCTCCCAATCGTTAGCAAATATTGATACTTTATACTTTATACTTTCGATTATATTTTCGGTTATGTATTTGCTTAAGGGGACGCGATACCATTGATTTTTTTGAAAAAAAATTGAATTTCAAATTTTTTTTTAATTTCAAATTATAATATTTCAAATATTATCTTTAAAATGGTGTTTAAATTATGTTCATTACATTATTCATTTTGTTTATATTATATTATTTGTACCTGTATAATCATATTGTTTATATTCATATATTATATTTGAAACTTGATTTACTCAGAATAATTATTTGTGAACAATCATGCTGACATAACTAGTATTAACTTTTGTACAATTGAATATTTTTTCTTCATTTTTTCAATATAACTAGATAAAACTTGTAAGATTAAAGTTATATGTCAAAATTAAAAATATTTATTTAAAAAACTTTTTAATTAGCAATTTAGTTGGAAAATTAATATTTTTTATCAGATATTTAATTCTTTTTTTTAGAAACATTTAACATAAATATGTGTAAACATCTATAAATTTCAACATATAATATAAAAATATGGAATATTATTAATAGATTAATAAAAAAAAAAAAAAAAAAAGTGAATATTTTTTGAGTTAATAGATTTTTAAAAATATCAGTTTTTCGTATCTTTTACATGTAAACCAAACGATGGTATCGCGTCCCCTTAAATAAATTATCAATCAATATATCTCTACCAGAATCTACATATACACCTAATCATAAATCGACTTCACCATCACCAACATTTAGTCATCTCTTCTTGCAGCTATCGTCAGCGAGTATTATAACCATGACCTTAACCCCGCCTCATAACCTATATATTAGCCCCTACTGGTAACATGTGTAACGCACGCCTTATAGACTCACTTCTACAATCTTAAACTCTGATGCTTATATACTTAACTACTACAAACCGCACAATATCTCTGTTTACCGTCCTCATAATTAATTGGTCGCAAGTGTAAATTCAATAAGGAATAACAATAAGAAAGAACTTCGAAAGATATCATTAAATACACCATTGATTATCATCTTAAAACTACTTCTCACGGTTGACACCCTTTTTTGTATTGATCTGATTTCTTCTATAATAAAGTCATGAACTAATATCAGATTATAGTATATCTCAAATTCGTACATTGATGAACAAACTTTGTTATCAAACTTGCATGTCAGTGATATTTAAAGATGTTCTATATTTATCAAACTTTCTCAGACAGTTTCATCTTCTAATGGATATAATCTTATTATGTTATATAATCTTATTATTATGTTATATACTCTTATTATTATGTCTATTATGCTGCTATTAAATGTCTATTATGCTGCTATTATGCTGCTATTATAATAATAGCAGCATAATAGCCATTTAAAATTAATAGCAGCATAATATCAGCATAACAGCAGCATAATATTATTACAAATTAATAGCAGCATAATAGACATTTAATAGCAGCATAATAGCACAATGTAAACATTTGAGGCTCTAGAATTTGCTGTTATGCTGCTATTATGCTGCTCTTACTGTTTGCTGGGTGGGTCTAGAGTAGGTCCTACCCAGGGTTGGACGAGATTGGGTTTTTGGTTTTTGGGTTTTTGTGGTTTTTGTGGTTTTTCGATTTTTTATATTAATAAATTATACATTTAATAATTGTAATTCTAATAGATAATATATATTACATTATGTAACTAATTCTAGATTGTAAGAAAATATATAAATAATGTTATACAATTTATATAATATTAAAATATGAATATCATAAATAGTATTACCTATTCCTTTGTATTACTATTAAAAATCAAATTCTATAGAATAAATATAATATTTTTCATGACATTTTAATTAAATAGAAAATAATTAAAATTCAATAAAAAATACAATTTCATAGAAATTGATTCAATAAAAAATATTTTATTACAATTCTATAGAATAAAATTATATAAAAAAATAATACAATAGAAAATATTAAAAAATTATATAAAAAATAAGGTATTTTTATGATTTTGATAACCCTGTTTTTATATATTAAATTAATATACTTTATTCTTGTGTATTATACAATACATTAATAATAAACTATATTTTTATCAATTTGTATAATAAACTATATTTTTATTATTTAAAATTAAAAGGATACAATTATTTTATACCTTTAAATTGTTTATGAAAAACACCAAAAACCACAAAAACCTCAGTAAAACACCAAAAACCACAGTAAAACCCAAAAACCACAGTAAAATATTTTGGATTTTTAGGGTTTTTGCCATCCCTGGTCCTACCATACATTTAAATGTATGGGATTATAAATCTATTTATAAATTTGCAAGACATCCTATAGAGGTTATAGGAGGTCTTGAATTTGTGATGAAAAAATATTATAAACCATAGAGAACGAAGTGGACTTAACTTCGTTTTCTATGTTATAAACATTGGAAACCGAAAAATATATTTAACCTAGATAATAGAATTAGTAATTTCCTAATGTCAATGATTGAAATATTATTATATTATATCAATATCCTGTAAATAGATATATTTAAATTTTCAAATAAATATATCAATATTATTAACTTATTGTTACGTATCTATATCATAAAAGATGTTTTAAGTATGTGAATACATTTATTATATTTTGCAAGTTGCCTTCATAATAAACATTAAAATATTAACATAAAAACATTAAGGGTAGGCGCTGGAGTTAAAATATGTTAAATAATTTAATTTTTACAATATGTTTTTATTATGTATTATCCAAGTTCTGTATTTTATTTATAATATCCTAAAATATTTTTTAATATTTTTGAGTATTTCTATCCATATAAAGTGTTTTAGGAGTAATAAATTTATAAATATATTGTATATTTATGAAAATACTTGTAATATGTAATCTTATATTACGATTTATTAGAATAATCATTTAATTTAAAAATGTCTAGATTTATTTTAGCATAAATCATAGATTAAATACATCGATATAAAGAAAACTTTCTTTATATCGATGATTAAATAGCATTAAATAAATAAACAAATCACATGTTATATATTTGTTTTTTATTGTATTTTTTATATATTTGCATATTTATATACATTATCCATGATTATATATGTAAAAACTTTGAATGTCATTTTCTCAAGTTTTTACTTATTCACTTAGTAACCACATGTAAATGCCAACTACTTTTTTAATTTATATTATTTTTATCTGCAATTTTTAATGTAAATGTATTACATATTGTAGTAATATGTTATAGGCTGTCACTTTGTAGCTGCCTATTCGGGTATGACGCTAAGCCACACCCATTATATGTATCTTTAGATGATACATACATTCTGGTCCTGGATATCAACTAGGTTAGTTATACTCATAATAGGCAGTTATTACATGGTGACAGCGGGCTTAATTAAGAACCCTATAACATATATCATATAAATCAGTGTATTTATAACATTTATAACATATTATATATAAATTAACTATATTAAATATTAATATAAATCAGTGAATTATTATTAATATTATATATTATTACATAGTATTGTGTTATTATTATATACTATATAATATAGTATATTTATATATATATATTATACCTTAGATATAGTATACCATATAAAGTGGTAGGAAGAGTAATATATATATATATATATAAATATATATATTTAGAGAATAAATTTGAACATATTAAAAGTATAAATATTTAGTATATATATCAGATTTTATAAATCAGTGAATTTATTTATTTCTATAGAAAACCTAGATACTTTATAAATCAGTGAATTTATTTATTTCTATAGAAAACCTAGATATTTTATAAATCAGTGAATTTATTTATTTCTATAAAAAAAAAAAAAAAAAAAACTAGATATTTTATAAATTAGTGAATTTATTTATTTCTATAGAAACCTAGTTATTTTATAAATTAGTGAATTTATTTAATATATAGAACATCTAGATATTTTTTAAATTAGTGATTATATTATATATATATATGTAGTTCATATTTAGTTATTACATATTATTACATATTCTATAGTATAATATAATATGATTATATTATATTCCTATATAATTATATACGGAGAATATTATTAAAAATTAATATTATAATTATTATATATTATATTGCGAATTATTATAATTATTATATATTATATTTCGAATTATTATAATTATTATATATTATATTGTTAATTATTGTAAGGAGAGATGTCAGAGTACAGAATACCTGAGAAATTAAATACAGATAATACCAGTGCTATAGAATGGAAGAGATGGATTCAAGCCTTTGAAATATATGAATGTGCAGCAGAGCTGGAAGAAAAGAAGGATAAAGTCAAGGTAGCAATATTCCTAAATATTATAGGTCCAGACGGAGTAGAAATATTTAACTCATTTAAAGAAGAAACCTTTGAAAGAACGGAAAATGAAAAAAAGATAACTATAAAAGGCAAAGAAGATCTAGAATGGATCAAGAATAAGTTTGAAAGTTATTTCACACCAAAGAAAAATACAACATACGAGAGATATGTTTTTTTCAAAAGAGATCAAACCGAAGGAGAATCAATAGAATTATATTATTCGGAACTGAAGAATTTGGCAAGAATATGCGAATTCCAGGATCTGAAAGATTCCCTCATTAAGGACAGATTAATAATAGGAATGACAGATGAAAATCTAAGGCAAAGATTTTTGCAAGAGGCTGCTCAGTATGAGTTAACCGCAGAAAAGATTGTAGAAACAGTTAAAATAAAAGAAACTAGCATATTACAAGTTAAGGCGATTAATCACGATGCTAAGGAAAGTATAGATTACATCAAAGATAAAACGAGAAAATACAAGAAATTCGAAAATAAAAAGAAAACGCACAACATCGAAACGAAAAATAACAAGAAGTGTGGAAGATGTAATTTAGAGCATCCACTAAAACAATGTAGAGCGTACAATCAAAAATGTATGAAATGTAAGAAAATTGGACATTGGGCAATATGTTGTAAAAACAATTGCAGAGAAACGAATGAAATTATAAAGGAAAACATAAAGTTCCTAGGCGAAATAAAGGAAAGTATAAATCAAAAAGAGGAAGATTGTACAAGAAGAGTAGGACTTCAAATAGGAAGTTACCAAGAACAAGTATCTTTAAAAATAGATACAGGTGCTAGCGTTACAGTGATACCGTTTAGCAAATCTTTACCAAAGATGAGACAATCAACAACAATTCTTAAAGGTCCTAATAATACTCATATAGAAATTATAGGATGTTTTGATGCGATTGTCACCTATAAAGGAAAATCCATGAAAGAAGAGATATTTATACTAGAAAAACAAACCGTAGGGCTATTATCCAGAAGATTATCAGTAGGACTTGGAATAGTAAAACTAATTGATGAAATCGATAATAGACTTTTTGAAGGTTTAGGAAGCTTAGAATATACATATAAGATAGAGATGAACGATAATATTAAACCAACTTCTATATATGTACCAAGAAAACCACCTGATCGATTAATAGAGATTAACTAAGATACGGGAAGAGGGTGGTGGGTATATTATGTATTTGTTGTTCATTATTTAGTTCATTATTATTATTATTATTATGATTTTAGTTAAATATAATCATCAAGGTATTTGAATATTATTAATCTTAAGAAGGGAGATGTAGTAATATGTTATAGGCTGTCACTGTGTAGCTGCCTATTCGGGTATGACGCTAAGCCACACCCATTATATGTATCTTTAGATGATACATACATTCTGGTCCTGGATATCAACTAGGTTAGTTATACTCATAATAGGCAGTTATTACACATATAAACCAATATAAATACTAATTTATGTTATATTATATTTTATATTAATTAATATATATTAAATAAATGATGATTATGTAATATATTTATAATAAAAAATATTCATAGTCTTAAACTATTTTTTTCATTCTTTTAAATTAATTGTATTTATAAAAATTAGTATATATATGTATTAGGATTGTATCTATTGAATAAAAACAATTATGTAATTATCTTTATTAATTTTTTATCCCAAACTTTTTCGGTGGAGCTATACATAGCATGGTGTAGATGAACTCCAGCGCCTACCCTTAACATAAAATATGTCTACAGATAACATATAGCTAGAGATAAATTTCTCTCTAGCTCTATGACAGGGACTATCATAGTCTACAAATACAATTTAAAATTGTAGTTATTATAAATATTATTAATTTAATGTAACAAAACCATAATTTCTATAAAATACTAGTGTGATGATAATTGTTATGCTAATCATTATGATAATCATTACCATAATGATTATCCTATTCTGAATAGGCTATTCATTATCATTCGGCTATTCATTATCATTCGGCTATATTTAATATATATTTAATATAGCATAATTATAATGATTAGGATAATCATTGTCATAATGATTAGCATACAAATTATCATCCCACTAGTATTTTATAGAAATTATAATATAATATAATATTAGGCTATATTAGGCTAATGCAACAAAGTGTTGAACAATTCACTCAACCAAGTATATCATAATAATTGGTTAATTAAATTATTAAATTATTATGGTGCCTACTTGAATCTTAAAGAAGGTCGCAGATTATTATTATTAGAATGTCAGAGGTCAATGTAGGTGGTACTTATATGTCACTCAAATATATCTATTACGTACCTCTGCACAATTTAAAATATGCTGACCGAATAACACTGTTACCGAGTAACAGTGTTACTAGTAATACAGCTGTATATCATTATGATCATATACTATATTATATATTATATACTAATTAGTAACACCTATGTGGATATAATACAATATAGAGACTTGTATATATATACATAGACTTATATATAACATATGCTGTATGAATATTATATTTAATATATGATATATGATTCATATCACAATTTAGTATATACTAAATTGTGATATGAATCATATATCATATATTAAATATAATATTCATACATAAATATAATATTATATTTAATATATGATATATGATTCATATCACAATTTAGTATATACTAAATTGTGATATGAATCATATATCATATATTAAATATAATATTCATACAGCATATGTTATATATAAGTCTATGTATATATATACAAGTCTCTATATTGTATTATATCCGGGTCATTGGTTAAATAACTATATATATAGTAAATAATATACGCCCACACACACATACACACACAAATCTGTATTTGAGTGACATATATAAGTACTGCCTACATTTAACACTGAAATTCTAATAATAATAATTGGCGACCTTATTATATATTCACGGCCTACTTATCATTATTTTGTAAAAGAATATTAAATATAATTATCAATAAAATTCGTAGAATAATTTTATATATATATTATTAGTGTTGTGAGTTAATAAAAAACACGTTTTAAACAGACGTTTTAAACGCGTTTTAAACATAGAATAAAAAACAAAAAAAACATGAGAAATATTTACACATATATTTATTTAATTATTAATATTTAAATTTAAATTTAATTTGACAAATAATAATTTCTCTGCTCTTTTTTTGATATAATAAATTGTATAATAATTGAAAAATGAAAGATTATTTAATAAATTTATAAAATAAATGTATACAAATATAATATTATTATTATAATAATAAAGTTAAATTCGATTTCTTTTATGTTTTGATATAATAAATTCAATTTATTAAATTGTATAATAATATATATTATGTTTAATATTATATAAAAGAAATATGAAAGTTCATAATATATATTATTATATAATTTATTATATCAGAACATAAAAGCTTTAATAATATTGATTATATCATTTATTATAAACAGCTTTTATAATATTGATTATATCATGTACAATGTAATATATCTAATATAAATTTATATATAATAGATAACATTATTTATTTTTAAATTAAATTACTATTTTACAATATGTATGTGCCATACCAGTGTGAGTATTAGTTTCAAATTCAGGACTATGTTCATCTGAAATTTGCTCACTTACTTCATAATCATTGATTGAATCATTATTATCTTTAATATAATTGATATGTGATTAATATAATTTCAATAAATTTCGGTTAACTTTATTTACCATTTACAGATTCAAGTTGTCCATCTTCATCAGAGTCAATACGAATTATGTTTTCTATTAATAAATTAAATAACATTATACAGATTTTCATTATTTATAATATTAATTAATATATAATTATCAATATCAGATATATGGAAATATATAGTAATTATAGAAGAATTAATCCTTATTGATTTAATTATCATTGTATTATCATTGATATATTTCAATATTATTTAAACTTATATTTTGAAACTTATCGTTTAATTGATTAAATCATCGTGTAATATATACAAATATTTTTATAATCGCAAATGAAAATTTAAAATATAGGACGATATTTTTAATATAAATATAATATAATATTAATTCGAATAATAACCTTCAAATTTTCTGTAGCAGTAGTAGTACGATAATCAATTTTTTTAATATATTTTCCCCCTATATTAAAATTATCTTATGAATTATAATAATTAATATAATTACTCCTTAATCCGGGGGACTTCCTTCATAATTTCCATTTATAAACAAAATATTATTTTGTGTATCTAACAAATATTTATATAATCATATAACTATTATTTCATGTAAAAATGGTACCTGCAATTTCTATATTAATTTAAGTATAAATGATGTTTTACAATACCTACTAATAAAAATAAATATTCAATATAATATTATCAAAATATTTCACTAAACTTTAACAACAGATATTTTCTCAGTATTCTAATTGAATTAATATTACTCTACTAAAAAGTCTAACTATTTAGTCATTTAATACAAATTGTGAAAATATTCATAATATTTAAATGACACATAGATGTACCGTTTTTATTAATAATATAATTAAATGTTCATATTATATAATATAATAATTATATCACATTTCTATCATTATATTCACTTATAAAAAATGCAGACTTTAAATTACTTTTTAATTTAAAAATAATATATATGTTAGAAATAAAAAATATATAAATTGTATAAAACTGTATAAATATTTAAATTCTTTAAAATTAGAGAAATATATTGGGTTTTCATATCTATTTACATGATAGCATACGATGGATGTCCCCCTTAAATACTTTATATGATACATATTTTTATTAAAAATTACACTAAACTATGTAAGTTATTACCTCCTTTACTACACGTTAAGTTCCCGATCATCAATCTTCTTTTATCTATCTGATCATATAAAAAAGCGTGATCCTCTTTTGAAATTTCAACATCTTTTTTATAAATGTTGAATAGAGTATCAAATTCATTATAAAGTTTTTTTAATCTTAGTTTATTTTTATCTTTATTGTATAATTTATATTTATTATATATCAACTTAATTTTAGTGATAATTTGGTGCAAATCATAATGAGGTATTGAAGCACTATCCCATATATTAATTATTTTTAATGCAATTTTTTTAATATAAATAAAATCTCTTGCATTGCCTTTCGATTTCGTTTTTTTTTCAAAATTTATCTCATTAATTATATCATATTTTGTTGGTAACATAAATATGTTCATTTGTGTACATTTAAAACTCATAATTCAAGTACAATATATGTTTTAGTGTTTAATATATTTAAAAAACTTAGTAAATAAATTTCGAATTTTGATTGGATCACATATTATTTTAATATTACTATTGTATAATCTTTGGTAAATATCATATGATATGTAATTTGAACTCTCAAATTTAACCTTTTAGGATAACAGCGGTTTTAATTTAACAAACTCGTTAATTAAGACTTACAAATTACTTTTTTTTTTAAAGTAAGATTATAAGACACATTTAAAAGTGATTCTTAAAAAAATAAAGTTAAAATATATAATATATGTTAAAATATGGTCATTATTGTGATTTATTTTTCAAAATGGATTTTTTTCAATGTAATAACATGGCAAAATTGAAATGGATAATGCTAGTTGGTTATTTCTTTTTAGATTATAAAATTCATAACTTATAATGAAAATGTAATATTTGTTAATATAAACACTCTAAGTGACGTTTTAAATTAAAAATAATATGATAATATTTGAATTCAAAATTTCACTCCACCCTACCCTGTACATTGTACATATATCTATAGATTGTTATACAATCTCCATGTAACATTAAATAATACAGAAATACTCAGTGTTATATTGTAACAAAATAAATATTATAATTATTATAATTGTCATACTAATGTATAGTTTGATAATAATGATGATGCTAATAATACAGATAATATATTATTTGAATTATTACTGATTATTCATATAATATGTACTTACTTTATTATTATTTTATTATTTAACAACATATTTACTTTATTGAAATAATTTTTTGTAACAGAAAAATATGGATAAAAAACGAATTAAAAATGAAAAAAACCGTTCAAAACATGTTTTAAACAAACATTAATAAAAAACGCGTTTTTTAACAACACTATATTATATATATATTTTAAATATATATATTCCGTCCATTTGGGTTAAGTTTTGAAAATGAGTTATAGTTTTGTTTTTAATATCATAATATACTATATGTGATATACATTATCATACCTATATCTATCAGAGTTGGAAAAAATCATGATTTTTTTAAAAAAATCAAAAAAATCAAAATCACATTGATTTTTTTGATTTATTTGATTTTTTTGATTTTTTTGATTTTTTTGATAGAATAAATAAATAAATTTATCAATACAAATTTTATATTATTTAATCAGTTTTATTTATTAGATTTATTAATAATAGTAATCCAAACTATTAATTACATTTTATCAAATTATAAAAAAGTTGATTTATAATCAAAAAAAATCAAAAAAATCATGATTTTTGCCTTCAAAAAAATCAAAAAAATCATTGATTTAATCAAATGATTTAAATCAATTGATTTAAATCAAACAACTCTGATATCTATATTATATACAGTGATGGGCACCGCTATTTTTTTCCTGGATCAGCGATCCCTATCCTCTATTTATTCTCTTATGCGATTCTTTTACCGATCCCGATACACCATTCATTATCCGATCCTTTCCCGATCCTGATCCTAAGTTTCTTACCCGATCACGATATTATTTATATATTTATTTAAAAAGATTTTATTTCATAATTCGAAACAATATATATGTATAAGTATACTACCTATGTAATATAAATTGTTAATAATAGTAATTAATATTTATTATTAATATATTGTATTATATTTCAATAATTAGTCCATTGAATTAAATGCATTTATTGAATGTATATCATATAGACTATATGATATAGTGAATTAATATATAATTTATTTATATAAATGCATTGAAAAATGTATTCTAAAATGTTATTAGTATTCTTATAAATAAATATAATAATCTTAGAGTATCGTATATGCAATGATGGAAACCGATCTTTTTTTTATGGATCGGCGATCCCGATCCCGATACTCCATTCGTTAACCGATCATTTGCCGATACTTATTATAATCATCTCTTTCTTACCAATCTTACCAATCACTTTCTTATACAATGATTGCGATACTGCCTATCACTAATTATATAACTATAGAATATATCAAATTTACAGTCCTGAGAAGTATGAACCTAAATTATAACCTATTATTATAATATATCCTATGTAACATTGTATTAATACTACCCCATATTATAATTATTATAACTGTGAATCAGACAGATACCAAAGATTTTGAGAAGCAAAGATATAACACTCCCTATCTATGCAACATGATTAGTATTCATACATCCCGCTGCTAGCAGCAGTATCGAAATCAATTTAGGTTTTCCGCGATTTGCATACTACAATGTTTCATTGCTCTATTAAATTACATGCAATTCAAATTAGCTTTTACTTGCCACATAGATATTTATAGGATTTAAAACCAACATATCCTATTTCTATATATTAGTAATAAACACAATAATACACATAATAAAATAATAATTGAAAGCATATTATTTTTCATTTTAAAAGTGCATAGTTTGATACAAATTTACATTATAAAAAACACATAGTTCCTAAAATTGACTCTATATAGGATGCGCTGTTGGTTTTTGTATACAAAATATAATTATACGATTTCGCGTGAGTGTTATATCTTTCCTTAGAAAAATCTTTGGTATAATATTATTTACTTTATTTAGTTTATTAATCTATACTGTTATTATCGATACACATGAAAACTATACCCCGGATTATAGGGATGATACCGTACTAGTAATTCTCTATGATACCTTGAGTATGATACATGTACACAGTAACAGCCCAGCAAACAGGAATAGCACCCTTAAAGCACCAATAAAGCATTATGCATGATTAAAACACCCTTAGGACACCTATAAAGCATTTACATTATATTAAAGCACCTATAAAACATTATTATGGCATTAATATTTAAGCATGTTTAAGCATTTATATTAAAACACCCTTAGGACACCTATAAAGCATTTACCTTGTATTAAAGCACCTATAAAACATTATTATGGCATTCATATTTAAGCATATTTCAGCATGTTTAAGCATTTATATTAAAAGCATTTAAGGCACCTGTAAAGCATTTACCCTGTATTAAAGCACCTATAAAACATTATTATGGCATTCATATTTAAGCATATTTCAGCATGTTTAAGCATTTATATTTAAAGCATTTAAGGCACCTGTAAAGCATTTACCTTGTATTAAAGCACCTATAAAACATTATTATGGCATTCATATTTAAGCATATTTCAGCATGTTTAAGCATTTATATTTAAAGCATTTAAGGCACCTGTAAAGCATTTACCCTGTATTAAAGCACCTATAAAACATTATTATGGCATTCATATTTAAGCATATTTCAGCATATTTTAGCATTTATATTTAAAGCATTTAAGGCACCTGTAAAGCATTTACCTTGTATTAAAGCACCTATAAAACATTATTATGGCATTCATATTTAAGCATATTTCAGCATGTTTAAGCATTTATATTTAAAGCATTTAAGGCACCTGTAAAGCATTTACCTTGTATTAAAGAACCTATAAAACATTATTATGGCATTCATATTTAAGCATATTTCAGCATGTTTAAGCATTTATATTTAAAGCATTTAAGGCACCTGTTAAGAATTTACCTTGTATTAAAGCACCTATAAAACATTATTATGGCATTCATATTTAAGCATATTTCAGCATGTTTAAGCATTTATATTTAAGCATTTAAGGCACCTGTAAAGCATTTACCTTGTATTAAAGCACCTATAAAACATTATTATGGCATTCATATTTAAGCATATTTCAGCATGTTTAAGCATTTATATTTAAAGCATTTAAGGCACCTGTAAAGCATTTACATTGTATTAAAGCACCTATAAAACATTATTATGGCATTCATATTTAAGCATATTTAAGCATTTATATTAAAACACCCTACATTTTTGAATGTTGTACCAAGTTAAGTCGAAAAAAATATCATGACGCTTTTTTTAAATATTTGTTGGATATTTTATTGACATTTTTGAAAAAAACAATATTTTTTTGAAATATTTTTATATTTTTTTTAAAATATTTTTCGACATATTTTTAAAATATATTTTGTAATATTTTGAAATATATTTTGTATTTTTTTAAATATTTTGTTTTATTTTTCAAATAATTTTTGAAATATTAAAAAAATAATAATGCAGAATAAAGAATAGCTATAATTAATACACAATAGATAGACAAACAATCAAAAACCGAGCAACGCCGGGTCGGGTACGGCTAGTATACATATATAAACTATAAATATATGGATATATTGCAAATATATATAGCAAAATATGTGTTTTTCACCATCGATTTATAGTTTACAATATAAAATATAAATATATGCATTTAATAATTCTGTATTATACTGTATACTGTAATATACAAAGCTTAGAATCTTTGTTAATATTTATCAACAACCAATATAATTAAAAATTAATTTGAAATCTAAGTTTTCATATATCATATAATTCAATTTCTAAGACATTAAAGTACAACATAATAGTAAGTAGACATATTATTATATTATATAATAATATAATTGTATATATATATATATATACTGTTGTAACTATATTTAAAATATCCGATATTTAATATTAATAATATCATATTATGTGTCATAGCTGGAACACGTTCATAACCGGCGCCAAAAATATATGACTAATAGTTTATTCAATATCGGAGCGCGTGCTATTAATAGATGGGCGTGTGTGTATGTATATGTGTGTATGTGCGTGTGTGTATATTTGTGTGTACATGTGTGTGTATGTATGTGTGTGTGTCACACACTGTGTGTATATATATATATATATATATATATATATATATATATATATATATATATATATATATAAAGAATATATCTTTGTCAATATATATATATATATATATATATATATATTACATATTATATATTATATATATATATAAGTATTTTACGTGTACAGTGTGTAGTATATACAAGGACATACGTGTTCTTGGTATATCTATAGGCGGATTATATTAATTATGACACGCCTATATCTACTCCGATATCGAATTAACTATGAGTCATATATTTTTGGCGCCGGTTATGAACCACAACCGTCATAGCTTAGCTATGCGTATTTGTTAAACCAACGTGTACACATAATACTGATATATATATATATATATATATATATATATATAATACATTATATATTATTATAATAATAATTATATATAATGGTTATATAATAACCTATATATATATAATGGTTATATAATAACCTATATATATATAATGGTTATATAATAACTTATATATATATATATATAATTTACTATAGATACATAATAACTATAATAATATACGTATACATTTTATATGTTCATAATTATTATTCTTTACATATGATTATTATAATAATATAGTATATTTAACAGTAGAAATATATATTCTAGTAATTTGTTTATTATATTTTATTTATTATAGTATACTTATGAATTAGTATAATTATTATACTATATTTATAAATATATATGTTTATACTATCAAAGATAATTTGAAATTATAATAATTATGAAAACATAAAATATATACCAAATTTCGCGATCTATTTAAAACCGTAACTATTGTTATTTAGATCGCTCGCGCGTGTGATTTTTAATATATACTACTATAACTAGGATTCAATTTATAATTGATTAGTTTTTTTTAAATATTAATATTAATTATACCTATATTATATACTATATAATATGTAAGGTAACCCCTTATCTCGTTTGGAGTGTTTTAATTTGGTTTGGTGATTTAGTGTTCAATATCAATTCTACTATTTATAAATAATTATTTAAATTAACATTGTGCGAGATAATTTTTATAGACTTTTCAACTTATGGAGTACATCATGGTATTGCAGTTTTCATAGATGGGTGCCAACGATAGTTTCTGAGCAATGTAGTCTATGATTTCAAAGTTTGGATGATGTGGGTATACCCTCATATATGACTATGTTTATGGCTAGAGCTAGTATATTGGTAGTGATTATATTATCTTATACATTAATTATTGAATAATAAAATAATGTAGTTTATACCATTTTTTATTTGGTTATCTTATTTTATTTGCTATCTTGAATATTTTATATTTATAAAAATATGTGAATATAGGTTGTTAGCAATAAAACCCGTATTTTGAAATCAAAGGCTACAGACTAGCCTACAATGCACAGTCAACACGACGATGCGTTATAATGTTATAACTTATAAAATATAGATAGGCATCTTCATCGTATAAGCTCGGTATAAACTCTAAACTTATTAATTTAACTTATTAAATATATAAGTTTACTTATCATCTTATTTGTATATATTATATATCCATCTAGATGACAACAGCAATCCATTATTATCATTGACACGACATCTTCAAGATAAACAAGAGAAGTCCATGTACTTTCGCCTTCGAGATAATAAATACGTTAGAAAATATTAATATTTTCAACTATATATTATGATAAATATAAACTTAATTAATCAACAGCAGTCCATGATATTTAGTAACGTGGTGCGTTAGAGATGACAACATCAACCTATGACCTTTCTTCTTCAATATGACAATAACGTTAGCAAATATTTATACTTATACCAAAGATTTTTCAAAGCAAATATATGACACTCCCTATATATACAATATGATTATACTATATGATACAATATAATGTTTATAATAAAAAAAAGCCAGCGTATGATAGAATACATTATTATTATAACATCTGCGCAAAAATAATATTTATAATATTTCAAGTTGGATAGTTTTAAAAACTGGTCTTTTCGTATTTATTACACTCGTGAAGTTATTGCTTCCCCTTCAACTAAAAAATCAATCAATCCACAGCAGTCCATGATATTTAATGACTTGTCGCCTTCAAGATGACAACAGAATTCCATGATAATCAATGATATGATGCCTTAGAGATGACAATAGCAGTCTGTGCTGCCTTCGTGATTATCATAGAATCTCTGTGAAGCCCTCATTAGATACATGCTAGTAGCATGATTCCATATGCAACCTTATATTTTATTTAGTATTTAATAGAACGTGGAATAAATATTCTGTATGAAGGAATATAATGTGAAAATGTAGTCATCATGACTTTTATATTGGGACATATATTTTCGGTCGACGCTGCATGCGTTCAGATGTGTTTAAACGTTACTCGAGTACTACCTCCCAACCCCAAATATTCACTCAACCTACTACTTATGATTATCCTATAAATTTATTTATATTGTAATAGATTATAAATAAATATAAAAAATATCTTGAATTAATACTATATAAATCTCCATACTTGTAAAGTTACTATATTTCTGTCTAAGCGTTCTCGTTCCCGTTCATTATTCTGTAACCGTTCCTTTCTGCGTTCCCGTTCCTACTTTTATATCCGTTCCCGTTCCAGGAAATGATTCTAATGAAATTACTTGCCATTAAGATGCTTTAATTTAGCACCCATAAGACATGTAAAAATGCTTTAATAATGCCATAAAGGTGCTTTAATTTAGCACCCATAAGACATGTAAAAATGCTTTAATAATGCCATAAAGGTGCTTTAATTTAGCACCCATAAGACATGTAAAAATGCTTTAATAATGCCATAAAGGTGCTTTAATTTAGCACCCATAAGACATGTAAAAATGCTTTAATTATGCCATAAAGGTGCTTTACTTTAGCACCCATAAGATATGTAAAAATGCTTTAATAATGCCATAAAGGTGCTTTAATTTAGCACCCATAAGACATGTAAAAATGCTTTAATAATGCCATAAAGGTGCTTTAATTTAGCACCCATAAGACATGTAAAAATGCTTTAATAATGCCATAAAGGTGCTTTAATTTAGCACCCATAAGACATGTAAAAATGCTTTAATAATTCCATAAAGGTTCTTTAATTTAGCACCCATAAGACATGTAAAAATGCTTTAATAATTCCATAAAGGTTCTTTAATTTAGCACCCATAAGACATGTAAAAATGCTTTAATAATTCCATATAGGTGTTATATAGGTGCTTAACTAGTTGAGCATTATTTAAAGCATGTGTGTAAAATGGTGCTCAACTAAGATGCTTTATGGGTGCTTTAAGGGTGCTATTCCTGTTTGCTGGGAGTGAAAAGTATATACTTATCATCATATATCCTATAATGATAAATACATAATTAACAATACTATGATTAGCTCTGGTATACTCTAGATGTTTTCTTACTACATGCGTTTATTAAGTCTGATATTATGCATATAATTTATACTCTAAAAATAGATTTTAAAAATATATACGTAATCTGTAATTAACAAATATAACTGTATATATAATTAATTTAATCGATAGCTCATTGTTTATATGGGCATACTCTTATACCATTTATATACTGTTTGATTTGAAAACATAAAGGACACACATCATCACTCGTATAATTACATCCCCCACTTCTGTCATACCCAAATCCTTTTTTTAACTCATATTTTTATTTTCTCGTTTTTCGGTTTTTTCGTTCTCAAACTCTCAAGAATATAATATTATTTGAGTGTCTAAATAAATACCTATCATCATCATTATCATACATACTATATTATTATAATATCAATCCTAGTTGTTTGTCTTTATGAAATGTTGTCATAAACATTGAATATATGTTCACTCTACACCTTATGCGTAAGTGATGCTTTATATTATTATATACTATATTGTATTTAATCAGTGAATGTGTGAACATATTTACTATAATTTATTATTAACTTAAAATCTGATATCGCAATGCTACATTAACATAACTATTTCATTATAATATGTATAAGAAATAATATAATTTAATAAGAATATAAATACCATATACCAGATTTTTTATATATTTATAGTTTATAATATAAACTTTATATAATTAAATTTAGTAAAAGTTTATTACCATTTATTTTTGAATACTAAAATATATCTATTACAAAATAGATGTTTTATATATCAATGTCATTAATATCATGAATTTAATGATTATATTATTTACTAATATAATTGAAAAGGTATATCGTTTATTACGAAGATTTTAATTAAATATAATATATATAAATATATATAAAAAAATATAAAAAATATATATAATATATATATATATATATATATACTTTACATTATCTACATAAATACCTATACCCTATAACTGTAAATAACAACTCTATATCCCCAGCTACCCTGTATATCATGTGCGGCTCACGTCTCATGAGAAGTGGTCACCTGATGCCCGCTATCTGTCTGGGTACGTTCGCACTAAGAGGACCCCAGTTGACGGAGATCTTACGCGCCGCCCTCACTCTGGGCTATAGGCACATCGACACGGCTTCCTCTTATGGTTATAGTTCCCCGATGATTAGCTTTAACGAGCGGCTTTATTTGTTGACAATTTACTATAATTTATTTATATATTCTCAACACTCGTGACATTTTACAATACGAGTGTTTTTAAACTAATTATTAGCTTTAGCTAACATTAACTTTAGCTAACATTAGCTTTAGCTAACATTAACTTTAGCTAACATTAACTTTAGCTAACATTAGCTTTACCTTACATTAGCTTTAGCTAACATTAACTTTAGCTAACATTAGCTTTACCTTACATTAGCTTTAGCTAACATTAACTTTAGCTAACATTAGCTTTAGCTAACATTAGCTTTAGCTAACATTAGCTTTAGCTAACATTAGCTTTATCTAACATTAGCTTTAGCTAACATTAGCTTTACCTTACATTAGCTTTAGCTAACATTAGCTTTAGCTAACATTAGCTTTAGCTAACATTAGCTTTAGCTAACATTAACTTTAGCTAACATTAGCTTTAGCTAACATTAGCTTTACCTTACATTAGCTTTAGCTAACATTAGCTTTAGCTAACATTAGCTTTACCTTACATTAGCTTTAGCTAACATTAGCTTTAGCTAACATTAGCTTTAGCTAACATTATCTTTAGCTAACATTAGCTTTAGCTAACATTAGCTTTACCTTACATTAGCTTTAGCTAACATTAGCTTTACCTTACATTAGCTTTAGCTAACATTAGCTTTACCTTACATTAGCTTTAGCTAATATTAGATTTAGCTAACATTAGCTTTAGCTAACATTAGCTTTAGCTAACATTAGCTTTACCTTACATTAGCTTTAGCTAACATTAGCTTTACCTTACATTAGCTTTAGCTAACATTAGCTTTACCTTACATTAGCTTTACCTTACATTAGCTTTAGCTAACATTAGCTTTACCTTACATTAGCTTTAGCTAACATTAGCTTTAGCTAACATTAGCTTTACCTTACATTAGCTTTAGCTAACATTAACTTTAGCTAACATTAGCTTTACCTTACATTAGCTTTAGCTAACATTAACTTTAGCTAACATTAGCTTTAGCTAACATTATCTTTAGCTAACATTAGCTTTACCTTACATTAGCTTTAGCTGACATTAACTTTAGCTAACATTAACTTTAGCTAACATTAGCTTTAGCTAACATTAGCTTTAGCTAACATTAGCTTTAGCTAACATTAGCTTTACCTTACATTAGCTTTAGCTAACATTAGCTTTAGCTAACATTAGCTTTAGCTAACATTAGCTTTAGCTAACATTAACTTTAGCTAACATTAACTTTAGCTAACATTAGCTTTACCTTACATTAGCTTTAGCTAACATTAAATTTAGCTAACATTAACTTTAGCTAACATTAACTTTAGCTAACATTAGCTTTACCTTACATTAGCTTTAGCTAACATTAACTTTAGCTAACATTAACTTTAGCTAACATTAGATTTACCTTACATTAGCTTTAGCTAACATTAACTTTAGCTAACATTAACTTTAGCTAACATTAGCTTTAGCTAACATTAGCTTTAGCTAACATTAGCTTTAGCTAACATTAGCTTTAGCTAACATTAGATTTAGCTAACATTAGCTTTAGCTAACATTAGCTTTACCTTACATTAGCTTTAGCTAACATTAGCTTTACCTTACATTAGCTTTAGCTAACATTAGCTTTACCTTACATTAGCTTTACCTTACATTAGCTTTAGCTAACATTAGCTTTAGCTAACATTATCTTTAGCTAACATTAGCTTTAGCTAACATTAGCTTTACCTTACATTAGCTTTAGCTAACATTAGCTTTAGCTAACATTAGCTTTACCTTACATTAGCTTTAGCTAACATTAACTTTAGCTAACATTAGCTTTAGCTAACATTAGCTTTAGCTAACATTAGCTTTACCTTACATTAGCTTTAGCTAACATTAACTTTAGCTAACATTAACTTTAGCTAACATTAGCTTTAGCTAACATTAGCTTTAGCTAACATTAGCTTTACCTTACATTAGCTTTAGCTAACATTAACTTTAGCTAACATTAACTTTAGCTAACATTAACTTTATCTAACATTAGCTTTAGCTAACATTAGCTTTAGCTAACATTATCTTTAGCTAACATTAGCTTTAGCTGACATTAGCTTTACCTTACATTAGCTTTACCTTACATTAGCTTTAGCTAACATTAGCTTTACCTTACATTAGCTTTAGCTAACATTAGCTTTAGCTAACATTAGCTTTACCTTACATTAGCTTTAGCTAACATTAACTTTAGCTAACATTAGCTTTACCTTACATTAGCTTTAGCTAACATTAACTTTAGCTAACATTAGCTTTAGCTAACATTAGATTTAGATAACATTAGCTTTAGCTAACATTAGCTTTAGCTAACATTAGCTTTAGCTAACATTAGCTTTAGCTAACATTAGCTTTACCTTACATTAGCTTTAGCTAACATTAACTTTAGCTAACATTAGCTTTAGCTAACATTAGCTTTAGCTAACATTAGCTTTACCTTACATTAACTTTACCTTACATTAGCTTTAGCTAACATTAGCTTTACCTTACATTAGCTTTACCTTACATTAACATTACATTACATTAGATTTACCTTACATTAGCTTTAGCTAACATTAACTTTAGCTAACATTAACTTTAGCTAACATTAGCTTTAGCTAACATTAGCTTTACCTTACATTAGCTTTACCTTACATTAGCTTTAGCTAACATTAGCTTTAGCTAACATTAGCTTTAGCTAACATTAGCTTTAGCTAACATTAGCTTTAGCTAACATTAGCTTTAGCTAACATTAGCTTTAGCTAACATTAGCTTTAGCTAACATTAGCTTTAGCTAACATTAGCTTTAGCTAACATTAGCTTTACCTTACATTAGCTTTAGCTAACATTAGCTTTACCTTACATTAGCTTTAGCTAACATTAACTTTAGCTAACATTAACTTTAGCTAACATTAATTTTAGCTAACATTAGCTTTACCTTACATTAGCTTTAGCTAACATTAGCTTTACCTTACATTAGCTTTACCTTACATTAGCTTTAGCTAACATTAGCTTTAGCTAACATTAGCTTTACCTTACATTAGCTTTAGCTAACATTAGCTTTACCTTACATTAGCTTTAGCTAACATTAGCTTTACCTTACATTAGCTTTAGCTAACATTAGCTTTACCTTACATTAGCTTTACCTTACATTAGCTTTAGCTAACATTAGCTTTACCTTACATTAGCTTTAGCTAACATTAGCTTTAGCTAACATTAGCTTTACCTTACATTAGCTTTAGCTAACATTAACTTTAGCTAACATTAGCTTTACCTTACATTAGCTTTAGCTAACATTAACTTTAGCTAACATTAGCTTTAGCTAACATTATCTTTAGCTAACATTAGCTTTAGCTAACATTAGCTTTAGCTAACATTAGCTTTAGCTAACATTAGATTTACCTTACATTAGCTTTAGCTAACATTAGCTTTAGCTAACATTAGCTTTAGCTAACATTAACTTTAGCTAACATTAACTTTAGCTAACATTAGCTTTACCTTACATTAGCTTTAGCTAACATTAACTTTAGCTAACATTAACTTTAGCTAACATTAACTTTAGCTAACATTAGCTTTACCTTACATTAGCTTTAGCTAACATTAACTTTAGCTAACATTATATTTAGATAACATTAGCTTTAGCTAACATTAGCTTTAGCTAACATTAGCTTTAGATAACATTAGCTTTAGCTAACATTAGCTTTACCTTACATTAGCTTTAGCTAACATTAACTTTAGCTAACATTAGCTTTAGCTAACATTAGCTTTAGCTAACATTAGCTTTACCTTACATTAACTTTACCTTACATTAGCTTTAGCTAACATTAGCTTTACCTTACATTAGCTTTACCTTACATTAACATTACATTACATTAGATTTACCTTACATTAGCTTTAGCTAACATTAACTTTAGCTAACATTAGCTTTAGCTAACATTAGCTTTACCTTACATTAGCTTTACCTTACATTAGCTTTAGCTAACATTAGCTTTAGCTAACATTAGCTTTAGCTAACATTAGCTTTAGCTAACATTAGCTTTAGCTAACATTAGCTTTAGCTAACATTAGCTTTAGCTAACATTAGATTTAGCTAACATTAGCTTTAGCTAACATTAGCTTTACCTTACATTAGCTTTAGCTAACATTAGCTTTACCTTACATTAGCTTTAGCTAACATTAACTTTAGCTAACATTAACTTTAGCTAACATTAACTTTAGCTAACATTAGCTTTACCTTACATTAGCTTTAGCTAACATTAGCTTTAGCTAACATTAGCTTTAGCTAACATTAGCTTTAGCTAACATTAGCTTTAGCTAACATTAGCTTTACCTTACATTAGCTTTACCTTACATTAACATTACATTACATTAGATTTACCTTACATTAGCTTTAGCTAACATTAACTTTAGCTAACATTAACTTTAGCTAACATTAACTTTAGCTAACATTAGCTTTAGCTAACATTAGCTTTACCTTACATTAGCTTTACCTTACATTAGCTTTAGCTAACATTAGCTTTAGCTAACATTAGCTTTAGCTAACATTAGCTTTAGCTAACATTAGCTTTAGCTAACATTAGCTTTAGCTAACATTAGCTTTAGCTAACATTAGCTTTAGCTAACATTAGCTTTAGCTAACATTAGCTTTAGCTAACATTAGCTTTACCTTACATTAGCTTTAGCTAACATTAGCTTTACCTTACATTAGCTTTAGCTAACATTAACTTTAGCTAACATTAACTTTAGCTAACATTAACTTTAGCTAACATTAGCTTTACCTTACATTAGCTTTAGCTAACATTAGCTTTACCTTACATTAGCTTTAGCTAACATTAGCTTTAGCTAACATTAGCTTTAGCTAACATTAGCTTTAGCTAACATTAGCTTTAGATAACATTAGCTTTAGCTAACATTAGCTTTAGCTAACATTAGCTTTAGCTAACATTAGCTTTAGCTAACATTAGCTTTAGCTAACATTAGCTTTAGCTAACATTAGCTTTAGCTAACATTAGCTTTAGCTAACATTAGCTTTACCTTACATTAGCTTTAGCTAACATTAGCTTTAGCTAACATTAGCTTTAGCTAACATTAGCTTTAGCTAACATTAGCTTTAGCTAACATTAGCTTTACCTTACATTAGCTTTAGCTAACATTAGCTTTAGCTAACATTAGCTTTAGCTAACATTAGCTTTAGCTAACATTAGCTTTACCTTACATTAGCTTTACCTTACATTAACATTACCTTACATTAGCTTTAGCTAACATTAGCTTTAGCTAACATTAGCTTTAGCTAACATTAGCTTTAGCTAACATTAGCTTTAGCTAACATTAGCTTTAGCTAACATTAGCTTTAGCTAACATTAGCTTTACCTTACATTAGCTTTAGCTAACATTAGCTTTACCTTACATTAGCTTTAGCTAACATTAACTTTAGCTAACATTAACTTTAGCTAACATTAACTTTAGCTAACATTAGCTTTACCTTACATTAGCTTTAGCTAACATTAGCTTTAGCTAACATTAGCTTTAGCTAACATTAGCTTTAGCTAACATTAGCTTTAGCTAACATTAGCTTTAGCTAACATTAGCTTTAGATAACATTAGCTTTAGCTAACATTAGCTTTAGCTAACATTAGCTTTAGATAACATTAGCTTTAGCTAACATTAGCTTTAGCTAACATTAGCTTTAGCTAACATTAGCTTTAGCTAACATTAGCTTTAGCTAACATTAGCTTTAGCTAACATTAGCTTTAGCTAACATTAGCTTTAGCTAACATTAGCTTTACCTTACATTAGCTTTAGCTAACATTAGCTTTAGCTAACATTAGCTTTAGCTAACATTAGCTTTAGCTAACATTAGCTTTACCTTACATTAGCTTTACCTTACATTAACATTACCTTACATTAGCTTTACCTTACATTAGCTTTAGCTAACATTAGCTTTAGCTAACATTAGCTTTAGCTAACATTAGCTTTACCTTACATTAGTTTTAGCTAACATTAGCTTTAGCTAACATTAGCTTTAGCTAACATTAGATTTAGCTAACATTAGCTTTAGCTAACATTAGCTTTAGCTAACATTAGCTTTACCTTACATTAGCTTTAGCTAACATTAGCTTTAGCTAACATTAGCTTTAGCTAACATTAGCTTTAGCTAACATTAGCTTTAGCTAACATTAGCTTTAGCTAACATTACCTTTAGCTAACATTAGCTTTACCTTACATTAGCTTTAGCTAACATTAACTTTAGCTAACATTAACTTTAGCTAACATTAGCTTTACCTTACATTAGCTTTAGCTAACATTAACTTTAGCTAACATTAGCTTTAGCTAACATTAGCTTTAGCTAACATTAGCTTTACCTTACATTAGCTTTAGCTAACATTAACTTTAGCTAACATTAACTTTAGCTAACATTAGCTTTACCTTACATTAGCTTTAGCTAACATTAACTTTAGCTAACATTAGCTTTAGCTAACATTAGCTTTACCTTACATTAGCTTTAGCTAACATTAACTTTAGCTAACATTAGCTTTAGCTAACATTAGCTTTAGCTAACATTAGCTTTACCTTACATTAACTTTACCTTACATTAGCTTTAGCTAACATTAGCTTTAGCTAACATTAGCTTTAGCTAACATTAGCTTTACCTTACATTAGCTTTAGCTAACATTAGCTTTACTAACATTAGCTTTACCTTACATTAGCTTTAGCTAACATTAGCTTTAGCTAACATTAGCTTTAGCTAACATTAGCTTTACCTTACATTAGCTTTAGCTAACATTATCTTTAGCTAACATTAGCTTTAGCTAACATTAGCTTTACCTTACATTAGCTTTAGCTAACATTAACTTTAGCTAACATTAGCTTTAGCTAACATTAGCTTTACCTTACATTAGCTTTAGCTAACATTAGCTTTAGCTAACATTAGCTTTACCTTACATTAGCTTTAGCTAACATTAGCTTTAGCTAACATTAGCTTTAGCTAACATTAGCTTTAGCTAACATTAGCTTTAGCTAACATTAGCTTTACCTTACATTAGCTTTAGCTAACATTAGCTTTAGCTAACATTAGCTTTACCTTACATTAGCTTTAGCTAACATTAGCTTTAGCTAACATTAGCTTTACCTTACATTAGCTTTAGCTAACATTAGCTTTAGCTAACATTAGCTTTACATTACATTAGCTTTAGCTAACATTAGCTTTATCTAACATTAGCTTTAGCTAACATTAGCTTTAGCTAACATTAGCTTTAGCTAACATTAGCTTTAGCTAACATTAGATTTAGCTAACATTAGCTTTAGCTAACATTAGCTTTACCTTACATTAGCTTTAGCTAACATTAACTTTAGCTAACATTAGCTTTAGCTAACATTAGCTTTAGCTAACATTAGCTTTAGCTAACATTAGCTTTACCTAACATGCACAGTTTAGACTTAGATTCATAAACTTTATATCATATTTTATATATTATAATAGACTGACAATTTATTTATTTTTTTATATCGTTAAACAATCATTTAAATGAACGTGCGTTTAATCAATATTTATATATAATCGGAGTAATATAGTAGTATCTTGGTAGTATTAGTATGTATATGTAATGCATCTTATGTATCAATAAAGTGGCATTAATACAGGATGAAATTCGTGACAGTTTTTATCACGATTTTGGAAATAATTGATGATAAAAATATACGACCAACATTTGTTAAGAAAATTCTTCTCGAATAAGTCATAATAAATTTTACTAGTACGTTATGACGTAATTAAATAAGTTTTATTATTTACGTTTTGCTTAATTATGCTTTTGTTAAAAATTTCATCCTTTGAATAATGGTTAAAGTTACATTAATGAGTAAAAGTAAGCAATAGATAAATTGTTAAATTAAATAGATTAATCACTAAGAAATTCCTGTAACTAATATTCATGTTAACCTACAGACAATGAGAAATGCATCGGAGCCATCATCAGCCAAGCTATAGAGGACAAAGTTATCCACCGTGGCAACGTATTCCTGACCTCTAAGATATCGCACTACGACCTCTCTAGGTCAGGGGTCACGAGGAGTGTGACCACCTCTTTGACAGTTAGTATTGTCTCGTAGTAGCGAATATCTCATCTTCACTCTTATTTAGAATCTAACTATAATGTCATGAATGTTCCGATATTGTAACTATTTGAGACTAAGTTTTATAGAATTCACACTTAATGTATTATAATAAATTTATTAATTGGATATCCATCATCGTCAAAATTTATATTGAATTTTCATATATTTAATGTCGGATATAATATAGATATTTATTAGAATAAAATGCATACCCACGATATATTATAGCTTAACTATACGCACGACCTCTCCTCTCCAACCCTCATCAACTAGATACAACACGTACACCGTTGATATATGTTTGTTCTGAGACCCGCCCGTTCTAGTGTCGTTGTTCACGTAGATAATCCTCCTCTGCATGTCACATGACAGGACCGACCGCCCGCATGATTATCATTCCTCGGTAGGTATTTAGCAGCCAAACACGTGAGGACACACGTGTGAATATTTATTACAGATCAAACGTATTAGATATTCGCGCGCGCGCGTGTTGCCTCAACTTTAGACGTGACACTACTTTCACTACACGATTAATGGCGGGCAGCTTTAGAGCCGATGTTGTATATGTGGCGATGCTTTTACGCGATCAATGTGTACGGTACACATATTTTGTAATTCTATAATAATTTGTATACAATTATTATTATTAGTTATTATTGAAAAGTAATTTGAACTTGAATTGACGTGGAATTATAGAAAATTAGTTTTACATTTCACTAATTAAAACGTTATTTACAATAATCGTAGTCATTCACTATACTTATTGTATGCCATGCACTACAATGTATGGTGATCAATATTAAAAGCTGACAGTTAATTAAACCTTTATTCACTATTCTTGAATAATTGATTTTCTTAAAAGAGGATCGAAGTATGCACAATTATTTTTATTTTCACTTTCCGCCTATGATTATTTTAATTTACTAGATCTATTATTAAGAAATATTTATTTATCGGATGCTTATGCTAATTATGAAATTTATTTCATATACATATATATGATTAATATCATACAAAAGAAATATCCTATAGAAGACATGTTATATTATTATTATTATATACGCTATAATTGCTGTACATGCATTCCCCTCTCCCACTCTCGAGCATTACATAACACTTCATTGACCTCTGCCGTCAGGATCTCAAGGTCGACTACCTTGACATGGTGTTGATACATTCGCCGTGGTCAATTAATGGCCGTCGTCCAGCTACTACTGCGGGTAAAGACATGACTTCCAAGTTCTACGAGCAGAATCTTCTAGAAACCTGGGCTGAGATACAGGCGCTGGTCAAGCATGGACTGGTCAAGAGTATCGGTCAGTGTGTAGTGTGATATGAGCTCTTATAGCAGTATTCGTTGTTACATGTATATGTTATACACATGTATTATATAGTTTTATCTTTAAAATCTATATATATAATTTGATATGATACTAATAAAATAGCATTATAAAATAATTATATAAATTATATTTATTCAACATTTTTCAAATCAACATAAAACCAATTTACTTTTTAATATTTTTATATAATGCAACATTATAAATGTATATTATCTTGTGTAATTAGGTTAAATATAACCAATGTTTGAATATATAATAATATATAAATTATTAATTTACAATAAATGATAAATATTATTTTAAACAATATACATATTTATTTAAAAATATTATTAGTAGTGGAGCTTTGAGCATATGTATATTGCCCATGTATACATTCGTAATAAATACAAGTAATTTAATATAGATTTATTTTCAATTTGAAGATTTTAGTCTAGACATTATGTTTTTATTTATGTTTTTATTCTATCAAAATGATGCATTACTTTCATTGAAAAGTAACTATAAGTGCCTTACTTATGTATTATAAACTTACACCTGTAACAAAACTAAATAAAATATGTGTAATATTTAGTTAATTTAAATAATGTATACATTATAATTACTATTAGACCTAGTAATAGATATAAATGTTATCTACATAGTATACAAACATATTTAGTTTCATACTCAATACAAAAAGTTATCCACATACTAGTACCCATTTTTTATAATTTAGTACAAATAAAAGAATACTTTATAAGCTAATTCTGGATAAGTTATGATTTAATTCTGCGTAGGTTCTGGGTTAGTTCTGGATTAGTTATGGGTTAGTTCTGGATTATTAATGATTTAATTCTACGTAGGTTCTGGGTTAGTTCTGGAAAAGTTCTGGGTTGGGTTGGGTTTGGGTTTGGGTTAGTAAATGGGTAAACAACGATATACGTATTTCTATAATTACGGAGTTATAAACTATTTTCAAACCTACCACTATGTATTAAAAATACCGGCCAATAAAATGAACTATTAAAAACCCAAACCCAAACTCAAACTTAAACCCAAACTCAAACTTAAACCCAAGCATAAACCCAAACCCAAACTCAAACATAAACCCAAACCCAAACCCAAACTCAAACATAAACCCAAACTCAAACTTAAACTCAAACTTAAACCCAAACATAAACCCAAACCCAAACCTAACCAATATCTATATGAATTAGGTAACGGAATACAGCGAATGCGACTTGTAAATTTGGTATTGCTAACAATAGGCGGGTCGTGTGTATATATCGAGGACACGAGAGCTGACCTATTCGATAGGCGAGGATAACATAACCATAACAACGTCGGGGTCTACGAACTGTATAGATAAACCCAAACCCAACCCAAAAACCAACCAAAAATAGAATTCGTTTAAAATAGAACTTTGCGATGAAGAATTGTTAGTTATATATTATAGTTTGATAAGGTATAGTTTTAATTCACATTATTTAATTTAATTAATGTAATTTTTTCATATCGATTACTGTTTATTTAAAAAAATAAATTAATATTAATTCAAACATCTAAATAAATAGAAATGATTTCTTAAAAGTGTATATATTATATACAATTATACTTTAACGAAGAGACAAATTAATCATGCACCACATAACATCTGTAACTTACCATGACCTATCGTACCACACAGCTGTAGCTATTATCATTAACACCACTACACAGAATAGCGCTGAAGGCATTGAATAAATATGAGAAACTGTTTGCCTTCGAATGGATGCTAGGCCACCCCCACTTCATCGAGGGGTGTGTGTTTTAACTGTTGCCACCCCCACTATAGCGACCATTGTCTGTTTTAACTGTTGCCACCCGTATGCTACGATCACGTGATGAATGTTCTGACATAACAACACGTGATAACTATCATTGTTTGTTTTAAGCATCATTGCCACGACGATGTTAATCATGTGATACCGCTGATGCTGTTAGAACAGAACCAGCTTTACTACACTATTAGTGAATGTAGACACAGCCTCGTATAGAGATTGTATTTAACTGTTCAAGTAATCTAAAGTTTATATCTTATGAAATTATAATACCTTATAAGGCGTTAGTAATAGGATTATCATTAATTGTAGTGGTCCTGTTTGATATGAGTTTCGTATCATCCGTTCTCTTTAAATATGAACTCTTAGCATTATTTGTATGTGAAATGTTATCGTTACTGTTCTCGTGGGTGATATCATTGTTATTATTATTGCTATTTATAACTATTTGTACATAAGAATACTGACAAGCGATTACTCTTCCAAAGGACAGGACATGTCTGCTTAATGTGTGATACTTTTAGGTTACGATTGCTTGCTTGTTATCATATTGCATTATGGTCGAGGGATGCTTATTTAAATTTGATATTCAAATCAATGCACAAAAAACACGTTTTTAAATTAATGATTTCAATAGTAATATAGTAAAATTATAATATAATTCAATACACTATTAGAATTTCGATATCGATAATGACCTTCATTGATCAGACTACCTTAACTAAAGATTAAGTAAACCATCAATTATATCAAATCCCATACCTAATTTTACTATAGCATATATTTATAAGATTAACAATTTTAAAACATTTATAACATTGATAATCACACACCTACCAACTAAAGAGAAACCTATACTTTACTGACGCAACTTACCCAATCAATGCATACAAAATACCAATATCCAACACATACTAAATCATTGAACACTTATAAAACCACCACTAGGTGAACAATTACTTAAAACTACAAACCAATATAGAATTAATCTTTATTATAAAATATAATAGAATAAATAAGTGTAGACTAATATTGAATTTATCTTTTTTATTAAATATCATAGAGAATATAATTACACTATATACAATAATAAATTATATAATGTATTTAAATCAAATAATAATACTGAGATTTACTACTAGAACTAATAAATATTCTCACATTTACTCTTGTATTAATATTCATAGAGTATAGTAACTCTATGAAATGTGAATGTGACTAAAAATTATTATTAATTTATTATTAATATTTAGTATTATATTATTATATTTATTTATTTATTTATATTATTTTTTTTTTATTTCGATTACAAACATATTTTAACATCTTGTTTATGTTAGTACTATTATTTTATGTGTCTTCTATATATCGCTACTCGCAGCATGTACATGTTACTGTTAATTCTATCATGTTACAGTTTTATAAATAAAACTGATAATTACTGGTTCATTTAAACCTTTATATGCGAATAACGAATGTATGTAGGTATTTATAAATTAGTTTTAGTAACTCGTTTTAGAATGTCCTCTTCCTTCTATCTAATAGAACTTATGTTGTAGGTGTAACTAAAGGAATACCTCAAGTATCGGTGTATTGACTTCTCCGGTAGTATTAATTATGTGTATGATACAGTATCTTCATTGTTATGTTATTAATGTGGGGATGTATATGTATGTACCTGCGTATCTATATAAAATTAAAGATTAGTTTTATCCTGATTATATTATGACAATCTAATTCTGATGGGAGCACGTTTCTATATTATACAAAACCTACGAGTTATTCAGTTATGTTACTTACATTATGTATCGATATTATATCAATATACAATATACTATTAGATTTTCTACTAATGGTATTTCGTTCTTAATTAGATCGGTTGTAATACGATTGTTCAATTAGGCAGCAAGAGTAATATTTATATTATTTCATCCACCCTACGAGCTAGCTAGCTCGTATCCATAAAGGGGTATCCCACTAACACTTACAATAATTTACAGAAATATTACCCGGCTCCATAATGTTACTGTTACCCTTCCCTCTACAAGATTATCTGTCACCAGATAGTATTGATCGAAATAATATGATAGGCTATTTAATCAACCAATCAAATTTGATATTGTTTAAATTTAAAATTAAAAGCATATACTAGTATCCTATATGCAATGATGAGCACAGATCTTTTTTTTATGGATCGGTTATCCCGATCCTCCATTCTTTATCCGATCCTCTCTTTCTTACACGATCCGGATAGTATCGACGATCAATGATCTCGATCCTGCATATCACTGAGTAAATCTATGTGTGATGTTCCACAAAAGTATACTTAGATTACGAGGCGATCATCAACTATACTTTATACATTTTATTGTACAGTTACAATTTAATTTTAATATGATATAGGCTTCTATCAAGTGTATATTGCATGCATAATCTGAATGTATTCGTATACCCTATAATATAAATTAGTATAACATTAAGTAGTATAATATTACTTAGTATAATATAAATTGGAATAATATTAATTAGTATAATATTAAATAGTATCATATTAATAAGTATAATATAAATTGGAATAATATTAATTAGTATAATATTAAATAGTATCATATTAATAAGTATAATATAAATTGGAATAATATTAATTAGTATAATATTATGTAGTATAATATTAATTAGTATAATATAAATTGGAATAATTTTAATTAGTATAATATTAATAAGTATAATATAAATTGGAATAATATTAATTAGTATAATATAAATTGGAATACTATTAATTAGTATAATATTAATTAGTACAATATTAATAAGTATAATATAAATTGGAATAATATTAATTAGTATAATATTAATTAGTATAATATTAATAAGTATAATATAAATTAGTATAATATTAAGTAGTATAATATTAATTAGTATACTATAAATTGGAATAATATTAATTAGTATAATATTAATTAGTATAATATTAATAAGTATAATATAAATTAGTATAATATTAAGTAGTATAATATTAATTAGTATAATATAAATTGGAATAATATTAATTAGTATAATATTAATTAGTATAATATTAATAAGTATAATATAAATTAGTATAATATTAAGTAGTATAATATTAATTAGTATAATATAAATTGGAATAATATTAATTAGTATAATATTAATAAGTATAATATAAATTGGAATAATATTAATTAGTATAATATTAAATAGTATAATATAAATTAGTATCATATTAAGTAGTATAATATTAAGTAGTATAATATTAATTAGTATAATATAAATTGGAATAATATTAATTAGTTTAAATAATATACTTATTTATAGATGTAACCTTACTAAACGGTCTTATGAAGATATCATTATTTTTCTCAATATTAAAACTTTATTTCATCGCAGGTTATTAGCTGATCTTACACTGACATATAAGATACTGAACTTACTTGTCGATGTGGATTCAACTGATATATTTGATCTATATAGCAACAATTGCAGAGGGCCTTAAGTGAAGATACGAAAGAAAAAGTGTAGAACAAACGTCAATCTGAATTATTTTGGAAATAGAATTTGCTCTTCCTGGAACGCGACCCTTTACAATTACATCTTGTAAAACCGTAACACTTTTCCGTGAAAAATTAATTCACACCAAATGTATCAATTATGATATTGTTATTCCGTATTAATTGTACCAATATATAGTATCTGATATTATGCTTGCTGTCAGCAGTTTACGGTAGCTTAACGCCAGGAGAAGTCAACCAAATTACTTACTAGGGACTCATCCACCCTTGGGAATTGATCCATCCCATATGGGCCTTTCCAACCCGAGACCTTTGGTTTTGTTACCTCTCCTTTTTGACAACTTGAGTTGTCAGATACTATATATTGATTCAACGGCTCATATAATCCAATGTTTTATTTTTATTTTACTTATCCGTTTATTTCTTGTTTTTTTGTATCGTGTCGTTTTGTCTTAATGTTATCACATTTATATATGTTGTTTATATATGTTATATAAGTATATGTTTATATATAATTATAACTTTCAGTAATTCAATAAACTTTTGATCTATCTATCTATCTATCTATTAATAAGTATAATATAAATTAGTATAATATTACTAATTAATTATGTAATTATGTTATAGCTGATCGGCTTTCACTGTAAATATATATAGGATCTTATATATAGGATCCTAATTAGAATCATGAATATACCAAAATATCGATTTCGTACGTCAATCTCTTATTCCAATGATATCCTTAGAATATCATTGGAATAAGAGATTGACATATATTGAGCTATATCTAAAGAGAAGTTTTCTGTAATAACCATATATATATATATATATATATATATATATATATATATATATATATAAATAACCATATATCTATAGAGAAGGTCCTTCTCTATGGTTATTATATTAATGTATAAATTAATTCTATAGAATAATAATAATCTAATAATATAATAATATAACTAATGTATTATTGTAATAATGTAACCTAATAGGTTGAAAGTATGTCGTTGTGTTTATACTTTTAAACCATTTACCATAAATTAATAGAATTATGAAAACTTAATAAAATTCATGAAGCATGTATGTATAATCAGAACAACTAATTAATAATTATATATACTATACTATATTACCAATGATGTGCTAATAGATAAATACTCAGTTATTATTGGTAGGACAATTTGAAAACCTATAGAACATAATGTAGGGCAAAGTAACCGAATTCGGACACTATGGGTATCTCAGAAACCATAAATCCTACAAAAAAATGTTTAATGAATATAATATTCATAATTATATAAATAGTCTAAATTATTTTTTAATTATTCAAAATATTGCTTATATATCAAATAAACTGATTTTGTTATTACGTTTTAAATTTATGAAAAAAAATGTCAACCTTCTCAAGAATATACAAATGTATCGACAACAATATATTATTAAAATCTAAAGCATTCTATACATTATATACATAATTGCTATATTTATTATCAACTATTAATTAAGTTATTAAGCATATATCTAGATGTCATATAAATCCCTAATACGGACACTCTAGATGTCTTAATACGGACATCCTATAACCAATCAATGCGCAGCGTGTGAACCATTCTGATTTTTATAAAAATCGCGTGCGTTATAATATTAATACCACAAATGAAGCTAAATCTAAAAAATTATTATTTAGATACTTAAATTTATTAATTAAAAAAATAATAAAAATAATTAACTAATTAAATTATATTAAATTAATAATAAAATTAATTATAAATAATGTAATTGTGATTTTTCAATTGATTCATCAATACTATATAGTTTATCTAGTGGTATATAGGGTGTCCGTATTATAACACAAGGAGTCCGTATTCGGACATAGGTACCGAATACGGACACACTCGTTATATATGGAATTAAAAGATTAAATATAATTTTAAAATCACAATAATATCTATAATCATATAATATTAAGATATTATAATTTGTGAATACAAATAGTGAGTCATAAAATGTTTAGACAATTTATTGTTACAGTGTCCGTATTAGGTTATTTCCTCTAATACCTTTGAGAATATAAACTACTTAATATTTCACAAAAGGATATACTCGAACTGAGTGTTCTTATATTGCAGGTGTATTATGGGTAGTATTATAATACTATATAGGTAATAGGTAGTAATATCAATAACACACACACTCATGTGTGCTTATAATAACAATGAAATCAATAGTTTCATAATATCTACAAGTAGGAACCTATACGTGAATGTATCCAGGTATATTACTCTATCAAATAGCATAGTAGCCATATATGCATACTATATATTATATATATATATATATATATATATATATATATATATATATATATATATATTTCATGTTTACCCCATCGGTGAAAATAAAGTTTCTTTATATCGCTGGTTTATCCACAAATCACAAACGTACACTTTATAAATATATAAACTTATACAAGCTCGAGCACACACACATACGCAAATTATATGACATCGATGAAAAGAAAGTTTCTTTATGTCGATAGTTATACGCATACACCATACACACGCGCATGCGTATGACGTATCTTATAGTAAGGTCATGTCCTTGCGTATACGACGCTTGAACGAAGTGCATTGCACGTTGTGAATATGCGTACGAGGATCGGAGAGGTTTTATTCCCCTAGAAGTAGGCTTTATATAGCGAGAAGTAATCTGCCGCTCCCCCCCGCCCGCATTAGTAACCAACTTTATCTACCGAACGAGCTCTTCGCTAACGCACGCAAACACGCGCGCGCGCACGAACGCTCACACGTGCACGTGATAGATCACGTACAGAGCGCGCGCGCGTGTGCGTGCGTTATCTAGCGCCGTTTCCCCGCCGCGCTTCTCTTTATCTAATAAATCGGTTATCGCCTCCCGTTATCGGAAAGTAACCGCTGATATCACCATTCGATAGAGAGAGGGTGAGGGTAACGGTATCACACACACACACGCACACGCACACACACACACACGATGTCAGGGGTAGCATCAAGCGAGAGAGGGTTGACGTCGGGATACAGCTGTAGGTAATAGTGACATGTAATATTATCTGAATAACAACAACAACAACAATAGGATACCGAGAAGTTGTTCTACTATATCGAAATCGTTAGTATATATATGTACTATAATAGCATATATATATATATATATATATATATATATATATATATATATATATATACTATAATAGCATATATAATACCATATATGGTACGTATATGATATACTTATATATATATTATTATTATTACCAGATTTAGGCAATTCCAGGGTAATTATATAAGCAGTGTTTCTTATCGAGACAATTACCCCTATATATCATCGATATAATGAAAGAAATATTTACTTTGATGATAAATAGTCGATATATATCGATGATATATAGATCCTATAGTGGAAAGTTATTAACAAAGAGTAACACTCTTACATAATAGTATATATACTGTATACAGTGTATACTATACTATATATATACACTGTATACAGTAACATACTAGATAGAGTGACAACACTATTTATATTAACAATACCGCTAACAATAAAATTACTAATTACCTACTAACAATACGAGAATAGTATAAACGATATGTCCTTGTTAGTATAATATCAAGGACATACTATATTAGTAGTATACTATCGCATAGTGCGTAAGGGTATACACATATATATATATATATATATATATATATATATATATATATGTATATACAGGTTAATTTAACTATTGTTTAACAGTGTATATAGGGGGAGGTAATTGTTTGAGATCAACTATAGTTGACTGTTGACAACTACAGTATACTGTCTGTGTAGTTTATTATATTATATAAGTTTATTATGGTGCAATTGCTGTATTATTGGTGCATGTTTAAATACATGTTAAGGGTTAAACATGTATTTTATATTTTAAGTACTTAAAATTAATTCATTATAATTTTGAATATAATTTAGCATAATTATTACATATAAATATTTATCGTTTATGTCAAACTTAAATTTATTAATATTATATATATATATATATATATATATATATATATATATGTGTGTGTGTGTGCGTGTGTGTGTGCGTGTGTGTGTATGTGTGTGTGTGTTTGCCATATACTGTGAAATATGTATTATCTATATTATTTTGGATATGTCAATGTTATTTAATATTATATTCAACATTTCGTATTCCAAGTTAAAGGAATGATGTATGTAAATCAATACAAATAATGATATTTCCCCCGTGTATGACAATTGCGTATCTCATGGTAAATAGAATAGTGACCTAATTCTATGTTTATAATTGTAATAATTGCAGGTATATATATACATGATACACTAGTGTATACGCATATGTTGCGTAATAGTTAATCTTCGGAAAATCTTTGAATACAAGACAATATTGTAGGATGTTATATATATATATATATATATATATATATATGTATACAATATAACCAACCCCGGCTATCATGCACAGTGTACAATGTACACTATTGTCGTTATTAAGTGTGACATCTCCTAATATGGTATGCGTGACGTATTAACCACGGTCTACATACATAGGCATTATTATAGTGAGATATACGTGCTTAAGCCTATAGATATATTAGTTTTCGTTATAAACAATTCCGAATCTAAATATATTATGCATGTATTGCACATACTTAAAAACATACATACACAGTGTGTATGTATTACACACATATATGTATACGAATATATATATACTAAATATGTATATATATTATCAGATTTTAGGTTTGCACCAGGGTTTTTGTAGAAGCTAAAGCTTATCGAGACAATTACCCTTAATCTTAAAGCAAGTTCAAAAAAAAACTAAATAAATAAAATATTATAAAATATTAGATGACTTCCTGTTTACATAGATACAATACAATGAATAAAATAGAAAAATAATATAAATTGTTTGAACTTGCCATAAAATTATGTAATCATCATTTAATTATTTATAAATAAATAACTAAAATAAATAATAAGTACTATAAAATAATACACTAAACAAAAATATAGATGTATTAGTATAAAAGAAGAAAAAAATGAAGTAAAATGAAGTAAAACTGAATAAAACTGAATAAAACATAACAAAAGAATATCTAGAAAGGTGTATATATATATATATAAAGTGATATGTATTGTTTAATACATATTATAATATACGTATACGTTCAACGCACGACTTGCGTCGCACGTATTACATATACATATGTATATACGTATAATATATACATCTACTACGATGTTACACACATATATATATACTATAGTATGTATACTGCAGTATATATAGTATGGTGTATACAGTGTATATCACAGTGCACGTATCACATACGTCGTATGTAGTGTACACTGTAAACTGCCAAGTAGAATATACTAAATTATATATTGTTATATCGATATATCAATATATAAATGATATATATATATATATATATATATATATCATTTATTATTGTAACGACAGTTTAGAAGTAACTGTAATATATTATAATATTATATATGTAATAGATGTGTCACGCATATTGAATATATATATAATTGATATATATCATTTAATGTGCCATTTAATATGTCTTTGATATATGTCATAGATGTGTATCGTTGGTAATAAAGTTAATAATAAAGTCGATAAATATTAATATCGAGTCGTAAATCAAAATAATGTATAATAAATAAAAGATGTCACCACAATGAAGTAGTATTCTTATAGATAATAGATATTATATATATATATATATATATATATATATATATATATATATATATGACATATATACAACGTACTTTGTACGTCGTACATTGGATTATATTGTTAATATTGATATTGATTTCAGAATTTGTGTGTTTTAAATTTTTTTTTATTAAATCAGGAATCGTTAGAGATGTTATTACATACTGGATAGCACTTGTATATGAAGAAAACTAAACATGTCGTGTATGTGGTACGGTGTATGAAGGAATGCGTACAAGGTTATGTCCTACATCGAAAAATGGGCAAGGAACATAAGTTATGTAATGTCGATGTAGCATGTCACGGAATTCATGTTTACATGTAAGCATAACGAATAATCGTGTATGTATGTATGTATGTGTATGTATGTGTGTGTGTGTGTGTGCGTATATGTGTGCGTATGTCTATATACATATAGAGTAATATATTACACTATAATGTACACTCTATAGAGTGTACATTATAATATATATTATTTACAAGAAATCGAATACTTTTACAGCTGTTTATATATATTATAATACTATTATTAATACCATATTAATATCATATATATATATATATATATATATATATATATATATATATATATATATATATATATATACAGTCAACTCTCGGTAAGTCGGACTACGGATAAGTCGGATTTCTTGATAAGTCGGACACATTTAGTTGGTTTGGTTGGATTTGTATCTAGTTCCATGTTAAATTAATCGGATAAGTCGGATAAGTTGGATTGGATAAGTCGGACTTTTCTATAAGTCGGACACATATTATAGTCATTTTTATGATTGTTATATTGGATAAGTCGGACTTTTTATAAATTGTCAGAAATGTTTACTTTAAATAATGAATATTATAATTTTAGTAAGTAATATTATTGAATACAATATTTTATGTTGTTGATTGTTGCATAATTCCATATTTCGGTAACCATTTAACTCGCGCTGCGCATTTCATGTCTTATTTGCATGATATTCTGAATCTCGGATAAGTCGGACATCTCACTAAGTCGGACATTTTTCTCGGTCCCTTACTAGTCTGACTTATCGGGAGTTGACTGTATATATATATATATTCGTATATATGATATTAAATACGGGTATATTCGTGGCGTGGGCGATCACGTGGTAATAGTACAATAGCCATACTAACAGGACATGACCTTGACAGCAGGACACCAGTACAGCGGGTGACCTCACACACGCGCGCCCGAGAGAACACACAGAGTGCAGCAGCACGTGGATTAGTAAGGTGAAACATCTCGCCATCACAACACTGCACCACGTGATCTATTGAGGACACGTGTTCTATTGTAGCCACGTGATCTATTGTATACAATAATCGCTATAGAGCGCAGCCATAGTAGTGCACATGTGCGCTACAGTGTACAATATATTGTACTTTTCGGTAATCGTACGTTTTCACCGTATTCTACGTTGGCATATACGTAGCTATATACATCCACCACGTGTATATATATATATATATAGATAGATAAATACATTAATTATTAATTATATGTGTATAAATAATCGTCATACTCTTGGGGATTGGTGTATACTTATTAGTATATATATATATATATATATATATATATATATATATATATATATTTATATATACTAATCAGTATATACCTATATTATATTTATATATTATATATATATAATATATAAATGATATATAACCCCTATAACCCGCTATAACCCCTGTAACCCGCTACAATAAACCGGTTTAGGCCACGCCTATACAATAACACACGTCTCAGCTGCAGGATACTATAGGGAGATACAAGTGTACTTTAAGGGTTCAAGGGTTAAGGTTACGGAGTAATGTGCGCGCGTACAGTGCACGCTGTACAAATACGCATACGAGCGTACAAACGAACCCGAACACACACACATACATACACATACACACACTCATACACTTAGTATACATTCGTTAACCTATACGCACACAGGTTTCCATTATAACCCTCGCTAATAGGTGTATAGAGGTCATAACTATATACCTATAGGTATCACGTGAAATATGCCTTACGTCATAATTACTAAATCACTATAGTTAGTTTTTATGATTTGTATTTTATTAGATACATAATCATCGCAATACTTTTTGTCGATGACCTATATACATCTACAGATGACATTGCTAGTTATGCATAGAAATATACATCGAATATATATATATATATATATATATAAAATATATATATATATATATAAATAACAATTATTTTGGCAGAGTTCTATTATCCCATCTAGGAACTAGGATGGAGATTTCACTTATAACTAATTTGCTATAATGTCCCTTCGAAGCCGCTATCATGTTAAGACATCCATGGTTTTAACGAGAGTCGATCATATATTTATACACAATTATATAAGATCACTTCAAAGTATTATTTTAAGACCTATTTTAATGACCCGGACTAGGCTCGAACCCGCGTCTTATTGCTCGTGTGTCTGATTATTTAGCCAACTGATCCAATCAAGCATTTATCAAATAGTATATATATATAATATAAATATCTCATCTTCCATTAATTTACTGGCTCCTATCAAATCACATTATTTTACTTTCCATAAATAATCCCCTTGGTTTTCTTCCCATATTTCAAATTTAAAATGATAGTAAAAATAATTATATAAAAAATAGTTCCCCTTAAGGAAATCCCCTGCAAAAATTAATTAAAAGTTAGAATTAATCTCACAGAAATATACTTAGGTACTACTAACAGAAACGTAATGCCCGCGGCAACAACTCTCGAAATATTTTAAAAACTGTGAATAATATTTTTGGAAGTAGCATTAAACCAAAACCAAGCACTACCTGGTTCTAGGTGTACTTCATTTGTGACATATTTAAATATGTGTAATTATGTTCTAAACCTCCCTGTATTTCTGATTGTATTACACCCAAGCTAGAGTTACCACCCTGTATCTGACGGTCGATCTTCTTTTCCAGCATATATCATGTAAACTTGATAATGTGTACAATCTCCCTCAATCACTGAAAACCATAATTTTATTATGATAGTCAATTCTATTTATCCGAAATATCCACGATCCTTGATTATTTTCAAAAATCTGGTTCATAAACACAAATACTCAAGCTTACATTTTATTTATAAATCAATTGATGATGGAATTATGGATAACAATTAAAATATGCTATTATCAAACCTATACTGAATAAAACATCACTCGATCCTGGTGTGCTGACAAAGTACAGACCGATATCCCAACTTCCGATTATCGGTAAGATTATGGAACGTATTGTAAGTCGCCAGTAAATATATCTTGAAGCTACTAATTTTCTAGAACCCTTCCAAAGTATATACATGAAGTCATATTCTACTGAAACTGCTCTCAAACATATTATTGATACGCTGTATAAATCTGTTGATTCTTCTCATTGTTCTCAATTACTGTTACTCTCGAGTGAATTCGATACACTGACTATCTTTATTGAGCGCATTAATGACCTTGGCATTGAAGGATTTCCTCTCAGATTGCTACTTTAATTATCCACGTATCGTACTTGATCTGTTAAAATTAAAGATTTTATTTCTCCCCATAATAATATATCCAATGGGGTTACTCATAGTTTGGTTCTTTGGCTTTTATTATTTTTCTTTGCGTCATATTTATAATATTATTAAAAAGTTATCTATCATCAGTTACCATATGTATTCTGATGATATTCAGCTCATAAACAAACTTCCCATTAATTCACCTACCTCTAATTTGGAACTCCTTGTATGTACTTCAGAAATATGAATTGGCTGCTTAGAAACTATTTTGATAGACAGTCGAGACACACTTCCTCCTCCTGCTCTGTGTTATCTTACCATGAATTCTCACTAGGGCGCTGTATTAGCAAACAAATCATGTAACACTAACACCAAAGGGCTGTGGTAGTTGTGTTAGCAACAGGAGCTTATGTTTACGTAGTGACTCACACTGTAAGTCTTACACCCCATAGCCGAACACGTATTAACACACGAATACACGAATACATAGATATATATATATATACACTTACTTACTTAAAGTATTACTTATGTTGTTCTAAACTCGCCAGCTGTACACACTACACACGAGAGTAAACAGCACCCCCTGGTGATGGACAACAAGCACATGTATAATGAGAAGCACAGTGTGCAGTGTACACCCATAGTACGCCGCACACGGGTATTATCAGTAAGCCTACTAGGTAGTGCACTGCAGTATCTACTACAGGCACCCATAGTATATGTATATATGCTTTATAGGCGCGCGTATGATCGGAACCCCCACGACGTATGCCCACGTGTTTACCTGTGTACAATAGTTCCTATACTATAGTAATACGAAAAGTTTACTGTTCGTATATAAACCCCTCGGTTTCGTGTATTTACTGCTACGAGTATTACTGCTATTTGAATATCTCAAATCTCTATTTTATATTTTTTAAATATTTAATATTTTCAGAAAAAAAATCGTTAAAATATACGAATTTCATTTATATTAATGACTTGTTGTTGATATTATTATCTCAATCTATTAATCAACATCAATATAACGTGTATACACGTATTGTCAAATATTCGTCGTTTACTTGTTCGTGTACTATTTTCCTCGTCTCGATTTTTAATATTTGAAATAGTCGAGAATTAGCATAGATTTATAGTTTACAATAAACTATAAATCTATGAGAATTAGTGAACAATTTCAACTATCGTTCACGAAGGGGCGTATTATAATATTGTAATATAATCAAGGACATTTCCTTAATATAATATAATGATTTATATACAGTTTGTGTAATACGCCGGTAAATAACATCGTCACGGTTGAAATTCTGTAACGATTTATCGTAGTAGATATTTACCACTTAGCCACGCCCTAATACACACGTGACATAGGGGTTACCAGGGGCGGATACAGGGGGGGGGCTAGGGGGGCTCTAGCACCCCCCTCATGATTATGATTTTTTAACAATTAATCACAATCAAGTTGGAAAATGTGTCACTTCGCCTGTGATTAAGTTTAAAGATGCGATTGCAGATTTAAGAAAACATGAATCTACTATTTACCACAATAAATATTTGGAAGACAATTCTCGTTTTATTTAAGTGATGGAACATAAGAAGCAATCTGCTCAATGCAAGTCAACAATTCAATATCCAAACAAATTGAATGCAATATAGCAAAATGCTGATCTAGGAAATTTCAATGCACTTCTAACTATGTATAAACTCTGGAAATGATATATTAAAAGAACACTTATTAATGTGTAATAAAAATGCCAAATATACCTCAAAAACAACACAGAATGAATTGATATTTGAATGTGGTGAATATATTAAAGAAAGCATAATTGATGATATCAAAAAAGCTAAATATTTGTAGGGTACTAGCTGATGAAACCACAGATGTATTTAATACTGAACAAATGGTTTTAGCAATTATATATTTTAATGGTAGGACTTAATACACCTAAGTGTATCACTGAAAAGATTATATCTTTCATAGAATGTGAAAATCTTAGTGGAGAGAATATAGCTAATTTGATTAACTATTTCACTAACTAAAGCTGAATTTGATATTGAAAATTGAAGAGGGCAAGAATACGATGGAACAGGAAATATTTCTGGTAAAGTAAAAGTAGCGTCAACTATACTTTTGAATAAATATCCTAAAGCTACATATGTACACTGTAGATCAGATGTATTAAATGTATCAATAGTAAATGTATGCATAATCTCATTAATTCAAAATATGACGGGCATATTATGAATCTTCATATTTTTTGAATATTCTGCTAAGATGCAAGTTTTATTAGAAGTTAGAAAATATTACACAAATTTGTTTTAAATCTTCTAAAATGAAATTAGTTAACCTTTGTAAAACTAGACGGGTTGCCAGACATGAAGCTTTGCCAGTATTTATTGAACTGTATCAAGCAATTCTTGAAACAATGTTAGACATATATGAAGATAAAACATGGAATTCAGAAAGTATAACAAAAGCAAACGGTCTTTACAATTCTATGATTAATACACAATTTATTATGTCATTAATTGTATGTAATAATTCACATTAATAATTTCATAGAAAATTTAACAACTGCTCTCCAGAGTAGGTCAATAGACGTATATAAGGCTAATCAAGATATTCAAAGTGTAATTAGAGGGATAGGTTTATCCTTCACGTTTGTAGAGATACTATTGATGAAGTACAATTGGAATGAAGAAGCATCATATTTATTATCATATTCAAATCAAGTAATTTCTTTACCAAAGTTAAATAAAAGACAGCTATAGCTGTATACATTGTGAAAATACACCTACTTCATCAGCTGAAGAGTATTTAAAAAAAGTAATATCTATTCCATTATTGGATCATTTGATAATGGATATGAAAGAAAGATTCAATAAATAGGTATTGTATATATATATATTGGAGTATTCTTAATTCCAAAAGTAATGAATGAAAATATAAGTATTCGTGAAAAGAAAATACATTTCTGTGAATTAGACAAAGTTGATTTACCAAAGTTACATTTAATAAAACCGAATTGATTTTCTGCGGAGTTAAATGGACAGAGACTAAAAATATATCTAATACAGTAATACATACTTTCAATAACATGCCAAGGTAATTTTGAATTATTAAATGTATTTACATTAAATTATATAAATATATATATATATTAATAATATATAATTTATAATTTATATAGGTGTCTAAGTGTATAGTATAGGTTTATTTTTTCTAATATCTATGACATGCTTTTATTGATGGCTATAGTATACTACCCCTATTACATTGTGTGAATGTGAACGTTTATTTAGCTGATTAAGAACAATACATTTATTGTATTATAAGATATAGAACCTATTTACGTTCGACTATGAGTGAAGAAATACTAAATGGACCTTATATATATACATAAAGAGATAAAGATGTATTGTGAATAATATTATTTCCAAATTTGCATTACGTAATCCAAGAAGAATGCAATTGATTAATATTAAATTAATAGTTTTTAATAAAAATATAAAATATTATTCTATTTAATTAGATATAGTATTTAATTTATATATATATATATATATATATATATATATATATATATAACCTACATATTATTCAATTGAATATTATCATAGTAAATATATTTACATATATGTCTTATTTTTAAAATACACTTTTAATTGAATGTCAGCCCCCCCCTTGAAAAATTCCTGTATCCGCCCCTGGTTACAACATCACCGTTAGTGAGAGGTTACGGACACTGCCTCAGCCGATGTTTCACCTTTAGCTATAGGGAAGATGTCACACAAGTATGTTACGTATATAAGTTAACTTAAGTTATGTGATTAACCTATGTGTGTATAGCCTATAGGGTATATGTAACATACAAAGATAGTGGAAGCTTGGAATAACTGCTACATGGAGTAAAACCTATAGGTATAACTTCTATATTGGTGTATTGCTAATGTATGATGTATACGTTTTACGCGTGCATGTATGCATATGCGCGTGTATATATATATAGATATATATATATATATATATATATATATATATATATATTTATATAATTCAGAATTTGGTATAAGAACCCGGATAGATATTAAAGCAATGCTTATGATAATTCGTTGAAAAAAAAATGTAGAGTATAGTATAAAAAAAAATTACCTATTGAGATTATATTTAAATTGTAATGGTTAAGTTGTATAAGTATTATACAACTTTAAAATAAAAAAAAAAAAAAAAATGTGTATAAATAAATTTATATATATATATGTATGTGTATAGGTGTGGTGAACCAAGTATAGAATGTGTATACAAAGTAATAGGTAATAATTCAAACAAACTATATAACCAAGATCTCCTACAATATCGATGAGGTTGACGACACTGTACACTGTACACTGTACTGTGTTAATTATAGCAGCTTGTTGGCATGTTATATGATGTCAGTATACTATATATATAGTATATATATATATATAGTATACTAACCCTATAGACTTTTAATTACCTATTAGTAACAGTTATCAGGGCAGAGGTATATTGTTCGATGCAGAAGAGTTTAATTTGATTACTTCAACGAATAATACAATATAATATATAATTATAATCAATGAAAAATGATAATAATTAATATGCGCACATATATGTAAACCATTACGTAGGAATAGTATTATTATAAATTAATTTATCATATTTAATATTAATTAGATAAGACTATTTGATGCTATAATTTAGATTATATCCAGAGTTTATATCCTAAGAGTATATCTAGAGATTATATCCAGAGATTATATCCAGAGATTATTTACTGCAGTATACCATGGGATAATCACTAATAAACACAGACACGCGTCATGTGATTCTTAACGGAGATTATCGCAACAGCTTATCGGATCATAGAGATTATCACCCGTATCTGTATTATTAACTAACTAGGTTTATTAATTATGGTAAAGTAATAATGTACACTACATATATACATAGGTAACGTGAGGTAATCATTACATTATAAACACTGAGAATATATAAATACAAAAATATAACTTTACGAATTAATTAAATTTTCAACAAAAAAAGAAGTAACGTTATAACGTATACTTCTAAAAAGAAGTAACTTATTCTTGAATTGATGACAACTCTCAATGGCGGCGCAATATATTGGGAAGATAATTCCAAAAGGTAGGAGCAGCTCAACTGAACGATACTTCCCAAGTATCAACAGGTGTATATTCTACCCTGAACACAAATTAGAATATTGCAGACGAGTGTTCCTTCATTTTGAAGTTTATTTATATATTTTAGCTTTCTCATAATAATATTTTTATGAGTTAAGCGTAATATTTTAAATTTACACACGTTGCCCGAAAGAAACCAATTTAATTCTGTAAATCTATTTTTCAGTGATACTTATTTTGTCACACCTCTTTATAATGAAAATTAATATTATAGATGATTTATTAACCCTATTTTATATATAATATAATTTAAGTTTAGAATTAATGATTACATTATTGCAGTATTGTAATCTGGATAATACAAGAGATTGTAATAATGCAATAGTGTATTCAGTACTTAAACAATTTCTTATTTTGTTTATATTAAATATATTAAAATTAGCAGATCTACATTGCGAAGTGACGAATTGAGTAAACTTAATTTAGAATCTATTATACTTCAAGAGCATAATCGCTAGGAATGATAACAGTAGAATCAAAGGTAATAGCAGGACAAATAATATATATATATAATATATATATATTATATATATAAATATATATATATATATTTATATATATATATATTGAAATAATATATTCCATACAATGTATTACATATATGGTGATATAATTGACCCTTATAAGAGTAATTAAATCTCTATATGCTCTAATACATAATTGCATCATATATACATTACATATATATATATATATTACATAATAGATAGATATGCGCATGTATCCATAGTATATATATATATATATATATACTATAAGACAATCCTACTATTAACATTAAAATAACAGATGAAAAGATGTAGGTTGTCGTTTAATGAATAACTTTAATGAACGTTCTCGACATAGAACTTATATAAACTCATTGTAAATTTATCGGCAATTATTTCTAGGTTATAGACTATACATTATGGCTGTCTTTTATTATTATATGTCACAAATATAAATCTGGCTGCTCATAATATACTAGGAACATAACGTACAGGGAAACATCCATATATTATTATATATTTATATCTGAAACTATAAGAAAACAATGACTGCGTTTCGCAGGACATTGTTGGAGGAGTAAAGATGAACTGGCTAGCGATCTACTACTATGGAACCCAAAACATGGTAAGAGATCACGTGGCAGGCCCAGGAAATCATATATAGATCAGCTAAAAGAAGAATGCTTAATATAGAAGAACTACCGACTGCGATGAATGATAGAAATGAATGGAAATTACGTGTTATGGAATGCCGAGCAAGCTCGACCTGGTACGGTAATATATTACTGATGAAATATCGGCACTGTGTGACTATTGAAGAGCGTAGGCCACTGTAACTTATCAATGAGGAAGAAGCAGACGAATACGGGAAAAACACAATTTAATAAGAAAAACACGAATAGAACAATTATTTAAATGAATAATAATAATAATGTTGAAGTTAATGTGTAAATCACATACCGATTTAATAAAAGTATTCGCATTAAAAGAGCTAGCGTATAATACTTTAACGACTATTACCACGACTATGTAATACATATTAATATATGTCTTAGATTTCCTATACTTAGATTGGATATATACATATATATTTGCCCTATAAGGTATAGTATACTATCGTAGAGGGCATACGTAATATACAGATGCATGCGCATGCCATAATAGTATTACTATATATATATACGAACCATCGATATAAAGAAAGCTTACTTTATATCGATGGTACGTACAGACGTGTACACACACGACGTTATAAGCATAGAGATAGTGGTGATGGTGGTGATGGTGATGGTGATGCAGTCTGTGATTCTGATGGTGATGCCGATGCCGATGTTACGTCTGGTAATGATTAAATAACGCTGAACGCATTAGTCACGCTGACCGCCAAACTATTAATAATGTCACGTGATTTCAGAGAACGTCACGTGATGATATACGAGATGTTACGTAATGCCTAGTATCACGTGCGCACGCGTCTATAATGTGTGGGTGTGTGTATCACACCACGTACTAGTGGTATAATATAGCACGCGCTATTATATCTTATATTATATATAATTAATATAATATTATATATTATAAAATAGATCGTATTATATATATATATATATATATATATATATATGAGATATATAATACATATACTATTATACTCAACACGATACAACACACAGTGTTATATACGTGGTATAGGCAGGCGTGCAGGCATACAATACAGGTAAGAGGCCCGTGTACTGCCCACCACACATACTACTACAGGTACCCATGCATGCTATCACTCACTACACACTATACGTATGTAACATCTATAGATGTGACATAATTACAGATGTATACATTACATTACCTTGTATTTAATGAAGGACATACACTATAGGGCATTCACACCGTATGTCCTATAGTGTATGTCCTAGCGTATATATATATATATATATATATATATATATATATATATACATATATACATATAGGCTACTAACGCCTACACTTAATGACGTTACTCGCGTACATTCTGTTACGTTAACCTTCATAAGGTTTACTGGGGGGATGTCTATTGTCAGGTGTGGGTGTGGCCGGATAGAGGGTATAGTGTGACGTCACAATAGTGTGGTGGTCATGCAATTACCGGATGTGTCTGAGTGGCGTGGTGAATATGGGCAGCTATGTACACATATAGGGCTGTGAATTATAGTAATATTTATATAAAATTATAGTAACTGAATATATATATATATATAACTGCCTGTTGACTCAGTTGACCAATGCGTCAGACACACGAGCAGTAGGACACGGGATCGAGCCTTGTCCGGACCATTAAAATATATTCTAATGGTCCGGACGAGGCTCGAACTCGCATCCTACTGCTTGTACGACCTATATGTCTTAAAATATTATTTAGAAGTGATCTTATATAATTGTGTGTAAATAAATAATCTGCTCTCGTTAAAACCATGAATGCCTTAACACAAGATCGGCTTCGAAGGGACATTAGAGCCATATTTTTGTATACACATATATGTGAAAACTTCATCTAAGTTCCTGGATGGGATGAAAGGACCCCACCAAATACAAATAACAATTATAATTACAATATATATATACGATTTATTTGCAACTTGGCATTTTCTAGATATGTATAAGAACATGAGATATAATGACGCATGTATTATATTCAACAATGCTAAATGAATGGAATGTCCTTATATGTCCTCTTATATAAACCTGTTGGTTTCGGTAATCTACATATTATCTGTAGATATACGTATAGGTGGTTTACAATTTGCATAATTATCACACACGTATATACAAACATGCGCACATATACACACACATACACACACATACACACACATACATATATATATATATATATATATATATATATATATATATATATACAGTGTTGACTATATACATTCAATTGCGAATGATACTATTAATATAATACACACATATTCGCACACATACATGTACACATTGTACACTGTACAGTATTTATCGGTCACATATTATTAATATCGCGGTATTTAATAACTATTGCGCAATGATGTATCATATTACATAACTAACAATTACAGTACACACATTATATATACATATATATCTAGTATATATATATATATATATATATATATATATATATATATATATATATATATATTTATATATATATATATATATATATATATATATATATTTATATATATATATATATATATATATATTGATGTGTGTAACACATTATGTATTATACAATAGCACACTATACATATATACCTATAGATGTGTGTAGTATTATTCCTATGTGTTCCTATCATCCGTAAGAGAGTCACTTGTACACTACTGTATATAACGTGTGTATAACTGTATAACAATGCTTGCGTTGCTTCACATCATCTCTGTGTATAGTAAGTAGTACTATATACATCAATGTAATCATAGAATATCTGAAATATCCATGTTAACTATCATTTATACATCTTATATATGCGTCTACATCATCGATGATCTCTCTTTCTATCTCTTTCTATCTATTTCTCTCAATCTCTCTCTGTCTCTTTCTCTTTCTCTCTCACTCTATCTCTCTAGTGATGTATTATTTTTGATCAACAAGAGAGCGAGAGAGATATAGAGAGAGATATAGAGAGAGCAGCTGTTCTATCTCTCTCTATACTAGTATAGCCGAATAAAGCACTTATTAATAACCGGTCGTCAACAAATACTAGAAAGTAATGATTAATAAGCTACTTCAATCTTTACACTTCAACCACTCGATTCTCCTGATAGTGGGTGTATGTGTACTACACAAGGTGTATACAGTATATGTGTACGCACATTCACTCCTTCGCTTAACAACTATAGCTATGACATTAACTTACCCCCTGATCATCATATTCATTATTTTATTATAATAATACATAATAATCTCTAAATAATGAATTTAGGGATTCACGAATACAATATGTATTTACAAATATAACTACATATATGAAGCATATATATATATATATATTACACACAATGATCATATATCAATAATATGACTATTCATTTAAAGATTAATTGAAAGGCTTAATACCAACTGCTTCCTAATCAGCCTATAGCTTAACTTCGGTAATCAATAGCATCGATAGTTGTTATATAATCCGATTATTGGTAATTATCATAAGTATTATGCAATACTAGTTATCTATAAGTAAAACTTCCCACTAGTGCTCACATATTTCCTAATATATTAATAATAATTATACTAAAATATACACACATGCCGGTATAACATCATTTGTTTAGTTAATAACAACGTAATGTTAAAATAAACTACTATAGAAGTATATAGGTATTAGGAGTTATAATATAACTATTATATATATATATATATATATATATATATATATATATCTATATATCTATGTATAATAGTTATTTATTATTATGAATAATTGTCAAAATACATAGATATTATATATATGGTATTTTATAATACAAATAAATTACAATTAGTAAATTTATATTATAATATAATTAACTACATTATGTAATATTGTTATTTTCACCTCGGGAAGGTGTGATATATTTAGGATGAGGTGTGAAATATACTTCAGCGGAGATATCTAGGTACGCCTACTTTAGTTTATTATACGTATACTAACACGCTGTAGTGTGGGTACAGTAGTACTTAATCTTAACATAGGTCTTTGGTTGAGACTGTAGGATACTTTAGTTATATATAACTAAATAACCTATGTTGTAGGAAACCGTAGTTGTAGATACGTATGTATTTAATACATACACATCGTATTATGCTGAGTGGTTAACAATTACATCCCTGATAAAACTATTACCAAAAGTATTAGATAATATGTGTATATATAGGTACTAACGTATAATATATAATGACATATAATAGTACCTAACGTATATATACAAAAGCATATATGATTTTTATATAATATTATTAATATTTAGCTATACAAATGATGTATACGACATTATGTACTATTCAAATCATACATAAAGGGGTATTACATTAAAGAGCTAACGTTTGTTTTATTATTTGATATTAGATTATATTTCACAGATTTCACTCTCTTGTGTAGGTAATATTTCAATTCATAAATTAATAAAATATTTTGTATATAAATTATATAAATGGAAAAACGTATATCACTCAAACATTGGCGTTAGTTTATATGCATGCCGAGGCCAGACTTGCGTTTATTCGCGCAATCTCGTGAATATTCGCGAAATATAGCAGATTTTTATCGATCAAACATATTGTATATTTTCGAATATTAGAAAAATCGTTAAAAAATGCGGGTGTTTCGAATGAAAACATTCGCTTGTAATATGACCTCACATTTACACTACATTTTATATGCGTTAGAACTAATGTTATCTCTCGGGTATAGGGGAAATTCCCCGATTACCGACCCTAAATGATTATTTGTAATAACTTATTCAATATTAA
>OZ025244.1:41612888-41615388 GCA_964019155.1 Osedax fenrisi
GTGGGACTGTGGTACTGTGGTACGTTACAAAAACGCACCCTTAAAATATATACATATATGGCATAGTAGTGTACATTAATAATTTTAATATGAATAATTAATAATACAAATATTTATATATAACTTAACTTAAGTTAGAACTTTCTATTTAAATTGTTATATCCCACCAATAATGACGTATTCGAACATTTCAGTTTAACATTATACGTACCTATATTTCATGATTATATATATATATATATATATATATATATATATGTGTGTGTGTGTGTAATTATTAGAGTACGTTTAGTTACGTAATGTATTTACGAGTTAAATATAGTACGCGATGAATTAATTCATTACAACTTCCGGAATGTATTCCACTAATTGCACACTGTACACTGTACAATGTACACTGTACATTGCACTATGTACAGTTACTAATGGAGTCGATGTTTAACCTTGATCCTATGGTCAGCAGATACAGTTATTACATAACTATTATGTATTACGATGTGTTACATCACTCTTACGCAATCGTTGCATTACGTCACTCCCAGGGCTCAGTAGTTATGTAATAAGCGCGTGTGATGGGATTACGACTAATTAGTACTAATACTGAGAGCTTTAATCTGGACACATGGTATTAGTCATGTGATCATGTATATAGCTGTGCAGTGTTATGTATACTCACATATAGCATTCGCATATCATATAGGTATATAGTATATATTGTATATACTATATACACATATGTTAATGTTTATATACATATTATACATATTATACATATTATATATATATATATATATATATATATATATAAATAAAGCAGACGTATTATTAATGTTCACCTCTTTAAGAATAATGGGTAATAGCTTATATATATATATATATATAAGAAAGTACATGTAATATATAGAGTGTATGTAAATAACATACAAGTATACTTGTACTATATAATATATATTATATAGTATATATACTTGAATCATTGTTAATTATCAGTATTCATTCGAAGATATCGGGTGTTCAAGTACTAACTTTTAACAGTTTATAATATTAACTATTAGTATGTATTAAAAGAGTTGTTGTATTAATGTGTATTGAAAATTTAAATATGTTTTCCTAGAACATGATTTAATAAGATAAAGTCATTCAAACGTAAAATAAATTTATAACAAAATATACGTTAATAGAAGTTATGTACTTGGTAACATTTATTAGTAAGGTTTGTTTTACAATGCAGTATAAACTAAATATGCAGTAATTAGGTTATAGTGGATTATAACATATAGTTATATCCATAGAGAACGAAGTTTTCTATGGTTATATCGATAGTATAGGCCTGTAGGTAACATCGGTATCAATAAAGCATATAAATAATGATTTATTTACATTAGTGTTATGTTATGAATACTGAAATTCAGATGGTGCACTCAACCGTGAATCATATCATTTCTAAATATCGTAAACATCAACATAAATGAAAAATGATAATAGCATGTAGTGAAATGTTGTATAACAATTAGTTATTCGTTATCTAGTATGATCAATAAATTGTACTTACAAAAGTTACTTCCAATGTTATATATATATAGAGTTGCAAATATACGGTGAAATTGATGTATGTATTATACAATATTGTATATTGAACATTAAATATTATATGATTACTATATATATATATATATATATATATATATATATATATATTATTGTAAACAATCTATTGAAATCATAATTAATATATATTCAATATATCGACCAATGTTTATTACATTAATACACAATTACCATACACGCGTCTATATATTTATAATACGCATATCGGATATTGTTTATCAGAATATATAGTATAGTGTATATTATATCGTATATTATAGTGTATAGTATAGCTTATAGCAGAGTGTATATTTGTCTATATATTGTTTATCACCAGTACTATTATAATTACACTTGACCGTCGTACATGTGCACTTGCACATAAACATGCATATACTATCACGTATATATCAAAATGAACACATATATGAATATATAATATATGTAATATATTTATATATATATATGTGTGTACTAAAATTATATAAATAAATAACAGTTTATATATTAAATCAATAAACGGATTCAATAGAAATTAGCATTATTAATGTCACATGTGTATTATACATTATTCATATTGACTTTTAATATTATAATGATGCTAATTTATATATATATATTTATAAATATATAAATGTATGAAGATTAATTAATATATATTTGATAAATAAATATAAATATATTACAAAAAATATTATTAATATATTAATCATATAAATAAAGTATAATGTAAGAATAATTTACATTTAAAACATATATTCAAAATATTAATATAATAATAATGATAGAAATGATTAATGAAAAATGATTAATGATAGAAATAAATGTATTAAGTTGAAATGTTAATATATGTAGAGTTCACAAACAAATAATTAGTTTCAAATAATTATATTTATATCATAAATAAGTGTAG
>OZ025244.1:41617888-41640388 GCA_964019155.1 Osedax fenrisi
ATTCTTTGTTAACTAGTCATGAATACACTATATTGAATATTTTATGCGATTTTATGGATCAAATAAATATACTATTATTAATACAAATTAGATAAAACTTCTAATATAATGATAGATAGTGTAATATGTTATTATATATCAATTGGTTCGTCTATAGAGTTATAACTTATATATTAAGATTATGATAATCTTATCCTAAATATATAATGTATAATATATATATATAATATATGTATTGGGTATACTATTATATGTAGGATGTATTACCTTTGGGTAGCTTCAAGATATCTGCCAGAGTACTCTGCAGATGATTCTTCGTGGTTTGGGGTATATAGTATTATCTATTATAGATTAACGTAAGTGCTATTGGTTTGACTGCTAAGATACAAGTGAAGTGTTTATCACTAATAATGTGGGCGTGTCTAATTATATATATTATATTACACCCTTATACCAAATTTTTAATCTAAAATTTATACACCTTAAATAATCACAAGTGAAGTGTTTATCACTAATAATGTGGGCGTGTCTAATTATATATTTTGTTACATATTATATTACACCCTTATACCAAATTTTTAATCTAAAATTTCTACACCTTAAATCCCATGAGGCATATGGCTCCTCATTGCTCAATCAAGCGTTGAGGTGGTCTAACCTCCCTACCTGATCTTGTAACAATTGTGTTTTTTTCAACTGGTACTAGATCTATCCTATTACGCCTGATTGTGTTGTCATTTGATTTTATTGTGTACGTTCTTTCATTGTTATCATCGAATTGTATTACGGTTCCCATTCTGTCCATGTCTTTAATATAGACATCTTCATCCAGTGCCAATCTTCTTTTAGTTTTTGATAGTTTGTTGTCTCTGTACTGTTTTTCCTTGAGTTTCTTCTCCATGACCTTCTTTTTGAATTCAACATGATCTTTTTCGAGCATCATATTTTGATTTAGTAGATCTGGTAATGTCGTATTTAATCTACGATTCATTAACAACTCAGCTGGGGATCTACCGAAAGATAATGGTGTATTTCGGTATGACAATAGACCTAAATATGGGTCTTCAGATTTCTCCATGATCTGCTTTAGCGTTTGTATAGCTCTTTCAGCTACTCCGTTGCCTTTTGGATATTTTGGTGATGATGTTAAATGTTTAAACTTGTATGTTTTGGAAAATTCTTTGAATTCTTCGCTGCTGTATTGAGTTCCGTTATCTGAGATCATGTTCTCAGGAATACCGTGTCGTGCAAATATTGATTTTAATGACGAAATTATTGTGATCGATCTCATGTCTTTCAATAACATCGTTTCAATATATCGGGAATAATAATCCACCACTATAATGTATTTTTGTTGCTTGAATTGAAATAAGTCTGAGCCTACTGTTTCCCAAGCTTTGGAAGGTACTGGTACTATCTTTACAGGTTCTCGTTGAGTCCTTGCATTTATATTGCAGTTTATACATTCCCTTATTTCCTTGTCGATATCGTTTGAGATACCAAACCAAAACACACTCTTTTTTGCCCTTTCTAGACATTTCGTGATTCCTAAGTGTCCTATATGGATATTTCTTAACATTTCTTTTCTCATACTGACAGGTATAATAGCTCTATTCTGGTACGTTAAGCAACCTTGAATCGTTGATAAATATTGTTGGCTATTATAATATTTTCGACCTAAATTATGTTTCAAATCTGATTTTGTCCATCCTTCAATAATCTTCTTCTTCAACCATGTTATCTCTGGATCATTATTCTGAGCTTTGATTATAGATTGTATTTTACATGATTCCCCAGGTACGAAAACACTACTTGCCATCTCTTCGGTTTCGATTTCTAATAGGTCGCACCCTGTATCTTTCGAAGGGTATCTTGATAATGTATCGGCAATGATATTGTTTTTACCGGGTATATATTTCATGTTTACGGCATATCTCATCAATCGTATTCTGTACCTTTGGATTCTTATAGGCACCTTCTCTATTTCTTTGCTTCCTAATAGAGTTATTAAAGGTTTATGATCGGTTTCTACGTATATGGGTGCACCTACTATATAATAGTTAAATCTTTCAAGAGCCCATACTACGCCCAACGCTTCCTTCTCTATAGTTGCGTATCTTTTCTCAGTATCACTTAGGGATCTACTGGCTGCTCCAATCATTTTTCGGTTTCCGTTTTCGTCTTCTTGTGTTAGTATCGCACCTATACCGTGATCCGATGCGTCTGTTGTCAATATTGTTTTCTTGTTAACATCGAAATACGATAATGTCTTCGTATTCTGTAACTCTTCTTTCAATATTCTGAAACTTTCTTCTTGCTTCGTATCCCAAATCCAAGAACAATCTTTCCTAAGCAATTCTCTTAATGGAGCACTGTATTCGGATATATTTGGGTTAAATCGAGAAAATTGGTTTATCATCCCAAGAAAACTCCTGACACTTTTTACGCTAGTTGGTGTTGGAATATCTATGATTCCTTGGACTTTTTGTCCAGCTTTAATTCCTTTACTGGTAATTTTAAACCCTAAGAAATCTACTTCTTCTTTACGGAATACACATTTATTTTTATTTAATGTCAATCCTGATTCTACTATTTTATTGAGTACTGTTTTTAGATTTCTATCATGTTCGTCTGCATCCATTCCCATTACTAATACGTCATCCACGTGTACGATTAGCCCCTTGCAGTCTTTTAAGATTTTAGATATTTCTTTACAAAATATTTCGGGAGCTGAGGTTAAGCCAAACGGTAATTTTTTATAATAATACCTCCCCCATGGCGTTAGGAATGTTGTCAATGCCCAGCATTTTTTTTCTAATGGAATTTGCCAAAACCCTGAATTTGCATCCAATTTTGAAAAAATGTTTCCTTTGATTTTACTTAGACTACCCTCGACCGTTGCCATAGGATGTATCTCTCGTTTCACTGCTGCATTTAACTTCGTTAAATCTGTGCAAATTCTTATTTTACCGTTTCCTTTCTTTGCAATAACCATTGGGCTACACCATTCTGTGGGACCACATGCTTCTTCGATTACTCCTAATTCGATCATTTTCTGTAGTTCGTTTTGGACTTCCGTTTGTTGATGTACTGGAACTGGTCTTGGTACATTAATTGAATATGGTTTTATTCCCTCTTTTATTTCAATTTTGTATTTCCTATTAATACTTCCTAATCCATCAAATAATTTAGGATCCAGCTGGCAATCTAGCGCATCTACTAATTTGACAATATCCAATTCTATTGATGCCTTTCTCGAGAGTAAACCTGTCATTTGTTTTTCTAAAATGAATATGTCCTCTTTTATTGTTTTACCTTTATATGTAATCAATGCTTCTAAGTATCCCTTAGCATTAATTTCAGTATTATTTGGTCCTCTTAATATTATATTAGTCTTCTTTAAAATTGGTAATAACTTATTATATGGCATTACGGATACGCTTGCGCCTGTATCTATCTTAAACTTAATAACTTTTTCGAATTGTTCACAATTTACTGTTAAATCTTTTATCCATTTATTTTGTTCAATGTTAGTTTTAATTTCGCCTAAAAATATAAAATTTTCGTCTATTTTTGAACAACAAATTTCATTTGTTTCGTATGTTCGCTGATTGTAGTTATCACTCCTTGATTTACAACACTTTGCCCAGTGTCCTAACTTGTTACAGATATTGCATTTTGTGTTGAATGCTTTACATGACCTTGGTTCATGTATTCGATCACATCTGCCGCATTTTTTTTTATTAAACTTTTGGCTTGGTTTATTATAAGTTTCGTTATTCTTATATTTATTGATTTTTTTGTTAATATAATCAATATTTTCGTATTCTTTCTTATTGATTTTCTGCATTTGGTTATTACTTGTTTCTTTTATTTTTGTAGCTTGGACTACCTCTTCGGCTGTAATTTCTTTACCTTTAACTTCTTGTAGGAATCTCTGGCGTAAATTATTGTCAATCATGCCTATGATGATTCTATCTTTGATCAATGAATCTTTCAAATCTTTGAATTCGCAAGTCATAGCCAGTTTTCGTAATTCAGCATAGTAGCATTCAATATTCTCGCTTTCAAATTGATCACGTTTAAAAAATACATATCTTTCATATGTCAAGTTTCTTTTTGGAATGAAATACGCTTTAAACTTTTCTTTTATCCACTCTAAGTTTTTCTTACCAGAGGATTTTGTTTTTTTTTCATCTATCATTACTTCGATAGTTTCATCTTCAAATGAATTGTATATATCTACGCCATCTGATCCTATTGTATTTAGAAATATACCGACTTGTGACTTTTCTGATTTGTTTTCCAATTCTCTAGCATTTTCATAAATTTCATAAGATTGTATCCATCTTTTATATATTTCGGCCCCTCTGATTTTATCTACAATTAATATTTCTGGGATTCTACATTCACTCATTTTTATAATAAATGTACTAATATTATGTTATTTCTGTAAATTCTGTGTGAATATAAATATATTTATATATATATTAAACAACCTATTCTATGGTATTAAATTAATTACCCATAAGATAGTTATATACACTATTAAAATAAACAATTAATAATATCCAGTAACTTATTATGTAATAAATATACAATGTATATTTTTATATATTTAATTAATTTTTAATTAGTTTTTTTTTTTTTTTTTTTTCTAATTAATTTTTAATTAATTTACAATAACAACTTGTTATGTAATAATCTAAGTACACTGTACTTAATGTATGTCGAATCTAATAATAAGCTTGCCTTATAATTATGATTTTAATCCCAAATCTTAATACCACGTAACTAATATCACTATTTAACTATCTAGTTAAAGAACAACCGCTGTCACCATGTAATATGTTATTATATATCAATTGGTTCGTCTATAGAGTTATAACTTATATATTAAGATTATGATAATCTTATCCTAAATATATAATGTATAATATATATATATAATATATGTATTGGGTATACTATTATATGTAGGATGTATTACCTTTGGGTAGCTTCAAGATATCTGCCAGAGTACTCTGCAGATGATTCTTCGTGGTTTGGGGTATATAGTATTATCTATTATAGATTAACGTAAGTGCTATTGGTTTGACTGCTAAGATACAAGTGAAGTGTTTATCACTAATAATGTGGGCGTGTCTAATTATATATATTATATTACAGATAGCATACCTATTATTACCTGTATAACCATGATTGTTATTTTACTACTTATAACACTATTCAAAATCTATGTTATAACATAGATTTTGAATAGAGTTATAAGTAGTATATATATATATATATATATATATATATATATATATCATACAACAATATAATATATTAAAAATAAGTTCAATAAGTTCAAACCAATATATCCAACTTCTATTATGTGTATTTATATGTACACAATACGTTATCGATTACTTCTTTATCATTGTTTATACTTTCACAGGAAATAGATTATTTACGTTTTCAGGAAATTTCATTACGCAATTACCGGCTATACAAAACTTAATTCTCTATCCAGGTATGAACATATATATATATATATATATATATATATATACTTTGTTGATACTTATAAAGGAAATACATATAATTAAATACGTTATGTCTACTTATCTAACACGGTATCGAGTTATTTATCTAGATTTTTGTTTTGTGAATTGTATTATATTTGATTAGAAATATAAATAATTGATCATTATATATAAATCTATAGAAATGGAGAGATTTATACTCAGTTGTTATTATCTAATACATATTACTATTGTAATATATATATAAGTTAACGTTTGAGGTTAACGATATACTTCATATGATACCAACAACAGATGTAACCATTAATAATAACATTAGCCTATATCGATAGTGATAATATATAGAGCGACTAGAGAGGTAGTGAACATACGGTGGCGATAAGGAGAGGACATCTAATATCTATAGCTAATATAAGATAGGGTGTACCCTATATTCACGATAACCATGGTGATAACTCATGATACAAACTCTACGATAATAATTGTTATATCAGAGTGTTGTCATGAGTTATAACCAAGGTTATCATGAATAAAGGTCGTCCTATATTATACGGATACATTTAGTATACTTATACTACTAAACACGCACACATGAACGTAACAAGGACATTTACACACGCTGGCACATGCGCAGGAAACAAGTTCGAGTGCGACTGTAGACTACGCCGCCTGAGGTACTGGATCCTGCTTAGACCACCGGTCATCTCGGCTGCGGACAGCGGTCAACGCGGCGGACAGCGGTACAACAATAGCGGACTGTTGTGCCATAGTCCGGCCGGCCTGAAGGGTAAACAGCTGATGCTGCTGCAACCGGAGGTGCTCAGCTGCGACAGTAGCTCCGGGATATACGCCAGGGAGAGGTTAGGCAATCAGGGAGAGGTTAGGTAACCGGTTAGAGGTTAGGTAATCTGGGAGAGGTTAGGTAATCTGGGAGAGGTTAGGTAATCTGGGAGAGGTTAGGCAATAGGGGAGAGGTTAGGCAATAGGGAAGAGGTTAGGGAATAGGGGTTAGGTTAGGCTATCGGGGAGAGGTTAGGTAATCGGGGAGAGGTTAGGTAATCGGGGAGAGGTTATGCAACTAACCCGTGGTTATCGTGCTGATAACAGCGTTTGTAGTATACTTTAAGGGGTTAAGGGTTAGGGGGTAAAACAGTTTAGGATGTTTATATTATATCTTACTATATATATTACATTGTTGATATTATAATAAGAGCAACATAATATACTTTTAAAATGAATAGCAGCATAATAATAGCATAATAGACTTTTAATGGCAACACAATTGCTACATAATAGAACAATGTAAACATTTGAGGCAATTAGTTATTCTATTATGCTGCTATTAGTAGGTTATTAGTAATAACTTATTACTGTTAGCTGTGAAGCTAAGGACATACTGTCGAATAGTCGCAATAATATGTGAATATTAATAGATTTGTTAACAGATCAAACACGTTAGATATTTGCGAACAAATTAGGTTCTCTCAGTGAATATTCGTAAGTTTAAGCTAACATTTAAGCTGGTTATCATCCAGCACACATACACACCTAACACACACCTCACACACATACACTTAGATATGCAAACGGTGTGAAGACGCAGGTGTACGACGTGAAAGTGGGCGTGTACACGGCTGTCACTCTAGCGGCCATGTTGTCCGCGTTCCTGATCTGTCTGTCACTCGACAAGGTGAAACGGTTCTACGTGGATAAGCGCAGAGATCGCAGGTTAAACATGCGCTTGTGCGGGTGTGTGATGCTCTTGCGTATCTCGTGTGTTATGTAATCTTACGAATGTTACGTCATTACTGCAGTGTCCGCTATGTACACATTATCTCTATATTCTGATAATATATCATACATATAATATGTAACATATTTATATATATATATAGTACTAATTTATTAGAAGTTTTGTGCTTATAATAATATGAAAAATGTAAATAAAATACTATTTTTCCAATATTTTGTTACATCTAAAAGCCTAAGATAATAATAATAGTTATATATATTATATATATATAAATAAAATGGAGTTCAACCAAAACCCAATAGCTTTGTTACAACTATAGTTGTATTATACAACTTGTATACATAATATAAATACCCGAGAGATAATGTGATATTTATGAATCCTATTATCGTTAGCTGACCTCTTATATATAAGTATACTTATTTAGAACAATATGAAATTAAAATGATAACTAATCATAATAATATTAATGAATGCATAATAATAATACTAATAATTTAACGATATTCTCATTAAATATACTTTAAACACGTTTATCAGTTTACCAATAGTTGATTATGCCCTATATATAATCTATTGTCGATAACAGATGTGAGTTTATATCGTAGGTTCTTACTGCAGTATTGCAGGAACAACTACGGTTTGACTTACGGCTCCAATGTTTGTATCCAGTTACGGGGAAGTGAATGTTTGACATATAGTACATAGCATACGATAGATAGGCATAGCTTCGATATAGCTACGAGTTATTCGTAATCGTCTAAAATGAGTCATTTCTTTTAAAATGGCGTCATTTTAGCTCATGTTATTTCACGAAATAAAACATCGTTGAATAATTAAGAATAGTGAACATTACCATAGTAGAGTTTATTTTATAAGCTAGATTATATAATAGATATCAGTGTTTAGTAGACTTATCCCACTAGGAAGTGGTATAATAGATGTTTAATAGACTTATACCGATGTATTATCAAAGCTACCAAACGGATTTGGTATTAACACCATCTAGATGTTAAAGGTGTAAAACTGCTAGTCGAAGATAACCACCGGAGCTCAGCCAACTGATGAAGCGAGTAGGACATGTATCGTGGACATTACACTTTATCAACATCGAATACTGATATCCCGCTTGTTATCATATGACATATACTATTGTTATCGTAGTGTTACCCTCGCCATCTTATCACTTTTACCCCTCACCCCGTATACTTTATATCATTATTTGTACGCTATTTAAGAAAACTTTATTTATATGCATGTGTTGCATAGTTAAGTATACACATCAACAAACCCTAGGATAGATACTTAGTTAAGATAAAATATAGTATATGTGTTATTACTATATATTTATAATATTATTCATATTATTAGTTACCCTATTTTGTATTATATAAAACATTATTAAATGATATTCTAAGTTGAATATTCTTTATTATATTATTAATGTTTTGAAAATATGTGTGAAATTAGTATCACGTATCAGTGATTTTAGGAAATTAAGAAGTCGAATACGCAATATTCAATATATAACGTAAACAATAATATTCTAATCCGTCACTATTGCTGCGCACTACAGACGAATGAACTCTGTGAACCAGCCACGCCTATCTCAGTCCTCGTCGCCCAAACACAAGGACGGCAAATCTCTGTGGAGCGGTCAGAGCGGTGACGTCATCGCCGACTTCGGCTACATCGCCGACTAGGGGGCGTGGCTAGTTCGTGGACACGCCCCTAACCATCGCCAGCTACTACTACTACTACCACTGCTACGGGTCGATAGACAATCTGACCATACGCACACACTCTACGTGATAAACTCTATGGACGCTCGAGCATTTACACAACGATCGTTTACACAACTTTGCAATAGACATGCGCATTCAACTTTATGACTATTACGTAATAGATCAATGCATTCATCGGACGACGTTTATACATCAATTTTGTACATTTTTTTCATTTAGTCGTTTAATTTTTGGTTTTAAAAAGATAAATACCAATGTTAAATTATACTCTATTTGTATATTCTGTATACATATATTTTATCATAAATATAAAGTATAATATATATATATATATATATATATATATATATATATATATATTATAGCAATACAGTATTATATTTATATAATTCAAAGATGTTATATACTCCAATGGAATATATGATAACACATATAATCAGTGTTTACAAAAACCTCACAAATATATAAAATAGTTTGGTTTTTATGATTTTGAAAGTTTTTATAATTTATTTTAGGGTTTGGATTATTTGTATTCATCACAAAATAATAATATTTAATTTCATCAAATAATTGAATATTGTAAAGATATAATATTATTTAATGAAATGTAATGATAATAAATAATTATGATCAATCAATCATAATAAATACAACTGTAACCGAAAAATAACTTAAATTATTTATCACTCAACTTAAAAAATATGTGAAACTCAAGAAAAACTATAATTTAAGAAAGGTTTAAACTCTATATCCCTTTTCAATCCAACATTAGTGATACATATCATTTATTATAACGAATTAATATTATAAATAAATCTAAATATATCTAAAATAATGTTAAAAGATGTATTGGGAACATTCAGGGACATATATTGGGATTAATGTAATTATAATATGTAGATTTCAGTGAAATAACTTCAGCATATATTATATAATATTAGTACACATATAGAATATATTATGGGAATATAAATTTGTGAGTTAATAATAAGAATTAAAAGAAATTGAGTTAGAATTAACATTATAATTAGATAACATTACATATTTTGATAATATAATAGATGCATTTTATACTAACCATACTACATATATACAATATTAAATATGTTAACACCTACATATGTGCCAACATATATATGGCATGCATATTGATGTACAAACCTACAAATTCCTACTAAATATGTAACATAATCGTTTACTGTATACAGGTATCTATAGAATTAGAATAATTACAATTTAACAAATTAATAATACTTATAATAACCTCCTAAATACATATTCTTTAATTAAATAAACTATTTATAACATTAAATTACATACGATACTTCAGATATCTGTAAACAATCTGTTTAAATAAGTACATCACCAATGAGATTAATACTATAGTATATATTCAACAAAACTATCAATGCTACTAGGTACAATGTACTAGCCACTATCACTACTACTAGGTACAAAGTACAATATACAAATTACTATTACAACTACTAGGTACTATGTCCTAGGTAATATCATTAATCCTATGGTATACATACACACACATACATATATATACATATAGGTATTCATATAAAGATTATACATACAAAATCATCTATTTACAATACACTTATTTACATGAAAACTTTAAACATGTATTTAAAAAAACAAAATCCATCCTATAGGAAGGAAAAGGTAATTATTTATTTCTCTAGTTCCACGGTAAATTTTCTTTCTATTTGTCATCTAAATTTGGTAAAATATTAAAAAATGTATGTTCAATCAAATACAGGGCTTAAGAAAATAATAACATCTATAATACTTAATTAATAAATACCCATTTTAATTGTGTTATTTAATGCTTCCAAACAACTGAACTAAAACTCACAATGAATTCTTTAACATTCTTTGACCAGTCAGTATCCACGGGGTAGGGGCCTGTGGGGGGGGGGGGTAAGGCTCGCCTGATAATCGACAGCTCTCTAGGATTTAAAAATAATAATTTGTTTAGATATTTATTGTCATTTAGGTGATGATCAAAATAAAGGATTTAAAAATAATATAATGAAATAGATAATATTCAAAAATAGCAAAAATAATACCTTTAAATGCGTATAAATATATACAGAGTGTGTGTAGTATATAAGAACAAATATAAGAATATATTTTCAAATATATATTATATTTATGAAATGGCTAATACACATTGATAGTTTCTACAGAAAGTTATTGAGTGAGTTACAATACCATTGAAATATTAATGTTTTAGAAAATAGTGAAACGCACTCCATATACTCGATAACGGTTCATTATATGTATATTTAGGTAATAAATATACTATAGTATATATATATATATATATATATATATATATTATATAGTATAATATAGTATATATATATATGCATATATATATATATCTCCTATATATATTTGTATATATGAATTTTTAAAATACAAATACAGTACACTTTATAAGGACAAAACATGCGATATGCCCACATATACACTCTCGACGAGAGTCACTCGTCCATATTGAATTTGAGAAGAATATACTCAAAACTATTCAAATTTATAATTTATAAAAGTTTTTAAATCAACAATTAGAAAAATCATCGATAACTTTAATAACATACTAGGGGAGAATACTCGAATACCGACACCCTAGTAATAAATCACCATAACTTTATTATTTCTCAATTAAATATTACCACATTTTATTTATAAGTATTAAGTATATAGCTATAATATAATTAAGTATATATCTAGATATAATAGCTATTTTAAAATTTAATTTAGTTTGTTTAACTCTGAGATAACAGGGGTGTCGATATTACAGGCACTGCCTCGAATACCGACACATTGGAACATAATATCGACACCCTAAATATATCGATATTTAGATATACCTTATATTATTTAATATCCACTATCCAATCAGAATTGAATGCGCGTTACTTTTAATTAACACACGCAATTCATACGTTTTTTTTACATTATAAACAAATAACGCTGATTGGTTAAAGGGTGTCGAAATTACGTGCAATTAGGGTATACAAAATCTTTTCGGCACATTATAAAATATAATTAGATTATACGATGTATTTAAAATATTTAAAATATTTATATTTTAAAATGATTGAGAATCGATATTGTAATTCGTAAATTTCATAAATTTAGAGTTGTAACGAACAAATTAGTTTTTTGTTTATAATTAAAAATTATAAATATATAAAAAAAAAAGTATACTTATATAAATTAGAATTATATTAATTAACATTTCATACATTAATTATTTTTTGATTGGAATTATATTTTAGGAGATCTCTAGGGTGTCGATATTACGTACATGTCGATATTAGAGTACTCTCCCCTACTTATATATATAATGATATTATAATATATATATATATATATAGTATATTATATACTATTATTAATGACCGATCTTTGCTATTAATTTAGCTCTATTCTGTAAAATTAATACTACATAAATTTAAATTTGTTTAATATTAGTGAACACTCATTAAAAATATGCTAGGGGAATTATGTCTAATACGGGCCAGTGTGTAATACGGGCCACTGCGATATCTCAGTAACTATTCTTCAAATCAAAAAAAAATATATACAATATTTATTCAGTATCATATTTCTATTAATAAGGGATATTTTTTATTTTAATATTTGCATTTATATTTCTAATATTGATCATTATATCAAAAAAATAGTTTACAAATGAAATTTACTAAATAATTATTTATTTATCCACCAATTTCGTTAATAAATCTAACATTAATTAAATAATTCAAATCTCGATTGGAAAGATTAATTAAATACGAAGAATATAAATATATACAATCGACTTTATATTCAATATTAAGTGTGTGGGGGTTCATTTAACAGGTGTATCAAATGTTTGCAATACGGGCCACCTAATGTTAGTAATACGGGCTACATGACCAATGAAAATGCTTGATTCTAGATTACTATTTTATAATATCATATCACTGAAATAAAATCTAATATAAGTGCGTGCGACATCGTGCGTATATTCATACCATAGATATAAAGAAAGTTTCTTTATATCGAATATTCATATATGCGTTTATTGATAGATCGAACTATTATGAGAGTGGTTATAATGAATGTGTACATTATTATCATAGAAATTACAATTAGGTATTCTAATATATATGATTATTACACTGTATGTATGCGTATTCACGTATACATATATGTTAATATATACATACATATATACACTGTATACGCATATACTCATATACGAATATCCATATGTATTGATATATAAAGGCATATTATATGTTTAAATATATATGCATTTATAATATTGTACATATATTTGAATATATGAGAGAGAATATGTGTAATCGTATATATATACGATTGTATTATATATATATATATATATATATATATATTTATATATATATATATATATATATATATAACTTTTGTAAATGTGATATTATTTATAATTATGTCAGTGTATCAATTTTAATATTAAATAATAAAATCATAATTGGTATCTATAGATATCTATAATTATCGATAATAATCGATAAATATTATATTGAAATATAATTGATATAATATAATAGGTATATATAATGATATAATATAATATAATAGTATTCAATAAGTAATATAATAAGTATTAAAGCATAATGTACATTTTAATATACAGTATAATTAATATTATCTAAAATTAGTGAGATCGGAAATTATTGTTAGCTCATCGAGATGGCATATACTATATATCTAGCGAGGCAGCAATTATATTCATGTGCATTGTTTGTTTATAATATAATTGTGAAAGAAAGTCGTATACGTAGATCTATAGATGTTACAATGTATTTCATTTGAAGTAATTATAATATGAATTAATGATTTTTTAATGTGTGTAGGTATATTAATAATATATAATGTATACAATGTATTATTGTTTCTATGTTATTAATATTATAAACCACATGTTTGGTAAATAGTTTATGTTAACAATTACATGTTTATGATTATATTATATTATTTATAATACATAATTTATAATAATTATATATATATTTGTCAATAAATAATGAATGTTATCTCATTCCTAATTTCCATTCATTATTATATGATTTTATATCATATTATTCTACATATAGGTTGTATATATTTCCACCGTTACATTAATTTCCTAAGTCAGTTGATAGAAAATAATTATAAATGTAACATAGTCTCTAGAAACACATACGTATGAATGTTTACATTATTCAGAATAGTATACGTCATATAGAACAATTAAAGTTACGCTCTATCGATATTCTATAGAATTTATTAAATTGTATTGTTAAATGTTGTCATTGTTATTTCTATTTTATTTATTTCATCTAACTTAATGTAATTAGATTATAATATTTATATATTGCTCAATTTTTTAACAACATTTTTGTTTATTCATATAAATTATTGTTATATTTATTTATCGACATTTTCTTTTATTATTTATTTTATATTTTATACACCATTTTCAAATGTATTCAGTGAATAATATTCACTAATACAAAACATATATAATTAATTATTAAATTTAGTTTATATTTTTAGTTTATATTTTTTAATTATATTTTAATATTGTTAAATTCGCTATATCCTGCATACTGTACAATATATAGACATATATAATGCATTGTAATATTATTAATGTATAGATATTATATATATATATATATATATATATATATGTATATATATATATATATATATATATATATATTATGTGTGCCTAACGCCGTTCGATATACAGGCACACATTATAACATATAGTTCAGTGAAAAGTTTTATTTTATATTTACAATTATAAATACTATTCTATTAATAATCAATAATACAATTAAAATTCGCCATAAAATTCAACATCTTATTATGCAATACATTTTGATTCATTTGATTTCTATAGAAATCGATATTTTTTTATAAATATATTATACATGTATCGTATATTTTAACATTACATTGATATTCATATTAATATATATATTATAAATATAACTTTATTAATGAAACATGTTCACCGAATACTTCTACACCAAATACCATCTAGGAACGCTAAACAGTTCCTAGATGGTATTAGGTTTATAAGTAGTATATATAATCATGTATCTATTAAGTTTATATACTTAAAGGTATACCCTCACAATATATTAATAATAATACATATTAGTAATCGATAATAAGATCATTTAATAATTATATTTCGGTATTAAATATATAACAAATATATTAATTATCATATTTTGTGTTCAAAAAATGAATTTAAATTTAAATAAATTAATGACACACATTAATTATAATAAATATAATACAATAAATATAATTAATTTTAAGATGTGTAGTTACTTGTATATATTTTAGGTTTAGATCAAATAATGTTTTTAAATAATAACCTAATACTACTTAAATATATCACCCTCGTATTTTAAATATATAAACTACTAATAATATACATTCAATTATACTACTACTACTACTACTACTACTACTACTACTACTACTACTACTACTACTACTACTACTACTACTACTACTACTACTACTACTACTACTACTACTACTACTACTACTACTACTACTACTACTACTACTACTACTACTACTACTACTACTACTACTACTACTACTACTACTACTACTACTACTACTACTACTACTACTACTACTACTACTACTACTACTACTACTACTACTACTACTACTACTACTACTACTACTACTACTACTACTACTACTACTACTACTACTACTACTACTACTACTACTACTACTACTACTACTACTACTACTACTACTACTACTACTACTACTACTACTACTACTACTACTACTACTACTACTACTACTACTACTACTACTACTACTACTACTACTACTACTACTACTACTACTACTACTACTACTACTACTACTACTACTACTACTACTACTACTACTACTACTACTACTACTACTACTACTACTACTACTACTACTACTACTACTACTACTACTACTACTACTACTACTACTACTACTACTACTACTACTACTACTACTACTACTACTACTACTACTACTACTACTACTACTACTACTACTACTACTACTACTACTACTACTACTACTACTACTACTACTACTACTACTACTACTACTACTACTACTACTACTACTACTACTACTACTACTACTACTACTACTACTACTACTACTACTACTACTACTACTACTACTACTACTACTACTACTACTACTACTACTACTACTACTACTACTACTACTACTACTACTACTACTACTACTACTACTACTACTACTACTACTACTACTACTACTACTACTACTACTACTACTACTACTACTACTACTACTACTACTACTACTACTACTACTACTACTACTACTACTACTACTACTACTACTACTACTACTACTACTACTACTACTACTACTACTACTACTACTACTACTACTACTACTACTACTACTACTACTACTACTACTACTACTACTACTACTACTACTACTACTACTACTACTACTACTACTACTACTACTACTACTACTACTACTACTACTACTACTACTACTACTACTACTACTACTACTACTACTACTACTACTACTACTACTACTACTACTACTACTACTACTACTACTACTACTACTACTACTACTACTACTACTACTACTACTACTACTACTACTACTACTACTACTACTACTACTACTACTACTACTACTACTACTACTACTACTACTACTACTACTACTACTACTACTACTACTACTACTACTACTACTACTACTACTACTACTACTACTACTACTACTACTACTACTACTACTACTACTACTACTACTACTACTACTACTACTACTACTACTACTACTACTACTACTACTACTACTACTATCAATCAATCAATCAATCAAAACGATTTATTTAAACACTGCAAATAACACACCAGGCGTTCTCAAGAGTGTAACAAAGCAAACAAACAAAAATAACATAATTGAATATAAACAAAATAATAATTAGTATTATTATAAACTGTACATTGGGAAGAGAATTACATAGTGGCGGCGCATAGTATTGAAAGGCTCTCTTGGATGTTACTATTTTCACTGATTTCTTGACTTGTAAGCAGTATACATCATTTGATGATCGAAGTTCACGACAGATAGGCACTTTAACTGATAGGCAAGTTCTAATATATGAGGGACCTGCAGTGAGTGATTTGTGAATTATACATATAATTCTATATTTGCTTCTATTAATATTGTTGAGAATATTAAGATTATGTTGACGCAATGTAACACTCGAGTGATCAAATAAAGGTTGTTGATAGATTAATCGTATACGATATATACGATATATACGATATATACGATAAGAGTATACTGCCGAATGATCAATTCTAAAGATACATTTATTCAATTTTTTGGATAGACCTAAATATATCGAATTACAATAATTAGTCGACGAAAATACCATTGCTTTAATTAGCATCGTAGTGAGGTCTTTGCTAATGAACTTTCTTATATAGCGTATATTATATAAATGAAAATTTGCTTTCCTGCAAACAGTTGACATATGATCATCAAAATTCAATTTATTATCAATAGTAATACCAAGATATTTAATTTTTAGTGATGGAATAATTCTAATATTATCAATAAATACATCATTGAAGTTATTAAAGTTATGCGGTAAGTTCAGTAATTCAGTTTTAGAAGTATTAAGTAGAAGTTTGTTCATAAGTAGCCATTTATTCACTTGATTGGCACATTCAACTAGCTCATTATTCATGACCAATCTACTATTAACAGAATAAATAAGAATATCATCAGCATAGAGATGAAATCTTAATGTTTTAAATGATTTGATGATATTAGTTATTGGGTTCAGATATATAGAGAATAGTAGTGGACCTAAGACGGATCCTTGCGGAACCCCGTACTTAAATGATTGAGATTTAGAATAAGAGTTATTGATCTTAACAGAAAAAGTTCTATTAGTGACAAATCCAATTAAGAAATCATGAGCAGTTGAAGATATACCGATGTCTAAAAGTCTATCTGAAAGGATATCAAAAGATAGCGTATCAAAGGCAGATGACAGATCTAGAAGTAGAATCTGAATTTTCTTATTTCTATCTAAAGAAGTATATATATCATTTAGTATAAGAGTTATCGCAGTTTCTGTACTGTGGTTCTTTCTAAAAGCACTTTGTAAGTTACAGGATAAGTTATTAAAATCAATAAAAGTAGTTATCTGTTTAAAAACAATTTTTTCGAGAATTTTAGAGATTAAAGGTAGTTGAGCAATAGGGCGAAAGTTCGAGAGTTCATTTATATTAAGACTATTTTTCTTTAAAATAGGAGTAATAATAGAATGTTTTAAAATAGAAGGAATAACACCTGTAATAAGGGATTGATTAATGATTGAAGAAAAAAGTGGAGTGAGTGTGTTAGCTAAAGATTTCATCACAGTAAGAGGCAGAGAATCAGAGGGAGAAGCAGAAGAAGCCGTAACTAAAAGATTATAGATGTCAACATTAGAAGGGAGCGTAAAATGAGTAAGAGTAGGAGTTTGATTTAAATGAGTATTTTGAGAATTTTCAGAGGAATTATTCAAATAATTGTATTGATTTATAGAAGGGGATGACAATTTTATTTTAATGACTGAGTAAATAATATCAATTTTAGAAATGAAAAAATCACTAAAATTATTACATAAAATATCATCAGAAATATTAGGATAAGATTTGTGATGAGATTTACCTAGAAGAGAATTAGTGAAAGCATAAAGCTTGCCCATGTTATTACCACACTTTAACATTTTATTTTTATAAAATTCTTTTTTAGTAGAAGTTATACTCCTTTTAAAAGATATTTTTAACTTTTTTAAATTTATCATGTTAAAAGATGTTGAGTTTTTATTGAACATTCTTTCAGCTTTTCTCATTTGGCGTTTGATATATAAATTATCATTCGAGAACCATTCATTAGTACGATCACTAACTACTTTATTTTTACTACTACTACTACTACTACTACTACTACTACTACTACTACTACTACTACTACTACTACTACTACTACTACTACTACTACTACTACTACTACTACTACTACTACTACTACTACTACTACTACTACTACTACTACTACTACTACTACTACTACTACTACTACTACTACTACTACTACTACTACTACTACTACTACTACTACTACTACTACTACTACTACTACGACTACTACTACTACTACTACTACTACTACTACTACTACTACTACTACTACTACTACTACTACTACTACTACTACTACTACTACTACTACTACTACTACTACTACTACTACTACTACTACTACTACTACTACTACTACTACTACTACTACTACTACTACTACTACTACTACTACTACTACTACTACTACTACTACTACTACTACTACTACTACTACTACTACTACTACTACTACTACTACTACTACTACTACTACTACTACTACTACTAGTTAATAAATTCTCAAATTTCTTTGATAATAAAATTTCCAACATATGTGATAATATCTCGAAAAGTAAATCTGTAAATAAATCTATCAATATAAATTGTTTTGATACATGTTCATTTCCCAATAATAATTTTAATAATTTCATAACTCCAACACATACTGAAATATATAATTTGATAATTACCGCCAAATGTACTTCACCAAATGATCCATTATCTCTCTCTATTACTAAAAAATTATTAACACTTTAACACCTCTATATCATAAAATTATTAATATTTCACTAACTACTGGCATTATACCACCTGAATTAACACATGCTATAATAACTCCCATTTTAAAAAATGCATCTTTAGATGATTCTATTTTATCTAATTATCGACCTCTATCTCAATTACCATTACTCTCAAAGATTCTAGAAAAAGTTATCTATAAACAGCTCATATCTTATCTTGACTATAATGATTTATTTGATAATTACCAGAGTGCATACCGTAAACATCATAGTACTGAAACTTCCATTATTGCACTTACTGATAGCCTTCACCATTCACTTGACAACCACAAATCTTTGCAATTATTATTTATTGATATGACTGCTGCATTTGATACCATTGACTTTACTATATTACTATCTAGACTTTCCAATATTGGTATTACTGGAACTGCTTTCAATTGGTTTAAATCTTTCATTACTACTAGAACATACTCTGTTAAAATTAATTCTTCATTTTCTCAACCCTATCCACTAAATTTCGGTGTCCCACAAGGTTCTGTCCTTTCTCCAATTCTATTTTCTATATATCTACGACCTTTATCAAAATTACTCCAATCATATACTTTACTAAAATATAATATATATGCAGATGATATTGTATTACACACATTTGCAACTAACTCTACACAAAATAATTATTTTCAAGACTGTATTAATTCTACTACTAACTGGCTTACTAATAATAACTTACTAATAAATTCAAATAAAACTAAACTAATTAATATTTCTAGAACTCGCACTGCATTTCCAAATATCTATATCGGTACAGATAATATTACTCCTATTACTAGTACAAAGTATCTTGGAATAACTATTTCACAAGATCTATCGACTGAAATACATGTAAAAGATATACTTAAGTCTGCATCATATAATGTTTACAATTTAAAAAAAATTCGCCCTTTCATTTCACTAAATACAGCTAAAATATTATCTACTTCACTAATTATTTCTAAACTAAATTACTGAAACTCTTTTCTTTATAAAATTAATACTACATTACTAAAAAAATGTGATTCCATTATAAATAGGTGCATTCGAATTATATTTAAAATTCCTTATACTGATTATTCTACAAGTATTTCTGAACTTCGTTCTAAAATCAATTGGCATAATACTAAGCAATCTATTATATATAAAATACTCACTATAACGCATAAAGCTATAGTATTTAAGAAACCTATGTATATATATAATATGCTACAGTTATCTATTAATAACTCGCAATTGAGATCTAATTCTACAATTAACCTTGAACTACCTAAAATTAATTCTTCAATATATGGCGAGCTATCTTATCGGTGGTATGCCCCTTACCTTTGGAACAAACTTCCATCCAACATTAAGAATATGATTAACCATTATACGTTCAAGAAACATTTACATCGTTATATATTAAATAACTATTGATTGTAATAATTGTATAATAATATTCTAAAGTTTATAACATATACGAAAGTATTGTATGTATCTGTATATTTGTGTAAATTTATTTATATACGTTTATATATTTATATACACATATATGTATGTATATATTTATCATGTTATGTTTTTAAATGCTAAAAAACAATTAGTAATATTTGTTCTGTTTAATTTATTCGTTCACACTCTAAGAATGTTTATAAAACATTAATGCAGTGTATAATAAACTATTTACTACTACTACTACTACTACTACTACTACTACTACTACTACTACTACTACTACTACTACTACTACTACTACTACTACTACTAACTACTACTACTACTACTACTACTACTACTACTACTACTACTACTACTACTACTACTACTACTACTACTACTACTACTACTACTACTACTACTACTACTACTACTACTACTACTACTACTACTACTACTACTACTACTACTACTACTACTACTACTACTACTACTACTACTACTACTACTACTACTACTACTACTACTACTACTACTACTACTACTACTACTACTACTACTACTACTACTACTACTACTACTACTACTACTACTACTACTACTACTACTACTACTACTACTACTACTACTACTACTACTACTACTACTACTACTACTACTACTACTACTACTACTACTACTACTACTACTACTACTACTACTAACTACTACTACTACTACTACTACTACTACTACTACTACTACTACTACTACTACTACTACTACTACTACTACTACTACTACTACTACTACTAACTACTACTACTACTACTACTACTACTACTACTACTACTACTACTACTACTACTACTACTACTACTACTACTACTACTACTACTACTACTACTACTACTACTACTACTACTACTACTACTACTACTACTACTACTACTACTACTACTACTACTACTACTACTACTAATACTACTACTACTACTACTACTACTACTACTACTACTACTACTACTACTACTACTACTACTACTACTACTACTACTACTACTACTACTACTACTACTACTACTACTACTACTACTACTACTACTACTACTACTACTACTACTACTACTACTACTACTACTACTACTACTACTACTACTACTACTACTACTACTACTACTACTACTACTACTACTACTACTACTACTACTACTACTACTACTACTACTACTACTACTACTACTACTACTACTACTACTA
>OZ025244.1:41645388-41650388 GCA_964019155.1 Osedax fenrisi
CCTATACATCATCACGCCCAATACGACTTTGCCTCAAGTATACTCTAGTCATACCAGATTTGCGTAATGTATCCATAAAACAAAAGAGAGCCTTCTCAATATCTGCACCTATAGCCTGAATAGACTTCCTTATAACATTCGTTCTATTCAATCAACCATGTTATTCAAAAATAAGCTTAAGACATATCTTTTCTCTTTGGCTTATCCTAATAACAACTAGTCAACATTTAATGCACGGCCGAAAATTTCTGATGAAGTTGATGGCAGTGCCTAAAACATTAGGTTACAGGTTACAGGTTACTACTACTACTAATACTACTACTACTACTACTACTACTACTACTACTAATACTACTACTACTACTACTACTACTACTACTACTACTACTACTACTACTACTACTACTACTACTACTACTACTACTACTACTACTACTACTACTACTACTACTACTACTACTACTACTACTACTACTACTACTACTACTACTACTACTACTACTACTACTACTACTACTACTACTACTACTACTACTACTACTACTACTACTACCACTACCACTACCACTACCACTACCACTACCACTACCACTACCACTACCACTACCACTACCACTACCACTACCACTACCACTACCACTACCACTACCACTACTACTACTACTACTACTACTACTACTACTACTACTACTACTACTACTACTACTACTACTACTACTACTACTACTACTACTACTACTACTACTACTACTACTACTACTACTACTACTACTACTACTACTACTACTACTACTACTACTACTACTACTACTACTACTACTACTACTACTACTACTACTACTACTACTACTACTACTACTACTACTACTACTACTACTACTACTACTACTACTACTACTACTACTACTACTACTACTACTACTACTACTACTACTACTACTACTACTACTACTACTACTACTACTACTACTACTACTACTACTACTACTACTACTACTACTACTACTACTACTACTACTACTACTACTACTACTACTACTACTACTACTACTACTACTACTACTACTACTACTACTACTACTACTACTACTACTACTACTACTACTACTACTACTACTACTACTACTACTACTACTACTACTACTACTACTACTACTACTACTACTACTACTACTACTACTACTACTACTACTACTACTACTACTACTACTACTACTACTACTACTACTACTAATACTACTACTACTACTACTACTACTACTACTACTACTACTACTACTACTACTACTACTACTACTACTACTACTACTACTACTACTACTACTACTACTACTACTACTACTACTACTACTACTACTACTACTACTACTACTACTACTACTACTACTACTACTACTACTACTACTACTACTACTACTACTACTACTACTACTACTACTACTACTACTACTACTACTACTACTACTACTACTACTACTACTACTACTACTACTACTACTACTACTACTACTACTACTACTACTACTACTACTACTACTACTACTACTACTACTACTACTACTACTACTACTACTACTACTACTACTACTACTACTACTACTACTACTACTACTACTACTACTACTACTACTACTACTACTACTACTACTACTACTACTACTACTACTACTACTACTACTACTACTACTACTACTACTACTACTACTACTACTACTACTACTACTACTACTACTACTACTACTACTACTACTACTACTACTACTACTACTACTACATTCGATCACTGTCTCTCATAGCGAACGGTCGTGTTTTTCTATTGTCTAAATTTCTATTGTTTAATATTACATCAGAATTTTGCATTTTACATGTAATATTTTTACATTAGATTTATTATAATAACTTTTATACATTGTTATAATATGCTATCTAATTAATTAAACTACGATTATATCCGACTATAATCATCTCCCGTGGATCTCCCGTGGGATTATGCTCAATAGGTAGTCGGTTCTGCCTACTACTCGAAGGAGGTTAGACTACCGTCTACGTAATCGGTGTATTCTGTGTTTCTGCCTGATAATCTAATAAAACAGATGAGTTCCTGCTATGAATGTAAGATGTCTCTGGAAACAAGCGATATCACCTCTCCAGATGGTTTCCTAGAATGTAAATGCGGTCTACTTATTCACTACGCATGTATGTTTAACGCAAACGAAATTAACTGTGCATGGAGCAACAAAGTTCCATCTAAGATATCAATAGCATTGATGAACTCGCCCTGCTTCTTATACACGTGCCTACAATGCCGTAATAGTGAACCATCACCGGTAAGTGCCTCGCCATCTATTGAAGATAAAATTAATAATATTGCTATTTTACTATCCAGCCATACTAATATAATTAATGAATTAAAAAGTAGCATAAGCTCTTCATTATCTAACAACACTGTAAATAATGATAATGCCAAAACCTGCTTAGAAAACGATAACACCATAACCTATGCTAATGTGACAAGTAGAAATATAAGTAGTTCGAATGCTGTTGTTTATAATAGGGATGCATTAAATATTCCTTTATTTTCGGCCATTATTAAACAAATTGACAGTAGTAATCTAAATACTAACTACATTAAGGATTTATTAAAAATATTAAACATTGATTTAAATACCATTTCTAAAGTACACTTTAATAATAAAGTATGTATAATTAATTTCACTACTGTGTTTGCAAAATCAGAATTTTTAAATCTTAACTCGACTATTAAAACTTTAGATAATAAATTTAATAAATTATTTATTCATGACAATTTATCCGCTGATGTTAGAAGAAATGGTAATCTATTTTATCATGCTATTAAATCTAAGCTAATTTTAAACTATAAATGTACATTAAATTTAAAAACTAATACTTATGAACTAAGACCATATAATGATACAAATAAACTTGATTGGAACTGTTCTCCATATTTACCGTCCATAAATGAATTGAACACATGGAGTAAATCATACGATACATATATCACATCAATCAAAAATAAATCAAATAATAAATCTAATTGACTATCGGTATGTAGCAATGAAAACATTACTTCCCTCATTAATTGTCGGTCACTAGTTGCTAATATTGATATCATCACACAATATATAATAGAATCTAAATCATCAATAATCGCACTCACAGAAACTTGGCTCCATATATTAGATGATGTTACTCCTTCTTATTTTGAACCATTACATTTTAATTTTATACATAGTCCTAGATGTGATGGTAGAAATGGTGGTGGTGTTGCTTTACTTTTAAATAATAACTATACTATACTTTCTCAAATTCGAATTAATATGACTCTATGTGATGTACTTCTTGTAAAATTTAAAACATCCCAATCTCAAATAATAACTATTCTCACTATATATAGACCTCCAAATAATAACCATATAATATTTTTTAAAGAATTTTCGGATCTAATACATCAACACATTAGCCCTTTCCTTATAATTCTTGGTGACTTTAATTTTATTTTAATTCTACATCATATCCCCATAATAAATTCAAAGATATCTGTAATGAATTATGTTTATCTCAACATGTTACTGAAACTACACATATTTCTGGAAATGTACTCGATCTTATTTTTACTCATAATAATTCTATTCTATTAGCTAAACAACCAACTAATCTACACTAATTCTTACACTATTAACTGATCATTATGCTATTAAATGTACATTAAATATAAAAAAATATATAAGTTCTAAATTATTATCCTATCGACATTTACGTAATATAGACTTAACTAAATTTTCTCTTGATATTCTATCTAATCTTGACATAAATAATGTTACTATAACTGCACTTAATAATACACTTTCTAATCTTCTAGACACATATGCACCACTTAATAACCGAACAATTAAAATATACTCTATAACACCATGGTTTAATCATATATGTCATACTTATAAAAAAAATACTAACATATTAAACAAAATATATAATAAAAATAAAAATACAATTAATCATGATAATTTCTTATTTGCTAGATCTCAATACCGTAAACAAATGAAATCTCAAAAAACAATGTACTATAATAATAAAATTAATTTATATAAAAATGATTCTAAAAAACTTTTTAAACTTACTAATCAATTAATGGGAAGGAACAAAAGAAAAACTTTTCCTCCTCAAAAAAATAATCTACTAGTTAATAAATTCTCAAATTTCTTTGATAATAAAATTTCCAACATATGTGATAATATCTCGAAAAGTAAATCTGTAAATAAATCTATCAATATAAATTGTTTTGATACATGTTCATTTCCCAATAATAATTTTAATAATTTCATAACTCCAACACATACTGAAATATATAATTTGATAATTACCGCCAAATGTACTTCACAAAATGATCCATTACCTCTCTCTATTACTAAAAAAATTATTAACACTTTAACACCTCTATATCATAAAATTATTAATATTTCACTAACTACTGGCATTATACCACCTGAATTAACACATGCTATAATAACTCCCATTTTAAAAAATGCATCTTTAGATGATTCTATTTTATCTAATTATCGACCTCTATCTCAATTACCATTACTCTCAAAGATTCTAGAAAAAGTTATCTATAAACAGCTCATATCTTATCTTTACTATAATGATTTATTTGATAATTACCAGAGTGCATACCGTAAACATCATAGTACTGAAACTTCCATTATTGCACTTACTGATAGCCTTCACCATTCACTTGACAACCACAAATCTTTGCAATTATTATTTATTGATATGACTGCTGCATTTGATACCATTGACTTTACTATATTACTATCTAGACTTTCCAATATTGGTATTACTGGAACTGCTTTCAATTGGTTTAAATCTTTCATTACTACTAGAACATACTCTGTTAAAATTAATTCTTCATTTTCTCAACCCTATCCACTAAATTTCGGTGTCCCACAAGGTTCTGTCCTTTCTCCAATTCTATTTTCTAT
>OZ025244.1:41655388-41690388 GCA_964019155.1 Osedax fenrisi
CATCCATTACTATTTGTGGAAAATTCTTATTTTTATAATATATGTTTACGAACTGTGAAAGTTTATACCTTTATATACTGATTAGTCACCAATGATGACATTATTAATCACCGCTACTGATGAATAGTATATAGACTACATTAGGTCTTTCAAATAACTATGATAAAATAAAAAAGCTAACTTTATCTAATCTGAAAAACTAAGTTAAATGTAAAGACTTGACAAAAATAAAAACAGAATAAATATATATATATATATATAAATTTATATATATATATATATATATATATATATATAAAGTTATAATTAACTAAGTAATGTTATGTGATCATATTAATACTATCAACAACATCTCATCGGATAATTTATTTAATATTTAAAAGCGTCTACAATTGTATATAATATTTAATACTTGAATATATATATATATATATATAATGTTGTCACTACTAAATTACTTATATAAATGATTTCAATAAACAATACCGTGACTAAATAATGGTTCACTATTATAAAAAGTAGAATTCGGTGTTGTGACCACATCTCATATACCTACGCAGTAAAGTGTTTCAATACATACTCAACCTGTTTACTATAGTAATACACGTCGTGTATCATAATACGGGAAATAACGTGTATTTGAATATGTATCATATTAATATGTGAAACATTATACTATATTTTGACTTTCGGGAACTTTAAATATGTGAAAATAGAAATGTGAAATAAAACATATAGAGTCTAGAATATAGGCCGGTATGTCTACTAAATCATTATACATAATACACTTCATTAGAACACGCCCACTAATATAAACACATTTCTAATTGTAACTAATAAACAGATATTTCGAAATTCGGAATTTAATATTAATAAACTATATATTATTATTTATATCGTTAGATTTAGTGATGGTAGTATAAATTATATTATATACATAATTATTAATATATATTATATTATCATACTATTATAATTAAATATTTACTTGTTAATACTATTTAACTAATTTCGTTATATTATAGATAATATATTACTATAATACCATTATTTATAATTAATTCTACTACTAAATATATATAAATATAATTAATAGTAATACAAGTTTATAATGAGACTTGTTTACATTTTATTAAACGTATTAATTTAAAACTATAATATATATTCTAACTACACATATATATATATATATATATATATATATATAGATATATTTGATTTTAATTTTGATTTTTCTGATTTCGGACTGCGAACTGTGCTTATAAAGCAATCAGACGTCCATATATATTTGATGTTAATGTTTAAGATTAAATACATGGGTTCATTAGATTCTTGACTTTTTGAATTGATGGTGTAATACGGATGGATGTAGGGAGAGTGTTCCACGAGTATGGGACGGATATTTCCCAGGCGCGAGTTTTAGTTAAATGTAATTGTGTTTAGGAGGTAGTTGAAGTAGAAATGTATTGGTAGAGCATGTAGTGGTACTAGTTGGTAATTTAAGTTTGAGTAGGAATGCTGTTAGTCAGGAGAGTCATGGTGGATAGTTTTATGAGCTAGTAGTAGAGTTTATAGAGGATTCTTATTATATATATATTTATATATTTTATATAGGTTTATATAGGTATATATATATATATATCAAAATGTGAAAATTTAAATGGGAAATTAATCATCTATAGATATATAGACCAATATGAAACTAAATCATTATAACTCCTATAATACGTTAACAATCCTTATATAATACAAAAACATTGTTAATAGTAATAGTTATATAAACAGATAATAATAATACTCTATTTATTATATATACTACTAATGAATTATATAATATATAAAATGATTACCATAATATTACTATACAATTACTATCATATTACATGTAATGATAATTGCATTATCGTAAAACATCTATATAATATAGGTTTACAATCGAAATTAAATCTTATTTGCATATGATATCTCTATGCTAATTATAAACAGTCACTCTAGATTATTGGTTTCTAACCTTTTTTCATCATGACATTTTTTGTTGTTAATAATGCTCAATTAAAAAATATATCATGAACCTATAAAAATTGCATTGTTTAATTTTGTTATATTAAACTTTAATTAAATGATAGATTTGTATTTAAACTGTATCTAAAACGAGAACATTTTTTTTTAAATAATATTTTTTTTTATAAATTGGCCCATGACCCACACAAAAAACCCAATGACCCAAGTTTGGTTCATGACCCATAGGTTGGGAACCACTGCTCTAGACTATAATCTTGATTTATGATTTTAAATAGTAATGAATACATTGAGGTAGGATCAACTATAAGACTAATAGTATATATACTTAAAAGTCCAATAAAAAAGGTATACATGAAATATGTATATTGGTAAACGTTATAAAATAAGTTAAAATAATTTGAACTTCTATAACTTAACTATAAAAATCTATGAAGAAATACAAAAAAAATCGATTTACTTTTTACAAAATTAGAATAAAAGTTTAGTAAAACATATATTAAATAACTAATATATAATATAAATTGAAAATTAAAGTTGGATATCTGTTTAGTAATTGTAGAGAGAGTCAAGGCTATAATAATGCTTCAAGGCTTTAGTATATTATTTATTGGACCGCCGGAACATCAATACGGACGCCGTTATATAGTCAAACGATGATGTGCAATGCGTGACGAACTATATATATATATATATATATATATATATATATATATATTTATATATATAAAAGGGTGAAAGACCTGATAAGCTCTGCTTCTTCCTTCACCCAGGCAATTGCCAAATCTGATTTTATTATTATTATTATTTATTTATTTATATATATATATATGTTTCCATACATATTATAATCATGGTATATTTAAAAAAATTTTATTTAGTATATTTAATTATATATTAAAATAATTATGGAGAATTAAATATATATACAATTATTTAATACATATATATAGCAATTACATTAATAATGACTCCTCTTTTAAATTACTTTATAATACAAATATTATATGTAAATCATATATATTCATTATATTATTATATTATTTATTATTTTATTTGTATATAAACACATATTTTGTAGTACCTATACGTATATGTACTATAGTACATATACGTATACAAATATGTATTTGTATTTGTGTATATGTATATGTAGTATATAATATATACTATACAATATATACTATATATACACCAACATATAGTATACAATATATTACTATACATTTGAAAAACAAATCGCATAACTTTTTAGTTTCAATATAGATTTTCCAAAGACTTTAATACAATGTATTTAATTTTATCTATGATTTATAATAGTATATATTTAATAAACGTTTATTTAAACACTCAAATAAATAATAAATGATTTCTCAAAAGTGTATATATATATATAGAAATACAAATAATAAAAGTAGGTAAACCAATAAATACCATTAATAATTAATAATATAAAATAAAATATAATATACGGTAAGGAAATTAATAAATAAAATAATAATGACAAACAATATTAGTATTACAGGTTGCCACCTGATATCAATTGTTGTATATATTTCATGGATGTTTTATGCGATTTTATGGATCTAATATAGGGTTGGAGTGAATTCAATAGTTGTGGACCAATATAACTCAGTTCATGAGTATTCATTTTTGAGGGACGGAGAATAGGGGTAGATAGAAGATGAGATACATGGTTTCTAAGAGATGGAAGGGAAGATTTTTTATACTAGATAAGCAGAAATATAGGAGAGGCAATTAGTAGAGCATATTAAGAAATGAACAATATATAGTATGCGATAAGCAGATCGTTTGTTAAATGGGAATCTTGGAACCGTTTTTTAAATTAATTGATTTTTGTGAACACAGTATTTATTTTGTATTAATAATTTATAAATGTATTAGAATGTACCGGACACGTCATACCTCTGATACATATGTATGTAACTCTGATACATATATAACTCTGATACATATGTAACTCTGATACATATGTAACTCTGATACATATGTAACTCTGATACATATGTAACTCTGATACATATGTAACTATGATACTCATACGATAGACATATTTACCCCTCTCTGAATTGCAGTATACCTATACCGTATGGTTAATACCCCGCCCCCCCCAAACATACGTAAGTATTCTAAGTGATTGAGATAGTCAGTGAAGGCAATGTCACTCGCCGACATGTATACAATGTACAAGTGTACGAAGTATGATTTATCTATACAACTTACCGACATATATGTACGTTGTGTAAGTATTCACAGAATAATGCATAATTACGTGCATTGAGTGCAGAGTTAAGATATTTTTTTACGAATATAATTAATAATAATTATGTGTACATATTATTAATGTATATATATATATATATATATATATATATATATATATATATAAAACAACTTAATAAACGATTAATAAAAATACAAGAAAAACATATAATTTATTTGTACTATATTGTCATGGTCCTTCACATTTATTTATAACAAGTCTATGATTTAATGAGGGGTCCTGTATTTGTATCCGCTATTTATATTAATTTGTATTAATACATGTTTCAATACATCAATATTATTATTATTATTGAAACGAATTGAATTGAATTGAATTTATTTTATTACTAATTATATTAATATAATGTTAATAGTAAACAAATAAATAAATAATACAAAATAAAACGCAAAACTATAACAAAATGTTAAATAAAAATATTTGGTAACTTACTTAAGTAACAAAATACGGACAGTGCCCGAATACGGAAACTCTCGGTATCTCAGAAACGATAAATCCTACAATAAAATGTTTAATGAAAACAATATTCATAATTATATAAATAGTCTAAATAAGTATTTTTAATTTTTTAATTATTTAAAATAGTGCTGATATAAACTGATTTTTTTATTACGTTTTTAAATTTATGAAAAAAAATGTCAACTTAAAACCATTTCAAAAATATACAAATGTATCGATAATATAACAATATATTATTCAAAACTAAATCATTCTAAACATTAAATATATTTAATTGCCCTATTTGTTATCAACTATTAATTATGTTATAAGTATATATCTATAGGTTATATAAATACCTAAATCGGACACTCTATAGCCGTTTGAAAATATTCTGTTTTTATAATACTCGCGTGAGTTATAATATTAATAATACCAATGAAGCTAAATCAAAATTTATTATTATTTAGATACTTAACTTGTATTATTAATTAATAAAATAATAAATCTTAATAAATAATTACTAATTAAATTATAATAAATTATTCATATAATTATTATAAATAATGTAATTATAATTTATCTATTGGTTCATCAATAATTTATATACTTTATCTAGTGGTATATATGGTGTCCGTATTATAATACAGAGTATCCGTATTAGGACAAGGGTACCGAATACGGATAACCCCGTTATATCTTGAATAAAAAGATTAAATAAAATTTTAAAATCACAATAATATCTATAATCATATAATAATAATATATTGTAATTTTTAAATAAAAATATGGACTCATGAAATGTTAAGATCATTTATTGTTAACGTGTCCGTTTATTAGGTTAATTTCCCCTATAGGGGTAAAGTATAATTACGCTTCTAAATGTATTACGGCACCGTTAATATTGTTAAAATTGTATAACATGTATAAGTCTATGACTTCTTGAGGGGTCTATTTGTACCCGCTATTGTATATATATATATATGCAATTTAAATAAATAAATATTATTAAATGTTAACCGTTATGCTATATCAGGAGTTATAACTCCACGTACAACACACGCTAAACACCGACATTATAACTCACAGATTTATCACACATGTATGAATTAAAAAGAACAATTTAAATTGTTCTTTTTAATTCATACATGTGTGCGTAACATATATGTTATAAATATAAAATATGCTTTACAAAGGGAATTTTATATAAATATATATATACTATAAACTATATACTATATATACAGTATGACATTATAATATATATATATATATATAGGATTGGATTGATTTTTGTTTACATCTTTGATCAGACGTGTTTATAATATTTTATGTAATTTCGATTATTGGCCGACTAATCGACTTCAGAGGACCTCCCTTTGAAGACAGCTGATAGAGTAGTCGGCTGACTACTCATCCCTCTTATAAGTTTAGTCTTAACTAAATAGTAATCTTATATAATTGATATTTATTAAACACTATTTTATTAAAATTATTAATTCCTTGAAATCATTCATCTGTGACCAAATCACGACCAATCAAATTTATTTGTGCAAGTCACAAATTTGTATTCGGATATATGTATTGAAATCAGTGTTTGAGACACACGTAATTTATATTACACATATTCTATAGTTTATATGTATACATATATATTTATATACATACACGCTATTAGTCATTATAATGATTGTTAGACAAATAATTATCAATGAAGTACTATGCTTTTGTCTTAATGCCAGAGAGACTATGAACCGTGATTCCATGGTTATGGTAATATCGGGATATTTTGAGATTGATGAGTTATCTGTTGCTAAAGAAATTCTCACATGTGATATATGTATTAAAAAAATCGTAGATGATTCTGAATGCAGATATAGCGTTAAACGTAAATCCCCTAATTTATCTGAAAAAATCTCCAAAGATATCGTTGGTATCTTTGATTTGATTGATAATGTAAATTCAGAATCGATTCCCTTATTTGTTGCATCCAATATTAGACGTATACCCCCTATTGGAGATCAAAATACTAATATGGCATCAATTCATTCTGCTATAATATTACTAAGAAAGAACATCAATTTAATTAATGAAGCAATAATTCCATTAATTGACAATACTAATAATATTATAGATACCACTAATAAAGATATTTCACCAAATATATGTGAACATATATCTGCTGATATTCCTATAGATAATCAACTGAAAAGTGGAAAAAGCAAGAATAACCATCCTATCTCTTATGCATCAATCGTAAGAAATACTACACTGGATGATGGGTTTACACTAATAACCTCAACCAAGAAAGTGAAGAAAAGTCAAGTTAAAGAATCGCTGATTCCTAATAAAGAAACTGTGAACGTACGGAGTAAAGGTGTCATAATCGGAAAGAATTCTTCTGAGGCATTCGGGAAAACTCCTCCAAGACGATATCATTTATTCCTATCTAGGTTAAATAATGATGTTACCGCTGACGATATTACATCGTATATATGTAAAGAATTTGATGTTACATCTAAAGAATGTTCAGTGGAGAAAATCATTACTTCTCACCACTTTGTCTCTTCATTTAAGGTAAGTCTGATGATTAACAATGTCCAAGATGTATATAACTGTGAAAGATGGCCTAGTGGTATTTTAATTAAACGTTTTTTTAATAAAGCTAATCATAACAATAATGTTAATGTTAACAGTAATCTATAATAATGGATTTACAAAATAAATTAAATTTATTGTCCTTAAACTGCAATGGTTTCAAGAACAAGGCTAATATTATTTTAGATACTTATCCTAATATTGATTTATTTTGTTTTCAGGAACACTGGCTTTCCTCTGAGGAATGTTCTATGTTCAATACCAATAATGATAGTTATAGTGGTTATGGTAATGCTTCTTTTGATAACACAAAATTGAGAACCGGCAGACCTTTTGGTGGTGTTGGTTTTATGTGGAAAAAGGGAATAGATAGATATATAAGTATTATGCAATCTGAATATGATTGGCTTATATGTATTAAAGTATTCGATTTCTACATTATTAATATATATCTACCGTATGAGAGTCCTAATAATATTAGTTTATTTGAAGGTCATCTCGTTCAACTGTTATTATATTGTGAATTCTTAAATTCATCTAATTATTGTATAGTAGGAGATTTTAATGCTAATATTTCTAATCCTGATTCATACTTTAGTAATACTTTAATTAAATATTGTGCGGATAACAATAATATTATGTCAGATAAATCATTACTAGATTCTGATAGTTATACTTGTGTTAGTTCGGCGTGGAAAACATGTTCATGGTTAGATCACTTATTATCCACTTTTGATATGCATTCATCCATTTTAGATATTACAATTGATTACTCCTTTATATTATCAGATCATCATCCATTAGTTTTTATCATAAATCAGAATACTATTCCTAGCTCAATTAGCTATAATAATAGTATTATTCATAAAAAAATTCAATGGAATAGACTTGATAAGAAACAAATTTTGAAATATAATATTGATACTAAGTTTAACTTAGGAAAATTAATTAATGATATATATTCTTTTGATAGTAACATTAATTATTCGGATTACTTATATAATTCTTTATTGAGTATTCTTGTATATTGTTCTAACGATATATATTCAGTAGCTAATAAATGTAAATATGCACGTATGGAGTGGAATAATAATGTACATGAGAAACATACTATTGCCAGATCTTACTATTTAACTTGGAAATGTAATAACAAACCCTTGGCTGGAATATGCTATGATAATATGGTCAATTCGAGAAAAAATTTCAAATACGAATTGCGACGTAGTAAATTGATATCTAATCAATCAGAATCTGATAAGATTGCCTTAAAATTAATTAAAAATCGTAATAATTTTTGGAAGGTGATTTCAAACAATCTGAAGAAAAAAAACTCTTCCGCACCAAATAACATTGAAAATGAATATGGTATAGTTAATATTACTAAATTCTGGTATAATTATTTTAATAATTTATTTAACAGTACTACTGATATACCTTATCCTTATATAACTATTAATGTTAATGACATTGAATATACTAACTATGCTGAAATTTCATCATTAATTAAATCAATTAAAGGGGGTAAAGCTATAGGCCCTGATGGAATATCTATAGAACATATTTCTCACGCGAATAGTTTTGTAATTGAATTAATAATGCTACTAATTAATAATATGTTGCGGCATTCGTATTTCCCGAAGAAGCTAATGTTATCTTATATTTTACCTATAGTTAAAAATAAAAATAATAGGTCGAATGATTCCACTAATTATCGGCCTATATGTATATCTAATATTATCTGTAAGATAATTGAAAAGGTCATACATAATAGAATATCTTCATTATTAATTACTATGGATAATCAATTTGGCTTTATAAAAAATCTTGGTACTGAAATGTGTGTGTTTGCCCTTAAGCAATATTTAACAGATTATAATAATAATAACACTAATATGTTCGTAGCATTTTTAGATGCTTCCAAAGCTTTTGATAAAATTAATCATAACATTTTATTTCAAAGATTAATAGATAATAATATTCCTTTATACATAATTAATTTTTTAAATTACTGGTATAGAAACCAACGAATATATATTAAATGGTGTAATAATTCTTCGGATAGCTTTCCTGTTACAAGGGGTGTTCGTCAAGGTGGAATTCTCTCACCATTGTTATTTAATTTATATACTAATCCTATGATTAAGAAATTAAATTAAATACATTCAGGTTATTGCTTAAATGGAAATATCATAAATAATCTATGTTATGCAGATGATATAGCATTATTTTCACCATCACTAGGGGGTTTGCAGTTGTTGATAAGTTGTTGTGAAGAGTTTGCTAGCCATAACCATATAACGTTTAATATTGATAAATCGGTTATTTTACCAATTTATTTTGATAAATCATATCATAAACCTGTGAAATTATATATAGATAATAAACTTCTAAAAGTTGTCAAATCATATAGATATCTTGGACATTGGATTTCAGAGGACTTATCTGATGATATTGATATATATAGTAATATTAAAAAGTTATATAAACAAAGCTATGCAATATCATATAACTTTAATCATTGCTCTAAGGATACAAAAATTATTCTATTTAAAACATTTGTTTCTAATATATACCTTAGTAGCATATGGATACCAAATAGATATTGCATGGCTAAACTTAATATAGCTTATAATAATGCTTATCGTATTGTTATGAACTAGAGACGTAGAAATAGTGCCTCTTTAATGTTTTTTAACGATTATGTTAATAATTTAACTGTTAAATTACGCAAGTCATATTATTCGCTATATAAACGAATACAATTATCGTGTAATTCACTAATTGTTCAATTATATGAATATAATATTGTGTTCCCATCGCCACTGTTTACCATGTGGTATAACTCATTGTTTGTATAGTATTTTAAATTTCGTTTCTTAGATTAATTGTTTTTTTTTTTAGTTTATTCTTTTTAATTTTCGTTTATATTCTATGGACCTCTGTATTTCATGTCTGATTTAAATAAATAAATAAATAAATAAAAATAAATATATATATAAACTTCCATTTGTAAAACATATTTTATACTTATAAAATATAGTACAATTTATAACAATTTATTTTGTAAATTTGTTAATACAAACAATAATTAAAATAGAGTTAACTTTATTAATTGTAAATTTAATTTTTATAAATGGTTAATAAATCATATCATATAACATTCTATTATATATATATATATATATATATATATATATATATATATATATATATATATATATATATATATATATACTATAAACTATATACTCTATACAGTTAAAATAGAGTTAACTTTATTAATTGTAAATTTACTTTTTATAAATGGTTAATAAATCATATCATATAACATTCTATTATATATATATACTATAAACTATATACTATATACACAGTATAACATTATAATATATATATATATATATATATATATATATATATATATGTATATATAATAGAATGCTATATCATATGATTTATTAACCATTTATAAAAATTAAATTTACAATTATTAAAGTTAACTCTATTTTAATTGTTAACACTTTATCTTTTATCTTATAATTTTATTCTAGCTCCAAAATAAAAAATAAAATAGGTCAAATCCGCCATTTTGTGGTGACCAATTTAGATTGACCATTTCCGCATGTCAGATACCTTCATTACCACTCTCTAGCTCTCTAGCTCTATGGTTGATCTAGATCGCGATTTCTGATTATTTTCCAGATCTCGAACCTGGTCCTTATTATTTATATATATTATTAATATATTGTATTATAATGTAGTAATATAACAAATATAGTACATATATACTCCTTATACGCCGAGTAACCAAGTCTGTAGTACACCCACGTGTACTCAATTGCGATTAATAATTATTAATAATTATTAAAGTAGATTATGTTAATATTATAAAGTACTACAAAAAATATATGGGCGTAACTTGAATATATATGTATCACATCACGAACCGGTACGTCATCAATTTTCCACTACATATATCCACTATAAATATATATTAAACAATCCATTACTCTCCAACTACTATATCTATTCTAAATGTTTCCTAGTTATACAAAACGTATGTATTCAATATAATAATATATTTCCATCTTATATATATATATAAATATATATATATATATATATATATATATATATATATATACTATCTATATGACTATAGCCACTTATATTAATTGCCACATCATAAATAAGATTTCTAATATAAATGTTTATATACCATATATGGTTTTAATTAAGAGGTAACAATATTAAAATATAATATTATAATTTTATATTATTTCGTATTATTATAACATTTATTTATTAATATTTATTATTATGTTTCAATATATATATATATATATATTTATAATTTAACTTTAATGAATAATAAACATATTAAAATAAATATGTATGATACATTCTAGATACAATATACATCAAAAAATGTCGATTGTGTAAACTAATAATAAAAATGAATATACTTATGTTAAAATAATATATAAATACACAACATTATTAACTACACTGTCAATAATATAAAATTAAATAATACAATATTAAATTAAGCCTTACATAAAGGATAACGGGTACAATAATTATCTTATCCGATTTTGTACCCGATCCTTTACCCTATCTCCCCGATTATGTTCCATTGTTTCTTATCCGATCCCGATCTCAACCTCGATCCGGATTACCGATCGCGATCATATCCGTCAATATATATATAAATATATTATAATGATTATAAAAGTGATAATAGGCCTACTATTTATGTATTAAACAACGATATTAATAGAAATAGCGGATATAAATAGACCTATCAATAAGTAATTTACTTGTTATGAATAACTTTACAATACAATGTAAATAATAAGTACTATTTTCTTGTCTTTTGATTTATTGATTACTAAATATTAAGTACTTGATATACTTGATATATATAGATACAATATATAATATATTCAAATACACACATATATATATATATATATATATATATATATATATATATATATATATATATATATATACATATATATACTTATTTGTTATTAATTACATTCATAACAAATATTTTAACTTTGTACTCAACACGATTCATTATTCCATGAATACGTGTGTACGTGTGTGTGTATGTCGGTGCGTATTATATAATATTACTTAAGAAGTGTATTTCTACAGTATAATAAAAGTATTCTTGGAAATTGTACTTGTGAGTCAACGAGTATGTTTCATAGTTGCATAGTAGGGGTTGCGACCACTATATCACTACGTACTTATCATTATGTTTAGTGTGCGTGTAATATGAATTACAAGTGTTCGATGAATTATAATGCACTTCCGGGGTGGGGGGGGGGGTACACACGTAACCATGGGTACGACGTACTTATAATGTATAAATATGTAATAGTCATTTAGGCATTCTCTTAAAGGACATGGTGTTCGCGTATAAGGACTGTAAATAGGAGTATTCCAATGTCGCGCTATTACGTATGAATGTACACAATTCATATTAAATAGGTGACCTGACATATTTATATCAAGAATGTAATCACGTAATCACGTGATACCACGTGCTATACGATCCTAATACCCCGACGTATCCGGTTTCTCTTGAATATCGATTGTCGAGGCAGCATTTTCAATAACGTTTGCTGAAAATTAATTCTTAATTATTGTAATCAATAAAGGTAGGTAGGTATATATATATATATTAATCTATAGGTATATATATATTTTTTTTTTCGGACAATGGTTAGTTAATAACCAGAGCCAATTATCCCATTTATTAGCGAAAACATATTAATACAAATATGACGAAGTAGGCAAGGGAGAGGCCAGGTAATTAAGGATATTACAATAATCCATTGCAGCAGTATTTGCGATAAATATTTAGACTGCCTGTCATGACACGAATACTGAGTAGCGTAATATCATGCTTCCTCAGGCCTAACGAATATAGGTCTTTAGACGTTAGGGATGAGGGTATACCACGCCAGTTCCAACAAGAGGCACTTAGTTTAGCCTGCTTTGCACCAGTAAGTTGTTTTGCGTAGGAGAGTATTTCAGGTTTGTTATAGTAGTCAGTTTTGTGTCGGTAATTAGTATCGGTATATATTGTATCAGTTGAGATTTGCGTATCTATAATATAAACAATGTCATTTCGGTAAGCCAGTAAGTCAGGTTTGCGTAAACCAAGTTGTGTTCGTATGTGTGGTTCCAGTATAGTTGTAAATTTGTACTTATTAAGTAGAGTGATTAAAAGAGCGTTAACATAATTATGCCTGTGAATAATGTTATTATAATTAAATCTACAGGTCTGCATAATATGATTTAGGCAGTCATATTTATAATTACACCCTCGCCTTAAACAGTTTGTATTTAAACTTGGAAACATACGTTTACATCTGTAATGTGTATATAGTAGACCGTGCTTTAGCTTTACCATATCTACAAAATCGCGACCAGAAAACATCTTTATAGGAGAAGTTATCCAATTATTAATAAAAGGACTATGCGTGCCTAATTCTAAACCCTTGCCATCGACAGAATTAAATAAATATATTGAATGATATTTATTTATGGAGGTGTTATCAATAAACGTGTATTCATCGTATACTCGAGGTGTAGACCATTTTAGAATAACACTATCGGGAAGAGTTTGAATAATAGTGTCATCATTCCTTCTAATGGATGAAATCCTTTTTAGCCGCAGCACCGGTATTGCCAGAAAAAGACGAGTGATAGCTATCCCACCGACACTACTAGGTGCGTAGAATACACCGAGTGAAGTATCTGAAGGTAGTCGAAGCCAACGTCTGACGAACACCCGAATACTTCTATCCATCGTTTTTAATGAATTTAAATAGACGTTAGAGAAAGTCAAGGTATGAAGCATACTTGGAATTAGATGATTTTTGAGCATAAACAATTTTTGTTGGGGTTTTAGAGTAGATTTAGATATTGCCAAGAGTTTCGATGTGAGGTCATCATTAATTGAATTATTTTTATTATCCAAAGCGCCTATGTTGATGCCAAGATATCTATAAGTTTCTTCTATATTTAGCGCTTTAATTGTAGAATTATCAATAGATATAAAACTATATGGGTTACATATCCATTGTTTTTTATTTGGGTTAATAATTATATTCAATGTAGCGCATTTTTATTTGTTAACGTTTAACCCACATTGAGCTAGTCTAAATAAAACATGATCAACTTGATATTGCATCATTACATCATCTTTCGCAAATAAAACCAGATCATCTGCAAATGCCATATGGCTTATTGTACTATTTCCTTGTAAATTAATACTACCTGGCATATTATCAGTTACATAATCTATAATGGAGTTAAAAAGAGCGGGAGACATTGGGTCACCTTGTTTTACTCCACGATTGACTGGTATACTAGGTGATACTCCATTTTTATATTTTAATTGAGTTGTACAATCAGAATAAGTATGCATGATATAACTTGTATACATTTTAGGAGTCCCTACTCTTTCGGCTAATGCAACAATTGAGTTGTGAGATACCGTATCAAAAGCTTTAGAAACATCCAACAAACACATCTTTAATGGGCGTAATGCATTTTTATGTTGATATATAATAGATTTAAGTAAAAAGATATTCTCAGCAATACCATCACGTCGAACAAAAGCTTTTTGCCGTGGATTAAGACTAATTGTGTTTTCAATTCTGCGTGCCAACATTTTATGGAAAAGTCTACAGAATATCGATGACATAGTTATTGGACGATAATGGGACGGCTCAGTACTGTGCTTAGTTTTAGGGATTAAAGTAGTTAGGCCTAGTTTAAATGCGGAAGGTGCAGTCGATGATATGAGATAAATATTAAAGCGAGCTGTTATATTATTTAGACCAATTTTAGTTAAATCGCATTTTGTAAGACCATCTATTCCCGGGGCGCCGTCGTGTAATGTGCCGTAACATGACTTTACTTCGTTTATCGTAATTGGATGTATATATGCATTACTATTATTAACAAATAAGTGGTTGAATGGAATAGATGGCTTACTTATTAACTCACTCCAATATTTAAATTGTAAATCGATTGGCATTTCTTTAATTTCTTTTGTAATATCTTCGCCGTCGAAAATAGATTTAGCAAGCCTGGATCTATTTTTAGAATACATTTGTTGCGTTTTAGCAAATAATAAACACCTTTGTTTACGCTTAACATTTCTATTTGATTGCACGCCTATATTATCATTACATTGTGTATTGTTAGAAATAATATTGTTACGTAATATTTTTGGTTTTTTTTTAGATTGAACTATAGATGAATTAATTAATTGTTCATAATCTAGGTCTATTAGATTTTGAATATTGTCGAAATTAAAATTCTGTATATGTAATTGTAAACTAGGTAATATGTATTTGCTAGGGTGTAAATCTAAGATATATTGTAAAATATTTGTTTTATTAGTTAAATCAATATTGTTTTGTGATCTAGGACCTGTAGATAAATCATAACAATAGCTATTCGAGACATTAGAATTAATCGTTTCGCATGGTTGCGTGTCATTAATAGTGTTTATATGAATGTTGTTATTATGTAAAATGTTAGTTTGTATATTGTTAATGTAATTTGATAAATGTGGTGTATCTAAATGTATGGGCAAAGTGTCGTTAGGGTCATAGTTAGTACTGTTAGTATCAGTAATGTTATCAGTATCGTATGTATCTTCAGTATCGTTATTGGGATTGTTAGTTAGTAGATTGTCTATGTGCAAAACAGGCTGTACAATATGATTTATATTAACGTATGTCTGGAGTGATCGAACCAGAGATTTGTACTTCACAGATGACCGATGAGTTGTGATAGCCTGTAGAGACCTCTCAGTAAACTTCTCCGCTATCTCCTTATTGATTGGAAACCTCTTCGAGTCACTTTTTTTGGACAGTATATCAATTTCGATTAACGCAAGCTTTCTCGAGACGCCTTCAGACCAACGCTGTCTCGACTGGGACGTTATGTTGTTTACTATTGTATCTGTGTACTCAATATGGTATGCATGTGCATGCATACGTCGACGATGAATAGCAAGTCCACGAGTACCATTGAACTGCTTACAACAGGTTATGCAATATCCTTCATTGGGTTGATCCATTAGGGCGTATAGAATCTATACGTAAAGTTGTATTAAACAAGGATCTAATTCAGCCAGTTAAGACTGTTATACAAAAACGGAATTAATGTATATGAATGTGAAACGCGACCGTTCACGGTGAATGACAGCGCACGAATGATATATATATATATATATATATATATATATATATATATATATACCTATATATATATATATATATATATACCTATATATTAATACCTATAAGTAATACTGCTACAAAGAAATACTATTATACGTATAATAACTAACAATGAATAATACATAATAACTGTATTTAGTATCACACTAAAATATATACACACACATACACATACACACACATATATATATATTTCCATTATTTATAGATAAAGTGTTTTTATAAATAATTCCAAATATAGGGGAAAGTAACCTAATATGGACACTTTAACAATAAATGGTATTAACAATTTATAACTCAATATTTTTATTCAAAAATAGCAATATTTTAATATTATATGATTATAGATATTATTGTGATTTTGAAATTGTATTTAATCTTTTTATTCAATAGATAATGGGGATGACCTTATTCGGTATCCATGTCCGAATACGGACACCCTGTATTATAATACGGACACCACATATACCACTATATAAATTATATATTATTGATGAACCAATCAGATACATTACAATTACATTATTTATAATTAATGTTATGAATAATTTAATATAATTTAATTTGTTAATAGTTTATTTATATTTATTATTTTTTTAATTAATAATACAATTTAAGTATCTAAATAATAAAATTTATAGAATTAGCTACATTTGTGGTACTAATATTATAACGTAAATATATAAATCATGCATATAATGTTTAGAATGTTTTATTAATTAATAATATATTATTATGTTTTATATCGATATATTTGTATATTCTTGAAAAGGTTGATATTTTTTTTCATAAATTTAAAAACGTAATAAAAAAATCAGTTTATTTGATATATAAAAAATAAAAAATACTTATTTAGACTATTTATATAATTATGAATATTTTATTCATTACATTTTTGTGTGGGATTTATGATTTCTGAGATACCGAGAGTGTCGGTTTTCGGGCCCTATCCGTACTTTCCACTACTATCTGTTTCATTAAAATATATATCCTATCTATTATAATAGATCTATAAATAATTATTTATATGAAAAATGTATATCCTATTATATTACATATAATTCTAATTAGTATTATAAATATATCAATAAATATATAGGATGCAGAAAATGTAGTATATGTGACTCTATATAATTATTATAAAATATCGGATACAATTAAAATCCCTTTTTTATGTAAATAGATATTTTTATAAATAAGTATTTTGTTGTTGAACAACTGTTATATATATATATAGTATATTATTAGTATAATAATAGTTCAGTAGTTTTTATAAATTATTAAATATCACTAATAATTATTAAATTAATTTATAAATATTATTTTACATAAATATGATAAATTATTAAAACTTTATTATTTAATTTATTAAATTTATGAATTAATTAATTAGTAAATAATTAATAAATAAATAAAATCTGTTAATAATAAAATACCAAAAGTTGACATGAAATATTTCTTATGTAGTTAAACACAATTTGGAGCCAATATTACTATTAATTATGTTATAATTATAACTTAATTTTTATATATAAAACTAACTAACATGATAGCACCAATATTCTATAGAATTGTTGATATTAATCTAATTGTTATTGTTATTTTGTTTTATTATTGTGGATTCCTTTCATCCCATCCAGGAACATAGATGAAGTTTTCACTTATACCTTATATGGTCTAATGTCCCTTCGAAGCTGCTCTCATGTTAAGGCATTCAAGGTTTTAACGAGAGCAGATAATGTATTTATACAAATAAGCATCATTACAAATTATATTTAATATATGTTATGACCCATGTTAATTATACTGGTTAATTATGTTCATAGAAGGTACTTATTTAACAATAATGAATCACGTGACCTATTGTATATTACATACAAGCAACTATCGTTGACTCATTTATTATAAATGTCACACTCGCTTATTTATTGTAAAAATAGGTCAATTTATCTGCAATATCGCAATAAATACATAAATTGACCCAGTTATGAGTATATTATAGGTGTGGCAATAATATGATTAACTAATTTGGATTAATAAGGTGTATTTGATACGATAATGATGAGGACGATGAAGGACATATCTGCACTAAGTTAGGTTACAGAATAAGCCACCAGCGCAACACATTAACTAATATAATATTATATAGATACATTATAAATAAGAAAATTAAAATAAATAAATAATAATTCATATAAACAAATAAACAGAATACATGACACAGTTGCACGATATAAACCTTAAGTAATACATATAATAATTTGTAAAGTGCAGTAATGACTACATATAGGTACGCTTATAAGTAAAAACCTACACTGTTAACAATAATAGAAATCAAAACCCGTTACTTTATCAAATATCAATAGGTAAAGGGTTTCGTTTACTAAACATTTTATCTATTTCATAGATAACTAAAGCGTTTGTCGAAATCCTTTAATACTTTAAATTTGCATATATATAATGGTTTTCTCTTTATCAGTTAATATAATAGCTTTCAAAATCCTTTATTCTATAAAATATCAATAAATAAAAGGTTTCGCTTAAAAAACCATTTACTTGTATTTCGTATATACTAAAGAGTTTCACGAAATGCATAGTATTGATTCATATAATTATTATATACAACATTATTATAATATACAACTAATTAATTAGTATAAGTAAAATTATATTATTTTATAAAATTGTCTCTAATTTAAAATCTTTATTTAATTATATCTTATTTAAAATTAGTGATCAATTATTATTTTAATTTTATATTTAAGGTAATATTCGTAATTATATAAATAAAGTGTTATTTTAAAATTGAAAATTTATTGAATAATCTATATTTCTTTTTTAATTTTATAATTACCTAACTCGAATTAGGTAAACAAAACCTGGTATTTCATTGACAATTAAGATGGTACAATTGTTTACTTGCTCAAGATATACACATTTTACCTTTATTAAATATTATGTATACCATAATTTTAAAACATTATAATGTTATTAATATATAATGTATACATTCTAATAATTAAAATTAAAATTCAACTGATAAACAATTCTATAATATTTTATGAAATTATATCATTTATGAAAATCCTTTATTAGATATTGTCATGAAACCCTTTAGTATAAAAAATGCGTGACTAAAGGGTTTAGAATGTATTCTACCAAACCCTTTAGTTTGAAAAAAGGCTCAACTAAAGGTTACCAAACCCTTTGTTTAAACGGACATCGATAAAAGGGTTTATTCAACAAAATTAAAGTTTTTTTAACAGTGTACCTACTGATACTAAGTATATATACCTATAGTTACGGGTACTAAACTTTGTTGGAAGCTGATTGCATATTTGTATATTTTAGATTTGTAGATATTTTGTTTATGTTGATGCAAATAAATAAACATTTCTATTAATTTATCATCGGTTAGGGATTTTTGGATGATAATTTCTAAAATACCGATATGTAAATAAATATATTTCGAATTTCTTAATTTATTTTGTATAGATGATTCACACATATAAAATAGGTACTATTAATTAAACATATATATATAATTAATTCGAAAAACAACAATTCTTATAATTATATTTAATACAAATATACAAATGAGAACAAAAATATCTCAATGCCGATTGGCTCAAATTTATCGAAAAACTACTTAATAATATACCTCTAGTAAATGCGTATAACTAACTACTTTAAATACACATATTATAATTCAATGTCACGTGATATATTATAGTTAATAGAAACATGAATATTATACAATACTAACCGTCGATATATTATTATTTTTATAATTGGCAATTTATAAAAATCAAAATTATTGCTATTTTTTAATAAAACTCAATTTCGTGTCATTCGCGAAAATATTAATAGATATATCTTTATCAATCACTTCGACTGAATCATTGATATATATATATATATATATATATAATTTATAAATAGTAAAGGTCCTACTACATATCCTTGTGGAAAACCAAATATTATGTCAACTGTATCAGCAATTTAATTTGTAATTATTACTATTTTAGATCTACCTTAAAGAAAAATACTTATCCAATAATGAATGTTACCACCAATACCTAAATTAGTTAATTTTACAAGTAATGTATTATGAGAGACCTTATAAAAAGCTTTATAATAGTAAAGATGTATAATATCAATAAAACTGCCTTTATCTATTGTAGTAATCCATTTAGTATAAAAATTTGACAGTTGCCGTTCAACAGATTTGTTATGACGGAAGCCAAATTGAGAATCAGATATTAAAGAGTTATGTGCTAGATACAAATTAATTTCCTCAACTAATACTCGTTTGAAAAATCTGGATATACTTGATGTTATTGAATATCGGAACAATATAACTAATTTTCCACATGTCAGGACCATCGATATAAAGAAAGTGGATAAGCAATTGACGCACGCAATGCATGTAAAAGATAGACAAGCGAAAGACACTTTTATCGATAAATTAACAAAATGGTATCAGTGTTTTGATTGGATATTAGTCATATTATATATGTCAAATATTAAAACAGTAGGCTTTTCGTCGAAATAGATTAAAGTGACTTCTATCTACATCAATGGATTTAAATTATAAATATCAATAAAATCAATAAAATAGTATTATATCTTCAATTTAAATACACAAAATTACGAGGAATGTTGATATTATGTATTTTAAATATATCATTTTATTTTTAGTATCGATAGTACATTAAAATGTGTAGTGATTATCAATATATATATGATAAATACATATTATTATAAATAAAAAATAGTGGGCCAGATAGTGGGTTTCGACTGCAGCGCTCGTAGCGGATAGTGTCATACACTACATTCAATTACTTATCCACTTTCTTTATATCGATGGTCAGGACATAAACCAGCTGATAAAGTTTTATTAAATATAATACCCAAAAATTAACATAATACGTATTTATATTAATTAAATATAGTGAATAATATTACATGTGAATATAATAAATTAGTTCAATTCTGAATTAATAGTATATTAATAAATTTGAAATAGATTTTTAAATGAATTTATTTAATGTTATATAATTCTGAATATACGAACCTATAATTCTACTTTTATAATTCATTTATTAAATTGTTTATTGCTCTTAGTTATTTAAATTTTTCTCCTCATTATCTTAAAGGGTGAAAAACTTGATAAGCCATGCTTTTTCATTCACCCATGATTTATGCAAAATCTGATGTTATTATTATTATATATATTCTAGGATTAGTATCGATTTTTTAAAAATGTATTCGATGATCTTATCCCGATATCCGATATTTTCCTCTTATCCGATCGTTTCCCCGATTCCAAACCTCATGTCTTTATCCTATCTCAATACTTATTTTGTATATATTATTAATATATTGTATTATAATGTAGTAATATAAAAAATATAGTAAGTATCTACTTTATATACAGTACATATCTACATAGCATTATATTTTTAGTAAAAATCGATGTTAAAAATATACGAGTTCAAGTGCAATTAACAATCATTGAAAGTAGATTATGATAATAATATTAAATACTATCAAGGTATGGGCGTAACTTGCCAGCATGTTGTATCATTAATTGTTACGTCATTAGTTTCCACTAGTTTGTTATACTAATAATGATACTAATATTATAAATACTTATAGGGGAAAGTATCCGAATTCGGACAGTGCCCAATACAAATATACACTCCCGGTATTTCGGAACCTATAAATTCAATAACAACATTCGAATGATTAAACTATATATAATTATATAAATAGTCTAAATAAGTATTGTTTAATTATTTAATATACATCTGATATATCCAATAAAACTAATTTGTTTACGTATACGTTTTTAAATTTAAGAACAAACATTTCCAATAAAAACCTTTTCAATAATATAAAAATATATTAATATAACAATATATTATAAAATATAACAATATGTTATTAATAAATAAATAATTCTAAAACTTAAACACATAATTTATATAATTGTTATCAACTATTAATTAATAAGCAAATATCTAGAGTTCATATAAATCCATAATACGGATACCATTATTGCCATAATATTGACACCTTATAACAAATCATCGCGCAGTATATGAACTATTCTAATTTTAATAAAACATCTCGGGCGTTATAATCATAGATTTGTATTTGTAAACTATAAATGTATGGTTATCATATATTTGAATACAATACAATTATTAATATGTTTCATTATTATTATTTAGATACTTAACTTGTAATTATAAATAAATAAAATAATAATATTAATAAATTAATTACTAATTTAATTATATTAAATTATTCATAAAATTAATTACAAGTAATGTCATTTTAATTTATTGTATAGGTTAATCAATAACATATGGAATATCCTAGAGGTATATAGAGTGTCCGACGGACACTGGCCGTATTACAACACAGGGTATCGTATTCGAGTACGGGTACCGAATACGGACACCCCCGTTATATATTAAATAAAAAGATTAAATTAAATGTTAAAATCACAATAATATATATAATCGTATAGTATAAATATATCGTATTTTTTGTATACAAATGTTGAGTCGTACTATCAGATCCATATCTCTATTCGGATCGCCGATAAATGACCGTGAATCTGCATGCACATAACTATATATATATATATATATATTATATTAATTATAATAGTGATAATAGGCCTACTATTTATTTATTAAATAACGATATTGATAGAAATAGCGGATAATGAAGAACCTCTCAAGAGTAATAAAATTGTTGAATGATCATTAGTAATGATCAAAAGTAAGTAGACTTACTTTACAATACAATACTAATAAGTAATATTTGTTATTGTCTTTTGATTTATTGATTATTGAGTATTAAGTACTTGATATATATATATATATATAATTATTAATTACATTCATAATACATATCTTAACTTTGCATTCAACACGATGCATTATTCCATAAATACGTGTGTACGTGTGTGTGCGTTTGTCTGTGCGTATTATATAATATTACTTAAGAAGCGTACTTCTATAATAAAGTTATTCTTGGAAATTGTACTCGTGAGTCAACTAGTATGTTTCATAGTTTCATAGTTTCATAGTTTCATAGTAGGGGTTGCATCCGATGTATCACGCACTTATCATTATTTTATGTGAACGTGAAATATGAATTATAAGTGTTCGGTGAAATGTAATGTTGCACTTCCGGGGGGGAGGGGTACACACGTATACAGGTATCGACTGTGTAAATATAGGTACATATGTCCCCTTCACTTAAGTGTTCACACGAAGGACATACATAATCATGTCTAACAACTGAAAGCTGTGGTATTCTAATGTCATGCTAATGTCGTGTTATTACGTATGCATACAATAATTCACGTTAAATAACGTTAAGGTGACCTGAAATATTTATATTAAACTTATCATTTCATATAATAATATATCATCGGAATATACCGACATGACTATTTGATCTTGAATATCGATTTTCGAAGCAGCATTTTCAATAAAGTGTTGTTGAAAAGTAATTCTTACTAATTGTAATGAAAATAAAGGTGTAGGTATAGTAGGCTATAGTCCGTATAAAGATACAAATAAATGTCAAGTAAATAATAGTTTACATATAATAATTAATAATTGATAATACAAATAATTAAATATAACAACATATCTGCATTTAGTATCATCTACTATATATACATATACATATCAAATAATAATAATATTTATTCGAAGACTTTTGTTTGTTTTCTGTTTCTTTTCTAATTTATAATATTAATATGATGTTTTCTTCAAAAATGTCTTAAAAATAAATAAGAATATTTTCTGTTATTGTCCCTCGTTAAACTATATATATATATATATATATATATATATATATATATATATATATATATATATAATATATAATATATATATATATATATATATATATATAATATAGATATATCCATTATTAACCTATATAATATCTGTTTCATTAAAATATTTTAATATATACTTAATATACTTATATATTTTAATATAAACCAATATTGGTATCTATTATTTATATGAAAGATTATGCATCTTATATAAATTATATTACATACAATTTTAATTAATATTATAGAAATATCAATAAATATATAAGATGCAGAAAATGCATTCCATGTGACTATATATAATTATTATAAAATATCTAATACAATTAAAATCCATTGTTTTTTATGTAATTAGATATTTTTATAAATATAAATATTTTGTTGATTTATAATTTATATATATATATATATATACATGGCTAGAGTATAATCTAGATAAATAAAATGTATTAGTAGAATAATAGTTAATTAATTATTATAAATTATTAGAAATATTAATAATTATTAAATTGATTTAAATACAATTTGGAGCTAATATTAAAAATAATTATGTTATAATTATAAACTACATTATTATATATAAAACTAACCAAATGATAATACCAATATTCTATAGAATTGTTTATATTAATCTAATTTTATAACATTTTAATTTAGATTTATTCACAATGGATCAATTTACGTATTTTAAAATGTATATGTAAAAATCATCTAAAATTTATAGAAACTATTAATAATAAAAATAATCATGATTACAAATTATATTTTATATATGAGAAAGTAACCTAATACGGACACTCTCGGTATCTCAGAAACTATAAATCCTACAAAATAATGTTTAATGAATAAATTATTCATAATTATATAACTAGTCTAAATAAATATTTTTAATTTTTTAATTATTCAAAATAGTTAAATACTGATAAACTGATTTTTTGATTTTTTTTTTAAATTGATGAAAAAAATTTCAACTTAAAACCTTCTCAAGAATATACAAATGTATCTATATAAAACATAACAACATATTACTAATAACTAAAGCATTCTAAACATTATATACATAATTGCTATATTTGTTATCGAATATTAATTAAGTTGTAAGCATATATCTAGAGGTAATATACATCTCTAATACGGACACTCTAGATGTCTTAATACGTACACCATATAACCAATCAGCGCGCATCGTGTGAACTATTCTGATTTTCATAAAAATCGCGATTGTTATAATAATAATACTACCAATGAAGTAAAAACCAAAAAAGTTATTATTTAGATACTTAACTTGTACTATTAATTAATAAAATAATAACAATTAATAAATTAACTATTTATTTAATTATATTAAATTATTCATAACATTAATTATAAATAATGTAAATATAATTTATCTGATTGGTTCATCAATAATATATAGTTTATCTAGCAGTATATAGGGTGTCCGTATTATAACAAATGGTATCCGTATTCGGTAAAAAGGTACTGAATACGGACACCCCGTTATCTATTGAATATAATTTTAAAATAACAATAATATCAATAATCATATAATATTAATATAATATAATTTTTGATTACAAATACTGAGTCATAAAATGTTAAGACCGTTTATTGTTAAATTGTCCGTATTATGTTACTTTCCTTATTCTATGACACTTGTAATTATACTGGTTAATTATTTTCATATGACGTATACTTATTTAATAATTATGAATCACCTGACCTACTGTAACTTAAGTACAAGCAACTATTGTTGACTCATTTATTATAAATGTCATATTCGCTTATTTATTGTAAAAATAGGTCAATTTATTTACAATATCGCAAACAATAAATCACTTGATCTAGTTATGAGTATATTAATATAATTATATGTGTAACAATAATATGCTCAACTAATTTGTATGAATAAGGTGTATTTGATACGATAATGATGAGGACGATGAAGGATGTATCTGCACTAAGTTAGGCTACAGAAGCAAGCCGCTACACATTAACTAATATAATATTATCTAGATACATTATAAATAAGAAAATTAAAATAAATAAATAATAATTCATATAAACAACAATAGTATAAATAGAATACATGTGACTCATTGCACGATATACACGTTAAGTAATACATACAATCGTTTGTAAAGTGAATACGACTGCGCATAGGCTAAGAATACAGTTTATTTAGAAAACACATACCTACCGATACTAAGTTCCAACATGTACAGGCGAGGGTACTAAGCTTGAAGGAAGCTGAATACATATCTGTATATTTTAGATTTGTAGATATTTTGTTTATTTTGATGAAAATGATATTTATCATCGGATTGTGGACGATAATTTCTGAAATACCGATATGTAAATAAATTATCATATGGATAGATTACATTCAAATTAGAAAGCTAATAATAAACACGAAAGAAAATTGGAACCAAACTCAATGTAAACAAATTGATGAAGGCATGAAGTATGGAAGATATATCAAAAGAGCGTATGTAACTTTAAGAACGATCACACAAACTCTACATAGACAATCATTAATCATAAATGACAAAGAAGTGAAACCATTAGCTGAAGAAAAATCTATATTAAAATGATGGGCCGAGTACAGTCAAACACTTTACAATTACCCGATTAATCCAGAAAACAAAGTCTTACAGCCTAATAACATGAATTAAGATGAATAAGGTAATAATTATGATTTACCAATATTAAAATATGAAGTTATAAGTGCCATCAAAAATCTAAAGGATGGAAAATAGCTTGGAAGTGATAATATCCCTAGCGAATTAATAAAACATGGAGGAGAATCCATTGCAAATATATTCACTGACGTATGTCAAAAAGCATGGTCCACAAATAAATGTATAGAATAATAGACCCAATCTGTAGTGATACCCATCCCCAAGAAATGTAACCTCAGAAAATGTCAAAATTACAGAACTCTAAGTCTAATACCACACTCAAGTAAAATTTGCTAAGAATTATTCTCAACAGAATGAATCCATAAGTTGAATTCATACTTTCTGAAGAGTAGAAGGATTTCGTAAAGGAAGAAGTACGGTTGAACACATTTCAATTGTCGAAACTTAATGGAAAAATACTTTGAGAGCCAATACTTATTTAACATCTTTATAGACTTCAAGAAAGCCTTTGACCGTGTATAGCATGATGTACTTTGGTCTTCATTATATAAGTACGGAATAAACTATAAAATTGTAATAATGATAAAAGCTCTATATAATATTTCTACAAGCGCGGTTTTATTAAATAATATACAAGGTGGCATATTCAAAACAATAGTTGGAATACGACAATGATGCCTACTATCACCTGTATTGTGTAATGTATTCCTTAAAGATATAATGTCTCAAATACAAAACAATCATATTTTATCGATATCAACTGGTTTTCCACTATCAAACCGAAGATTCGCAGACGATATAGATCTAATAGCTGGATCTAACAAAGAATTACAAGAGTTTACAGATAAACTATGAATTAATTCGAGCGAATACGGCTTGTAAATTAGTGTTGAACAAAGTAAAGTAATGGTAAACAGCAACGATAAATGTCTGCGAGCAGATATCTACGGTAGAAAACTAGAAGAAGTCGATCAATGTATCTATCTAGTTACAAATAAGACATCAGCTATGGTTAGATTAACCACGATTTGGAAGTGCACTCATATTAAATTCAAGCATAAGTATAACTTATATAGATCATATTATTATAAATATTGACTTATGGCTCTGAATCATGGACACTGAACTCTTATACAACAAAGAAAATAAAAGATTTCGAGAATAAATCTTAACGAAAATTACTATGCATAACGTATAAAGAAGGCAAAACTAACGGATTTATCAAAAATAAAATTAAAGAATTAATTGGGTAAAATCGAGCCACTTTTACAGACCATACGATGTACCATTATGCAAGAAAAAGAGGTAGACCGAAGAGGAAATATATCGACTATATCAAAGAGTGGACGAATATGGATATTGATGAAATATTATGTATAATAAAACAGCGTGATAAATGGAGAAGAATATGTGTTTTTGACTCCAAATTGATTCCTCTTACGCTTTTCGAGTAAGGGACTAAAGTAAAGTAAGTAACTAAATATATTTCGAATTGCTTAATTTATTTTGTATAGATGTTTACCACCTATAATATACTATTAAATATACATATATATATATATATATATATATATATATATATATATATATGTATATATGTAGTTATATCTACATATATATGTGTATATATATGTAGCAGACTAACGTCTTCTCTATTTTTAATGTAGTTGTTTTTAAGTGTATATTATATATTTTTAGTTAGTTATTTTGTTGTTGTGTATTATGTAATAATTATAAATGTTGATTTCATATATATTGATTTTTGTGTTTTTTTAGTTAATGTTATTTAGTTTATTATATATGTTTAGTTAGTTATATTCTTGTTTTGCGTTATGGAATAATTATAAAAGTATAAATGTTGATTTCGTGTATATTGATTTTAATGTTTTTTTATTTAGTGTTATTTAGTTTATTTAAATATAATTGGTTGGACCAATGAACTGTCGCGTAGCAATAATATAATCTGAATTATATTAGATTTAATAATATTATTTCATTTTTGATTATACCATGGCACGTGGAGGTTTGTACAAAGTTAAATATTGTAATATTCTATATTGTAATGTTGTATATATTTATATATATAACAGCATTGGTGTATGGTTTTTGTTTTGATTGATTAATAAGATACATATTTAAATACAACGGTCCTCTATCATTTAGAGTTGTGTAATATTGCTAACCTATTTGTATCACTCAATATTACATATATATATATATATATATATATAATTAATTGGAAAAACAACAATTTTTATAAATATATTTAATAAAAATATACATATAAGAACACAAATATCTGAATGCTGATTGAATCAAATCTATCTTATAAAACTACTTACTGTTATACCTACAGTAACATTTGTATAACTAACTACTTTAAATAACTATATTATAATACATTGTATTAAATACAATATCACGTGATATGTATGTAATATATTATAGTTGACAGAAACATGAATATTATTCAATACTAACCCGAGTAATTTATTGTTTTTATAATTGGTAGTTTATAAATATCATAATTATTGCCTTTTTTCACAACAAATTATACTTATTATAATATATATATATATATATAATATACTTATTTATTATATAATGAATGAGATATTTCATCGGTCATACTCATTTGTTTGCTAAAACCTTCACCATGCTCCATACATCTATAGATGTTATTTAAATTATAATGTAATTATATATATATATATTGTTATTGATATGATATAGTTGCTATAGTTGTTATAACAATATATTGTTAGTTTATTGTTATAGTATATATATATATATATATATATATATATATATATATATATATATATATATATATATATATATATATATATATTATAAAATATATTATATATCTACTTATTTTTATTTTATTATGTAATTCTAAATAATACGTATGTTGTACATTTTACGTATATAAAATATGTGAGCAATTATTTTGTTTATATTTAATATACATACAGTCATATAAATAAATCATGTAAATGATTTTTTATGATGTATTCAAGTACGATATGGTTTCGTTTTTATGGCATTATTAATAACACTTATTATTAATAATACTTAGTATTAATAATAGTAATATAAAAGTTATAAGCGATATTTATAAATCAAATATAATGTCAATTTACTTCAAGAATTTGACATATCAGTAGAAAAAAATATCTTATAAGAATAATAATTCAAATATCGAAACGGTACAATTTGTGCACATATGCAACAATTACTAAATGAATGATGTATATAGTGTGATATAGGGTATATTATACACTGTGTTAAGTAACATGTATTATGTGTGCGATTTAATATTACTTAATTTTTGATATATATTTTTAATAATACATTTATAAATATATATAAATTGCAATTATAATTTCTTTAACTGGAATGTTACCAATATGTACTATCTATTACATATATCACTTGTGAGCTATAATTATAGATCTATGATTATAATCAATGTAATTATTGTATTATAAACCTAGGTTTATATGAATTCCAGGAAGAAGAAGTTATTCTAAATTTAAAATAATAAATACTATGGACAATCATTTATTGAAAGAGAAATGATATTATATTTATAAGTAGTTTAATGTTAATAATTATGAATATCGTAAATACATGTAGGTAACCTGTATTATGCAGTATGTAGTATATAATTATATACTGTGTTAACACTACACCATAGCATTGCAGACTGTAGTATATAATAGTCCTTTATATTATTTAGTATTGTTGTCCGTGGTATATTGAATGTATATTATTATTAAATTATTATCGAATTACTATTATTTTATTTTTATTTTCTTCCCGCACGAGCGAAGGGGTATAGATGACCCTATTGTAGTGCTATTTAACATAATATCATCATCATCATCATTATAAGTTATAATTTATAACACATCTATACATATATATATATATATATATATATATATATACGTTTGCATGGGAATTATACATATAAATACTTTTAACAGTATAATAATTAATGATGGTATTTCAAAACACCTGCATTATCACTTTATCATATATGATAGTAACATTTTCTGCTTACAATTTTTAAACAAATTAACCAATCGCTTCACATATGAAAATATATGAAAATATATTATATTTTAAATATATTTAAACTTTATTTAAAAAAAGAAATATAAAATTGAATTATCTATAAAAACGAATAATCGAACAAGACCAGTGAGGCGTATCCACAATGTATGCGATAATAGCATGCATGTTATTGTTATAGTCATGCCACCGGGTTACGATCAAAAAGGACGAGTTGAGGTGCAAAGGTTACATTTTAAATGCGAAATAAATTTGTATAGGCTCACTTTGGGATGTAATGCAGCTGAAAAAAACAAACAGGACAAAACTAAACCAATTGACCCAAATAACCCACAAATATCTATACAAAATATATGTATATACTATTAACTCGTATTTCAAATGTAACCTTTAACCCTCAACTCGTACTTTTTGATCGTCTCCCATGCCACCAATGCATCTATATCAATGTTAATTACTGGCGCCACTATTATCACTCATCATTGCATCTTAATGGGAATTACGTTACAATTACGATTACGAATATAAACAATATAATACAACTACAATCATACACAATACATTACAATACTTTTCAAGAAAACGATGCAACTGTATATAGAATATATAGAGATTCTAATAAATCGAATTTTCCTTACATGATTTTACATATATACAAAACCAAACTAGTATTTATAAACATTTAGTTAGCGGGGTTTCTATTAACACATCAGGCCAAGGCACCTACACGTAAGTCGATATCATAACGCTTATGGTAACACTAAATAGTAATATATATATATATATATATATATATATATAGTATTATATATATAATACCATATATATAATATGTCGTGTAGAAAAGTGTGAAATATGACGTTACTTAATTACACAATTATGAAATATTACGTAATAATGTTATAATACTAATAGGGAGTAGTAATATCAAAGCCCAAGATACACGGTCGCCTATTAAGCCTATGTAAATAGTAGTATGTCATCCAGCACATTGTTAGGGGAACATGGGTATTTAATTATATCACAGATAATAATAATATGTTAATATCTTTGGTAAATAGAAACAAGATCAAATTAATTTTAAAATCATTTGATTATTTTATATATTTATTACAATAGGAATATCAAATATATGCATGCATTTATTAATATTATTTAGAAGTATGTGTACTATTAATTTAGTAAACATTTAATAAGCATATTTTTTGTTATGATACATTCTATTTTTCATATTAATTATAAAAATTCATAACAAAATAAATTTAAGCAATAATATTATTATGTATTGCGAGTGTTTATTACGTAGTATAACGATATACTTACGTATAAATATCAATATAATATAAATATCAAATGAATATAATCATTTATTAATAATAATAATATTAATATTATTTAGAAATATGTGCATTATTAATTTAGTAAATATTTAATAAGCATATATCTTGTTATAATAAATTATATTTTTCATAATATTATTGATATTTAATTTAAATATAAAATATAATACTCAAGCCCTTTGGTATTATCAATAATATCGTATCTTAAGTTTATTAGCATGCATAGTACTATAATTATCAAATGAATATAATGTGTTAATACTAATATCAAGTCATATTTTATGTTATAATTATATTATTAATTCAAAGTCAATATTAATAATTAAATTCAAATTCTAAGTCTCTTGAATATAATTATTATAAATACATATTATTATAATATTAATAATTATAGGATAATATGATTTAGTATATAAATCATTATTACATTGTTAAATAATGTTCAATCATTCTAGATAAATAATTATTTATATATATATATATATATATATATATATATATATATATGTATACATAAAAGTTATATATATATAACTTTTGTATATATATTAATAAATAAACAAAATAAGTAGTTAACCTATTTATATTATTATATTTATTGAAATATTAAAATTTTCTAATTACATGTATAGGTAAATATTCACACACTCTCTCTTACTTTCTCATTCTCACTATCACACTATCTCTCTCACTCTCTCACACATATGCACTCTCTCACTCACACTCTCTCCCTCTCATTCTCTCACTCCTTCTATCTCTCAATCTCCCTCTCACTCACTATCACTTTCACTCTCTCTCACTCTTAATATATCTCTCCCTCTCTCACTCAAACTCACTCTCATTATCTCACTCCCTCTCCCACTCTCTCTCTCTCTCTACCTCTCCCTCACTCTTACAATCACTCTCTCCCTCACTTACTCTCACTCACTCATACTCTCCCTCATTTACTCTTTCTCACTCTCTAACTATCACACTCACTCACTCTACCTACCTCTCCCTCACTCTTACTCTCACACTCACTCACTCACTTACTCTTACACTCATTTACTCTTACTCACTCTTACACTCACTCACTCTCATTCTCTAACTATCACACTCACTCACTCACTCTCTATCCTCTCCCCCACCATCCCCTCCATCTCAATATTTATATATCAAAAAGTACTAAAGGTGCAAAGTATATTGATATTATAAAGCCTAGATATTAGAATATTTCTATAGGAATTTGATATTTGAAAAGCCATTTTAATTTGATATAAGCAATTATTAAATATGGAAAGAACTTTTATATTGGTAAAGATTTGATATTAAAAACTCATATTGGCTTTTATATTAGTATAACATTAGTATTAGGATTACTATAATTCTACATACAACAACTTTTGATAGATGTATAGATTTACTATTAGCAGAGAACGTTACTATTTTTTTAGATTTACTTCGTAGGAGCTCTGATGATTTCCTCACAATATTTTCCCCTTCTTCTTGTGCCATTTACAGTAGCTTGAAATATTAATTTCGACATCAAATTAGTGTTGCGATATACATGTTCATACCACAGTAACTTCTTTGTTGCTATAAACATTATTATATATTAATATATATATATATATATATATATATAATATTAAAATATACCTTTTTTTATATAATGTTGTGCTATTAAATTAATATCATATATATATATATATATATATATATATATATATATATATATATTAATGTATATTACATAAATGTTTTATATAATATATTTATTTATTTATATATATATATATATATATATAATAATAATAATTAAGTTTAATGATATAATTTAATTAAAAATAAACTAAATGTTATATATAAATATATATATATTTAAATGTATATTACATATATTATAATATATATATATATATATATATATATATATATATATATATATATATATATATATATATATATATATAATTTACCTACATTACATATTACATTTTTATAAAATACATTAGGTTTATTGTTTACCTATTCATTGATTTGTATATATATATATATATTGTATATATATATAATTTTATCACATTTTTGCTCATATCTTTTGTTTTAATGAAAATTAATAAAAACTAAAATATGAACATTATAATATAATTTAATAAGCTTTCCAATTATACTAATTTTATTATAATTACATCAATATAAAAAATGAAATTATTGTAGCGATTAGCAAATTTTTACCACATTTTTGCTCATAACTTTTGTTTTAATAAAAATTAATAAAAACTAAAATATGAACATTATAATAGAATTTAATAAGCTTTCCAATTATACTAATTTTATTATAATTACATCAATATAAAATATCGCATTATTGTAGATATTATCAAAACCCGCTTTGCTATTAGTTGATCATAATAAAAAATGCCCTTATCTAATATT
>OZ025244.1:41695388-41889581 GCA_964019155.1 Osedax fenrisi
TTTATAATATTTTATTTATTTAGTTTTTTTGAACTTGCTTTAAAATTAAGGGTAATTGTCTCGATAAGCTTTAGCTTCTACAAAAACCCTGGTGTAAACCTAAATCTGATAATAATAATAATAATATGTGCATAAATATATTATAATATTAATTAAGTAAAAAATTACTTACAAATTTAAAATTTTAAAATTAATATAATTTATACTAATATTTTGTTCATAAATTATTTCAGTTAATAATAAAACCTTGTTGTGAGATTATAATGGATATCTACGATGTATAATAAACAAAACAAAATTAATTTTTTAACACAAATTTTTTTTACATCTAGTTTTCACAACATTTATTTGTTGCTCAATAACAGTAATTTTTGAATAAATATATTCTATTTTTATATTAATACTTATAATTGTATATTAATATAATAATGATAGACATATATAATATACATTTTTTTTTATTATTCATTTGATAATTTTTTTTTCGATTTAACATTTAAAAAAAATTAAATTAAAATTTCCGTTAATCGATTTAATAATAATAAAAAAAAGTATAATAATTTTAAGTATGTTTTGAACTACATATGCAAACAGGCAATTTGTACTCGTAAAAATTTTTTCCTTTAATATATATGTAATTTAAATTTTTTTGCTTAATTTGCAATGTATCTTGTATTTAATCCTATATTTTTTTAATATTGTTTTGCTTTCAGAATTTGTATAGGTTTTAAATTTTTCTTTTATTATATCTAGAATTATTAAGAGGAGTTATTCCGAGATAGATGGCAGTTTTTTATGAATTAAACAATTTCCAAAAATATATCTACTATAGGAGATGTACGGTATACTGTACAGTGTACACTGTACAATGTACATTAGGGTATCCCGTTTTTGAAAGTTTAGCTAGCTCGCTAGTACAATAGGTACAGTAGGTCATAAATGTTATATTAAACATATTTCTGAAGATTCATAAAAAAATATTTAATATTGATAAAGCAAAAGCACTTTAATGAAGAAATATTTGATTTATGATTCAATGTAAATTTCTATAAATAGAAATGTTTACTTATATATTTTATGTATTTGTGCAAGTGCACGTTGTCATACAAATAAAATATTTGGCAAATACGTGTATAAATATATTATAATATTAATATAGTAACAAATTATGTTAAAATTTCAAATTAATTTAAACTTTATTTATTTTTTAATTAATATAATTTATTTAATTATATCTTTGATACATTATTTTAATTAAGCATAATACTTTGTTGTGAGCCTATAATTTATATTTACAAGGTATAATAATAATAATAAAAAATAATTGTTCTAACAAAAAAATATGTAAGACTAGTTTATTTAAAATTAATATTTTTTAAAATATTCAATACAAGTCATTTTTTGAATAATAATATGCTATTTTTATAATATTATTTATAATTTTATATTCGTATACTGATGATAGATATATATATATATATAATATAACATATATTTTTTTATTATTCCATTGATAATTTTTTTATCCGATTTAGAACAAATTTAATAATTAAATTAAAATTTCCGTAGATCGATTTAATTATTTAAACATTTTTTTAAAAAGTATGTTTTAAGAATGTTTTTATATACTACATATGCTAAAAGACAATTTTTACTTGTAAACATTTTTTCCTTTAATATATCTGTAATTTAAATTTTTCGTTCATTTTAAATGTAAATTCATATCTTTTTAAAATATTGTTTTGCTTTCTGAATTTTTGTTGGTTTTCAATTATTATTTTTTAATTATATCTATAATGATTAAGAGGAGTTATTCCGAGTTAGCTAGCTCTTTTCTATGTATGTAATTAAAAAAATTATCAAAACAGGCTACCATAATATACACTGTACACTGTACAAGGTACATTGTATATACACTGTATACTGTACACTGTACAGTATACAGTGTACAGAATAAAGTACGAAAAAAAGTACGAACCTGTCTACTGTACAGAAAAGCAGTTCGTACTTTTTTGTCTTCATAATTATATAAAACTTCACACCTATAACAATTATGTATACTATGATGAATAAGTGTTTACAATTTTAGACCTATATCTTAAATAATTTTAGGTCACGAGACCTTTATATTTTAACATTGAATACATATACGATTTAACATGGGCGAGATATAGAAATTTGTTTAATTAAATTTTTATCAAATAGAATAATTTTTTTCAAGCCATCTATGAATATATCCTAGGAAAATATATAACAAGTGGTATTAACAATACAAAATATTTATCAAACCAATCTAGATTCCAGAATTTTATAAAACAATTTTAGTAAAAAATAATATCTAAAAATCGTATAATTTGATATAAATAAATATTACTATTAATTTAAAAAATTAAAATATATAATTTATATATAATAATAACATAATTTAATTAAATTATTAAAAATTAAAAATTATTTTTAGAAAATAAATTAACATCAATTGTAATTTATTTTGGATTTTTATTTGAAATGTGAAATACAAAATATTTGTGCATATTTTTTAATTTTATTAATTTAAATAAAGGACATTTATATCTAACTTATATCCAAAATTCAATAAAATTGATCATTCAAATGTATGTAAAGTATAATTATAGATAGTAATTTAACAAAATTAATTATTTTTTTGAATTATTTTGAAATAAATACTTTTTAAATGGTGTATTTTCTCGAGTTTTAGGAGACATTAATATTGGTAATTTGTAGATATAACAATTAAATATAGATATTATATTAATAATAAATATAAAGAATCGTATATATTATATTAATTCATTAAATATAATACAAATACACAATTAATTTTAAATATTATTATTTTTTATTTTAAGTTAAAGATGGTGACAAATATTATACATGTAATATTTTAAATTAAATTTAAAAATAATAATTTAAAGATAAAATGTATAATATTCAATGTTTAATAGTAATGACACCATCTTATTATCTTTGATGTTTACAAATATTTAAATTAATATTTAAAATTAATTATGTATTTGTATTATATTTAATGAATTAATATAATATATACCATTATTTATATTTATTATTAATATAATATCTATATTTGATTTTTATATCTACAAATAACCAATATTAATGATTCCTAAAACTCGAGAAAATACACCATTTTACAAAGTATTTATTTCAAAATAATTCAAAAAAATAATTAATTTTTTAAAATTAATATATATAATTATACTTTACATAAATTTGAGTGATCATATTTTATTGAATTGTGGATATAATTTAGATATAAATGTCCTTTATATAAATACAATTACATAAATTAAAAAATATGTAAAAATATTTTGTATTTCATATTTCAAATAAAAATCCAAAAAAATGTACAAATGATGTTAATATTTTTTCTAAAAATAATTTTTAATTTTTTAATAATTAATTTGAATTGTATTATTATTATCTATAAATTATATATTTTATTTTTTTAAATTAAATTGTTATAATTTATTTATATTAAATTATACGATTTTTAGATATTTTTTTTTCTAAAATTATTTTATAAAATTTGGGCATCTAGATTGTTATGAAAAATATTTTGTATTGTTAATACTACTTGTAATATATGTTTCTAGGATATATCCATAGTTGGCTCAAAAAAAATCATTCAATTTTATAAAAATTGAATAAAACTTATTTCTATATCTCCCCCATGTTAAATTTTATATGTATTCAATGTTAAAATAAAAAGGTCTCGTGACATAACACTATTTAAGATATAGGTCTAAAATTTTAAACACGTATTCATCATAGCATACTTAATTGTCATGGATATGAAGGTTTATAAAATTACGAAAAAAAATTTAGTACGAACCGGTCTACTGTACAGTGTACACTGTAAATACGAACATTCACTTTGTCATACACACATATACACAAATACAAACACATATATATATATATATATATATATATATATATATATATATATATAAATATATATATATATACATATAAGTGTTTCTATACAAATGACGTAATCTAAATTATGTAAACAATAGCAGCAATAACAATAGCTTAATTTCCTATAAACGGAAAGCCGCTAGATAAGATCTAGGCACTCAGTTCAACATCTCCAGGGACTTTGCTAATATAAAATTAAATACGAACATTCACTTGTTATACATATACATACACATATATATATATATATATATAAGTGTTTCCAATAAAAATGACGTAATCTAAATTATGTAAACAATAACATCAGTAAAACACAAGGTGCCCTTTAAACCGATTATATCACTGAGCCTCCCTTTGTGACACATGTGTTGTTGACACCGTGTCATTATCTTGTACATCTCCATTAAAGGAGTGGGCTCCACAAGTGAAGCTGGATCAGCAGGTCAATCTGTAATCATGTAGAATTTTCCGTATATATACGTATATATTTCCATATATATATATATATATATATATATATATATATATATATATATATATACAGTCAACTCCCGATAAGTCGGACTCGCAAGGGACCGGGAAAAGTGTCCGACTTAGCGAGATGTCTGACTTATCCGAGATTAAGAATATAATGCAAATAATAGATGAAATGCGCAGCGCGAGTTAAATGGTTAATGAAATATGGAATTATGCAACAATCAACAACATAACATATTGTGACAAACAAAAACATTTCTGACAATTTATAAAAAGTCCGACTTATCCAGTATAAAAATCGTAAAAATGATTATAATATATATCCGACTTATCCGATTAATTTAACATGGAAATAGATACAAATACAACCAAATCAACTAAATGTGTCCGACTTATCGAGAAGTCCGACTTATCTGTAGTCCGACTTACCGAGAGTTGACTGTATATATTATTTTTATAGAAATAATGCATCAACTTCATAATTATATAATAATTAATAGTTATAAAAAAAAATAAACAAAAATATGGAAGACAAAATAGATATGAATTGATACCCAAATCGACATGGTACAAAAATTAACATTGGGTTTACATTTAATAACAAAATATCTTGTTTTGTGCATGCTGAACAATAGAATATAAATATACAAGTGTGAAAACTGTTCACTGAAAAGTATCGTTATTATAGTATATTATTATTATTATTATTATTATTATTATTATTATTTCAATTATGTTTGTTTCATATTTTAATAACTATTAATAACATTTGTTGTTTGTATAATTTAAATATATCTATTTATAAGCTACATTTATTTATTTAATTTAATAACAATGTAATACTTTGTATATATTATATAATATAACATAATACTTTATAACATTTCATATTATATATTATCAAGTAATGATATTTTATAAATCCATATTAATATTTTTTTAATTGTATTTATTATACTACTAGTTCATATTTATATAGTCCACAAAATATACTTTCAAATTTCCACATACCTTCTATTATAAGTTTACAATAATTATAATTTAAAACATAAATGCTAATATATTTACATTGCATCCAAAATATAGGGAAAGAAAATTAGTATAACTGAACAAATTAGATACTATTTCATATTATACATTAATATATATATTATATATATATATATTAATACATATATGTGTATATATAGTTAGTCGACAATATTGATATATATATTTATATAATACTGGTATTGTCAATATCTTATTTCGGATTATATATTAATATCTTATTTCTTATTATGAAATCATTACCAATACAACACTAATTATATTAATAAGTACGCATTAAATTCAATTTGTAGATATTTAATAATCATAATATAAAGTGTAGAATAATTATAATATAATAACTAAAACATTAAATTATTAGGATAATTAAATACATAATTGATATATACTACAATATGGAACTCAAACAATATGAGTGTATTCTAATTCAGTACTAGTTACTTAAAATAATATAAATATATATATATATATACATATACACATAAACTCCGTAGAACAATTCTACCTAATTAGTCATACCGTAAAGAAACACCACATGCTTACTGTTCATAATTCGTTCACACTACGCCTTAGCATAACTGTCCACTCATCATCATTCTCAGTGAAACAAATTTAGGTATACCTATTTATATATACGTTGTATTTAGCACAATAGAAATAGCAACAACATCAACATCATCATCACTCTCACATTAAATAACCTTAACAAGCTAACAGTTTACAGTTAATGCGTATACGCATCTATAGATAATAAATTGTCTTATTATAAAATATTCACATAATTAAATATGTATTTATATTAATATGTTAATATAATATTATATAATATGAAATATAAACTGATATGTCTATATATATTATGTTATATAATATTATAAATTATTTTCATTTATATAAATATTTGTATTTATTTCACTGGCTTTATTCATATGCATATATATATATATATATATATATATATATATATATATATATATATATATATCTATTATAATAATTCAATAATTAATTGTGTTCAATATATTAAATGAAATCTATTAAAATAACACTGTATACTGTACATTATACACTGTATATTGTACAGTGTATAATGTACAATGTACACGTATGACATACTTCGTACACTTATATCTGATCAAATAGATACACATTCTAGCTGCACATGTATATCGTGTTATTATGTAATATTACAAGTAAATAATGATAAAATATTTATAGAATCAATTAAATATTTATCAAAATAGCATTGCGGGAGTTTATATGTAAATATATGTTATACCTATAGTCACGTGTTACTAAGGGGACTGGCACACTACACCATTATTTGTAAGTAGTAGTTGGCTATTTGCCAACATTTATTTATTATTATTTTTAGATTAAATATATATATATACATATATATATATAGAATAATATATATAATATGATAACATTTTTTCTTCAATATTACATATATGTATAGGAAGGGACAAATAATTTATAGTTGTAAAAATAACCTTACATTTTAATTGTATTCGGCTCTCTCAAACATCATTTATTTTGAATACTTATTACATCAAACTTTATAAAGGAGGATTTAAATATTCAATATACGATTTATTTATTTTTAATATCTTGTAATTACTTATTAAAAATGAATACCCTATTATACAATAGCATACATTTATAAAGATAATACACATGTGAATTACACAACCACGTATATTTCTAAGGATTCTACGCTAAATCTTTGATATTAGCGTATACTATATATATATATATATATATATATATATATATATATATATGATAATTATGCTACTATAGTACACAACAAACTACACGCATATACACACAAGAGGACATACATAGTAATTATCATAGTATACTACAGAGACACGTGTCGTACGTACGTAACATATATATCCTCGAGTATGTCCTACTATATGTCCTCGCGTATGTCTTCTTGTATGTCCTCGCGTATGTCTTCTTGTATGTCCTCGCGTATGTCCTCCTATATGCGTGTCGTTGTTGTCCTTATCGTTATCGGACAGATTGCACTTTAGCCTACTAAATACATTATCATTCATTACTTGACCATCTCACCAAATCGCGTTATATACACAGAAATTGTATATTAAGGGTGCGTTTTTTGTAACGTACTGTTGTACCACAATCCCACCTGTATGCTTATACATGTAAATTCAATGGGATAATGGTACTGTGGTACGTTACAAAAAACGTATCCTAAATGTTAGGTTAAACACGAATACTGTGTATGTCCTATACATACAGTGAAAGTATCGTTCTTATACGTCTCCCCGCTTATATATATAAGTATAAATATAAGTATAATAGATTATATATGTATATGCTATCTAAGTACATCTACGATGTATATCCTTCGTGTTTATTTAGCATTATCTGTATCTATAATCTAAATGAAATGTATCATATATATTGTTAAAAATAATAGAATTCCAAACTCTTTACTTTATAAAATATTAATAAGTGAAGGGTTTCATTAACATAACCCTTAAACGTGTTTCGTAGATAACTAAACGGTTTGTCGAAACCCTTTAGTACACTAGCTTTGCTTACATGGCATTTTTCTCATTTATAAATGATATCTACATTACCATTACTTTACATGCAATGCTAACGTTGTACTTCACGCTTACGGCTCTAACTTTACGATTACCGCTATGAATGGAAATAGCAGCCCTAATAGAGTGTGCACAGTGTACTGTTATTACAGTTAATTATATTGATTACATGACAGCATCATTTATTTAATATATGTTTATTATATTACATATATATATATATATAATATTTTATGTATACATATATTACTGGTTTGCATAAGTGAAGACATGACGTTATTTTCAACAGCACACACACACTCCGCCGTGCTATATTGTTACTTATGTTTATTGTACACTATACCTACGCCATTTAATGCCGAGTATAGGACACACACACACTTATATATATATATATATATATATATATCATAGGTATTACATATATATTATAGTTATTAAATAAATACTATCTTATAAAAACCTACAATATAAACATGTCTAGCGATCGCTGACCATCCGATATATGTGTCCGGAGATCACTGACCCTACACGCCACTTGTTTACTACGAAGTCTTTAGTCAATAGGATGTCCTTAGTCAATAGGATGTCCTTGGTCAGTAGCAAATCCTTGGTCAGTAGAAAGTCCTTAGTTACTAGAAAGTCCTTATAAGTAACTATATTTACTAGTATAACAACAAATACGTGACAATTTTGATTCTTTCTCGTACAAATAGTTAATTATCAAGATTATCCTTATGAGTGATATACCACTAGATTAGGAATACATATATACTACATTTCCGGGAATACATCGTTTACATACTAATGACATACCATTAACACACCACACATATTAAATATAATTAAATTTTACGCTTGCTCACTGAATATAGATAGTTATAATATATATATATATATATATATATATAACTAAAAGCTAAACGTATACGCCTATATATATAATAGTATACGCCGACACGTGAAGATAATGCGTTATACATTATATAATTTAGAAACAATAACTGTATTAACTGTATTATATGCTTACACTACGCGTTCATTAATACTTACATAACATGCGAATAGTAAATATTCATATTTAGCTGTATAGATACATATTCAAGATATCATTAATTATAAATTATAATTAGACTATAGTCTATCTATTTATAATTAAATGTATGCTATATAAATATAATAACTATTATATATATATATATATTACATACATACACATATATATATATATATATATATATATATATATATATATATATATATATATATATATAACATTAAATGGACCACTAACTAAACATAGCATAACCAGTACCTGGATATTCTTAATACGCGTTGTATGTATTAACAAACAACAACTCTATTATTGAAGGCCGGAGATTGTTATTGCATGATACGACTAATAGCTATACATTACGTAGTACTACCTATTTATTAGCAGGGGTATTACCCTCCCTGGTATTAACCTTCCCGAGTGGTTTTACATTGTACATATTCCCAACTAATTGTATAATGAACATATAATGAGAATCTCACCTATAGGTGAGTTATATATATTCAGATATATTATTGTTGATTTAACCTCGAATACAGAAGTATGGTGAATATTAATGTAAGATATTGCCTGTACCATTATCATACTGCTATATTTATACATAAATATATATATACAAATTATAATACTTACATATTATTTAATATATGTATACATATATGTTATAGCATGCTGTAGCATGAGGTATTTTCACGTGATATAGAAATATTGCTATGTATAACATATAATATGTTCGCGGCTAAAATCGGGATAGATTCCAATATATATATATATATATATATATATATATATATATTGCCCTCTATCCCGATTTTACATATACATATATATATTTTATAATTCATACAAATTATGTAATATACTTAACATGTATACATTGCATGACGTATTGTCACGTGATATAGATGAATATCTATTTATAACCGTGTTAATTTGGCGCCGTGATAGGCGGGATAGAGGTCAATGTAGAGGACATGAATGTTTCAAGTAGTCACGTATAGAATGAGCACCGCGACGAATGCGGAAGTTCTGACTCGATGACGTCATTGTTACATAACACGTGGTTCGTAGTCATGCGCAGTTATGCGGATGAGTGATGGTCATGCGCAGTAGATAATCGTCATCATTTCTGCTAATCTAGCATAATCTGCAGGCGCAGGCGCGAATTCACGCATTATTAAGTTGGCACGCGATCTAATTCTCTTTGATGAGATATATAAACAATAGAGAACGAAACAGATAGAGCTAAAAATACATATATTTATATATAATGAGATAGAGTGAGATAAAGAACAAAAAAGAGCTTGCAAGAGAGATAGAGAGAGATAGATGGCGATGTTTGTTTGCCCACGAAGTTGTTATTTACGTTCGAATGTAAATACGCCGTCGCCACCTCACGTCGCCACCTAGTGGTGAGCTCGACAATAAGTAGGCCGTAGTACGTATCGGTAAAACACAACTAATCCAACCCAATCGAGGCACCAACTGATGATCACGGATGAGTGTTACATAACAAGGGTGTTACGTAATGTAAACAAAGCATGTTCAACGCGATAGTTTTTAATACGTTGTAGGTATCCAGCAAACAATACAGAATACATTACATAGATTGTGTAGATAGAAAAAGTGGAGTTTAAGCATATTTTATTTTTACATATTATTTATCTATTAGATATCTACATAACTAGGCCCACTCTGTGTAAATCTTAGTATATAATAATTATATATATGCATATATATATGCATATATTTATATATATATATATATATATATATATATATATATATATATACATTATATACATATTCAACATGTATCTCGGTATAATATACTATGAACAATGTACATTATACATATAGGTACATAATTGTACATAATACCACTAAATCTATGACTATATATCACGACACTCACCTATATGGGCGTCATAAAGGGGGGGAGGGAAGATATGACCCCCCACTTTTAAAAGTGGGGGGGGGATATTATATATAATATTCTCCCCACTTTTAAGATCAACAAATTATTTATTCTTTATGAATTTTATATTTCTGCTATTTATAGTCTTTGTAGTATCATTATATCCAACATTTATATGTATTATGCAACCCAATAAAGTTCTACTATATACAATATGTATATATATATATATATATATATATATATTGAGAATAAGTGATATTATAGATTTATCTTCTTAGAAAAGTATATGGTAATAATTGACGAGTCTTAGATATATCTCATATCCCTCGCACTTTTAATCAGCCTGAGATGCCCCTATACGCACCATATATATGTAGGTGCACAATAAACATGCATACGAATATATATACATGTGTGTGTTACACATTATAATTAGTAATATACATGCACATGGGACGATGCTCGAAGAAACATTTAGACAATTTAACCTGAACGGTTAATCATTATAAAGAATGCATGAGAACTATGAACTTTCACAGCTAGTAGTAGGTAGGCTAGGACATTACACCTGGTAGTATATACACCACCTAGTTATACGATATATTATAAGTTAAAAATTAACATTATTATATAATACACCATTACATATACCGTGCAAATATATCACGTCAAATATTGTCAGAAGGACAGATATATTACACTAAGAAAAGCAGATATTATACAATAATTATGTAGATATTAAGTACACATTATTTAGATAGTATTGATAATATATTCTGATATTAAGTAGAATATTTTCTGATATTATGTAGATACTATGCAATATATTTTAAGATATTAACCATTGTATACAATATATATATATATATATATATATATATATATATATATATATATATATATATATATATATATATATATATATATATATATACTGTATATATGCAGATATTAAGAAGAATATAGTAATATATTAAATAGATAATTATAATAATTATACAGATAATATGCAGATATCATATAGATTATAAGCATATATTAATCAGTATGTTCGTAGATAATAAGCAGATTCTAGGTAGATATTACAGATCTTACAGATATTATATACAGATATTGCTCAGATTATTTTGTAGAAAATGGACATTTTACATTTTTATGTAGAAATCATTTTCAAAATATATCATATTTCTATGCCTATATATACACAAAATATACATATATATGTGCAGTTATTACAACCTTTCTGCTATATTCTTGCTAATAATGATCTACATGTTCAACAATATACAGCCTGTATACTTACTTGTTATGTTGATTATGTATTCACTATTTTCTGTGTAGGGTACTTCAGAATATACGGTCAAAATCACTTAGTCATTAGTAGGCGTAATGATTAAGTTACATAGACAACAGAATAGTTTGACTTTGTTACGCTCTCCCAAAGCTAATCACAGAAGACAATAGAAGTATATACGAATATTAATATATATGTATATATGTCGAAGGAGAGTTTAAATTAATTAATAACAAATGAAATTCAATAGCTTAAATAAGACATGTCAATTGTAAAGACATGAATATGAAATGCATAACCGCCGAGTCTTCTCGAAAATATTAAATGCGTATAACAAATTTAGAATTCACCTTTATTATTTTGTCACCTTTTCAAAGGTAGTAAATATCGTTGTCTAATAGATCAACTTGAAAGACAACGGACATTATTTGTTATAAGGTTAATTACAATTGTAATTTTAAGATAGGTCATAACAATTAATCAAGTATACATTTTAAATCCTATAAAGATAGATTGACATTTTTAAAATCACTTTAACTTAAGTTCAAGTTTTAATTATAAAATTAAAATAGATTTCACACTTTGTAAAATTACTCATAATTATGAGATATCATTTAAGATGATATCCTTAACCTTTCAAATAATTCTAGAATTATAGGTAATTATAAAAATTAAATATATGCATTTATTATGATACTACAATTAAACATATAGTTAATAATAGTTCAGTTAATATATGCAATTAAAATATGCCAATGGAACAATACGTATACTATATACTGCTAGTGAAGTGACGAGGGTATCAGGCAACCATAGCTGCAATGATGTTTTTATATACTTTTTGTGTTATAAATAATTTATAAATACAATAAATAATATTAATTATATGGTTTGAGAAATAACCTTTTTAATACAACTATATTAAACTATAGCAAATATTTATATATATAAATATAAATATTTGCTTAAAAATGTAACTATAATTCATTTATATTAATACAATTATATATATACTTATATACATATACGTACTAAATAATATAGTACTAATCAAATTAAATAGTTAACAAGTAGTAATATAATTAAAATTTCGAATGAATATTCCAAATATTCCAAATATGTTTCATTTATTGAACGATATATTTTATTTATTATTTTTTCTAATTATCACAATTGTTCTTTTTTTTATTGTATTTGTAAATAGTTTATTTATCTTCGTAATTTAATTTATTGGCATAATAAATTAAAATATTATTTGCAATTCGGCTATAGCATTACTATTACTATTACTACAACATTACTATAGTAATGATTATATTATAGTTATATATAATACTGAATATATATGGTATGGTATTTTAATAAATATAAGAAAATAATTTTAAACTTAAATATACAAATTATTATACTATATATATATTGATTAATGATTAAATACTTATAATCCAGATGCCATATGATACTATTTATAGAATAAAAGATAATTATTTAAACCATTAAAATATTTATATATTTCCTATAAGTATGTTAGTGAATAAAAATTTATAACTATCTATTTCCACAGCGATATGGTGGGGGTATTCTATTCGATCGGGATATCATTATTACGATTGTGAAATTTGATTTATATTTTATTGCACGCCGTTTCTGAGAATTCGTATTTATAACTCACCGATATCATAACGCTAGCGAGGAAATGTCTTCCATGACGTCATCACATCTGTATGACGTAACAAGCGTGACGATACTCACTAGTAACAACAATAGAACATTTGTAATAATAGCGTAACAGCGCGCGGTAATTAATGCAATGCGATAACCACTATCGAGAGCTACAAAATCTCTTACCCGGCCACTCGCTAGAACTACCGTAACGCAATCACGTGGCAGCGGCGCAGTCATCATCACTCTATCATCAGTGTCGTTATCTAGTAGGCCACGCCCCTATCGAGCTTCGTAAACAACGATAAATTATCGGTGAATATTTATTGTGAATGAAAAAAACGGTTCGATTTACGACCGAACAACGGCGGTCGTTGATTACACAGCGGTGCTGACGAATCGACGGCTAATGGGTGAATTAACATTTCACGGCTATCTTGGTTTCGTTGATCTACTTATTACAAATTGGTATTTAAATAAATGAAACCGATTAACGGCGTTTTATATGACGAGTAAAAAATAATGGTGATTAGTTTATTTTCGAATAGCGCGAGGTATGATTTCGTGATTTTAATAATAGTTATTTTGAAATGTGAATATTTATAACAATGAAATGTACTTGATCATAATAGTTTTGCAATATATATCTATATATATAATATATAAATAACCAATATTGATGGATTATTCATTTTTTTTTATAATTATTATATTTATATTTTGTTGTTGTGTAGTTTGTCAATTTCGTCTCCTATCGATTAATAATATTACATAATGTTGCATAACTTATATTTACATTATTATATATATATATATACTTAGGAGAAAATAAACGAATATGGACAGTAAACGAATACGGAAACTCTCGGTATCTCAGAAACCACAAATCCTACAAAAACATGTTTAATGAATAACATATTCATAATTATATAAATTGTCTAAAAAAGAGTTTTTTATATTTATTTATTCAAAATATTGCTGATATATCTAATAAACTGATTTTTTTATTACGTCTTCAAATTTATGAAAACAAATTTCAATTTAAAACCTAATAGTATATTATTAAAAACTAAAGAATTCTAAATATTATATACATAATTGATATAATTGTTATACAATATTAATTAAGTTATAAGTATATATCTAGAGGTCATATAAGTCCCTAATACGGACACTCTATATGTCTTAATATGGACACCCTATAACCAATCAGCGCGCAGATTATGAACTATTCTGATTTGTATAAAAATCGCGTGCTTTATAATATTAATACCACCAATAAAGCTAAATCTAAAAAATATATTATTTAAATACTTAAATTGTATTAATTAAATAATAATAAAATAAATAAAGTATTAACTAATTAAATTAGAATAAATTATTCATAAAATTGAATATAATTAATGTAATTGTAATTTATCTGATTTATTCATCAATAATATATAGTTTATCTAGTGGTATATAGGGTGTCCGTATTATAACACAGGGTATCCATATTCGGACATGGGTATCGAATACGGACACCCCCGTTATCTATGGAATTAAAAGATTAAATAAAAATTAAAAATCACAATAATATATATATAATCATATAATATTAATAGATTCTAATCTTTGAATAAAAATAATGATTCATAAAATATTAAGACCATTTATTGTTAAAGTATCCGTATTAGTTTACTTTCCACTACATTATTGATACGATTATCAAAACTGAAATACGATATTTAGATATGTATGAGATTATAATATTTATTTAAAACAATGATAATTAAAACATTATAAAAACTATAATTAAAATACAATTTAAATATTATAATTTATTATAATTATTATTATTAAATTTATTATTATATAATATATATTTTGAATATTACTTATTCTACCTAAATATATTTATTATAGATTTTCTCTCTTACATTGAACATTGATTCAATCGATAATAATAGTATGATTTGAATATACCTATAGTTAGTATCACTTATGTATTATACGCGATATAATATAAATATACGGCTTAGTATAAACCTTATGCGTTATATAAATATATCTTAAATAGATATAGGAAACAGAATAAATTAAATATAGATTAAGAGTAATAAAATAGCTTTTTTAAAGATAAATATAAAATATAATACATAAGATTCTAAATCGTGCAATAATATATGATAACAGTTATTTGTTCTACTAAGTATTTGTAGATAATCTACTTAACATCATAATACTTAATATTATTTATAATAGACACTCTACAATACTATAATACATATATTCAACAATTATCGGAAAATATAATTTTAATATAATATTGAAGTATTTATATTTAGTTCGTATATATCATATTACTATTAATAATAATATGTAAATAATAAATTACAAAAAATAAATGAATAAAAATTGATTAATAATAATATAATATAACTTGACTTACGCGATAGTTAATTATGATGCAGTCTCTATTTACCCATGTACACCGTACATTGTACGGTGTGTACTTATGTATTAACGCGGAGTTTACATAGGGCGACCTCGGCTGCAGGAGGCCTAGATAACAATGCTAATGACCGCGATCGTAACCCACCCACAATGTAGTAGTAGTAGTAGAGGCGTTATTAATACACCAGGCTATAGCTGAGTAAATATACCACGTGACCGAGCTGGCTGTTATATAATCTCCAGCGTCGACTTTCGGAGCCATTAACGCCCGCACCGTCGTAGCAGTAACATCACATCACGACTTCTATCACAACTCTCTAATACGCCCACTTATCAAGAGATCGACATGTTTGCACCTAAGTCAGTACTGATAACCGGAGCTAATAGGGGAATCGGACTGGAGATGGTGAAACAGATGCTAGATTTGCCCGTGGTTCCAGATTACATCTTCGCTACGTGCAGACGACCTTCTCAGGCAACCGTTAGTGATCATATCTCCTTAATAGTAAAATTAGTTGTATATATTTACTTCTATAGTAACTGTTGTAGTAGTTGTAGTGGTAGTAGTTTTATTAGTAGTAATAGATTACTACTATAACTATGATTACTAATTATAATACTAACGCTACTAATAATACTGTAGTATCAATAGTAGTAGTAATAGTTAAATCAGTAGTAATATTATACTATTATAGTATTAATACTACTATTACTACTACTATTACACCTACTATTATTACTATAGTATTATTATTTTACTAATAGTAGTAGTAGTAGTAGTAGTAGTAGTTGTATTAGTAGTAGTAGTAGTAATAGTAGTATTAATAATTATTGTATAGTAATTTTAGTATAGTGATTTTAGTAGAAGTATTTTTATATTAAAGTTTTATTAATATTAATATTTAGATGTCTCCCATACAAATAACTAATATCATTTTATAATATAGGGATCTTCCTATAATAAGATAGAATAACATAATTAGGTAATATAAATGTTTTATTAATTATTAATCGTCAATAATTAACAATTGATATATTTTATAGGAATTACAAAGAATTGCTGTACTTCACCAGAGTGTATTCATATTACCATTGGGTTAGTGTTTAGAGTTTAATCGATATTACATATTTATATATATATATATAAATTAGTTCTCATGATATCATATACTTAATATACACCTGTACTATTAATAATATAATTTATACATATATATATATATATATATCTTTTAGTTTTCTTTGATTTTTATAAGTTAACTTATTTATTATTTTAGTATCTTTTTACATTTTTAAATATTTATTATATATTTTTATTATATTTTATTATTATTTTATTGTTATATACATGATGATTTCTTGGTATTGAGAGATATATTTAATTTTATTGTATTGCTTTTTTATGAGAGAGAATACGAATGAACAATATAAAATTGTAAAATATTTATTTATATTTATTCATTTTGTATTTATTCATTTTGTATTAATTCTCTCATTACCAAGAGCAGGTTGGTATCTCGATAAGTTCAATAGAACTTCTATACCATACCTGGGTTTTTGATCTCGGTCATCAACTGAATCTGATATTATTATATATATATATATATATATATATATATATATATATATATATGGTTATAAATATAATAATTTGTTTATAATATATTACATTATTTATTAAATCAACTACTAAAGTTAAAGCTCTTCATATCACTGACTTATATACTAGTTAGATACGCATACTCTACGTTTATTACATACTTATTAAACGACTACGTTGACGATGAATTAACGACAACCACCTACCGACCAGACATCAGAAACCACGACTCCTATCGTAAGCTAGTGCTGAAAGTGGAGGTGACACTGGGACCCGACCAAGGACTCAATGTCCTCATGAATAACGCAGGTATAGGACTTAGGGAGAACTCGGATTTCTGTAACGTTTCGGCGGATAACATGCGCATGGCATTCGAGGTGAACGCTCTGGCTCCTCTGATGCTCAGTCAGGTATGTATTCATCTCGCTACATCTCACTATCATTCTCTCTCTCTATATATATCTATGCATATTTCTCTATCTACCTTTCTCACGTTCATTAGGTTATGTTATCACATTTATGTTTACGTGCACGTTAAATTAATACAAGATCATTACCAGAAAGAGACACATTATTAATAAATTATAATTGGCTGTAGTAAATACGTTATTTAATTACCCATCGAATGTAATCGTAATTTATACAAAATGCTATTCTAACGTAACATAAATATGAACTTTAGGCTACATCCACTCAGTATCGATATACATAAACTACAGTACCCCCACTAACTGTAGTTATCTAAAACCTATAAAATACCTCTACTAACTATCATTATCTCTACACTCTAATATATCCACTCATTATCATCGATAACTCTGTCACCCCTTTCACTACATATAACCCCCCTCTCTCTCCCCTTCAGGCGTTCTACCCTCTACTAAAGCTAGCCGCGGACAACAACGGTCAGCAAGATGACCACTATATGGGCTGCAATAGGGCGGCCGTAGTGAACATCTCCTCTAAGAAGGGCTCTCACGCTGATAACGAGAAGTGCAAGACCTCACTGGGCAGTACTAATAACGGTAACGCTAAAGGAGACATAGGCGGGGGTAGATACCCCTACAGAACCAGCAAGGTACGCACGTACATACACACACGTAGTTGTAGTTCTATAGGTAGTCTTTAGTATTCGTCAATGTATTAAGTGGTATACCTATTATTACATAACTATAGTAAGTAACACTCGATATACTTGTATATATAATACATATTGATATATTCTAATGATTTGTTTATAAGTATATTATAATAAATTATATAGTATACTACGTTAATCTTACTTTATATTAGATAGTATATATTATAGTATAGTATATAGTATCTATTATATAGTTTATAGCTATTCATTATGTTATTACTAATTATCAAATAGTACTATTCGTGTATTAACTTATTATATTAACCTTCACAGGCGACCTTGAACATGATAACCAGTAACATGGCGATAGATCTACACGAGTCTCGTATACTGGTGGTAGCACTACATCCGGGTTGGGTGAGAACCGGACTCGGTGGTCCTAAAGCCCCTTTGTCCACTTTCACTTCGGTTACGGGCCTCATCGACACCCTCGCCTCGATGGACCAGTATTCCACGGGAGGTTTCTTCGACTTCAAAGGGGATTGCGTTCAGTGGTGAACTTCGTCCTCGTTTCGGTGGCGACGCCCACAAATACGCCCACCTAGGGAATTTCACTATACGGTGTTCACGATGTCGCCATTATCGATGACGCTCGTTGGCTGTCAATCAAATATAATTCGTGCCACGCCTACATTTATATATTACTCCCCTACGCCTTTATAGTTATTATTTATTCTATGCCATAATGTAAGATAATAGATGTCTTTGGTTGACGAGTTACACATAGAGTTGTATCTATTGTCTCGAGTAACACCTATAGGTAATATATTGTTTACTTTCGCTCCGGTATACCAGTTATGCCAGATACCCCACACTGCTCCCTGCAGTACGTATGTAAATATATGTATATAGAAAAGTAACTATAGCTTTAGGAAATTATATTTAACTTATTTTATTTATTCATTCATAATATTATTTATACAGATGTGCCAGTACATTACGATTAGTATTTTCATTATTATTTTATTACCGATATTATTACTATGATAATATGGCCATGAACGCTTTTATATTGCATTTTACATTGTATTTGATATAATCTACCTGGTAAAGCTTACAACGGTTATCTTGCAAAGGGATGTATATATTAGTTTTGTAGTTTCAAGAATCTTTGCAAGATATTCTAATATTTGAGCGATTAATAAATGCTCAAATTATTTTCAAATATTTTTCTATAATTCAATATATAAATATATTTATCAGGATTTATATTACATTTATATAATTATATAAATATTGTTTAAATAATATAATTATTTAAATCTAATAGAAATAACTATTCATAGATAACAAATATAATCGATTAAATAAACATCACAACATTATGACTTGTTAGGCGATCTGATTCTCCATAACCCTATTTCTCTATCTATCATATATGTATATCTCTATATCACTCACTAGCTATATCTCTGTATCTATATATACCTCTCTTTAAATATAACTCTATCTCTATACAGATCTCTCACCCTTTCTCTCTATATACCTATCTAGTTATCTACCTCTATATCTCTATCTGTAATAACAATATATATATATATATATATATATATATATATATATATATAAGTAATTATTAAAAAATAGTTATATACATATATTTAATGCATATATAATAACGTGTATGTAGCTATAATAAATAACATTATGATTAACTCCATAGAGTTGATGCATATATAGCTATTTGTTTATTTAACATATACGAAAACCAGTTTCATTGCCAATATATTTATGTTAATTCGGTAATAATAATAAACACACATACGTATACACATACACATATACATACACATACACATATACATAAATACATACATACATAATTATTTAAAATAAATAATAATTATTTAAATAATAATTATTAATTGTATCTATATAAGTCATGTGACCCTTTAATTTGATACGTGATAACCTTAACTAACGAAATATATTACAAATACATATTGGTATACTCTTATTAATCTTAATAAGTTGATATAAGTATACATGTGTACATATGCACATAAACTCACACACACACACATATATATATAGATATATATATATATATATATATATATGTTGAAATATTGATATAATATTATTTATTTAAATTATAATTTAGCCAAAAGAATGTATAAACCGTGTATATTCATTACTATCTACAAGATAGTATAAATACTACTATAACACTACTATCACTAGTATCAGGTGTATACGTACAATATAATCTATAATTAACTAAATAGAACATAACACCTACTTATTATTTCATATGAAATGATATTATGATGATAATTATTATTAAATATTGACTTACTGACTTAAATGCGTAGTATTAGCATCCCTTTGCTTTCCACATGAATACATAGTTTCCTAAGGAATCTCGTCGGTTGTCTCGTCTCTCTATATTAAATAGTGGCTAATCGCACTGTTCCCTTATGCCATCAGACCATCTTTTTGGCGGGCGTCCTCTTGGTCTCTTTTTGTTGAAATCCAGATTGTAGCTGGAATTTAGTGTTGATGTATTCCTGACAACATGACCAAACCAGTGAATTCTTTTAAGAACGATGTCTTCTATCATTTCACTTATATTTAGTTTCTTTCGTATCAATATGTTTCTGAGTCTGTCAGACCTAGTAATCCGGAGTATAGCTCTAAGGTTTTTCATTTCAAACACTAGTAGCGCATCGATTTCCGTTCATCTTGTAGTCCATGACTCTGAACCGTATGTGGCAATCGGCAGAATGAGTGCTCCTTAGAGTCTAGTCTTAAGATATATTGATACGTCTTTTGATGACCATATCATTCTTAGTCGGCCGAATGCATGTGATGCCATTGATATTCGGTGTTGAACATCTGAGGAGCAGTCTGGAACAAGACTACCCAGAAATTTGAACTTGGAAACTTTGGGAACCACGTTTTTATCGATTTCAATTTCAGCATTGCTATCTGGTGTCATTATTGCGCATTTAAGAGGGTTTATCTTCAAACCCCATTTTTGGCAAGCTTGTTCAAGTTCAAACGTAGATAGTTACAGTTTTTCGAATACAGCAGATATGAGTGTCGTATCATCTGCGTATTAAATATTAACCAATTAGTAATATAGTAATATACATATAATACTCTTAATAATATAAATATTCATACACGAGAATAAAGTCACACACATTCATACATATATATATATATATATATATATATACATATATTTATATATATATATATATATATATATATGTACATATAAGATAACATATAAGTACACATACAATATAACATTAATAAAGTGTTATAACACTATAGTATACGTAGGAAGAGATATATAAGATACAAAATAAAACCAAGGCCTCACTAATATAATACATCATGACATACATATATATATATGCATATATACATATGCATTCGTATATATATATATATATATATATATATATATATATATATATATATATATTATTTGATATATACACATAAATACACCTATATAAATTTTACATATATAAATAATAATACTCTATTTATAAACTATTATCTAACGAACAATAAGCAATCTACTACCTTGCATTCATTAGAATCCATTATATTATGTGTGACTATTGTAAATGTATATTTAGATACATAATTATCATTAAAGTTATTATAATTGTGTTATTGAGGTTGTTAATAACATCGGTATATTACACATAGTCGATCTATAAATAGATTATTGCGTAATGTTATTAATATATATAACTACGAATCGTAAATACTAATTAATCATCGCAACGTAACATATTCGTACATTTATGTAATAATGTTAATTACCTATTGTCTACAGTTAATTGTTTATTTCACATATTTGCATTGTGCGCTTTTTATCACCGATATATTAGTTTGTGCAATAAGAAACGTTTTGTTAACCTATGGTTTATTACGTATAGTAAATTAGCAGGTATTAAGTAATATATATATATATATATATGATGATATATGGTTTATTAGGCAATATAATAGGGATATATATAATATAGTAAGTTATCAAATTTCAAATATCAATTGGTTGTAACGATGGTTGGATGAACGAGAACTAACACGCAAACAAAGTTAGGATACCTACGATAGAATGTGATAGTCATACCGTGATATTTGACCAGAGGTTAACGAGAGTTTTATAGGAGGGCATATGTTCAGGAAACAATAAATTATAACCACTTGCGTGAGTTTTACTTTTTGGTTTTAGGGATAACCTATTTCGGCAATCAGGCGTCCGAAGGATTATGATGAACGGATGACGGACGGACGGCCCGGCGGACATATTATAACAACGGGTATATTGATGTATATACACGTATAGATAGTGCGCTGGTGATATTTATCGCATATCGGTAGGTACTAGTGATGTAAAGGATGCTCAAATCTAAAGCATGATGCAGTCTCAGTCTCGGTTACCCAAAGCATCGATGCAGTATCAGTCTCGTTTACCCAAAGCATCGATTCAGTCTCAATCTCTATAAAATGCATTGCTATTAACTCATGGTTATTAAAGGCATCATTCAATTGTTAGTCTCAGTTTTCATAAGCTCAATATAGTTTCAGTGTCAGTTACCAGAATCATTGTTTTGTATATCAAACGAAAATAATTTCATTACAATACAAACTATCAGATAAGTATCATAAATAACTACCAGGAGTGTTAATTGATAAGAATCTTAATATGTTCATAAACACATAAAATCAAATCAGCCCACTATCAATTGCAATATATTAGAATTATAAGAACAAATATAAATTATAATACATGTAAATTGCTAAATCAAATCTTTATTGGACTATTGTAAGTTACAATTTGTAACATACTTTAATTAATTTACCTCCTTATCAGATAATGCCATTAAATAAAATAATTCGATCGTCATTCACGTAATATATAAATTAACACCAAGATCAATATACGATCAGAATAACTAAACTGATGCGAACAACACCTACTATCAATTAATTTCCATATTATTTATAAATTACTAGTAACTACACATTTTGTATATCATCACAAGACACCAACATACCTCGCGAAATTGATAAAGCCATATTCAAGTCTGAGAGTATAGAGAATACATAATCTACATCAAATTAAAAGCAACACAACAAAAGAATCGGCACACAACAGCAGATAATTTAGTATAGCGGCACTTATCGAGTGGAACAAGCCTGATATTGATTTAAGAACTTGTGATTAAACATCATCATACAAGACATTATTAAAAACGAATTAATTTATAATTGCTTATGATTAATTATTAATTATTAATTATTTAATGATTTAAAGTATTTTTTGTTATTTAATATATCACCAGCATATTTTAATTTTTATCTCATATTACTTGTTATTATAAAAACTTTTGTTAATTATCATTTAAAAAGTGTATTAAGGAATTTAAATGTATACAAAAGAATTTTTGTTATAATAATAAGATAATATAAATAGCGATTAAAATTGAAATCAAATAATTAAGATATTATCATACCTATTAGTCATAGCCTATTAAATATTAAAATTATGACATATATGAAATCTTTGAACGAACATTTGAGTATATTATAAACAAAATAGCCACTTATCGATACATATAATAAATATTATGTCACATGAAATAGGAAACATTAATAAAAATATGGATAAATATATAAAAATGATGTTTAAAATGTAACATTCAAAAAGCATCATTTCGGCTCGATTATGTTTTGTAAGAGTCTCATCTCGGCACGGGATCGTTTGACTAGAGTATCGGCTCGTTTGACTAAAGTATCGGCTCGGCTTGGGCTCGTTTAGCTAAAGTCTCGTTTCGGCTCGGGCTCGTTTGGATATAGTCTCGGCTCGGCATGGGCTCGTTTTTTTTCCGAAAATGAAAGTCTCGGCTCGGCATCAAAAACCAATAGTCTCGGCTCGGGATCAAAAGCTCGGCATCATTTACATCCCTAGTAGGTACCTATATTAAATACACATTTAACTAAATACTATATCGTATATCTTAAACAGATATATTAAAACCAATTCGTACATTCTTATTAATATAATATGTAGGTTTTCGTATTTTGTACAAGTTTTTCGATCACAAATATTTCTCTATAATCTTTCTATTATACCAAAAATGTAACCTTATATGGACGACGTCCGTTTAACTTATAGAGCAAGTTATTGTGGTAACATATGGATGTCTACGTTTAATAACTAATATGGAAGTAATGAGGCGGTTGGACATGGGAGGGAGTTCATAGATATGTGGAAATTATGGATACATTTTATGGTAAGATTTTATTGATAAGATTTTCTGTGGGTTCAGTTACCAATTATGTAGGTTTTGAAGAAGGAGAAAAAGTGTAACTTAATTTGTAATAATGTTTAAAGACATGTAACATTATTATCCAGCTTATTGTTATAAAAGAAATTAAAAATAATATTTAAATAACATTTAAAAATTTAATAGTTCAAATTAAAGATTTAAAAAAGAAGATTATAGATAATGAATGAAAAGTATGTAGATAAGAGAGAGTTATCTGTGATCGATTTATAAGTAATTATAGTGCAAAATATATTTGATTATATAGAAAGCGTACCAGCTTTAGATATACTATATATATATATGCTTACATCACAGTTCTACTCGATACATAGGATTGAGATAGATTCTGAACATATATGGCCATGAGATTGAACTGTGTTCACAAGCGGTAGGTAAACGTTAACCTCTGTCTCACGTAAATAGTGATGTAATTGTACAGTGTAAACTGTATACTATACACTGTACACTGTATACTGTACAATGTACAGTTTTACATACATTTTTACATTCGATAAAGTAATCTGTTACATATATAGATATAGCTATCATATAAATGTAATATAAAGCTATATATGCACACTGTACATATATAGCTATATATTACATTTATATGATAGCTATATCTATATATGTAACAGATTACTTTATCGAATGTAAAAGTGTTAATAATGATGTAGGTATGATGGTTTATTAAATATCACTGCAATAAACTATCATAGCACTTCGATCGTTCACTAAACTAGATAATATAATATGATATGATGTTAGTTGATAATCAAATCATAGAATGAAAATAAATAAATAAATAATACAAGTTAACAATAACACTGGCCTGCATTTTTTAACTTTTTTCAATAGGATGAAATTCTGTTAATTGATTCTAGACTTATTTTTGACACTGATCTCAAATGTGAAAACCGTTTTTCCTAATCACGTCTAGTTTTTTTTAATTCGACTTTCAAATATTTTCCAAAAAGTGAGATTTCTAGAAAAAAAATATTTTTATAATTTTTAAAACCTTAATTATTAGTAAAATATTTTATAAAATCATATAAATATGCCTGAATATATTTTATATATATATTCAAGTATATAATATATCTTTAAAACATTATAAAATATGTTTACAAGTTGTATACAAAAATGATTTTTAAACTATGTACCCTGAAAATATTGGATTATTTTCAAAAAAAATTAAAAGGTCAATATTTGACGACAACAATTATAGAATACATATGTAATATATGTTTCTTGATAGATTTTTAACGCTCCTTTCAGTCATGTTTTTAGTTTTTACAAATCGGGTTAATTTTTTTTTTTTTTTTCAATTTAAAATATTTTTTTGTGCTTTTTTTCTCAATTTTTTTAAGTTATTAATTCATGCTATTTAATGTATTTAAAAGTACTCAATTTATAACTATATTATATTATTAACCATGTATTATACTTATTTATATATTATATGTTATTATTTTATAAATATAAATGAATATATTTATTTATGAATAAAATAAAAAATTAAGTTTCGGGTAAAAAATAATTAAGTTTATTTAATATATCATCAAGTAAAATCCAATCAAAATGGTTAATAATATAATATAGTTATAAATTGAGTACTTTTAAATACATTAAATAGCATGAATTAATAACTTAAAAAAATTGAGAAAAAAAGCAAAAAACAATATTATAAATTGACCAAAAATAAAAAATAAACACGATATGTAAAAACTAAAAACATATATGAAAGGAGAGTTAAAAATCTATATAGAAAAAATATATTACATATGTATTCTATAAGTGTTGTCGTCAAATATTGACCTATTAATTTTTTTTGAAAATAATCCAATATTTTCGGGGTACATAGTTTAAAAATCATTTTTGTATACAACTTGTAAACATATTTTATAATGTTTTAAAGATATATTGTATACTTGAATATATATATAAAATATATTCAGGCATATTTATATGATTTTATAAAATATTTTACTAATAATTAAGGTTTTAAAAATTATAAAAATATTTTTTTTCTAGAAATCTCATTTTTTGGAAAATATTTGAAAGTCGAATAAAAAAAAAACTAGACGTGTTTGAGAAAACGGTTTTCACATTTGAGATCAATGTCAAAAATAAGTCTAGAATCAATTGGCAGAATGTCATCCTATTTTTTATACAGACCAGTGTAATCAATAGTGCTAATAATCGGAAAATAACACAACATGATGTATTTGGATTGAAATCAGAATTTAAAGTGGATGACTAATTATAATAAAACTGTAGAAATACGTTGAAGAGAATACGGTATGAATAATGGTTTTGTTAATATAGTAGTTCAAATGTTTTGACTATTATATTACTTGTTGTATTATATAGAGTAATTACATGTCTTATTTGTTGAGGTCGCTTAGGTTTGTTAATAACTCTAAAATAAGTTAAATTAATACACGATTATTATTACTAGTATTACACAATTGTATATTTTAAAACTACTATACAATTTTAATAATAATATATTCTAGTTTATTCAGAGGAGATCAGTGCTATCTTTTTGTTATAATAGATGGATTTTGAACTAAATATAGTAGATTTGTAATGTTTCTATCTAGTGATAGAGCTAATTTTGTTTCAGTAGAAGGATTTTTAATAATGTCATCTCAAATTTGCAAACACTCTTCTTGAAGATGAACAATTCGTGAGATAATCAGGGAGAAAGAGGACGGTCGGTAATTTATGTAGTTTTAGTAGGTGCATGTATATTTAGAAGAACAGAGTTTAGGAGTTCCGGACAGAGGGAAGTAGGAGAAAATATCTCAGTTTTGATATTGCTTACAAATCTTGCTAGGTTAATAGACATAAACTTTCTATATGTAATTTTCGTTTAATCTTTATGAATTTTTGATGTATAGAATTATATTTTTTCAACAATAAAATTAACCGTTAGTAGTTCAATTTGTTTAAAAGAGTTAGGTTTATACATTCAATAATATGACTGGTGAGGGGTTTGCATATCATGTCAAGTGTATTACCACAGGCATGTGTGGGGTATTATATATGTTGGCACAAGGAAAGAGACTCAGTTATGAGTTTAAAGTCACTATTGGGATATATCTATAGATGGGAGAATTAAAGTGATGGTTTAAGTCAAGAATTATTGGTAAATAGGAAGATAATGGAGATAATGGAATATTATGGATGAAAGCATGACATTTATCAAAGAATAAATTGGATTCAGGTTTTGGTGGACGATAGATTACGGTGAGATGTAGAGTTAAGTTAGGAAGCTTGAGGGTCAGCGAAAGACAACCACTATATGAAAAGGGAGGGAATGAAATGGATGGAGAGAGGTAACAATCATTATGTATAATAAATCTAACCACACTCTCACGGCTCGTTTGTTGTGGAGCGAGATATAGGGTATATCCAAAGTCCAAAGATGGAGGGAAATATGTCAGAGTCATCATTAGAAATCCAGGTAACTGTCATTGCGATTATAATACATTTTTGTATTTTAATATATATACATATATATATATACATATATATATATATATATATATATATATATATATATATATATATATATATATATATATATATATTAAATATACATATATATACACTTAGATATAATTATATATTTTAAAAATTTTAAATATAGTAAACATTATATGTACATTTATGATTATATTTGATTATTTAATTTAATTTAATATATATATATATATATATCTATCTATTTGTATTCAAAAGTTATACTTGAGATGCAATGACATATTTATATTACGATTTTATGATCTATAATAAAATATTAATAGAAAATACTGTACGCTATAAAGTGTGAACTATAGTAGTATTACGTTTAGCCTTCAACTTTATTATAGTATGTTCATTCTCGCTACTTTAATAACATTAATGACATGTATCGGTACACTTGATTGACGTGCAGGTATAGCCTTGATAGCGATATTACCCTAAAGGGATAACCCTTTATTGCCCTAAAACAACAGCTTCGAGTGCACATCTATAATCTGAAGTCACGAACTTCTGTCGAGTTAATTACAGGTTAATCAGAAGGTCAATCACGCTATATTTAGGACCAATTCAATATTCGAACGATATAATAACGTGAATAGAATACTATGGGTATAAACCCATTTCACGGGTATATCAATAGATATTATTTACTACTTGATAATATAATATTTGAATGCATGTACAGTTTAACATATGATATTGATTATGTAATCAGAGTTATAATAAGTAATATATAATAATATTACCATAGCGAAGTAGCGCCTAAGGTATAATATGTCTAGTATTGATATATTATGTTGATTATTTTATTTAGTAAATAATAATTTTCAATTTAAAAAATATCCAATTTATAAGAAGTACTTATTAAAAAAATATAAAAATATAAAATTGATAATTTAATATAATTTAGAAAATAAAATATAGGATTATTATCATTATTATTTGTTTATTTTAAATATTATTTTTTTTTAATTGTATTATATTATTTATGTATAATAATGTAATATATATTAAAAAATATACACACATATTAAAATATCTAATTAATAATATATTATAACGTTATATAATAATAATAAAGTTATACAATTAAGAAGTATTCAATATGTAGTAATCCTAAATGAAGTTGAGAATAATTACATAAAATATATCAATTCTTTAATTTATCAAAAAATGTATATATATATATTTAATATTTTATTATTCGATTATTTTTAATATGATAAACAATTTCTTATAGGATATCATTAGTACAATATAAATTATAAACCTTCGTATTTATCTTCAATATTATGAAGAATTATCAATAAGTTTATCTTGATAAATAGAAAAAGAAAACATTATTTTTAATTAATTATATAATGATATACACAACAATTATTTCTCCTACTTAATTCAGTATTATTAAGTATTATCTTAAGATACTAAATATAATAATTTATTATATAATTTCTGTTATTTTAATTTACATTATGTTTATCCGTACAAAATTATCATATTATTATTCATTGAGATTATTGTAATTTAAAAATATCATATTATATTTGATATATCGGAATAATTATATCCACACAAAATCTGAATTAACATGTTAAATATAGTGTAACTATTTTAGATTTATTTTACTATTTTATTACAGATTCATGGATAAGGGAATATCAACATAATTAATTAAATTGAATAATCATTACAGTAATTAAAAATAAAGTAAAATGTAAGAATAAATTCAATTATAAATAAAATAATGTCAAATTTATCCAATTGCCTAAAATATACTAATTAGGTATGATTATTGATGATGATTTTATTGATTATATCCTATTTAATAATATTCATACTATTCTCGAAATTGTTTGAAATCAAATTTATAAAATAAATAAACGAATACAAATAAATAAGCGAAATAAAATATATATTAATAAATGAAGATATAAATAGTTAATATAAGTTAATATTTATAATATAATAGTTAATAATAGTTAATATAAAGTTTTCAATATACTTTTAAGTGAATTAATTTCGCCACGATACAATTTTCTTATGGAAGAGACATCCTCTAGAATATTAGGCATGAAGTGAAGCTGCATATCTGAATCATATTCAATCTAGTAAGGCGTGTACATAGTATACATAATATATTTGTATTAGCATAGTGTGGTAATCGTTGCTTCTACCTAAATGTAGTAAGTAATTGGGATATAAGTAAGTGATAGTTTAAGTATGTATGGGTTAATGAACATTGTTAGTAATTAGGCTGTGGATATTTTTGTTGATGGTGATGATGATTTATTTAAATACTAATTAAATTATAAAATTCTTATAGTGTGACAATAATATATAAAAAACAATAAATAAATGTAATAATAAGTACAGATAAGTGTACAACATGTCGAAAACGAATATATTTCAAGTTCAAATATCATGGACAAGGAGGTACTTCTTTAGTTTATATTTTAATGTTACTGTTGAGGTATTGATGGCTTTGAGGGATTGAGGGAGTTGATTCCAAAGGTAGCTGGCGCAAACAGAGTAGCGACGCTTCCCAAGTTTTTCCGGAGATAGGATGGTTCAATCAGGATCGTATATTTAGTGGATCGTAGGTGGCGTGGTGCAGTATGGAGAGAAATTAGTCTATAAAGGTAATCAGTTGTTTAGTCAGTAGGGAGGAATGAAGAATGGATATTAATGAATTAATGATTAATTAATGATATTAATAAATTTAAGTTGAGCTACTTTTTTTGCGGATGGCCAGTTCAGTTGTGTTCGTAGATCAGTTATACTTGTAGTGTAGTCAGTTTTTTTAGTCGGTAGATTAGTCTAAGCGATCTGTTAGTTAAGCGGTCGATGGTTGTAAAGTATTTATTGTGAGAAGAAAGTAGTATAGGAATGCAGTGGTGTAGTCGAGAGATAATTAAAGTCTGGGTAATAGGTAGTTCGGTGGATGTTGTTATGTAGGGATGTATTTTGTTCATATTGAATTAATGGTGATATGTGGAAGCTTTTAATGTTGATATGTGTTTATAAAAATTTAATTTGTTATTGATATGTATGCCAAGATATTTTGATGTAGTAGAAGGAGGTATTAGGGTATGACCTAGGTACATTTGTGAGAATATTGTGATAGGATGGGAATTTGGAGCTGAACAATTCATAAGTACTTATTGGGGTTAAGTAGTAAATAGTTTTTGTTGAGCCAGTTATTAATAGTAGTGAAACATGCATGTTTGAAGGTGAATATTGGATGATTGGTGACAATCAGGGTGAATTTCAATGTCGTCTTCATAAATATTGTATTTAACGGTAGGAAACGATTTATTAAGTTTACTAAGGGGGAGTAGGTAAATACAGAATAGTATATGGGGAGAGGGACTATCCTTGAGGTACTCCAAAGATGACTTTGCGTTTGGGTGATATTGATTTATTGATTTTAGTACTGTATGTTCTGTTTGTTATATAATTGGAAAACCATAGTAGTACAGTATATTAAAGTCAAATTATTTGTTGTCTGTATATAAGTAAGTCTAAGTTAATGGTGTCGAATTCCGAAGATAGGTCTAAAAGCAGTAGTTGTGTTGGAAAGTCATTGTCAAGGGATTTCAGTAGGTCGTCGAGTAGTGAGAGTATAGTCGTTTGGGTACTGTGTAATTTTCTGAATGCGCTTTGTTGAGGATCAAGTATATTGTTGGCAGTGAGGTAGAGGATTAATTGTTTGTATATTACCTTCTCAAGTAGTTTAGTTAAAGTTGTAAGTTGAGATATGGGTCTGTAATTAGAGAGTGTATTGCAGTCGAGTTTGGGTTTTTGTATTAAAGGGCTGATAATGGAGTGTTTTAGGTCTTAAGGGATAGTACCAGTTATAAAGGATTCATCAATGAAACGTTTGTATATTAGTTCTATGGTCGAGTCAAGCTTTTTCAGAGTTTGTAGGGATAGTGGTTCTGATTGTAAAACTCATTTGGAGGTAATAATATGATTGTGGATCTCAGTAGAGATGGGAAGGGAAAACACATAAATTTGGGTATCAGAATTTCATAATCATAATATAGTTGTATGTCAGGTACTTGAGTATTCAGGGTGTTTAGGTTATCATAGATTAATTTAATTTTATCTGAAAAATAGTCAGAGAAAGTAGAACATAGTTGAATATCTGGTTGATCAGGTAAAATGATCTTCTTAGTTCTGCCAAGCAGTTTATTAGTTAATGTATAGAGCTGTTTGTAGTCATGTTTGTAATAGTTGAATTTGTCATTATAGTAGTTGGATTTTGAATTGTTTAGAAGTTTGCGGTAGATATTTCGGTTAAGGGATAATTGGGAGTGGTTGTATTCTGTAGGAGATTTATGGTAGATTCTGTTTTTCTTTCTAACAAGTCGTTTTTAGGTTCCGAGTTCAATAGAAAACCATGGTCTAGTTGTGTATGTTGGTAGAAGTTTATTAGTTAGTGATGCGTGCTTATTAAGGAGTAAGGTACGTAAATTATGGAAGAGTGATATTGAAGTTAATGTAGATTATGGGGAATCATTAATATCTACTGAAAATTGTGTAAAGTTAATGGTTTTAAGATTACGAAAAGAAGTTATTTTACTAATAACTTTAGGGGTTATTTATGTTGATGATAAAATCAATGGCATAATGATCAGTAATGAGTGTTGAGTTAGTAGGAGGGGCAGTAATTAATAACGAGTCGAGGGTTATAAATATGAGGTCAAGTGTGTGACCGTGTATATGTGTTGGGAAGCAGTTATTTTGATAAAGATTAAATTGATTGCGGTGTTTATCAGAGTCAAAGTGAAAGTTAAAGTCGCCAGTAAGAATTGTAGTACGATACAAATATTCGAGAAGTATATCTGTTAGTTCGTTAATAAATATATTATAATCGTTATTAGGAGGTATGTAACAAGTAATTATAGTTAAATATATTGAGTTATTAAAAAATAGTTTGGTGAGTAATAGTTCACAATTTGTCATGGAAATATTTTTGGTAAATGTGATCTTGCATGTAGAGTCAGTGAGAAGGGCAACATCACCACCGCGGCGACCGTCGGACCGGGGTTTTGGATAATGTGGTAGTTAAGGGCTTCTATGGCGGCGGGATTGACAGTATCAAGGACGTTAAGCCAGGTTTCAGTAAGTGCGATGATTTTGAATTTATTAGAGGTGATGTATTGGGAGATTATATCTATGTTGGAACTAAGGGATCTACAGTTAATGAGACAGGCAGTTATCGAACTGTTATTATTTGCAGTGAGTCATGTTGGCTTGTCGTGTCTCTTATATTCATTAATGTACTAATTGAAAGATTTAGTCCAGTCTGTAAGTTGGTCATCAGTGGGAATTAGTGGTTTTGATTTCCAATCTGTCTTAATTTTGTCTAGGGATAATTGAGTTCACATTGATTTTTTTAAGGTTAAAAGGACATTTATAACCGGTTATTAAATTATTTTTTATAGCATGATAATAGATTCGTCCGATACGGGATGTGTCAGGGGTGAGTAAGTCATATTTAAATATGTGTTTGTATAGCGTTTCCTTAAGATCGAGAGCTAGAAATTAATCTTTAGAAAACAATATGGTGAACGTAAGGAAACAGAGTGATGGGTTAAATGTAATATTGGATATTGATGAGATATTAAAGTTCATATCAGAGATACATTTTGTGATAGAGATATGGTTTAGACTGGTTTTGGGAATATTTTCGAGGGTAATAGTAAAGTTTGGAGGTGTTTTTTAGTTATTGGAGAAGCAGTGTTGGGAGTGATATTGGCTATAAGGCGTTGTGCGTAGGTCATCGTTGTGGTAGAGTTTGGAATAGTTAAGTCATTAGATTGGTCATTATTGGTTGAATGAGGTGTTGTCAAAGCGCGAGAATTTGTCATGAGAATATCAAGGTGAAGTTTCATAGCGTTGAGTTAATCAATGATAAATGATGTTGGTGTAGGGTTGGTTAGGTTATCAATGCATGATTTACACGTATAATTGATAGATATGTGGGAGAAACAAGCATGAAATTACTTGTGTAGAACTTTCGAACTTCCATGTATAGATGAGAATAGGCAACTAGCGTGAGTATTTGAAGAGCAGATACAGCATTCAATGAGATCGTTCGTTGAACTTGGATTACAGCATGCGATTGTAGACAGTATCATGTTGAAGTCTTCTCTAGGTGTAGCTGATCAACTTATAAGTATAATACCGACTCAGGAAGGAGGCATCAGCACGGCGGAGATCCGATTAAATATACCAAAGTATATATATATATGGAAGTAGGAGGGAGGAAAAGTTCAATATGAAATATATACAATATATCACCGTAGGATAGTCGTAGGTAATCCAACTACCCAAGCATAGAGTACCAGAGGATGTCTCCGAGAATATTTCCAATACAATTATAGTTCGAATAATGTATAGATAGTATAGATGTCAACTTAAGTATATACTTATTATATTGAATATAAATAAATACTTATATAGTATAAATACTATCTAAATATAGGAAACTATAAAATAATTTTGTGAATGAAAATATAAATATATATATAGTATTAGTGTGTTTATATATTGAGATTTGGTCGAATTTGCTTTTAATTAAATAATTATATTTATATAATATAACATAAAGTTGATTTTTCGTGGAATTTTTAAGTAGTATATAGTTCAGTAGTATAATCAGAATAAAATAAGATCATTGGCTATTATGTAGATATACGTGGAAGATATTTTCTTATTTTACATATTTTAATGCGTTTATCATTAGCCATGTTTGTTATACGAGATTTAAAGGACATGCCTGTAGTAATATTAATTACTAGGTATGTAATCGAAGTTTATAGAAGTAGTACGGTATTATATATGTAAAGATTAGGGAATGAATTAGTTTACTTGTAATGTATATTACTGTTTTTTATTAAAGTTAATTATTAAGTAATGTGTATTTATAGTTTTTAAGTTTGTAATAGCAGCTATACGATGGTTAATTCATGTTTTTTTACAGGGGAAATAATACTAATAAATTGTATATAAGTAATAAGCTATTTCGGAGTATTCATTAATACTATTCGTCAGTGGAAAGTTATAGATGAAGTTTAGAAGGGGGGACCTATGATAGATATTTGTAGTACTCAAATAGTATGGTGTTTTGGTTAAGTTACGTTAAGTTTTATATTGTAAGACGTCCTTTAATAAATTTCGCTAGTTAAGAGAATACATTACCTTTTATGTTATGTATACTTATTTGTTGAATCGGTACATCATGGACTATTTTACAAAACGATGAGGACATGTATAATAATGTCGGTACTACTTGTATCGGTTTACCAGAGTTAAAATTAACATTAGGATGTTACAAAACATGGATTCATTCTGTTTCAGTACTATGTTGTTATCGATATACAGATTATGTTGCGAAGGTAACTTTATTAATATGGTCTGTTAGTTGTGATTTAAGAACTATTTCACATATCGTTAGATATATGTGTTAGTTGTGATATTATTCTAAAGTTGGATATGTTATTAATTATAATGTTTGTTTTGCAGTCGTGGAGTTAAAGAAGCAACTTTAAATATTTAGGTATTTTAGATATTTCTATAATGTCAGTAATTATCTAATCTAATTATTGGGTGGTATATAAATTAAGTTACAATATATAATCAGATGGTATTGTATTATAAATAAATGTACTATAATCTGTTAATTTATTAAATTATTATTAATTATGGTTATAATATTACTTATGTTATTATTTAAGTATTCATAAACATAACCAGGAGATGTATGATGATATATAGATGATGTTTGAGTATTATTGTATTTGTTTATACATATTATTATTTAAAAGTTAATTGTCAATTTAAAATATCTCTCTGGCATTATGAGGGATTTCCAATAGTTTCTTATTCTCATGGAAATAATTTGTTACATACTGCTTTTTAAGACGATAATTAGATAGTAGGGATTTAAATTTTATGTTTCTGTATAAAGGGGGTATCCCACTACAAGTAGGGGAAAGTAACCTAATACGGACACTTTAACAATAAAGGGTCTTAACATTTTAGGTCTTCTCATTATTTTTATTCTAAAATTACAATATATTAATATTATAGGATTATAGATATTATTGTGATTTTAAAATTTTATTTAATCTTTTAATCCCATAGATAACGAGGGTGTCTGTATTCGGTACCCATGTCCGAATACATACACCCTTTATTATAATACGGACACCCTATAATATAGGGTATATATACGACTAGATAAACTATATATTATTGATGAATTAATCAGACAAATTACAATTAAATTATGGATCGAATAAATAAAAAAATTAAACGGAATATAAATTGTAGTTAATAAAATAATATATAATATATAAATAAACCATATAACAATACACTGTTGCAAAATTTTTAGTTTTATTTTGAAATAATACTACGATTTAATATTGCGTAGGTCATATTATAAAGTATTCTAAGTATGGGGTACATCGGATGATAATGCATGATAATTTAATATATTTATAATTATACCTACATATAATAGAATTCATATATGAATTCTTATCGTATACGATGTTCTGATTCGCCGCAGTATGGAACGACGTTTCAGAAGATTGTTAACATAATCCGGCTTACCTAATGATAATAATTTACGATCTAAATATAATAAATGTTGATTGAATAGCTTTATAAGTGAAATACACTTCAGATTATGTTTGTACATATCTGTAACATATATTATGTAGGATTTGCATCGTAAATAAGACGTAAATCACCGCGAATAACTCGCTGTATACTTTTTATATAAATACTATTGATGTCACTAATACTTTATCCGCGGTAATATATTTTAGATAACACTAGAGCATTAATAATCATCGCATAATACGCTCCGAGTAATACTTTCTAATATGTCCGATCTGTCGTGAATTGAAATTTGCATACTTTGATATAGCATTCATGTGAAGACTAAACTATAAATAAGTGTCTATAATAAAGCAGAATGACTGAACTTAATAAGAAGATTGTATATCTTTACTATACACGATCACAGATGCTAAAGTTATAGGTATACGTTATACGTTCATTAATTCGTTTTCGAAGTATTAACAATAATATTGTTAAAGAAGCAAATTCATAATTTCTTAAGTACACTTTAATAGTTTCATGTTAGGCGAATTAATGTAAAATGTAATGATATACAGAATATAACGATTATATCCGTTATAGAAATAAATAAAGAATACTACTAAATTAAAAATTAAAGAAATTAAAACGTTTTATAGTTACCCTAAAAATAAATGAAAAATTATCGAAATTAGAAAATAAATTTAGAGTAAACATAATTGAAAATAGAAATACAATGATTTATCTATTATTTAAATACTATACAAAGTTTAAATATATCTAATGGTAACATAAAAAATATTTAAATAATATCAGTGTAAATTATGTAAATAATGTTAAATTTTTCACTTTAACAGTAATATTGAACACATTAATTGAAAATAAAAATAACATATGTTATATATACATTGTATAATATATGTGGAACATTTATAAATTGTACATCTTTAATAGATACAAAAGATGATACAAGTAAATATTGATATTTTATATATTTCATATATTTCAAAAGTATACTGTTTCTATATGTTTCTATGTATAATTAGTAATGCAACATTTCCTTAAGTTATTTCTTTTTTAATTATTTCTTAAATTATTTTATTTTTTTTATTTTTTTTAATTATTATGTATTATGAATTATTAGTTATTATACGTAAACAATGATTTACTTGACATTTATTTGTATTTGTATATGGAATATAGCCTACATATACCTACAGATTTATTTTGATTACAATTATTAAGACTTAATTTTAAACAACACTTCATTGAAAATACTGCCTTGACAATATATAGTAAAGATCAAATACAAAAAAGTATATTCGGATCATATATCATTATATAAAATGATATATTTAATATAAATATGTCAGGTCACCTATTTAATATGACTACGTGAATTATTGCATGCATAGGTGATACGCATAGTAGCGTGACATTAGCGCTACATTAGAATACCACATATTTCAGTTATTATACTTAGAACACTTAAGTAAATGGTATATATATATACCTATAGGTATATATATATCTACACATTCGATACCTGTATATGCGTGTACCTCTCCCCCCGGAAGTGTAACATTACATTTCACCGAACACTTATAATTCATATTTCGTACACTCATAAAATAATGATAAGTGCGTAGTGATATATCGGACGCAACCCCTACTATGAAACCATGAAACCATGAAACTATGAAACTATAAAACTATGAAACTATGAAACTATGAAACTATGAAACATACTCGGTGACTTACGAGTACAATTTCCAAGAATAAGTGTATATCATACGTAAACTTAAGTCATATCTATATAGTACACACATACATATGCACAAGATATACGCACACACGTACGCATAGACACGCACACGCGTACAAGTATTCATATAATAATGCACCTAGTGTTGAATGCAAAGTTAAGATATGTGTTATAAATGTAATTAATAATTATTATTATATATATATATATATATTAAATACTTTTTATATTTAATAATCAATAAATCAAAAGACGAGAAAAAATATTACTAATTGTATTGTACATTAATTCATAACAAGTTTATTACTTATTGAGAGGTCCACTTGGACTTATAATTTAATAATTAATAACGAAAATTATATAATGTGGTCATATGGTAATAAATATCAGTATATATGCTTATATAAAGAAAACATTATAAAAACAAGTTGGTCGAATAAATCACCGCAACAATATGACATTCAGTTTAGATCACAACATATTATATCTAAATGTAATACATGTTTAAATAATAATAATGATAATACGCCAATACATTTAACTAGTTTAAATAACTAATAACAATAGTCTACAATTATTAATAATATTAATAATTTAGCTTATTATAATAATAGCACATTAATTAAATTAAATATGTTATTATCAAAAATTACTGAAATAAGTGATATGATTGTTATTTAAAAAAAACATACGCTAACGTAACCGCTAATGTAATCTCTACTGTAACAACTTCTGATACATATACTTATAATTTGGTAATATCAGTCAATTCTATTATACATAATATAGATATTGATAAAAATAATGAATTAATATAAATATTCACAATATAAATATTCATAATAATAATAAAACTTATTCTATAATCATACAGGTATTTATACCTACATCTAATAATATATATATATATATATATATATATATATATATTAATTAATTTAAAGTTTATTTAACACTTAAATAAATCTTTTTCTCAAAATTGTATATATATAATACAAATAATAAAAGTAGGTAAAACAATAAATACCATTAATAATAATAAAATAAAATAGAATAAACCGTATGGAAATTAATAATGAAAAACATTATTAATATTATAGGTGGCCACCTGAGATCAATTATTTTATATATTTCATGAATATTTTATGCGATATTATGGATCTAATATAGGGTGGGACTGAATTATATAGAAATTTTCAATATAACTTAGTGCCCGAGTATTAATTTTTGTTTAGTATAATAGTACAATAGTTTCTAAGAGATGGAAGGGAAGATATTTGTACTGGAGAAGAAGAAATAAAATAGTAGCACTTCGAAGAGTATATTGAGGAATGAACAATAGATATTATGCGATAAGCAGAGCGTTAGTTAAATTGAAACCATGGAGGTAAGTTTTGGTATGAGGAAGTAGATGAATGGTCTTGAATACCTAGGTTATATTTTATACGGATTGATGAACAAATAACTCGATTTAGGGGAGATATAGATGATAATGGATGATTGATAAGAATCGAGGAACAGTAATCTATGCGTGAGAGGACAAGGAAATTAACTAGAGTTTTAATAAGAGGTACAGTAATTGATTTTCGTATTTTTCTAATTCTAAATAGATGATAATTTGCAGATTTAATGATGGCAGTAATATGAGGAATGAAGAACATAGTAGAATCAAAGATTACAACTAGTTTGGATGCAGTAGGAGAAGGAGATATTACAATGTTATCAATATGAAAAGGAGGAAAGTAAGTTGGAGATGAAGAAAGATTCAACAATGTAGTTTTGGAGGTATTAATGAGAAGATTACAAGAAGTGATTCGGAATCGTGTGAAGGTTTTTTAAGAATCTGAGTGATTATTGCTTGTTTAAAAATAGAAGGGACAGTACCGTAATTTAGGGAATATCAGATGATGTTACAGATAGTTGGACATAGATAATTATCGATTATAATCGATGTAAAGTTTGAAAATAGATATTGGAACCGGAACGGTGGGATATATCGAAGTGGACGTATGTAGGAGTTTAGATATGAGAGATATATGTGGCGAACGAAAAATCGTAAGAAAGCAGATATAGGAGGGGTAACTATGATTGAAGGATGGTTAGTAGTAGGGTTATGGTTCTTGATCTTTATTATGATGGAGTCAATCTTATTAGAAACTATTTTGGAGAGGAGACATCCTAATTGTAAAGGAGAAATGTTAGTTATAGGTGGTAGTAATATGGTTTTGGGGGAGATAACAACTTATTAGCCAGTCTGAAAAGTCGTCGGTTATCAGAAGCAAGATCGTTTATAACCCGAGTATAATAGCTAGATTTGGCATAGGAAATTGCTAATTTATAAATATTACGTTACCCAATGAATGAAGCTTTAGAAGATGAAGATTATATGGATAGGTATATTCTTTCAGATTTACGAAGTATTCGTTTCAAGGACATGATGTGGGAAGTAAACCATGGGGTGTCAGGATGCAGAGTTACTGATATGGTTTTATAAGGGGTACGTTTATCGAGCAGATAGGATAGTATGGAATTTAATACAACTGGAAAATAACAGTAGTCACCTAAAGCAGAATGTAAGTCAGCTAAGAATATCATATAATTAATATTCTTAATGAGTATGTATATAATACGTGTTTTTTGATTAGGAGTGATAGTAAAGTTAGTTTTGAATGAGATTAAGAAGTGATCGGAAAGTAGATCAAGTCTATAAATATTACTCACCATGATATCAGAATGGAGAGAACTGGAGAATACAAGATCAATAATATTGCTATTTATATGATTTGGGATAATGAATTTGTTAAATTAGTGAATATAATATGTGAATTTGAGGTGGGATTACAATGATAGTTGAAATCACCAAGTATAATAGGGTGGTATGTGGGTGAACTGATGAGATCAGTAAGAAGATCGTTAAACTCAATTAGAAAGGAAGCGAATTATGGTTTAGGTGGTCTATAAATGACAGTAATGGATATAGATTTGTGTTTTTGGGTGAACGATATAGTTATGCAGTCGGAGTAGGATAATTTATCGGATATGTATATACATGGTATATGTAGAGAATATCTTACAAGGAAGCCAACCCCACCACCACGACCTTATAATCGTGGTGATAATAGTAATGAATAACCAAAATTAGGAAATAGGGAAAATATGTCGGAATCATCTTGAGAGATCCATATTTCTATTAATGCATTAATACAAAATACTTTTTAAAGAATAGTAATAAGAAGAAGGAATTGGAACGAAGAGAACGAATATTGATTAGGGCAATGTGTTTAGATAGTCATTCATATTGAGTTAGTGAATGTGAGTTATGAGAAGATGGTGTAGATACATGATTATATTTTAGTGAATGAACAACTGGGAAACTTGTGATGGTGGAACTATTGAAATCAATATATGGAGATTATTTTACAGATAACTAAGTGGAGTTGGAATTTTCAGCAGGATTATTAGGTGGGAGGTCTGGATTAGGATTAATGGAAAGATTACTTGATGAGGGTATGGAAGATTCAAATTTAAGGTAGATTCCCAGTCAATAAAGATAGTTGAAGGTATGGTAATTTGGGGAAGAGACCAGTCAACAGAATTAGATATAAGTCGTATTTCAAATGAATTTTTATATGTGTTAAATATAGGTTTAGTATTTATAGGGGTCAGTTTCAATATATATGTATGATAAAGGATTTGACCTAATAAACGAGTTGTGTAAGGTAGGGAGTTTCGTACATATATATGGTACATATATATGGGATAATCGGGGATTAATTTTAATGGAACTAAACTTCTGAAAAATATGCAACAGAATGATTTATTAGAGAACTGGATAATTGCATTATGGTTTTAAATGTTACTATAGAAATAGATATTTGAGGCAGTTACATATGAGTAAGCATTGATGAAATGAATTCAGTATATATATCACAGGGCTTTAAATGTGCAATAACAAGTGTACAGTTATGAAGAATATTATTAATATAAAGGACGTGTAAATGTGAAATTGGCGGAAGAAAAAATTTCAAGGGCATATGATGGAGAGCGACCATTGATACGAGTCCATGATATGGATATAATTTATGGTTGGAAGAGGCATACATGGTCGTAGAAAGAGTTACACGAGGTACATGGTAGATCATAATTAGAAGCAAGTTATTTGCAATGATTACATGAAAATAACATAATATATATACGGGCCAGCTAATATATTAGCTTGAGTAATGGTAGATATAATATAATAATAGGAAATATATAATATATATAATATAGTAAGCAATGAAGTTGAATCTTTGGTAAAGTGAAGAGTCCACATATAGGTCAGATTCTTCATTATAGTAGGAAATTGTCGTGCAGGTATACTCTTCAGACACGGAACAACCTCTTCAATATAGGACAAATACTCGTCGTTAATGGGCAGTTTCGGCAGAGGTTGTATATTCAGTACTATGGGCGATACGGCGAGATGACTTGAGGAACACCGATTGACTTTAACATTCACCTGTTATAATCGATGTCAGCCAGGAAATTGTGGTCCTATAGTCAGAGATTGAAGGCAGTATAACGTACAATATATATAACTTTACATTGTCTCTAAAACTGATAGACGTTAATAATAAAACCTATAACAAATGTTTTAGTGCAGGCTACTTTCCACATTATCTGTATTCGATTTATATTTTTTTAATTATGTAATATTACATAATATATTTATGATACATACGCACCTTATTTGATTCAATAATTTAATTATATCACACTCATACACATAAATAAGTCTAAATATATAGAATCATTTTTTTTCAAAATTTGACAAAAAATGATTATGTAATAAATTAGAGTAACTAATTAATTATTCAAAAAATAATTTACTTTATATTATAGATATTTTGATTATCTAAATATTGTATATAGAACTTTTTTCCTATTTGGCACCATTTTAGAGTTAATTAAAACGACCACTACTCCGTTCTAGGCCACTACACAGTTCCGTCCCTACTAGTTTTATATTTTAATTTGATATTATAGTATTATTATAAAATTTAATTTACTATAAAATGATTAAGATAAATAATTGTTTAATTAATAATAAATTATATATTAGTATACAAAAGACTAATCATTTGATTTTGAATAATGTTAAGGATGATCAATTAGATATATTTATTGGAAATAAAGTAATTGATCAATTAGAGTATGTGAATTTTTGTGTGTATATGTTGATTCCAAATTAAATTATAAAAGACACATACATTCATTAAGATGTAAATTATCGAAAAAATTAACGACAATAATCTCGGTTTTAAATAAACTGAAAAATAAGTTAAATACTTCTTCTTTATTAATTATATTTAAATATTTATGCATGTCTTCGTTATATTATTTTATTTAAATATGGGGTCAAGCATATATATATATATAATAGTAGCTATATTAATGTTTAACCGAACAGAACCCTGCGAATTATTTATAAGATAAATTGTCTTAAAAATATGATTATATTTATATCAAATGAAATATTCTAAAGTTCAATGACTTGAAATAAGTGTATATGTTAAATTATATGTATATAGAATTTAATAAAAATGTAACTAATATTGTACAAATTAAATATATCAAAAAATATACAAGGTACAGTTTTATAAATGATAATTTATTCTATATTAAAATGATTAAACTCAATACAAATATTAAATGTTTATCTGTTTCTGGTTGTATTATTAGGAATGAATTATATTTAATTTTCAAAAAATTAAGTTACTTATAGTATTTTTAAAAATAAGTTAAAAAGTCTATATAAGTAAATATTGATTAATCTAATTTTATTCATTCATACTCTAGTTTACTTCAGATTAAGAAACAGATATTGGAGCCAGGAGCCAGCTTTAACAAGTGAACGCCATATTATAATATTGAATATATCATTTGATTTATTATGCTATTATTATATTACTCACATTTATTATTTATTTATTATTGTTCATTTTTTTTGTTTCGATTATATATATTTTTAAATTATTTACTTCTTGATTCTTATATTAAGCAGTGATTACTAATCACTAGTTTTGTGTATGTAACGCTATTCATAGCATGTGTACATATGACCTTTAATTCTACCATATTACGGTTTTCAAAGATAGAAATACATTAGATAACAATTAAATCCTTTTGGGCTAATATCCCAAGACATGTAGCCGATAAAGGCCATTCGGGCATGCAATGTGTGCATGTTGTGAGTAGATATTTACCACACATGATATTTGAACTATTTGATTCAATATGTTATTTAATTTTGTTATAGTCATTATATATTATTATAGTTATATTATTACCGTATATATTTGTGTTTTTTATTTTATCCTTATATATTTTTGTGTGGAATCCTTTCTCGAAAGTATCTTGCTATTAAAGGGTTCATATTTTAATTATTATATAACTATATTGTATTGTATATATATATTCCATATATATTTATTATTTATTTATAGTATATAAGTAACATACATATTAATCATTCATATTCAATCATTCATTAATATTATTCATAATATTGTTCTTCGTAATAGTTAATATATATTACACATAAGTCATATATAATTATACCAAATAATATATATATATATATATTTATTTAACAACATAATAAATTATATAATTGAAATGGTTTGAATGGTTTATTAAATGTATATAAAATATTTTAAATATAAATTATAGAATTGAATAATATCTAAAATATCAAAATAGTATTAATTTTAATGTACATGAATGTTATTTTATATATTAATATATATATATATATATATATATATATATATATCATTATATTCAGGTATTATAAAATAATTGAACTTGAGAATAACATAAATAGGTTGTATTAATGAAAGTTATAACACAGTTATGAATATTACGACACGTTCAATACTCAATATTATATTTACATAACATATTTTATAAATATTTACTAATAAAAACAACTATTTACATTTCTAGCCACACTTCTAGTCAAACACTATATTGTAAATATCATTATCAATAATTGTAGAATAAATACTATTTTTTGTAAGATATAAATAGATATATATATTTGTTTACTTTGATGACTAATGTTTACATTCACATTCGGGTCAATTTTACATTCAGTCAAACTTTAGGCTGCATATTTCTATAGTTTATATGCGATGAAATGTAAGTATATATACTTATATACTTATTGATATATTGTTGTTATTTACCTGTAATATATCATGTTACTATTATTATGTCATATATTTAACATAAAATTTATTTTATAACTCTATAAATGATTAATATGCCAACTTCAATTCCATTATTTTAAATAAATACAGAAATAAACTAAATAATTGAACTCAAATCTACCATTCTTATGTTAATATGTTATATTATAGACTACATTATCATTTCAATCAATAGCATTTCACTGAAACAGATCATTAATACTAGATGAATTATATAACATTTAATTTTAATTTCCTAGAAACTACTACAATAGTTATATTGTTATTATATAATTTATATCTATATATATATACATATATTATATATATTTATACCTATATCATTTATGCACTATATAATGGACATTACTTATACATTATGTAATCACAGTGAATATAGTTTAAATAATATAGATATGTAATAATATATCAATATATTTATTTTATTTATTAACTGTTATTATTTTTATATAAATGTATATTTTTACATGTATTTTAAGCCGGTTTAGATTGGTAATTTATTTCATTGATATTGAGGTTTAGCATTTTGTAAGAACTAGATAACATAAATAATTGAATACAATAACAAATAAATAACGATTGGAGTGCCTCATTAAAGCTTAACATTGAAGAGATGGGATTTTAACATTGAACAGATATGAGATATTTTGAAACTCTTATGTCATTAACATTAATTTTTTAATTTATATCTTAAACTATATCTTAAACTATAGTTTTAGTTGCGAATAAAGACCAATGCACTCGTACCCTATACAATCAAAGTAGAACATAGATGTTTTGACAACTTAATTAAGGACGAGGAAATAGAAAATAAAGTTATGAAAATTGAACAATATGATCCGAGTATGCGATATATGGAAAGCTGGAACCTTATAAATGAAAATTACAGGCAGAAAATGTGCTCAATCATCACAATTAAATGGTAATAGTACAGAAGAAAGAACCCTACTATGGTATGAAATCGCATATATTATTTATAAAGTTAGTTAATTAGGAATTTTTATTGTATTAATATAGTTAGGCAAATTGTAAAATTTATCATTTATTAGACTATTTATATAGACTATTTTAATAGAAATATATAACATATAACTTATATTAATACATAACTTATATATTTATCTTTTTATAATAAGATTTTATAAATGGATCAATTTCAGTGATATAATATGTTTTGTACAAAATAACTAAAATAATAAATTTAAAAATAAATATATAAATAACATTTATAATAACAATATAAATAAATCTTAAAAAATATATTGATATTAATACTATTAATATCATATACTATATTTTCCTATTATTTTATTTTGTTATAAAGTTTTCAAAATGATTATTATTAATTATTTTTGATTTCGTTTAATGAATTATAATTTACCCCTAATTAGAAATAGTTATCTATATTATAGAACTATATATATATATATATATATATAGTTATAACTACATTAAGAAACTCTCAATGTTAATCATATTATTTTCAGCAGATGTGACAATATCTAGAACACCAGGGTAATTACATTTCTCATAGATTTATTTATTTCATTTAATATTTTGTTTTTAATAATACTATAATAGTTTATATATAATTGTGACTATTTTATATTGTTTAATATCGTTATTAATAAAAATATTAAAATATATATTTATTTTATTCATTATCATTTAGTAATTAATAACAGGTTAATGTATATTATATATTCTATACAACCATATGCATGAGTTTAATAATAGATACCATAAATTACATTATTAAAATTAATTACCATAAATAAACGACAATTTAAATATTTATATAAATATTAAATTAACATTAATTATAATACTTATATATAAGTTATATATTATATACACACAATTCGAATATATGTTAACATTTTGATGATAGATATATGAATAAATTTATTGAAATAAATAAATATAAATAAAATAAATAAATGACGATTTAAATATATAAACTTTCATAATATATTACAAATTCTCAAATTTGTATATACAAATTAGTTACATAATACTCGAGTGATGAGTACAAATATAATGGATTACCAGGGTAAACTTTGACCTTTGTAATCGAAGAAGCGTCCAGTAGAACATGTATTTAACGTCTGCAACGTATTAAGAATACCTTTAACGGAAGAACTAACTGACAATGGGGCATGGGGGCCCCCTAGTGAGGTTCTCACCCAACCCGGATGTAGAGCTACCACCATTATACCGCAGGTATTCAAGTCTATTGCCATGTTGTTCGTTATCATATTCAATGTCGCCTGTTTAAATAATAATTAAATAAATATATAATAATTAAATAATCATTAGTTATTTAACGTGATTACATGTATTTATTGTGAGACTTTATATTAAAGAATTTTAATAAATATATTTAATAAATAAATTAATTAAAATAGTATATATATATATATTGATAATATTATTACACAATCATATTATAACATATAATTTTTAAACTCCTTATATTGTAATATATATTTATTTTTAAATATTAACCTTACTAGTTCTATATTGATATCTGCCACCTCCAAAATTTCCTATTTTACAATCTTTAGTATCACTTATTAGAGGTATATTACTTTTATCATTATGTGTAATGGAGCCTTTCAATGAAGATATATTCACAATAGCTGATTTATTGCAACTCATAGACGATTTGTCTTTATGTTCGTCTGCAGAATATTTCAACAATGGATATAATGCCTAAAATGTTAAATAATAAGTATTAAACTATGAATTTAATTAAAACTAAATGAAGAATAACATATTTATATAATGATAATGATACTAAATGTAATACATATAAAACATATAAAGATATAAACCTGACTTAGCATGAGAGGAGCGAGCGCATTAATTTCGAATGCCATTCTCATACTATCAGCAGAAACATTAGAAAAATCCGAATTCTCTCTATGTCCTATTCCCGCATTATTTATTAATAAATTGATTCCTTGATTATCTCCAAGAATAAACTTTACATTTTCTATAAGTTTGCGATATGAGTCATGATTCTTAATATCTGAAATATGTTTACATATATTATTATATAGTACATATAACATTACGCTAAATTATTGATATATATTTTAAAATAAATTATTATAATTATTAAATATTGAACAAACCTAATCTCAATACGAATATGGTTCCATTATTTGAAGCAATATTATTCAATTCCTGTAAAATTTGATAATAATTAACATATTGGTATATTAATGTTTAATATATTAAGGGGAAATTATGAATTACCATATATTAATGAGTACTTTTTTTTATATATTAAAATTTGTAAAATACAAAATTCATTAAAATATATTAATTATAGTTAACATATTTATATTTAATTTTTAATATATTAAGTAGAAATTATGAATTACCATATATTAATGAATAATTTTTTAAATATGTCACTTTTGTAAAAAAGTAAATTCATTAATATATACTATACAATACTATATAAGTATAAATATTTGTAAAACGTATAGGTATAAAAACCTAAAATTTGTAAAACCTACAATTTAGTGTATTTATAATTCTGATTATTACATTATTACATAATAACATTAGCTAGAGAAGGTCGTCTGCAAGTAGCGAATATATACTCGGGTGCCAGTGGTAGGTTCATCATCTGTTTAACCATCTCGAGCCCTATACCTCTACTAGCTCCGGTTATCAATACAGATCTAGGGGACAGGCTTCTTATCGACATGCTAAATAAATAGTGATGCTGAATGTATCGTCTGCCTCTACTTATATAGTAAACGCAGACGATATCGAGATTGTCACGTGATAGATCGCGTAGATGTCAAAGACTCTAGTCACGTGTGTACGTTGTTTGTTTAGTGTAGGCGGTGTGCAGACGACATATTAGAGACACGCCTACTTTAGTTACCCGGTAAACAATAGATAATACCTCGATATCAACAATAGATTAATAAGTAATCGTAAGAAATGCATCATTTATTATATTCAATAGATAATTTAGTATATACATACTTTTTAGAAATGTACTTTATATGATTGTATTAAATTAATATTGTAATTTTTACATATAATAATAGTCACTTTTCATTCATATTTAATTATCACTTCTTTTCTTAACTTTCCATCAATATTTTCTTTAATTAAAATAGATGTAATACACATTATTATAATTATAACAACATACTTACTATAATATATATATATATATAAGTATATTTAATATGTAAAGTAAAACTAATAATAAAGTATTAGTATTATTAATACTTTTATTGTTATTATTATATGATAATATTTCTAATATATCTAGATATATAAGTATAATTAACGATATTAAATAAATATTTAGTAACTATATATATATATATATATATATATATTTATTATGAGTTATTTTTATTACATATTTTTTATCATCTCATAACAAATTTATTTTTATAGATTTATTTAATGATGCAGAATAATTTATAAATATAAATGTCAACACACTTCTTAAAAAATGTCAATTTATGTATAATATTAATTACTATTGAATTATAATTATATAATTTATTATTATTATGAAAAATAAAAATAAAAAACAATTTGTCATATATTCTATATCATCAAATTAAGTTGTTGAAATACTACTGCAGCTTACAAATAAAATAGCAAGAGTTTTTTTGCAATAAAATGAAGTTTTTTTTATATCTAAAAAATATATAATAAAAGGATATCTTATTTGATTATAGAACCTCTAAGCTATTTAGTTAATATAAGTATAGGACCTAGTATTACCTTAAAGCTCGCAAATTACCAGAGTTATACTGATCTTTAAAGTGGGAAATGTGATTAAATAAGTAACTACCGACCAATATATTTATAAAAATATCTTTATATAATATCTTCACTAAAAAATGTAAGGTTTTAATATTATCTGTTATGTTCTATTTATGAATAAATACAAAAGTACATTGTTTTCTAATAGACAGTTTGGGTTTCGATCAGGTTTAATAATTAAGATTAACTTATTAGTCTGGTAGATGAAGTAATTAATAATATAAAGGTTTAACTCTAGATTTATTTAAACGTTATTTTATAAACAGGATATAGTATACTATTTCCTGTCTATAAAATAACGTTTAAATAAATCTACGTATATATACGTATTATGAAGGTAATGCATCTTCAGTAAATACAAATGAAATTGGTGACAAACATATATCTCTTTGTGTCCGCTTCATTTTATATTATATACGATGATTTTATTATATATCTAATTATTTTAATAGTATAGCATATTTATTAAATGATACCTTAAGGTAATTACCTCACCGGATCGGGATTGTTTCCCGAGCACTTTCAACAATTTTCTTCCACGTCGTCCTGACTTTCAAAACTGTATTTAGTTCTTCAGTCGTCTGTCCAGTATCATCACATAACAGTTTTACATAGGTTTTTCTGGTTCGTCCAATCTTTATTGTTCCATGGTTCGGAGTCCACAACAAAACAACTTCTATGATTTCTTCCTCAATTCGATAACAATGTCCTGCGAAACGTGTTCTTCGTATACGTTGTATACTTGTTAGTGGTGGAATATTTCCGTAGAGGCGAATATTCGTTGGATGCTCTTTCCATGATATATTTAATATGGCTCTCAAAATTCTTGTGTAACTGCCATCGAGCTTTTTATTATATTTTTTAGTTAGGGTCTAAGCTTCAGATACATGTATAATAAAACAGATTCTACGACTCTGAAGCTCTGAAGAAGTTATTTTTTAAAGTTGTGCTGAGTGGTGATTTCCATATGGAACTTAACTTGTCTAGATCTGCCCAGGATTTAGCTAATCTTATTTTTATTTCTTTATCGATTGATTCTATTTCGCTTCCAAGATAAATGAAATTATCACATTTTTCAAGAATTCCCCATCTGTAGATGTTACCGTTTTATTTAAGTTTATGTGTTTTGTCTTTTTAATATTTACTTTGAGACCTACAGTTTTCCCATTTTCTTCTAAGACATTCATTAGTTTTTTAGCATTTCTGCTAGAATCTGCAAATATTACAAGATCATCAGCATAATCTGCATATGTAATATTAATTGCTGGATATCTTCTACTTCGTTGTTTGATAGTGTTAGGCCTATATCTTTATTTTCGTTAATAGATGTTCTTAATACGTAATCGAGTGTAATAATAAATAATAATGATGCCAGAGTATCCCCCTGTAGAACACCTGCATTTATATCAAAATATTCTGTGTCACCATCAGGTGACCATACCATTGATTTAGTATCTCTATATAGTATCATCATTGCGTTGATTATCTTCATTGGAATACCGTATGACTTAAGAATTTGTGCCATTTTTGCTCTGTGTATTGAGTCGAAAGTTTTAGAGAAATCTATAAATATTAGGCTTGCTACAAAATTATTTTCTTTAACACCTTCGATTATCCTCCTGTAAGATCCTTAGATACTGTTAATTAATATCAAATACAATCAATAAAGGGGCGTTAACTTTCCCTCTCTCAAACTAAATAACTATAACTTAAATATAACTAATTACTGCTGTCGACTGAAACTCAGGTTAGCAACTAGTATATTGGTAGTTATTTATACAGAAACCTAATACGTTATATGATGACAGCCAACAACAATTTTGATATTATCCGCAAAACATCGTACATTTATGTGTAAAAGTTTGTTATAAAAAAAAATTATTATTATTTTTTTTTTGTGAATTTTATTATTTATTATTATTTTGCGAAAACGTAAGTTATATATATATATTATTTAAAAAAGAAAAAATTATAATAATAATACATAGTAATTATAGACAAATTATAGATGAAACGTAATTTTGTAGTATAATTTTATTTAGTATATTGTGATTTTTGTTTTAGTTTTATATATAATTGCCAATTAAATTGGTGAAATAACTGTATACTAGAGATATTACTAGGAGTAAAATAATATAAGATGTCTGGAATTAAATCACCAGAGAAAATCAATATGGACGGGATAAATACAAATCAAGAATGGGATTTGTGGCAGAAACAGTGGAAATTGTATTCATGTGCCACAGAACTTGATGAAAAAAAGGAAATAATACAAGTCGCCACGTTATTGACTTGTATTGGTCCAGAAGGAAGACAATTTTATGACACGTGCTAATTGGAAAAAGGAGAAAAAGAAAAAATAAAGTAAGTATTAGAAATGTTCACTATGTATGTCACTCCACTAGCAAACACACCGTATGAGATATGCTTATTTAATACAAGAAATCAAAAGGAGAGTGAAACGTTTGATCAATACTTGACTGAACTAAGAAAGTTATCTAGCAGTTATAAGTTTGATACAATAACCCAATATGAAATATTAAGAGATATATTAATATTAGGAGATAGATTAATATTAGGACTCAAGAACGAGAAAATAAAGAAAAGACTGTTAAAAGATAATGAGTTAACATTAGTGACATTAATAAGAATATGTCAATCTGAAGAAATTAATTTGCACCAGAATAACATATTATATACAGAAGAAACAGTACATCAAATGAAGAAAATCTATCAGAAGAAATCAATGTATAGTAAGGATGTACAACGAAGCAGGAATGATAGCAATAACAAACAAATAAAGAAGCTATCCAAGTGTAAATATATTGGACTAGAACATATTTGGAAAAAAAAGAAAAATGTCCAGAATATAAAAAAACTTGTGGAAAATGTGGAGAATTAAACCATTTCAAAATCATTTGCAGGAACAAAGAAATAAAAATGAGTTACATCGTATATATACTATGCAAAATGAGCGTATAGCTAGCATAGATAGTGTAGCTGAAGAAGATTGTGTGACGGTCAAAACAAAATATGGAGAACTATCATTACAAATAGATACAGGTGCTACGTGTAATGTAGTACCAATGCATACATATATAGCCTTGACAAAGGATAAAGAACTAAGATTTGTCGAAAAATCAAATATAAAATAGATAACCGTATTTGGAGACAAAACCTAGCCTATTTATGGCGAAATGATAATGGAAATAATGAGAAAAGGAAACAGTTGATTAATTAGAATATTGATAATCAAAGGAAATAAATTTCACTCAATATTAAGCAAAAAGGCAAGTATTAAGCTAGGGATATTAAAGATAATGGACAATGATTCCATTAATCAGATACAATATAGAACAAGAAAACTGGATAAAGATAGTCGTATATATGAATACAAAGAAGTATTTAATAATAAAATTGGTAGATTAGCAGGAGAAAATGAAATTAAATTAAAAACAGATCCTGTTAAACATGCTCAGCGGAGAGTACCTATATACTAATATTAAAGGAAGTGCAAGACAAATTAAATGAGTTAGAGGAAATAGAAATAATAACGAGAGTAACTGAACCGACACCTTGGATATCATCAATGGTTGTGGTAAAGAAAAAAAATGGGAATTTGAGAATTTGTTTAGATCCGAAAGATTTAAAGTTATGTATTGAACGGGAAAATTACCCATTACCAACTATTGAAGCAATTGCGGCTAAGCTCAACAAATCAAAATTATTCACAGTGTTGGATGTCAAAAATGGCTTTTGGCACACCAAACTAGAAAAAGAATCTAGTATGTTAACAACGTTTAACACACCTTTCGGTAGATATAGATGGTTAAGAATGCCATTTGGAATATGTTCCGCACCGGAAATTTTCCAAAGAAAGATGCACGAACTAATTGAAGAAATACCAGGAATTTAAGTGATAGCTGATGACTTCTTAGTAGTTGGTTGCGGAGATACAATAGAAGAAGCAACTATAGATCATGATAAAAAAACTACGTAGCTTCTTAAGAAAATGCACAAAAGAGAAAATACATATGAATATAGATAAAACTACGAAAAAAAAATTACCTATATAGGGCATACATTATCAGCAGAAGGCGTAACACTAGGAGAAGATAAAGTGAAGGCGATAATACAAATGCCAACACCACAAGATGTTACTGGGATTAAAATATGTCTTGGTATGATCCAATATATTGATACATTTATCAAAAATCTGAGTACAAGAACGGAAAACATGAGAAGATTAACAAGAAAGGATGTTCCGTGGAATTGGACAGAAAAAAAAGAAGCTGAAATGAATGACTTAAAGAAAGCAATAACACCAACACCAACCCTAAGATACTACGATGTTAGCAAATATGTATTGATACAGTGCGATGCATCTAAATGTGGGTTAGGATCTGTTACAACAATGAAAACCAATAGCGTATACATCGAAAGCGTTAACGGAAACGGAGATTCGTTATGCACAAATCGAAAAGGAAATGCTAGCAATAGTATTTGCGTGCAACAAATTCAGACAATATATATATGGCAAACATAATATATATATATCAACACGGATCATCGTCCGCTAGTAAGGATGATAGAAAAACCTTATAACGATATTTCTACACGACTACAGAAAATGAGAATTCGATTACAATAATATGACATTAAATTGTCTTACATACCAGGAAAGGAGTTGGTAATAGCAGATGCACTATCGAGAAACTATTTAGTAGAGATATCCGATACAGATATTATACCTGAAGTTATATCTACTATATCATTAGCAGTATCAGAAGCCAGAAAGGAGAGAATAATAGAAGAAACATCTAAAGATAACATATGTACAAAATTAATAGAGTACATAGAGACTGAATGGCCAAGTAAGCACCAAATACCTGACATTATGAAGCCATATTATGGCATAAGAGCATACATACACATACAAATGGTTTTCTATTTAAAGAACAATTACTAATCATACCACATAATTTACAAGAAGAGATGCTAAATCAAACTCACTCAGCACATAGTGGAATATCGGCCTGTAAGAGAAGGATTAAAGAAGTAATGTACTGGCCGGGTATTAGTAGAGACATGGAGAAATTTGTGGAAGAGTGCAAGATATACAAGCAAAATGTAGAAATTACGAATAAGCATGAAACTCTTCAACAACATGATAGAGAAAAGTCACCATGGGCAAAAATAGGCATGGACTTATGCCAAATAGGAGATAGAACATTACTAGTATTAACATATTATTACTCTAATTTCTTATCAGTAGAGAAAGTGGATAACACAAATATCAAAGGGATCATAAAGATATTACTGAAAATGTTTGCTATACATGGGATTCCCCAGGAAATTGTGAGCGACAATGGGCCACAATTTAGATCCGAATTCAAAGAATGTACAAGAAATCTAGATATTAGACATACGACTTCAAGTCCATACCACCCACAGGGAAATGGAAAACGGAAAACGCTGTCAAAACGACAAAAAGGATCTTAAAAAAATGTAAAGGAGCTGAATAATTAGCTGTGCTAGCATTTAATAACATTCCAACAGAAGGATTAAACATATCACCGGCACATATTATGTTTGGTAGAAGATGCCGAACAAGAATGTTAATTCTGAAAGAAAAGCTAATACCAAGGCATAACTTAAAAGATATGGAGACGCTAAAAAAGAATAAACTAATAAAACAGAAATTGTACTATGACAGAACGGCAAAAGACAAACGGGAGATATCAGATGATGAAGAGATGCTGATGAAAAAACCAGGTGAATCGACATGGACCCAAGGATCTTGTATAAAGATGGAACGGAATAGATCGTACGAGGTTGTAGTCGACGATAAAACATACCGAAGAAATCGTATAGATATCAAACCTGTAAGAAAAAACGAAACCGTAGATACAAATGAAGAGACGTTATCTGAAGAAACAAATGAGGAAAAAGAAAATTAAGAACTGACTATTAGGACATCAGGTAGATTACATAGACTACCTGATCGCCTTATTGATAGTTGTTAACATATTATTATAAGATGATAACAAAATGTTATCATCATGGTGTAGGTATTCATAAAATATATATATATATATATATATATATATATATATATATATATTTGCACCCTATTACTATATCGATTCATGCTATGTATTTTTATTTATGTATTAATCTGTATAGAATAACTACTAATATATGGTTGTCTGAATAACGAGTAACAGTGTGAACTTTCTTAACTTATGAAGGAAAGGAGATGTAAGATCCTTAGATACTGTTAATTAATATAAAAGACAATCAATAAAGGGGTGTTAACTTTCCCTCTCTCAAACTAAATAACTATAACTTAAATATAACTAATTACTACTATCGACTGAAACTTAGGTTAGAAACTAGTATATTGGTAGTTATATATACAGAAACCAAACACGTTATACATTCTTACAGTTATAATGTGTCCGACGGTTGATCTGTTATTTCTGAAACCATTTTGATTTGGTCTGAGGATCATATCTATGGTTGGTTGTATTATTTCTCTTAGTAGCGTATTATATATTTTAGCCATGATGCATGTTAGTGTAATACCTCTATAATTGTCTAGAACAGTGATGTCACCCTTCTTTGGGAATGGGAGGATGCAACATTTCGTCCAGTGTTCAATTTCTGAGAATAGAATTTCTGAGAATAGACCTATACATCGTTGCAGAATACTAGACATATGTGATTGAAGTGATCTGTCTTCCATACTTCGGCATGTATTTCATCTAATCCGGCGGTTTTATTTTTCTTTGTTTTTCTGAGTACCTTTCCAAGTTCTATAGTAAATGGACATTAGTTTGAATCTCTTTGTCTACTATTTTTACTATATCTTGATTGGTTATTATCAGACTGTTTCTTAGTTATATAGAGAAATATTGGTTCCATTTTTGTATACGCTTTTTGTCATATTTTGCTTTAATTTTAGATATATTTGTTGTATTTCTACCAGTAAATTTGTTGACATTTTCCATGCTATAGCGGATTTCTTATTATCTGCATATGTCTTGATATCATCAATTTATTTTTGCAAATATTTGGTTTGCTCATTTATATATGTATATTGTAGATTTTTTCTAGCTTTGTTAAACTCAATTTTTTGGTTAGTGTTAACATTTTCTTTCATTTACAATGATAATTGTTTCAGTGCATTTCGTTTCTCTATTATATTTATATTTTCCCATGGTACTCTTTTCTTTTCTTTTATTTTAATCGGAATACATTTCTTATTTACTTCTGCATGATAGTCAACAAATGCTAATTATTTATCATTTTTACTTTTAAATGATATAATTGAGTCTTCGAAATATTGTTTTAGATATCTTATATAATTCATTTAATATATTTTTCTTTTGTCAGAGTAATCCAGTCATATCGTGTTTGTTAACTATTGACTTTATATTAAATCTTAAACTTAATTTAAGTGTAGCGGTAACAATTCTATGATCAGAGTAAACACCTTCGAACTTATTTTAGGCTTAACAGTTCCTAGCAATATTTATCCATTTATTATTCAATGATACTTGCCTTATAATAAAAGATATTAATGGTACATTTTTAAATGTAAAGTTAAATATAACTTAGTTCATATTTAATACATCTCTAGCCATAGTATCAACATTGTTTATGTAAATATACTAATATTAAACCATAAAAATCACGTGATAACGTAATAAGGAAAGAGATGTATACTTACCTATAAGTTTTAATAATAATTATTTTTAATAATAATAAGAGTTAATATATATTGTGATACATATTAATATCTCATTAAATTGCAAATTCCACATTAATTACATAATTAAGAGATTATCAACTATAATTACAAGTTAAATAGAATATTACTAATTAATCTGCTTATAAAATTTTATAAATCTATATTTATACCTCATTTCAACTATTATAATGTTCTATGGGGTTCAACATATAAAACCTTTATTTAAAATAAATATTACAATTAATATTGATATTAGATCAATATTAACAATTAGAATATACTCTAATATTGATGATAGATATATAAAAAATATAATATTTTAAATTGTGTTGATCAAGTAAAGCTTAATTTAGAGAAAATATATTATACTACCAACAACTTTACAGATTAAATTTTATTACATATTTCTATAATATATGATATAGACATTTAAAATATTGGATCCAATTATGTAAGTTGGGTATTAACAAGTTTTCTATTTATAATAATCAATTTAACATATATATTTTGATAATGCTTTAAATTCTAAAGTCACAATTCAAAAATAAAGAGTACATAACAAACAATGAAGAATGTCCTATTACTTTATAAATTTGTTATTTTTTAATTGTATTTATATATTTGATTTTTATTAAAATTAAACTTAATATTTTAAATTTGATTATTAACATATTGTTACCTTCAATGTCATTTATTTATATATAACTTTTGAAAAAAATAATGATACGTGGTCTAGCTTGATTTATAGTTGAATTACTGATTTATATTAGTACATGTGTGTGTACAAGTAATCAATAACTAATTAAACTTCCTATATTTTGGTTATTCAATAATAATAATAATATGTGGACGATAAAGATTCGGAAATGCAAGGATTATTCATGAGGTTTATGTCTGGCTAGATATTATTTATAGTTTTTATTAGGTATTTTTAGATATTCATTTTATATATATATTTATTAAATAATCATGTTTCTAATTGTATTAATTCAGATTTGTATTTAGAACATTCGTCATAATTCTTTATTTACCATAGCCCACTCCATAAGAATCCTATCCCCTAGTTCTGTATTGATAACTAACGCTACTAGATACAAGGTAAATACATGTAATAACAACACAACATGGGTTGTCACGTGATAATATAGGTGTCATAGACCTTATATATGTTTTATTTGTTTAATAAAGTAGGTGTGTTACCCAAGATAAGGAACTTCTTCTGTTACTGTGTACATATAAGATAACGCCTAGATAAAACTGAATATAATTTTAGATTAGAGAAATATGTTAGCTATGTTAAGTAAGCTCATTTGTATGTTATTTTGTTTACTATATAATATATGTTGGTAACATGTAATAACTAATATATTATATAATACCTATCATTATATATATAAACGATCATGTGTTCATTGTTTGAATAGAGGTTAAAGTAAACAATATAATGCTATATCGTCAGATTAAAAAAAAGTTTAAAAAACCGACTTATATTTACATGCCCGATATCGGCCTATATGTATAGTTGTTAATATATCATTTGACCTATATTTACATGTTACGATATATTGTGGATATTTTGTGGGTGTAAATGCAGTATAATAACATAAATACATTAATTATTATCGTAATAATATTACATATTATCAACATCTAATATATCGATCATAATGTTATATAATATTAGGAATTTTTATTGTACATCTTTAACAAATATTAGTACAATTAAATAATATAATATTTAAAATAAATTACATATATGTTTATTTCTTTCAATATAATATCATCGAAATTATATAATATGTAATAGATATGTATGTATGTACATTTATAATAATTATAGTTGTTAGTTTATAGATCTAAAAGGATAAATTGATAAATAAATAATTAATAATATTAAATAATACATTTAGATAATGCTGAAAGAATATATAATAATAATAATAATAATAAAATCAGATTTGGCAATTGCCTGGGTGAAGGAAGAAGCAGAGCTTATCAAGTCTTTCACCCTTTTATGATTACGAGGAGAAAAAATTATATAGGAATATAATTAAAATCAAGAAATAGTAGAACAAAAAATAGAGTGAAAAATTAAATTATTAAAATAAATCATCAACTCATTATGCATAAACCACCATAACATATCAACTTTCCGAATGTGGGTTCATGAAGTCCAAAACCTTAGGGAATATACTTTCGCCAATAGTATATACACTGGTAACATTTGGAGCCAGCAAATGAATCCATACTACCCGATATAAAATATGACAACTTTATGAATTAAGAGTCAACGAAATACAAAAAAAAAACAAATTCCATAATTATTCTACTACATCTTAATATAAATATATAAATGTAATTAAAGAAAAAAATAATTAAAAATAATACAATTATAAATAGTAACAAATGTATAAGTTTATATTCTTTATAAATAGTAGAACATGATTTAGATAAAATAATAAAAATACAATAATATTATTAAAAAACTCCTCGTAATCTAATCATCATTATAATAAAATATATAAATATATATATAAACATATAATAAAATTATAATAAAAATATATTAAAAAGTTATAATAAAACAAATAGGAAAAAACTATACAACTGAATTATAATAAACATTAAAAACTTAGATTAAAAATAAAAATAAAAGTAAAAATTAGAATAATAATAACAATAATAATAATAATAATAATATAACAAATTAGTCAATCAAAATTTTCAATAAGTCAGTTTAAAAGTAAATTATATTATAAGTCGGATAAAAGTTAAATAAAATGATGTCATGAGTCAGATAATAGTTAGTTTTATAAAGTTATTTAAAAATTAATAATATTAATATTTTCATAAGTCAAATTAAAAGTTAAAAATATAAATTAAAAGGACAATTAAAAATTTAATGATAACTATTCAATAAATATTTTTTTAAAGTTCTTTTAAATAAATTCAAATTTAAAATTTTTCTTATGGAATAATCTAAATTATTCCATAGTCTAGGACTTGTGATAGATAAGCAGAAAGATTTTCTATCTGTTCTAACTTTTAATCTATGAAATAAATAGGTATTATGTAATTTAATTGAATATAATTTTTGCAAATTAATAGGTAATAAATTATTCCTGGCCCTAAACATAAACTTTATGGTATTCATTTTTACGATATCATGACATTGTAATGACTTATGAATAATATAAAAAGTTGAATAATTAGAATCATTATTTATAATTTTCAAAGCTCTTTTTTGTAATATACATATTTTATTTAAATCTGAAAGAAATGTATTACCCCAAATATGACAACAGTATGTAAGGTGAGAATAAAAAAATGAATTATATAACAATACTAAAGATTTCAAATTCAATTTAAATTTCACTTTATTTAAAATACCAATAGCTCTAGATAATTTCGTAGATACATAATTAATTTGTGATTTCCAATCTAATTTGTCATCAATTATTATTCCTAAAAATTTTAAATGTGTTACTTGTTTGATTTTAATATCATTAATATTGACATTCAATTTAACATTATTATTTTTATTTCGAATAATAAAAAGTAATAAACTAGATTTACTAACATTAAGGGACAATTTATTAATATTTAACCAATCAAAGAGCTTATTTAAGTTACGTTGTATATTAGTTTTTAGAGCAGTAATTTATTTATCAGAAAAAATCAAATTAGTGTCATCAGCAAATAATACAGGCTTAAATGAATTAGATATGTTTGGAAGATCATTGATGTACAATACAAATAACAGTGGCCCCAAAACCGAACCTTGTGGTACACCACATGCAATATTATTAATATTTGAAGTAGTATTCATAAAACTAACATATTGTTGCCTATCTTTTAAATAGCTTTCTAATAATTTGAGAGCTACCCCTCTTATACCATATATACTAAGTTTTTTAATTAAAATATCATGATCTAAAGTATCGAAAGCCTTACACAGGTCAATAGATACGATAGCGCAATTATTTAAATGTTCCAAATTTAAATTAACTGTTTCAATAACATCGGAAAGTGCATCAGAAGTTGATACATTTTTTCGAAACCCATATTGCGTATCACTGATTATATTAAACTTGTTTAAAAATTTCAAAATTCTGACTTTTATTAATTTTTCCAATAATTTTGAGAATTGGGGTAATAATGAAATCGGTCTATAATTTTCAGGTTTAGACCTATCTCCATCTTTAAATAATGGAATTACTTTAGCTTTTTTTAAAGCGATTGGAAATATACCCTCAGATAGAGATCTATTAAATAAATGAAATAATATTGGTGTAATTTCAACCCTGATTTCTTTGATTACCGACATATTTAAATTATAGGTATCATTACTGTATTTAACTTTGGTTTCATTTATGATATTTTCTATTTCAAATATTGAAATAGGAGAGAGGAATAATGAATTTTTATTAGTTGGAGGCATCGTATGATATATGTTATTATCAGATGTAGCTTTTATATTTTCAGATAATTTTAAACCTATATTGCTAAAGTAATCATTAAAATCATTAGGTTTAGGAGTGTTAACCTTATTTACAATTGATTTATTTGTATTATTTTTTTTATTATTAATTACATTATTTATAATAGACCATGTATTTTTTATGTTATTTCGGCTAGCGATTAATTTATTGGAGTTATATAAATACTCTGAGCGACGTATTAAAGATCCTAGTATATTTTTATAATGTTTATAATAGTTTAAATTAACTAAATTTGTTTTATTTTTTAAAACTTTAGTATATAATTTATTTTTTATTTTAATACATTTAATAATACTATTGTAAATCCATGGTTTTTTATTATTGTCGATATCTTTAATTTTGATTAAAGGAATATTTTCATTATATAATACAATTATATCTTCGAAAAATTTATCATATATAATATTTAAATCAATATTATCATAAATATAATTCCAATTATGTTTTGTTATATTAATTCGGAAATTAGATATAGTGTTATCATTAATTTTTCTAATATATTTATATTTACCTTTATTAATTAATTTATTTGTTGCATAATTAACATCATAAATAATACAGATCGGAAGATGATCACTAACATCACTTATAATTATATTATTACGAATAGGATTACAATTAACATTACAAAATATATTATCAATGAGTGAATTAAGAGTATCACTATACCGAGTAGGTCTAGTTATCATCGGCCTACAACCCATACTATAAATAACATCTATGAAATATTTATTTTTTAAATTATCCATTAAAATATTTATATTGAAGTCACCAACTAAATATAAGTCATTTTTTGCAGAAATATTACTAAACATATTATAAATTAAATCACTAAATCTAATTATATCAGCTTTTGGTGATTTATATATTCCACTAATTATAATTTTTTTATTATTAATAATTAAATTAATAGTAACTATATCTATAAAATCATGTTCTGTAAAACAAATATTTTCTATTTTATTGAAATGTAAATTATCCTTAATATATATAGAAACACCACCTCCTTTTGTATTAATTCTAGTTGTATGAATAGCATTGTAATTGTTAATTATATAGATATCTGCATTGTGATTTTGTAGCCATGTTTCTGTAATAACAATAATACTGATTTTGTTTCAATAGAATCTAAAAGTAATATTACATCATCTATATTATGTATAAAGCTACGAGCGTTTATATGTAATATAGAAAAATGTTGATTATATTTACTATCATAGGAATTACAATGTACATATTTACATTCTATCTCTGGATTGATATTTATAAATTCACTATTTATATGTAATCGATTGCTTGTATCATTAATACTATAGGTGAAAACTTGATTATCTAATATTATATTATATGTATCATTAGTCATAGGTAATATCTTTAGTTATAGGTATAAAATAAAAATAAAAATTTAAAATATATAATTATAAACTAAAATTGTCAACAATATTATCTAAATGTAATTGATTTATAATTTGTATTTTTTTATTATCATTAGTTTCTATAAAAATATTATTGTTATATATCCAGGTATTGATAATTTTATTCTCCGATCTTAATTTACGTGTATTAAAGAATAAATTATTAGTACTGTTATCTAAGAATTCTTGAATATAGGTATTCTTATCTTTTAATTGATTTTTGTTTTTTAAAATAGATGATTTTATTTTACTATTAGTTAAACTTATTACAAATTTATTATATTTTAATGGTTTAGTATTATCACTTTTATATTTTATTTTATTAATTTTAATTATATTCTCTTCTTCAATTTTTATATCAAGTTTCTCTTTCAAGAAGTTTAAATAATTTGATTTTTTAGAATAATCAATGGTATCTTCAATATCAGTAGTTAATAATATATTATTATTGATTAGTTTATTGTTAATTTTAGGAGCTATTGAATCTATTTTTACAGCCTGGATAATACTATTGTTATCTATTTTTGTTTCTAGATTGATAACTTTTTGTATAATAATATTATTTTCGTCTTTTAAAGATTCGATATTCTTAGATTGATAACTAATTATGTCAGATAATTTATTTATAATATTTTCTAATACAGTAATTTTATCATATAATGCTTGATTAGTTATAGGCATAATGACAGACAAGACTATGTTTATATATGAATTGATTATAGATATATAATATTAATTGACAAATATATTAATGAGAAATAAGAAATGTAAACAAGAAAAATAGTCACGGTTCAATGATTTCAATAACTACTAAATTAAAAGTGATAATATAGTTAATATAACCATTAATTTATTTATAATATTTATATAAATGAATGTATTATATATTCATGCATATAGAATATTAAATTAAATATATGATAAACTTATCTTGATATGGATGATTTGAGATAAAGTAAATTGAAAAATGTTGTAATGTTGATAGAATTGTAAACAGGAAGTCTATGAATATATATATATATATATATATATATATATATATATATATATATACATATATATATAACTATTAACATATAAATATATAAGTGTATTATGAAGTTTTATTATTCAATTATTACTAATTATATTTTGTTCTGAAATGTTAAATTAATTATAATTAATAAACTCTTAACTATTTATGTTAACACTATATTAATACATCCTCATACATTTATTTATAATATAATCAGCAGAAGTTTCATTCATCTAAAATAATTCATATAAACTAATTAGTATGGGACCTATCTTATTATTATTATTTATTAATGATTTATCAAATATACAAAATCCTTGTCATTTTACACTTTTTGCAGATGATACAACTATTGCATTTTCTAATAAAAATATACAAGACCTTGAAAATATTATTAATGAAACTTTAGTTTATATTCATGAATGGCTTAATAATAACAGATTACAACTAAATATTGATAAGACTAATTTCATATTATTTCATAGGTCACGAATTAAACATAAATTAAATATAAAAATTAATGACTTAATTATAAAGCAATCATCTTTTATTTTATTTTTGGGTATATTTATAGATGAAAATCTCAATTGGAAAAAACAGATTCATAATATTAAAAACAAACTTAATCGATGTATCTCTTTAATAAATAGATTAAAATCTAAATTGAATAGAGAATCCCTTATGAACATATATTACTCTTTATTCCATAGTCATTTGCATTATTGCTCAATACTCTGGGGTAATACGTATTTTAGTAATATTAAATGTATTACTATATTACAAAATATATGTCTAAGATCAATTTATTATCTACATAATAGAACAAATATTGAACATATTTATATACATAAACGTATTCTCAAATGTAATGATATTATTGATTTAAATATTTACAAATACATGTATAAAGCTTGGTACAATAATAATATACATCCACAAATTATTAAGTTATTTAATAAAAAAAAGACAATATATTCTCTAAGGTCAACTAATGAATTCGTTGTTCCCAATATATCACGTTGTTATGATAAATTCTGTATTGGTTATAAAGGTCCTTTGTTATGGAATTCACTATCTATTGATATCAAAACCACTAACCCTTTGAAAAAGTTTTTAAATGTTTTAAAACAAAAAATTATTGGTCACTATTAAAGTCTTATTTATTTATTTGTATTCATTTTATATATATTTTTTATCAAATGATGAAATTCAGTAATTGGAATAGTTTTTAATTAAATTATTTTTTTACAATATTTATATATTTTAACAATTGTATTATCATTTGTTTTTAAATGTATTGTTTATTATTATTCTTATTATTATTTGATTAAATTTGTATTACGAGTTACCTATTATTATTAATATTATTATTATTATTATTGTTATTATTGTTATTATTATTATTATTATTATTATTATTATTATTATGTCTTGTATATATTTTATTGTAATTTTATTTATAAGATTTATTTTTCATTACTATTTATTATTTTTATTAACTGTTTATTATTATTTTATTATTTATATTATATTTTTTTATTTTTTATTTTATAAAGAGAATGATTTTCGTGTTTTTTGTATATTGATTGTAGCGTGCGGTGGTGTATTATATGCCGAGTACTAAGTTTACCGGTATGATTGTGGTGGGATCATCTCAAGGTATTAAGGATTTGGCACATCCTTACTGAAAGTTGATAGCCTTATACTATTCGTTAGTTGTGGTCGTTTTATGAACTATGTGTTGTTTTTCCCTCTTTATTTGTACACGTCTTGTTTTATTATTATTTGTATCTATTATTATTATTTTTATTATTATTTATATATAATATTTATTTGTATTTTAACTATTTTAATATTTAAAATTTTACTTTATATTTATATTTTACTTTTAATTTCCAATTTTATTTTATCTTTGTAAATTTTATTACTGTTTGTTTTTTTTCCATTCCTTTTGCTGACAGGTAGATATCTCGATAAGTTCAATGAACTTCTATATCTACCTGGGTTCATTCTCGTTTATTACGACGAACCAATCTGATTATTATTATTATTATTAGTCGTAGATTTATATATTTATAAAATATGTTATCTTTAGTTATATTAAGTTTATTTTATATTTGATACTATTTCTCAGTTATAATATTATCATCAATAATAATGAAAAATATATGTTATTTATTTATTATCATTTATTTCATCATACACGATAATTTAATATACGTTATGTATTCTATACAATCATATATACGAGTAATTAATCATATATTTGATAATAAATAAAATAAATTTAGGATTTATAAGAATTAAATAAATATACGAAAATTATATATAATACATTCTTATATTTGAATATAATAAATAGATACATAAATATAGAATATTGAGTTTAAAAATAATAGATTATCAAGATAAACTTTGATCTCTCTGAACATTAAAAATAACAATTAAAATGAAATGACACGTATAAAACCATCCATCTCCGTCTATTATATTTTATAATGTACTTCTTATCAATAATACTGAAACCTCCCACATTAAATGTAATTATATAATTTAAGATAATAATAAATAATAAACTCTTTTGTAGTTGAACATGATACTGATCCTAACATTGATATACTTTTTATTACAGAAAACTTTATTGACCAGTCTTCTGGTCAATAAAGTTTTCTGTAATAAAAGTTTTCTTTTTCAGCAAACTTTATTTCAGTTTTCTCAAATATAATAGATTGTAATTTTAACATATTATAAATACTGATATAATGAACTATTCACTTTTCTTATTTCTTTAAATCAAAAACTGAACTCAATGCATATACATGATATCCCATACATGAATATGGAAATACACTAAACTCATTTTCCATTATCATTTTGAACAAATAAAAAACATTATGTTGGTTATGTATTATTTGATCATATCTCAATAATATTAATATAATAATTAATATAATAATATAAATTTTTCCTCTCAAAACTCATTTCGTCCGTACATTTCTCGATATACCAGAAAATCATTTGATATATATATTTCAAGTTTAATTAATAACTTTCATTCTTTAATAGTATATATTTTTTAGAATTCTATTTTACTTAATTCTTTATATTAAATCATAATATATCATAACCCAATTAATTTCAAATATAACTAAACTAGTTAATAAAAAAAAATAAAAAAACATGAACTTTATATTCTAGAGTAGATATAGGTACAAACTTACTTCAACGATTTATGTTTATTAGTTGCTTAATTTAATACATTTCTATATAAATCAATATATTATCATAAGTATGCATCAATTAAATCGTGATCAAATATTTCAAAAATATTTTTCAAATTTGATGTTAACTACTGTAAGTTACTAAGAAATATTTTTTAATCACCAGACATATATATTTCTACATATATTTGATAGTTTTTGTAGATGAATTTACTCTCATGATTTGTAAACTATGACTATATATACCTCATTTGCTACGACTACGTATTTATCACTGATTTATTCATACATTCCCCCTATATCGTAACACTATTTAAGCATACCACTGATCCTCTTCCTCTCTTACTTCTATAGAAGTATATATATATAATCTGTTACTTAATCAGAATAATACACGATACGTCCTTTTATTCATGTACTATCTTCCTTCCAACACAAAGTCGTAAATCCCTGGTTAAACAATATTGATCTTTACATATCAAATCGATTAGTAACATTATATTTGATCAACATAGCGTAAATGATAACGCTAGTTAATTTTATTAATATGATTTGTAAGTAAATTATAATACTCATCATTTAATAAACTATTTAAAATAAATTTAATATTTATCTCTTTCATTGTAATAATTTAGAAATACAGAGATATATTATTTGTTGTACATTATTAATAAATAAAACTAAAATAAATAAGTTACAAATAAATATTTGAAGAATTGAAGTAGGTAAATCTGTAACAGTATGTTGATATTGCATTATTCACAAAGCTATACGCATGGTAGTTCCGGAATACCTATCCAAGTGAGTCAGCATCTGATCAAACACATGTCAATTTTGCATTGAATGCATATTGCTATGGAATTTATCTCATATATGTATATTGATACTACTTTAACTGTTGCTGGTTTCACTATTAATGCTTCCACTGTTGATTCAATGAAGTATTAGGAACAGTCTTCCGGATTATTTACGGACTATATCAGTTTTTGTTACTTTAATATTTCAACTTTATTACTATATGGTATAAATATACTTTTTTTAATTTTTTATAATATTATTACGCCTATATATATATCTATCTTTTTTTTTTGTTACTCCTTATAAGGAGTATATATAGTAACTATAGTTAATAATATTAAATTCAGCAGACGTGTACATTCAGGTAAACTAATTGTTCATAGAATTAATTATATTATCTAATATTTTGTTAATAATTATATTAAATTTATTTTACATGTTAAGCTATTCTTCGCTTATATAATTATAAATAAAATTAATGAAAATATTTGTTATCAGTTTATTATTATTTATTTCATAATAAATGATAAAATTAAAAATTATTAATTTCATATACGTTATTATAACATAGCAAAGAACTATGTACACAGTATAGTTTGAAAGTATCATAAACAGTATAATTTAAAATAAATAAAATATGATTTAAATATATGTATCAAATTAATATTAATTATAAAATAACTTCATATGCGTTAACTATATTAAATAAACAGATACACGATATTTGATAATTGATATAATAAAATACACCATTTAAATAAATTAAAATAAACAAAATAAATATACAACGATTTAAATATAAATAAATATTAAATTAATATTAATTAAATATTAATAATTCTCAAATGAGATCAAATAATAAATAGTCAAATACATATTAAATAATAAGGATATTAGATTACCATGGCAAACTTTGACCTTTGTAATCGAAGAAGCGTCCAGTAGAACATATATTTAACGTCTGCAACGTATTAAGAATACCTTTAACGGAAGAGCTAACTGACAATGGGGCATGGGGGCCCCCTAGTGAGGTTCTCACCCAACCTGGATGTAGAGCTACCACCATTATACCGCAGGTATTCAAGTCTATTGCCATGTTGTTAGTTATCATATTCAATGTCGCCTGTTTAAATTATGTTTTATTATTAAATTTGCATAGATTTATTTATTTAGAGATTAAATGAATTTAAAAATAGTATATATATATTATATATGCGGAATATAATTAGACATACAAATTACATTAAATTAATAAATATAGAATCATAATAATCAAAATAATTAAATTTTAATATTTATTTTAATGTAATATATATTTATTTTTAAATATTAACCTTACTAGTTCTATATTGATATCTGCCACCTCCAAAATTTCCTATTTTACAATCTTTAGTATCACTTCGTAGAGGTAAATTACTTTTATCATTATGTGTAATGGAGCCTTTCAATGAAGATATATTCACAATAGCTGCTTTATTGCAACTCATAGAGGACACGTCTTTATGTTCGTCTACCGAATGTTTCAACAATGGATATAATGCCTAAAATGTTAAATAATAAGTATTAAACTATGAATTTAATTAAAACTAAATGAAGAATAACATATTTATATAATGATAATGATACTAAATGTAATACATATAAAACATATAAAGATATAAACCTGACTTAACATGAGAGGAGCGAGGGCATTAATTTCGAATGCTATTCTCATACTATCGGCAGAAACATTAGAAAAATCTGAGTTTTCTCTATGTCCTATTCCCGCATTATTTATCAATAAGTTTATTCCTTGATTATCTCCAAGAATAAACTTTACATTTTCTATAAGTTTGCGATATGAGTCATGATTCTTAATATCTGAAATATGTTTACATATATTATTATATACTGATATAGTACATATAACATTACGCTAAATTATTGATATATATTTTAAAATAAATTATTATAATTATTAAATATTGAACAAACCTAATCTCAATACGAATATGGTTCCATTATTTGAAGCAAGATTATTCAATTCCTGTAAATTTGGTACTAATTAAAATATTTATAGATCAATCTTTAATATATTAAGGGGAAATTATGAATTACCATATATTAATGAATAGTTTAGTAAATATTTCACTTTTGTAAAATAAAAAATTACATTAATATATAGTATTATTATTAGTAAAACGTATACACTATAGTGTATTTATAATTCTTATTATTACATTATTACATAATAACATTAGCTAGAGAAGGTCGTCTGCAAGTAGCGAATATATACTCGGGTGCCAGTGGTAGATTCATCATCTGTTTAACCATCTCGAGCCCTATACCTCTACTAGCTCCGGTTATCAACACTGATCTAGGGGATAGGCTTTTTATCGACATGCTAAATAAATAGTGATGCTGAATGTATCGTCTGCCTCTACTTATATAGTAAACGCAGACGATATCGAGATTGTCACGTGATAGATCGCGTAGATGTCAAAGACTCTAGTCACGTGTGTACGTTGTTTGTTTAGTGTAGGCGGTGTGCAGACGACATATAAGAGACACGCCTACTTTCATTACCCGGTAAACAATAGATAATACCTCGATATCTACAATAGATTAATAAATAATCGTAAGAAATACGTCACGATCATTTATTATATTCAATAGTTAATTTAGTATATACATACTTTTTAAAAATGTACTTTATATGAGTGAATTTAATTAATATTGTAATTTTTACATATAATAATATTTAATTTTCATTAATATTTAATGATCACTTCTTTTCTTAACTTTCCATAAATATTTGCTTTAATTAAATTAGGTGTAATTCTAATAAAATATTTACTATAATATATATTTATATATATATATAATATATATATATATATATATATATATATACATAATGTGTATATATATATATTTAATATGTAAAGTAAAACTAATAATAGAATAGTATTATTAATACTTTTATTTTTATTATTATAATTAAGAAGTATATACAATATATTTTATTTAATTAATAATAATTTTTTTAATATGATTACTATATTTATTATTTATACATATGATATTATTTATAATGTATCTAGATATATAAGTATAATTAACGTTATTAAATAATTATGTATTAACTATATATATATATTTATGAGTAATTTTTATTACATATTTCTTTATCATCTCAAAAAAAAAGATTTGTATTGATTTATTTAATGATACAGAATACTATATAAATATAAATGTTAATACACTTTTTAATAAATGTTAAGTTATATATAATATTAATCACTGTTGAATTATAATTGTATAATTAAATATTAATATGAAAAATAAAATAAATGTTATAAAAATCAAATATTGTCATATATTTTCATCATCTAATGAAATAGTTGAAATACTATTACAAAATAAAATAGCATTGAAGTTTTTTTATATCTAAAAACACATATAATGAAAGGATATCTTATTCGATTATAGAACCTCTAAACTATTTATTTAATATAAGTATAGGACCTAGTATTACCTTAAAGCTCGCTAATTACCAGAGTTATCATGATCTTTAAAGTTGAAAATGAGATTAAATTAGTAACTACCGACCAATATATTTATAAAAATAGGTATCTATATATAAAAACCTATCTTTATATAATATCTTCACTAACATAATTTGTATTCATAATTCCTACTACAATTTTACTATATATCTAATTATTTTAATAGTATTGAATATGTATAAAATATAATATTAATATTTCATTTTATATGTAAAGTTAAACATAACTTAGTTCATATTTAATACATCTCTAGCCATAGCGTATCAACATGGGTTATTTAAATATACTTATATTAAATCATAAAATCACGTTTTAAGGTAATAAGGAAAGATATATAAGTATAAATAATAATAGTAGTAATACAGTTAATTCTTTAAAATATATTGTGATACAAATTAAAATCTCATTAAATTGAAAATTCCATATTAATTACATAATTAAGATATTATAAACTATAATTACAATTTAAATAGAATATTACTCATTCATCTTCTTTTAAAATGTTTTAAAACTATAGTTATGCATCATTTTAACTGTTATAATGTTCTATAGGGTTCCACATATAAAACCTTTATTAAAGATAAGTATTGCAATTAATATTGTTATTAGATTAATATTCAACATTTAAAATACTCTAATATAAATATATAATATCTATATATATATATATATATATATATGTATAACAAATATAATATTTTAAATTGTGTTGATCAAATAAAGATTAATTAAGCTAATATAGCATTTTGAAATAATATAATATACTACCACAATCTTTACAGAGAAAATTGTATTATATATTTCTATATATAATATAAGATCTATATATTTAAAATATTGGATTCAATTATCTAAGTTGAATATTAATAGATTTTTTATTTATAGATAAATAATAATAATCAATTTAACAGATATATTCGGATAATTCTTTACATTCTAAAGTCACAATTCAAAAGTCAAGAGTATACAACAATGAGAATATACTATTAGTTTATAAAGTAATATTATTTAATTTTATATATATTTAATTGTTATTAAAATTAAACTTAATATTTTAATTTAATTATTAATTTATTGTTACTTTAAATGTTATTTATTAATATATAACTTTTCAAACAAACAATATTTCGTGGTCTAGCTTGGTTTATAGTTGTATTACATGTATGTGTACAATTAATCAATAACTAGTTAAACTTCCTATATGTTGGTTATACAATAATAATAATATACATGTGGACGATAAGGATTTGGAAATACATGGATTATTCATGAGGTCTGGCTAGATATTATTTATGGTCTTTATTTGGTTTTTTAGATATTGTTTGAATATATATATATATTTATATATATATATATATATATATATATATATATATATATATATGTATATATATATATTAATTAATCATGTTTTTAATTTTATTAATTCAGCATTTTATTTATTTATTATTTTATAAAGGTATTAATTATTATTTATATTATAATTTATAATTCTAATAAGATTACATACAATTCCTAAAATAATCAACTTTTAAAATAATAAAATGTACTAATATATAGTGAATAATGATCACATTTTTTATAAATTTATTTAATAAATATAATTATTGATTTATAAATTGTATTGTTTATAAAATCAGCATTATATTACACACATACTTATATTATTATAATTAAAAATGACTACTGATAATATAAATAATAATACAGTTATTGATTTAAAACATGAAAGTTAATAAATATAAAAAGTGACAGACGGAATACATTCGTCATAATTCTTTATTTACCATTCTTCCCTCTATAAGTTACCTATCCCCAGCTCTGCATTGATTACTAACGATACTAGATACATGGTTAATTAACCTATGTATTAATACATATAATAACAACACGACATGGTATGTCACGTGATAATATAGGTGTCATGGACCTTATATGTGGTTTGTTTATTTAATAAAGTAGGTGTATTACCCAAGATAAGGAACATCTTCTGTTACTGTGTACATATAAGATAATACCTAGATAAAACTGAATACAATTTAAGATTAGAGAAATATTTTAGCTATGTTAAGTAAGCTCTTTTGTATGTTATTTTGTTTACTGTATAATATATGTTGGTAACATGTAATAACTAATATATTATATAATACCTATCATTATATATATATATATATATATATAAACGATCATTTGTTCATTGTTTGAATAGAGGTTAAAGTAAACAATATAATATTATATCGTCAGATTAAAAAAAAGTTTAAAAAACCGACTTATATTTACACGCCCGATATCGGCGTATAGGCCTATATATGTATAGCTGTTAATATATCAATTGGCCTATATTTACGTGTTTCGATATAATGGGGATATATTATGGGTGTAAATGCAGTATAATACTGTAACTACATTAAATATTATCGTAATAATATTACATATTATCAACATCTAATACATCGATCATAATGTTATATAATATTAGGAATTTTTATTGTACATCTTTAACAAATATTATTATAACTATTCAATATAATATTTAAAATAAATTACATATATGTTTATATCTTTCAATATAATTTCATGGAAATTATATAATATGTAATATATATATGTGTGTATATATATGTTAAATAAATATAGTTGTTAGTTTATAGAACTAAAAGGAAAAAGTTATAAATAAATAATTAATAATATTAAATAATAAATTTAGATAAGGCTGAAACAATATATATATTGTTATTGTTATTGTTATTGTTAGTTTTATTTGATGGAGTCATTTCATACCATCCAGGAACTTAGATGAAGTTTACACTACATTAATACATCCTCATGTATATATTTATAGTGTAACATTATATATATACCCAGTAAACACAATGATAAAAATAGTGGAATAAAATGCTATCTTTTGTGTGCTTATTTTTATGCATGCATAATAAAAACGCTTTTAACATATATAATATTTGATAATACTATTTAAAACTCTATTCTATATATTAATTCAATTAAATGGGTTAATAATTTTATATTAATTAAGTTGAATTACATAATGATTAAAATAAATGATAAAATATATAGAATAATATTCTGATATTTTAGTTATGCATTTTATACATAACTAAAATAGCGGCATTTTATTCTGTTATTATTGGTATGTATTTTATACCTATGTAAAATTACAGAATAAAATGCTGATATTTTAGTTATACATTTTATGCATGATAAAAATAACTGAATTTTATGCTGTTATTATAGTTATGTATTTTATACCTATATAGGTATATGGTATTTATACCTATATAGGTATTTTACATATATAGATATAGGTATATGTAAAATTATCGAATACAATTCTGATATTTTAGTTATGCATTTTATTCATGATAAAGATAACTGCATTTTATGCTGTTATTATAGTTATGTATTTTATACCTATGTAAAAGTACAGAATAAAATTCCGATATTTTAGTTATGAATTTTATGCATGATAAAAATATCGGCATATAATGCTGTTATTTTAGTTATGTATTTTATACCTATACATATATATAAAAGTATAGAATAAAATGCTGATATTTTAGTTATGCATTTTATGCATGAACTTATATTCTAGAATATATATAGGTATAGTTAAAACTATCTTCAACGATTTATGTTTATTAGTAGCTTAATTTAACACATTTCTATATAAATCAATATATTATCATTAGAGTGCATCAATAAAATCGTGATCAAATATTTCAGAAATATCTTTTAAATTTGATGTTAACCACTGTAAGTCACTAAGAAATATTGTTGTGATCACCAGACATATATATTTCTACATATATTTGATAGTTTTTGTCTCTCATGATTTTACTCTCATGATTTGTAAACTCTGACTACATATTTCTCATCTGTCACGATTACGTATTTATTAATAAATAAAACTAAAATAAATAAGTTAAAAATAAATATTTAAAGAATTGAAGTAGGTAAATCTGTAACAACATGTTTATATTGCAGTAGTCACAAAGCAATACGCCTGGGAGTTCCGGAATATCTATCCAAGTGAGTTAGCATCTGATCAAGCATACGTCAATTTCGCTTTGAATGAAGCTTGCTATGCCATTAATCTTAAATATAAATGTTGATGCTGCTTCCACTGTTGCTTATATGGAGTATTAGGAACAGTCTTCCGGATTATTTACCGACTATATCAGTTTTTGTTACTTTCAAATTTCAACTTTATTCCTATATGGCATCAATATACTTTTTTTAATTTTTATAATAATATTACGCCTATATATTTCTATCATTTTTTTTGTTACTCCTTATAAGGAGTATATATAGTAACTATAGTTAATAATATTAAATTCAGCAGACGTGTAAATTCAGATAAACTAATTTTTCATAGAACTAATGATATTATCTAATATTTTGTTTATAAATATATTACATTTATTTTACATGTTAAGCTATTCTTCGCTTGTATAATTATAAATTAAATTAATGAAAATATTTGTTATCAGTTTATTATTATTTATTTCATTATATATGATAAAATGAAAATTATTAATTTCATATACGTTATTATAACATAACAAAGAACTATGAACAAAGAATAGTTTGAAAGTATCATTATAAAGTATACTATAAAATAAATTAAAATAAATAAAATACGATTTAAATATATGTACCAAATTAATATTAATTATAAAATAACTTCATATGCGTTAAATATATTAAATAAACAGATACACGATATTTGATAATTGATATAGTAAAATACACCATTGAAATAAATTAAAATAAACAAAATAAATATACAACGATTTAAATATAAATAAATATTAAATTAACATTAATTAAATATTAAATATTAATAATTCTCAAATGAGATCAAATAATAAATAGTCAAATAAATATTAAATAATAAGGATAATAGATTACCAAGGTAAACTTTGACCTTTGTAATCGAAGAAGCATCCAGTAGAACATGTATTTAACGTCTGCAACGTATTAAGAATACCTTTAACGGAAGAGCTAACTGACAATGAGGCATGGGGGCCTCCTAGTGAGGTTCTCACCCAACCCGGATGTAGAGCTACCACCATTATACCGCAGGTATTCAAGTCTATTGCCATGTTGTTCGTTATCATATTCAATGTCGCCTGTTTAAATTATTATTTATATTAAATTTGCATAAATGTATATATTTAGAGATTTCTATTAAAATTATGTTTACAAAATATATTTGTTAATAAATGAATTTAAAAATAGTACATATATTATATATGCGTAATATAATTAGACATAAATATTAAATTAAATTAATAAATATAGAATCATAATAATAAAATAATTTAATTTTAAAATGTACGTTAATGTATAATATGTTTATTTTTAGATATTAACCTTACTAGTTCTATATTGATATCTGCCACCTCCAAAATTTCCTATTTTACAATCTTTAGTATCACTTCGTAGAGGTAGATTACTTTTATCATTATGTGTAATGGAGCCTTTCAATGAAGATATATTCACAATTGCTGCTTTATTGCAACTCATATAGGATTTATCTTTATGTTCGTCTACCGAATATTTCAACAATGGATATAATGCCTAAAATGTCAAATATACGATTATTAAACATTAATTTTTGATATATTAAAGTTAAATTAAAAATAAATGAAGAATAACAAATGTATATAATGATAATAATACTAAATGTAATACATATAAAATATATAAAGATATAAACCTGACTTAGCATGAGAGGAGCGAGCGCATTAATTTCGAATGCCATTCTCATACTATCCGCAGAAACATTAGAAAAATCCGAGTTTTCTCTATGTCCTATTCCCGCATTATTTATTAATAAATTGATTCCTTGATTATCTCCAAGAATAAACTTTACATTTTCTATGAGTTTATGATACGAATCATGGTTCTTAATATCTGAAATATGTTTACATATATTATTATATACGGATATAATACATTTATCATTACTCTAAATTATTGATATATATTTTAAAATAAATTATTATAATTATTAAATATAGAACAAACCTAATCTCAACACGAATATGGTTCCATTATTTGAAGCAAGTTTATTCAATTCCTGTAAAATTTGATAATAATTAACATATTGGTATATTAATGTTTAATATATTAAGGGGAAATTATGAATTACCATATATTAATGAGTACTTTTTTATATATTACAATTTGTAAAATACAAAATTCATTAAAATAGATTGATTATAGTAGTAAAACGTATACAGTTAAGTTTATATTTATAATGTTGATTATTACATTATTACATAATAACACTAGCTAGAGAAGGTCGTCTGCAAGTAGCGAATATATACTCGGGTGCCAGTGGTAGATTCATCATCTGTTTAACCATCTCGAGCCCTATACCTCTACTAGCTCCGGTTATCAACACAGATCTAGGGGATAGGCTTTTTATCGACATGCTAAATAAATAGTGATGCTGAATGTATCGTCTGCCTCTACTTATATAGTAAACGCAGACGATATCGAGATTATCACGTTATAACGCAAGTAGATGTCAAAGACTCTAGTCACATGCGCACGTTGTTTGTTTATTGTAGGCGATGTGCAGACGACAGATAATGCCTAACATGCCTACTTTTGTAAACAATAGATACACCTCGATATCAGCAAAAGATTAATAAGTAATCTTATGAAATACGTACGGTTAATTGTATTGTATTCTATTGTAATCACAAATAATTTAACTTTAAAAATCTAATAGTAATTATTATATATTATATATCCTACATACTTTATTTAAATTAAAACTTTATAATAATTAATGTTAACATATAATATATTTAATGATCTACAAATTTGTAATGATCTACGGGGTAGTCGTGTTTTATAATCTTAATTAATAATATTAATTAATTAATAGTATACTTAATTGTTCATCAAATGTGTGTTTTAAATAAAATACATATATTAATCATCACTATAATAATATATTAACTATAATATATATTGTTATTATAGTTGGTTATATATATATATATATATATATATATATATATATATGATGCACATGTATGAATATTTCCACATTTGTAAATAGATAATATATAGTTTTTAAATTAATAATGTAATCATTATTTCAATATAAATATATAATTATTAATATATATTAGCCCGAGCTAATGGACTATTTTATTGTAACTAAAGGTTGCATATTAATCATTATCATTATCATTATATTTTTATTATAACCAACATAAATTAACACTATTATTAATACTATTTTATTATTTGTTTTAATTTATGTATTCTATATATAAGTATATATTGTATATAACCTATATATTGAATTGAATTGAAAGTTTAATACACATAAATAAGTCATAAATGATTTTTTTAAAGTGTATCTAAAGTACTAACAATAATAAAAGTAGGTAATACAATCCTACCATGTATAATAATAACATACAATAAAATAATCCGGAACATAAATAAAGTAACAATGAAAACCAATGCAATATTATAGGTTTCCACCTGACATCAATCGTTGGATGTATTTATTGCATTTCATGGGATTTTATGGATCTAATAAGGGGTTGGAGTGAATTCAATAGCTTATAAACCAATATTACTAAGGATCTAATATTTCATTTTCGAAGGACTGATAATAGAGGTGTAGAGAATATGAGAAACATGGTTTTTAAGAAAGGAATGGAAGATAGTTGTAGAGAAACAGAAATACAGGAGAGCCAATTTCAATAGTATACTGAGAAATTTATAATATAGTAATGAACGATAAATAGTACAGTATAAGAGGATTATTTGTTTAATGGGAAATAGGAATTTAATTGTTGGTATGAGGAAGTTGGGAAATGGTTTCGATATATAACATATAATTTGTACAGATTAATGAACGAATAACTCGATATTAAGGGGGATATAGAAGAAAATGGAAGATTTATGAGAGGTAATAAACAGTAATCTATATATGTGAATGGATAAAGAAATTAACTAGTGATTTAGTAATTGGTAGAGTAAGTATTTTTGTGTTTTTCTATTTCTAAAACATGTTAATTTGCAGATTTAGTAATGTCAGTATATTATGAATGAAGGATGGTGTAAAATAAAAGTGTACACCTAAGTGGGATGCATTGATGAAGGAAAGATTAAAATTGTATTAATACAAAGGTAGAAAGTAAGTAGGAAATGGAGAAATATTCAATACTTTTTTGAAGGAATTAAGGATAATATTATTTGGCAATTAAGGCCATTCTTTAATATCATTAGCACAATTGAAGTGTTGATTATTGGAACTCATGGTGAATCAGTGGAAATATATATATATATATATATATATATATATATATATATATATAGTTAGCATAAATATATCTATTAAGATATGTTGGTATATGAAAGGTAGTGGATTAGAAATAATGATATCAGTAACGTTTAGCAGTGCTGTTTTTGTGGAGTTCCCTCGCGGAACACCACTTTTCAGAGGAAGATGAAGATTATTGGAGGTTAAGTAGGAAATTAGTTAATGAGAGAAAAATATTTCAAAATATTACTCACTAATGGTATATGTGAAATTGGACGATAATTTAGAAGTGGATCAATAACGAGTGAAGGTTTTTAATAATCTGATTGGTATTTGTTTATTAATAAATATAATACTTACAATATTTTATGTAATATAATATGATGTTACAGATAGTGATTGAATATATATATATGATAGGAGTAAAGTTTAAAAATAGATAGTGGAATAGAATAGAATGGAGATATCGTAGTGGATGTAAGTATGAGTTTAGATATGAGAGATTTATGTAGCGGGGAAAAAATCTTAGAAAATAGATATTATTGGGATAATACGGCAGTAGGGTTATGGTTCTTGATATTTATTAAGATGGAGTCAATATTATTGAATATGTTGATGAGATGAGACATCCTAATTGTAATGGAGAATTGTAATCATATAGGGTTGTAATGTAGAGATTGGGGGAGATAAAAACTAGACTACATGAAAATTAGTCGGTTATCATAAGCAATATCGTTTATAACCCGAGTATAGTAGCTAGAATAGGCATAGGAAATCAATAACTTGCTAATATTATTTTTCAAAGTAAATGAATATGTTAAAAATTAAAATGGCAATGCTAGGTAAGCTCTTTCAGATTTATGAAGTAAACGTTAAGCTGCCTGAAATACTTATAATAGAATACCCCTTTATAGAAAAATTAGTTTTAAATGAGATGAGTGATCGGAAAGTAAATCAAGTCTAGAAATATTACTTACTATAAGTTTAGAATGGAGAGAACTGGATAATAAAATATAAATAATGTTACTATTTATATTAGTTGGGAAATGTACATATTGTGATAGATATAATTAGTTTATTAAATTAGTGAACATAAGTGGATTTGAGGTAGCATTAATATGATAATTGAAATTACCAAGGATAATAGAGTGGTATGTGGACGAACTTATAATATCAGTAGTAGGATCATTAAGCTCACGCAGTATTAAATTAATACAATATATATATATATATATATATATATATTTATATATATTGAATTGAATTGAATTGAATTAAAAATGGTTTATTGAGTAGAAATAAAATATAATGCTCATATATAATATGTTCTTAATTTATGAAAATGTTAACTTGTTTATATTATTGTAATTATTTCCAAATAGGGGAAAGTCTCCGATTACCGACCCCCTCTCGTATCTTAGTAACTATAATATATATCAAAAAATTATATATTCATGAACTGTTAGTAATATAATGGTAAATATGAATAAGTATTTGGTTGTAAAAAATATTCAATCTATACAATTGTTATTTGATAACATGTAATATTCTGTTTTTACTTTTTAAATATTTGAATAATAACTTTTTTTAAATCATTGATAATACTTTATTAATTAAAAAAAACTTATACTTCGCATAATATTGTATATCAATAAACTGTTTATAACAATTATAAAAATAATTTAATTTGATTAACTATTAACCAATATATATTAATTATAGCAACCCATATGATTTTCATATTACCGACCTCCTAAATTACCCTAATACCGACCCCGTGTGATTTATAATATCCAATAAAAATAGATCCGTATTTTACTTTAAAATGTGTCGTAAGTTGTTTATGTATCATTGATATAGATTTAGGATTCATGATTCCAGTTGATTATATACATACTGATTAATAAATAAATATTGAATAATAATATATACTCTTTTAATATAATTACAATAAAGTTTAAATTTAAATTTAATATTACTATTAAAACATAAATTCAATAATAAATAAATTTCGTGCATGTTATAATTAATTATATTTATTTATATCTATTATTTTTATTGGATATTATAATACTACACTTATTTATACTACGATTATTATAGGGAGTCCAGTATTAGGCACATATTCATTGCTATAATATTACCCTACTTGCAAAATTTCAAAAAAATATATTTAATATTGAATAATTTATTAAAAATAATCATTTAGGGGTCGGTAATCGGAGACTTTCCTCTATATTCGTTTATTAAAATTTCATGTTTGTTTATATTTCAATATTTTAATTGTATTTATCTATATTTCATATAATTTATTATGTATTTAGTAAATACTATTTATATAATTATATAAATATATAAACAATCAATAAAAAATATAAATATATATGTATATATATGAATATATATAATATATATTGTACATATATTGTTAACATTATAATATTATAAAATAATTTATTATCCAAAAATTGATGAAATATTGAGAACATAGTAATTAATAATTATTATTGAAGATTACATATTATTACATATGTGATTTGTTATATAAATAATATATATATATATATTTATACTCATAATTTAAATAAAGTATGTATATAGTAAATTATATAATTTAATAAAACAATATACATATGATCGTGACGCATTTCCTACGATTATTTATTAATCTATTGTAAATATCGAGGTATTATCTATTGTTTACCGGATAACTAAAGTAGGCGTGTCTCTTATCTGTCGTCTGCACACCGCCTACACTAAACAAACAACGTACACACGTGACTAGAGTCTTTGACATCTACGCGATCTATCACGTGACAATCTTGATATCGTCTGAGTTTACTATATAAGTAGAGGCAGACGATATATTCAGCATCACTATTTATTTAGCATGTCGATAAGAAGCCTGTCCCCTAGATCAGTGTTGATAACCGGAGCTAGTAGAGGTATAGGGCTCGAGATGGTTAAACAGATGATTAACCTACCACTGGCACCCGAGTATATATTCGCTACTTGCAGACGACATTCTATAGCTAGTGTTATTATGTAATAATGTAATAATCAACATTATAAATATAAACTTAACTGTATACGTTTTACTACTATAATCAATCTATTTTAATGAATTTTGTATTTTACAAATTTTAATATATAAAAAAGTACTCATTAATATATGGTAATTCATAATTTCCCCTTAATATATTAAACATTAATATACCAATATGTTAATTATTATCAAATTTTACAGGAATTGAATAAACTTGCTTCAAATAATGGAACCATATTCGTGTTGAGATTAGGTTTGTTCTATATTTAATAATTATAATAATTTATTTTAAAATATATATCAATAATTTAGAGTAATGATAAATGTATTATATCCGTATATAATAATATATGTAAACATATTTCAGATATTAAGAACCATGAATCGTATCTTAAACTCATAGAAAATGTAAAGTTTATTCTCGGTAATAATCAAGGAATAAACTTATTGATTAATAATGCGGGAATAGGACATAGGGAACACTCGGATTTTTCAAATGTTTCTGCGGATAGTATGAGAATGGCATTCGAAATTAATGCGCTCGCTCCTCTAATGCTAAGTCAGGTTTATATCTTTATATGTTTTATAAGTATTACATTTAGTATCATTATCATTATATAAATATGTTATTCTTTATTTAGTTTTAATTAAACTTAATAAATGAATGTTTAATAATCGTATATTTAACATTTTAGGCATTATATCCATTGTTGAAATATTCGGCAGACGAACATAAAGACAAATCCTCTATGAGTTGCAATAAATCAGCTATTGTGAATATATCTTCATTGAAAGGCTCCATTACACATAATGATAAAAATAATATACCTCTATGAAGTGATACTAAAGATTGTAAAATAGGAAATTTTGGAGGTGGCAGATATCAATATAGAACTAGTAAGGTTAATATTTAAAAATAAATATATTATACATTAACATAAATTTAAAAATTAAATTATTTTATTATTATGATTCTATATTTATTAATTTATTTTAATATTTATGTCTAATTATATTACGCATACATAATATATATATATACTATTTATAAATTCATTGATTAACTAATATATTTTGTAAAAATAATTTTAATAGGAATCTCTAAACATATACATTTATGCAAATTTAATATAAAACATAATTTAAATAGGCGACATTGAATATGATAACGAACAACATGGCAATAGACTTGAATACCTGCGGTATAATGGTGGTAGCTCTATATCCGGGTTGGGTGAGAACCTCACTAGGGGGCCCCCATGCCTCATTGTCAGTTAGCTCTTCCGTTAAAGGTATTCTTAATACGTTGCAGACGTTAAATACATGTTCTACTGGATGCTTCTTCGATTACAAAGGTCAAAGTTTACCCTGGTAATCTATTATCTTTGTACTTTTTATTTAATTCTTATTTATCTATTTATTGTATACAAATTTGATCTTATTTGCAAATTTTTGATATGTAAATAATATTAATTTAATATTTATTTATATTTAAATAGTTGTATATTTGTTTATTTTAATTTATTTCAATGGTGTACTTTACTATATCAATTATCAAATATAGTTTCTGTTTATTTAATATATATAATGCGTATGAAGTTATAATTAATATTAATTTGGTACATATATTTAAATCGTATTTTATTTATTTTACTTTATTTTAAACTGTACTTTATTACGATACGTTCAGACTATACTGTGTACATAGTTCTTTGTTATGTTATAATAACGTATATGAAATTAATAATTTTTAATTTTATCATTTATAATGAAATAAATAATAATAAATTGATAACAAATATTTTCATTATGTATGCTCATAATTATACAAGTTAAAAATAATAACATGTCAAATAAATTTAATATAATTATAAACATCTTATTAAATAATATAAGTAATTCTACGATAATATAGTTTACCATAATTTAAACGTCTGCTGAATATAATAATATTAACTACGAGGGATCAACAACAATGATAGACATTTATAGGCGTAATAATATTATAAAAAATAGTAATATATTTGAAAATAATAAATTATAATGATACAATATAGGAATAAAGTTTAAATTTGAAAATAACAACAACTGATATATTCCGTAAATCATCAGGAAGACTGTTCCTAATACTTCAGAGCAGCAACAGTTAAAGCAGTATTAGTATACATATATGAGATAAATGGCATAGCAATATGCATTCAATGCAAAATTGACATATGTTTGATGGATGCTAACTCACTTTGATAGGTATTCCGGAACTACCATGCGTATCGCTTTCTGAATGATGCAATATCAATATACTGTTATAGATTTACCTACTTCAATTCTTCAAATATTTATTTTTAACTTATTTATTTTAGTTTTATTTATTAATAATGTACAACAAATAATATATCTCTGTATTTCTAAATTATTACAATGAAAAAGATAAATATTAAATTTATTTTAAATAGTCTATTAAATGATGAATATTATAATTTACTTACAAATCACATTAATAATATTAACTAGCGTTATCATTTACGCGATGTTGATCAAATATAATGTTACTAATAGATTTGATATTTAAAGATCAATATTGTTTAACTAGGGAGTTGTGACATTGTACACTGTTAATAAAAACCATTTAGTTTTCGTGAATTAAACTCTTTAAACAAAGGGTTTGGTAACCTTTAATTAGGCTTTTTTTCAAACTAAAGTGTTTGAATGTCGAATATGAAGGTCGAATATCTACTAAAGGATTTAGAAACCTTTAGTTATGCCGTTCATTGAACTAAATGGTTTGGTATAATATATTACAAACCCTTTAGTTACGCATTTATTATACTAATGGGTTTCGTGCAAATATCCACTAAAGGGATTGAAACCCTTTAGTTGAGCCATTTTTATTCTAAAGGGTTTCGTGAAAATATCTAATAAAGGGTTTGAAACCCTTTAGTTGAGCCATTTTTATACTAAAGGGTTTCGTGAAAATATCTAATAAATGATAGAATTTCATAAAATATTATTGAATTGATTATTAGTTGTATTTTTATTATTATAATTAATTAAATAATTAATTAATTAAATATTATAATGTTTTAAATATTATGTTATACATAATATTTAATAAACGTATAATTGTTATATATCCAATATTGAGTATTTAATTAAACATGATTTCCAATCGTATCATCTTAATTAATATACTTAATTTATAATGTAATACAACGGTCTGGTTTACCTAATTCGAGTTAGATAATTATAAAATTTGAATAGAAATATTGATTATTTATTAAATTTCAATTTTAAAATAACATTTTATTTATATAATGACGAATATTACCTTAAATATTAAATAAAAATAATAATTGATTATTAATTTTTAATAAGGTATAATTAAATAAATATTTAAAAATAGAGAAAATGTTATAAAATAATATAAATTTTACTTAGAATAATTAATAATGTTGGCATAATAATTGTGTATGTAATAATTATACGAATCACCACTATGCATTTCGTGAAACGTAGTATATACGAAATACGATTGAAGGGTTTTGTTTAGCGAAACCCTTTTATTATTGATATTTTATAAAGTAAAGGGTTTTGAAAGCTATTATATTAACTCATAAATAGAAACCCTTTATATATGCAAATTTAAGGTATTAAAGGGTTTCGACAAACCCTTTAGTTTCATATTAAATACGATTAAAAGGTTTGGTAAACGAAACCCTTTACGTATTGATATTTTAAAAGTAAAGGGTTTTGAATGCTATTATTTTTAACAGTGTATTGGAAGGAATATATTACCCGAATAATAGGAAGTATCGTGTATGATTATGACTAAAGAGCATTTATCGAGACATATATATATATATATATATATATATATATACACTTCTATAGTAGTATGAACGGAAGACGATTAGTGGTGATGCATAAATAGTGTTACGATATAGGAGAAAGGTGGAAGTAAATCAGTGATAAATACATAGTGTGGCATATGAGAAATATGTAGTCAGAGTTTACAAATTATGAGAGTAAATTCCTCTACAAAAAACTTTCAAATATGAGTAGAAGTATATATGTCTTGTGGAATAAAATATTTCTTACTGACTTAGATATTAACATTAAATTTGAAAGATATTTTTGTAATATTTGATCATGATTTAACTGATGTATACTTATGATAATATATTGTTTTATATAGAAATGTGTTAAATTATGCAATTATAAATATAAATCGTGGAAGGTAATTTTAACTATACCTATAACTACTCTAGAATATAAAGTTCAAGTTTATGTATTTTATTGTATTAACTAGTTTAGTTATATTTGAAATTAATGGGGTTATGATATATTATGGTTTAAGATAAAGAATTAAATAAAGTAAAATACTAAATACTCTATACTATTGAAAGAATAAAAGTTAATAATTAAACTCGAAGTATCTATATCAAATGATTTTCTAATATTGAAATCAGAAAGGCTCTTGCTTGGATGGTTATGCACAGAATGAAACGACTATAGACATCTAACATGAGTAATCAGTTAAAGATCCGGGCCTTTAAAGCTACTGTTGAAACCGTTCTGCTATATGGAAGTCAATGCTGGACCGTAGACAGTAAGCTGAGAAAACGGATAGATGGATGCTATACTCGCTTATTACGCATGGCACAAAATATATCATGGAAAAGTAAAACGAACAACGAAAAACTGTATAATGGTATACCTAAAGTAACAGATATAATCTCTGAAAGAATGCTGAATCTTGATGGACACTGTGTACGTCACAAAGAAGAGATAGCCCATAATCTAGTTCTATGGACGCCTACACGAGGAAAGAGAAGAATAGGACGTCAGCAGCTTACATTTTTAGATGCTCTAAAACTTCAAACTGACCTTGAGAGTATCGATGAGATTAGTTCTGTGATGATGGATCGTGGTAAATGGAAGAAACTGTCAAAATTTGGTCGAGCGAGAGCTCGACGAAAGTAGTAAAAAGTAAGTATATGTCGAGAAATGTACGGACGAGATGAGTTTTGAGAGAATAAATTTATATTATTATATTAATTATTATATTAATATTATTGAGATATGATCAAATAATACATAACCAACATAATGTTTTCAATTTGTTCAAAATTATAATGGAAAATGAGTTGATCTAGTGTATTTCCATATTCATGTATGGTGTATCATGTATATGAATTGAGTCCAGTATTTGATATAAAGAAATAAGAAAAGTGAATAGTTCATTATATCAGTATTTATGATATGTTAAATTACAATATATTATATTTGAGAAAACTATTAGCGTATGGAAGAATTAAATTTTTAAATAAAATTTGATATGGTTGATAAATGAGGTCGAAAAAAACGTGAGACATCAAACTTATTAACATATGTTAAGTTATGGAATATATAGAATATACAATATACAATATAAAATATACATCGTATATATCTCCGAGTACGTGTTATTATGGTTCGTTATTGATATAAGTTTAAAGTTGATTTGAATACGATGTCAATTATACTACCATATTTATTACTGTTTCATGGCTAGTGAATAAATGAATAAATAACATGATTTAAAAAATAAATAGAGAGACGGGTGAAATAAAGTTTTCTGTAATAAAGAGTATATCAATGTAAGGATCAGTATCAACTACAAACGGGTTCTTATTTATTATTTATCTTGAATTATATAACTACATTTAATGTGGGAGGTTTCAGTATTATTGATAAGTAGTACATTATAAAATATAATAGATGGAGATGGATGGTTTTATATGTGTCATTTCATTTTAATTGTTATTTTTAATGTTCAGATAGATCAAAGTTTAACTTGATAATATATTAATTTTGAACTCAATATTGAATTGTTATATATATATTTATTATATTCAAATATAAGAATATATTATATATAATTTTCGTATATTTATTTAATTCATATAAATCCAGAAATTTATTTTATTTATTATCAAATATATGATTAATTACTCGTATATATGATTATATAAAATATATAACGTATATTAAATTATTATTTATGATGACATACATGATAATAAATAAATAACATATATTTATCATTATTATTAATGATAATATTATAAGTGAGGAATAGTATAAAATATAAAATAAACTTAATATAATTAAAGATAAAATATTTGATAAAATATATAAATCTACGACTAACTAATTAGTTTATATGAATTATTTTAGATGATTAAAACTTCTTCTGATTATACTATAAATAAACGTACGAGGATGTATTAATATATGGTTAACATAAATAGTTAAGAGTTTATTAATTAGAGTTAATTTATCATTTCTGAACAAAATAGAATTAGTAATAATTTAATAATAAAATTTCATAATACACTCATATATTTATATGTTAATAGTAATATATATAAATATATATATAAATATATATATATATATATATATATATATATATATTGTTTCAGCCATATCTAAATGTATTATTTAATATTCTTAATTAAGTATTTATGACCTTTTCCTTTTAGTTCTATAAACTAAAAACTATAGTTATTAAACATATACATACACACATATCTATTACATATTATATAATTTATATGACATTATATTGAAAGAAATATAAATATACGTAATTTATTTTTAATATTATATTAAATAATTATACTAATATTTGTTAAAGATATACAGTAAATATTCCTAATATTATATAACATTATGATCGATGTATTAGATTTTGATAATATGTAATAATATTACGATAATATATAATGTAGTTACAGTATTATACTGCATTTACACCCACCATATATCCCCAATATATCGAAACACGTAAATATAGGCCAATTGATATATTTACAGCTATACATATAGGCCGATATCGGGCATGTAAATATAAGTCGGTTTTTAAACTTTTTTGTAATCTAACGATATATCATGATATTGTTTACTTTAACCTCTATTCAAACAATGATCACATGATCATTTATATATATATATATATATATATATATATTGAAACTGCCTGTGTGGCTCAGTGGCTAAGGCGTCAGACACACAAGCAGTAGGACACGGGTTCGACCCTCGTCCGGACCATTAATTAATTTTATAAAATAGGTCTTAAAATATTATTTAGAAGTGATCTTATATAATTGTGTATACATAAATGATAGGCTCTCGTTAAAACCATTGATGCCTTAACATGAGAGCGGCTTCGAAGGGATATTAGAGCCATATATGGTTATAAGTGAAAACTTCATCTAAGTTCCTGGATGGGATGAAAGGACTCCACCAAATAAAAATAACAATAACAATAACAATATATATATATATATACTTATAGATATTATATATGATATTAGTTATTTCATGTTACCTACATATATTATAAAGTAAACAAAATAACATATGAATGAGCTTACTTAACATAGTTGATATATTTCTCTAATCTAAAATTGTATTCAGTTTTATCTAGGCGTTATCTTATATGTACACAGTAACAGAAGAAGTTCTTTATCTTGGGTAACATACATACTTTATTAAACAAATAAAACACATATAAGGTCCATGACACCTATATTATGACGTGACATACCATGTTGTGCTGTTATTATATGTATTTACCATGTATCTAGTATATTTTTTTATCCCCGCAGAGCTTGTGGATAGGCTACTTATAAAGGGGAGAATGGTAAATATAAAATGATAATGAATGTATTTCGCATCAATTTTTTTATATTTATTAACTTTCATTTTTAAAATCAATAACTGTATTATTATTTATATTATTAGTAGTAATTTTAAATTATAATAACTAGGTGTGTAATATAATTCTGATTATATAAACAATACAATTTATAAATCAATAATTATATTTATTATTTAGATTTATCAAAATTGTGATAATTATTCACTGTATATTAGTACATATTATTATTTCACTATTGTATTTTATTTATTTTAATTTATTTTGATTATTTTTGGAATTAATATTTGTATTATTATAAATTATAATATAAATAATAAATTATTACTATTCTAAATTATATAGAAATTAAATATATATATATATATATATATATATATAATTGATAATATAATATAAATATATATATATATATTTGTGTTGTTATTATTATTTTGGTGGAGTAATTTCATCCCATCCAGTAACTTAGATGAAGTTTCATTTATAACCTATAACCTATAACCTATAACCTTTATATGGCTCTAATGTCATTTTGAAACCGCTCTCGTGTTAAAGTATCCATGGTTTTAACGAGAGCCGATAATTTATGTATATACAATTATATAAGATCACTTATAAATATTATTTTAAGAGCTATGTAATAGTCATGGCGAGGATTGAACCCTCGTCCTACTGCTTTGGTGTCTGACGCTTTATCCAACTGAGCCACCCTGGCAGTTATATGATTGATATATAGATACACATGTATTAAATACAATGAATTTTGTATATAAATAATACTTTTATAATAGTACAAATAATAGAATTTCAGAAAATATTAATTTCAAACTGAAAATATTATAAAATAATAAATTAGAAGATTAATTAATAATTATTATAAATATGATATCATATATATTATTAATAAATATATATATATTTATTTATTTATTTAATTTGAATCATACATGCATAACATAGATCCATAGAGTATATAATAATTAAGACGAACAACGATTAAACAAAAACGAAATATATAGTATTATCTAAATACCATAAGGTAAATAGTTACGAAGGGCACAAGAAATTATAATAATACAGTTGAAAAATTAGCGACAATCGTGAAAAAATAAAAAAAATAATTTGTATATATTTATCAAGGAATAACAAAATAGGGAATATAATATAAACATTTATTTATGAAAATGTTGAAATATGATATAATAAAATTAATAATAAAGTATAGAATAGTATTTTAAGAATAATTATTTTATAATAGGATAATTATTAAGCATATTTAATTAATATTGTTTAATATTTATGTAATTAATTATATTATTCCCTATTTCTATTTATAAAATTGATTTAGAAGTGGATGGTCCATTTTCATTAATAACGTAGAATTCATTAATATGAATTAGCCTCGCTTTGTTCTGGTGTAGTTATTAAAACCTCGTTATATGAGATATGTCTATTAACATATTGCTTAATTAATGTAGATAACAACAGATATTTTTCTTCTCCATAATTACTTAACAAATTTAACTTTCATTTTGTGTTACATATTGTTACTATAATAGCAATATTGATGGAATAATCGAATGAAAATTAATCGTTAAAGCAACTTTTAATCATTATTTAATACATCTAACAAAAGTTAACAATAAACTAATTTCGATCGAGATTACGATCGAAGATCGAGATAGATGATCGACGATAGGTAATAACTAATCGAGTAAAAATATCGGCAATCGACGATCGTTAGATTAGGCATCGAAGGGATATTAGGATATTAGGATATTATCGGAGCCATATATAGTTATAAGTGAAAACTTCATCTAAGTTCCGGGATGGGATGAAATAACTCCATAAAATAACAATAACAATGACAATAATAATATATATATATTATATTAAATATGTTGTTATAATTATATTAATATTTAGTACACCTATTTAAATTAAAGCAAATATTGATGGAATGTGAAGAAAAGATGTTAGCATTAAATATGAATGAAAATTGACTATTATTATATGTAAAAATTACAATATTAATTAAATTCACTCATATAAAATATATTTGTTAAGTATGTATATACTAAATTATTTATTGAATATAATAAATGATCGTGATGAATTTTGTATGATTATTTATTAATCTATTGTAGATATCGAGGTATTATCTATTGTTTACCGGGTAATGAAAGTAGGCGTGTCTCTAATCTGTCGTCTGCACACCGCCTACACTAAACAAACAACGCGCGCACGTGACTAGAGTCTTTGACATCTACGCGCGTTATCACGTGACAATCTCGATATCGTCTGCGTTTACTATATAAGTAGAGGCAGACGATATATTCAGTATCACTATTTATTTAGCATGTCGATAAGAAGCCTGTCCCCTAGATCTGTGTTGATAACCGGTGCTAGTAGAGGTATAGGGCTCGAGATGGTTAAACAGATGATGAACCTACCACTGGCACCCGAGTATATATTCGCTACTTGCAGACGACCTTCTCTAGCTAATGTTATTATGAAATAATCAATGTAATAATCAGAATTATAAATATACGCTTAAATGTATACGTTTTACAAAGTTAAAGTTATACTATATATTAATATAATTTTGTATTTTACAAAAGTGAAATATTTAACAATCTATTCATTAATATATGGTAATTCATAATTTCCCCTTCATATATTACAGATTAATATATAAATATTTTAATTAGTACCAAATTTACAGGAATTGAACAATCTGGCTTCAAATAATAGAACCATATTCGTTTTGAGATTAGGTTTGTTTGATATTTAATATATAATGTTCATAATCATTTATTTTTCAATAATTTTGATAACTATTACCTTTATGTATTATATCAATATATATATATATATATATATATATAGATATATAATATACGGAATGAGAAGACAAAACGGGCATATAAATACGGAATACGCTGACACGAAGATTAGGCCGACAATTTTGTGTCAACCACCTACTTTAATTTATGAATTACTATATGTTAGAGAAATAATTGGTATCTAATTAAATAATATTTTAATAATCGTTATATTATAATGAATATATTTAATTATCATTTGGTTTTATAGAGAATAGACTATAAATAATTACATTTTTAGATTTCTGCGTGTATATACTTGGTTACACAAAAAAACGGAATCTGTTGACACACTGTTTTTACCGAAATACAGCAACTTAATGCGTATATGTCAAATGGCAATTTATGAATTAATATATTAAATGTACTTTAGAATAAATATATTGAATAAAAATATAAAAGATGTTATTAATTAAAAATATACATTTTGAATTAAATATTATTATTATTTTGTAAAAATATACATCAATTTCTATTTATAATCAAAGATTTGTATGACTCATAAAAACTTAGGAAATAGTAGTAATTATTTAAATTTCAATATTATTATTTCAGATTATTTCAAAATTTGAATAATAATAAATAATTTGTATATTATTAAATATAGTAGGTATTATATTTTAATAAATTATCTATGTATATATATAGTAAATAAATATATAAATGTATGTTATATATTATTGAATATAGAATCGTAAGTAAGATACTATAGTAACATTTTCGAAATATTTGTTTTTCAATAAGTTATTTATTTTTCATTATATTACATTATTAATTCATTTTAACCTTCCTATATAATATCTAATATTAGTAATATTACTATAATTTTTAATATTTCCAAACTAGTATAAAATGTAAATACTATACATTTATAGTCTACGAATAACCCAACTATAATGTATTTGTACGATATAAATAAAACCATAGGAATACGATTTTTTATATTGATGCTATTATAATAAATTTGATATCATTAGACATATTATTAAATTCTATAATAGAAGTATTTTAGTTTATTTTTATTTAAAAAAAAGTTATGCACAAAAAAAATAGTAAAAATAATACATGGTGTAGATAGGAATTATGCATGTTTTAATTAATTTATAATACTTATGCAATCATGATTCATTCAATAATTTATATTTTTTAATAGTATATATTCGATATTATTAACACATAGATTAATAATCATATTTGTATCCGCTTTTTGTATTGTATTCAATAAATATATATTATTATTATATAATTATTATAATATATACACACTTATATAATTATGTAAGCCTATTTATTTAGTATTAACAAAGATTTTGCGAAGCAAAGATATAACACTCCCTATACATGCAACATAATTTAGTAATATCCCCTGCTGCTGCTAGCAGTAGTATCGAAATCACTGAAATAGATTTAGGTTAGGCTCTATTTGCATACAACAATTTTTTCATTGCTCTATTAAATTACATGCAATATAAATTAGCTTTTATTTACTAAATATATACTTATAGCATTTAAAACATACATATCATATTTGTTTGTTATATATTAGTAATGAACACTTAGTTTTCATCATATAAATATTAATTTAAAGCATATTATTTAACATTTTAAAAGTGTTTAGTTAAATACGAATTTACATTATAGATAACACATAGTTCCTAAAAGTAACCCGCTATAGGTGGCACTGGGGTATTTTGTATACAAATTCGAAAAACACGATTTCGCGTAAGTGTTATATCTTTCCTTCGGAAAATCTTTGGTATTAATTCAATATAAATATAATGGGATATGTATATAGATATACAAAATGTTTAATCTGGTATATATATATATACCTCAATCCAAAGTGGCGAGTATTAGAATCATTTAGAATTATATTTTAAAGTGATGCCACACATGAAAATATACGCACGAAACAACCTCACTTGCGAATATCAAACGTTTCTATAAAAACATAATTATTTTCAAAATGCATGCGAATATTCGTAGGTATTTACGTTTTACTTCTATTTATATACCTCACTTTAACTCTCCCTAATAAATTCAATATAATGTTAACATTTTAATTAATACATGTAAAAATGTATATAATTATACGAGGGATTTCCATATAGTTTAGGTGTGGAATAGACTTTATAGATATAATAGCCATACCCGAGCTAGCTTTGCTATGTTTTTTATTGTTTATCTATCTATTTTTTATTAATTATAGCGATTCCTGATTCTGCATTTCTGCCGTACACGACCCGTAACATTATGTATTATATATTAACTCATTGATAACAAAATTATTGTCTAATTAATTGATAACGAATTATATTGTTGATTTTATTTTATATTGTATAAAATACTTTTACTATAATTTTAAATAAGCATTTTTTATATTTTCGATAATGATAAGTTATTAGTATTTAAATCGTAATTGAACCAAAATCATATTTTGATACCCGAAACCTTCCATGTAGTCAATTACCCGAAACTACCCGACATCATTTACAACACTAATATGTATATTATATTTAAATATTTATAAAAATATATATATATATTAGTCATTAATATTTTCTTGTATAAAAGAATAATAAATTAATTATGGATTCTTACATGTCAATTTTATTTCAAATTAAAATACTAAATATATCAATTGTATCAATTATGTTATATTCATTTAAACAATAATCAATTAATTATTCTTGAAAACTTATATAAATCTTTATATTTGATCAACATTAATAATTTAATTTATATCAAAAACAGATTTTATGTATTTGTATCAAATAATCACAAATATATTTAATTGTATTTCATTTATTTATATTTGTTAGTGTAATTATATTAGAATAATACATTACATAAATATTATTATTTGATTCAAACATTAACATAATTATCAAAATCAAATTTAGTATATTTGTATATGAATCATTAATCAGAAATGTATTTATATTAAAGTATATTTGTATATACAAGTTGTTAAGTTATTAAAAAAGAATCAATGCGTTAAATACATTATTTATTAACTTTGTACATTTATCACGGCTCTTATAGATAGGCGTCTAGCATTGCTTAATCATGTGAGATGGTGATGTATGGGCATATCCCTAGCACTCGGCGTGTGTTAGTATAATGCGAGATAATAATAATAATACACAAAGTAATAGTGATAATAACATAACATCACCTCTTCTAAGAAGAAGATATATTACAGGACAAATCGGTAGGGAGTGTGCCTGTTCCTGGAGCTTCGGCGTATAGTTTCCTAAGCTGCTTTTGTTCTATAATAGCTGTGTGTGAGAGGATGGTATTATTATCAGATGGTGGTGTTGGGTAATTAGATAAATGTAGTGTTTGAGTGGGGGTATTCTCTATGGTGGTGTAATTTTCTTGGGGTTAGTTGTAGGTGTTGATCGTATTTTATGTCTTGTACGTCATAGGATGTTTCCCGTATGGGTACACATGACATATGATTCTGGTTCGTTTCTTGACAATGGTAGCTGGGGATCATGTGAATTTTAAGGAGTCTCGAATTTGACAGATTTGAACGTTATGTACGATGTATGCAGTTTTCTTGCAAGTAATGTCATCTAGTTAATTTATGTCTGTTTGATGTGTTTGTAGTTTCGTGCGTTCTGATGTTTGGATTGATGTAAGAGTAGGTGTAGAGGGCTGGGGTCATCATATTTTGAGGGTTATTTCTCTAAGATAGTAGTGCTTTAGTTATCTTATTGATGTCTGTATTTTTTATAATGTTCTTTATGGTCTGAACGTGTCTTTCTATGAATTCATTTGATGCTAGGTAGTGAGGACTGGATGAAATGTGGGTGATGTCCTATTTGTGGAGGACATATATGGTATGCTTCTGATGTTTGGTGGTAGTTTCCAATTGCTTATTGGATGTGTCTGGAATCTTTCGCATTGGTTGGAATACCATATTACATATAATATCATGATGTCGCCTTACTTCTTTGGTGCATATGTTATGCTGGATACCTATGCTGTAGGCTTATTTACCGATATGATGATTCCTTTTGACATCATACGCTATAGTTCTATATATACTTTAAAGTTGATTTCGACACATTTATACGCATGTAACAAGGGTCGTACTTATTTGTCGAGGCTTATTTGAAGTGTTACGGGGAATATTCTGGTATCATTTTTGGCGGGTGGTTTTGATATAGGTGGGATTATGTCTGTGCATAATATTTTTATGAGGCTTAGCCTTCTGCAGATGTGTCTATTAGTCATATTATAGGGGGTTGTGGGGATTCGACTATAGTGAAGTTTATATCGTATAATATGCCATTATAATTATAACATATTATTGTTATGCCGTAGGTCGCAATAGGTTTATTTTCATATGCTAAGAGTATGTATGGATAGGGGTTAGTTAAGTAGGCTTTCTAATGTTATTGTATACCTTAAAGGATAGTACATTACTTTAAGACCCTTTGTCAACTTTAAATAATATATATGTTCTATTTTTAAAGGGTATGAATAGTTTAACATAATTTAATAAAAACCTTGTATCTTATGTCCTGGTCTGCTACATGTAAGTTTGATGTAATTTAGTGGACTCCTGTTTCTTATAGTTCTTATAGTAATGTCTGCTCCTACAGAAGGATTTGAAGTTATTCATCTTGTTACAAGCATTGTATCTGAGTCCGAGAGCTGCTTCCTGTAATTTATTTCAACATAGTTTTTTTTGTAGTTTTAAACTATATAATTGAAACAAAATATTAATTAGTAAATAATGTAAAGTGTTATATATTACTAACGTTAATCAGTACATGATACCGTGTTGAAACTCATCAAATAAACTGGATTGCAGGTATCCAATTCTATATAATTTAAATATATTAATAAATATATATATACTTAATAGTTACTGATATTTTGAGTAACATATATGTATATATGAGTAATTTATATATATAAAAAATAGTTAGTAGATAATTAAGTATGATAATAAATATTATATACGATTAAATAGTGATATAAAATGAACCAAATAAAACATGCATATTGGAGTATATAAATTACCGGCAAAGATCTAAAAATTATTTAGCTATAGTAAGTTTGGTGGTGGTAGGTGCGATATGTATTTTTGAGACGGCCATTTTGTTGAATTCATATATGTAGAGATAAGGAAGCATTTTCTCTTTTTTTTAAATGTTTCTAAAATACTATTTATTGATTTAAACTATTTTTTTTATTATATAAAAAAGAAAGAAAATCATATCTATTACATAAAAGTAACAAATATATATTTTACAAATAATAATTCTATTTTTGAATATGGGTTTTGTTATATTATTCATATATATGTTAATTATATATAGAAAAATAATTAGGTAGATAGCTTTGTACTTTTATCTAAACATTCATTTATATATGTAAACATAGCATATATTATTTCTAGTAAAATGCATTTGAAAAGTCAACAATAAATAAATTGTAAAGTAATTACATTATGCATTCAGCTAATATAAAATCAATATTATAAAATAATAGTTAATAGTTTATAAGTTAAAGTTAATAATTAATAAGTTTTTTTATCTATATATAAATGTAATTTTTATAGAATTTATATATTAGATATAAAATATTATATAACAATATATTTTAAATATCATGCTATAAAATATGCTTTTTATGTTATTTAAAAACTTATTTAATTGGTAATTTGTTCATAGTTACTAAATAACATATATGTTATATATGCTATATCATCAATTAATAGTACATATTAGTGATCTAAATTTTCAAATCTTTCAATTCAAGTTTCAAATCGAGTCACATAATTTTCAAACATTTATATAAATTATTATTTCAAATCTTAAATCTAATTTTCGAGTCAATTCGAGTCACACCTATTTAATTTTCAAAAATTTTTATGGATTAAATTCACTATTTATCATAGTATTGTAGCCACATTATTATACGTAATATGTAATTTATATACTTATAAATTATATAAGTCATTATTTATATGTATATATATATATACAATAAATGCTCCTTTTTTTTCGAGTTTATTCCAAATTATAGTACTAATCGAACTTATTAAATATATTCCTATTATATATAATAGGAATATATTTAATAAGTTCGATTAGTACTATAATTTGGAATAAACTCGAAAAAAAAGGAGCATTTATACGATCAGAGTGATAGATTATTAATATAGATGTAGGGAACTAAATTAGTGAACAAACGTATATTAATAGATAATAGATAAGGACAGGTAGCTAATTGCATATCCTAAATTATTATTATATAATACTCATGAATCGATTTTATATGATACATTGGATGGCATTTAGTGTATGATACACTCTCAATATATAACTCTATGTAGAGAAATATGTACACTTATTAACTATTTTAGTGTTTGTATATTATATATGTGTGTATATATGCATGTATGTAGGTAGGTGTTTATTTAGTTAGATAGGTATGCAGGTAGGTATATGTGTAGATGGATAGATAGTCAGGCAAATATGTAGGCAAGTATACAGGTGGGGAGGTAGGCAGTCAGGTATGTAGGACCTACATATATATATACATTGGGAAAGTAGATAGGTATGTATGTAGGTAGATAGGTGGGTAGTATAGTTAGGTAGGTTGTAGGGCAGGGAGGTATGTATGTAGGTAGATATATGGATGGGTGGGTAGATAGGAGGTAGGTAGGTGGGTGATAGGGTAGTTATATAGGCAAGTAAGTTGGTAGGTAGTCATGAAGGTAGAGAGATATGGGTGGGTAGTTAGGTGGGTGGATGGATAGGTAGATATGTGAGTAGGTAGATAGATAGGCGGGTTGTTGGGTAGGGTATGTATATGGGCATGTAGGTGGCTGGGTAGGTAGTCATGCATATACTTAGGTTGGTAAGTAGGTAGGTATATAGGTGGGTAAGTAGGTATTCATGTAGATATGTAGCTATAGTAGGTATGTAGGAAATCTGCAATGGAATTTGTTTATGTTTACTGTGCTCTCACATTATACTTTGTTTGTAGAAGTAAAGGGGATCAACTGTATATTAGATGATGGGAAGTTTTTACTATCAATAAATTCAATAATTTATGTGACAAACATTGTTTTATGATTTGAAAGTCTTCGAATACAGGAATTGGTAAAGATTTGATGTCTTCAAACATTTTTTTGGTGATTTGAATGTCTTCGAATACATGACATGGTAGAGATTTGATGTCTCCAAACATTTTTTTAATGATTTGAAAGTCTTCGAAGACAAGCAAAGATTTGAATTTTTAGATCACTAGTACATATTACAATTTGTTCTGATATTAACTAATTTATCCATTGAGATCCTCTTAATTAATAAATATATATATATATTTATATACACAAAATTAATTTACCTTACTATGGCAAGCTTTTTCGGCACTTTATGAATCGCATTCTCAGATCATTTATATCTCTCATCACATTTAGTAGAGCACCAGACATGCATACTATATCGTCCATCGACTGCTGTATATAGTTCTTTATAGGCACCCACGATACGTCATTTATGAGATGACATTCAGAGAGGAACATATCTCGCCAGGTTCACTTTATTGCCCCAACAGTGTCCTGAATATAGAAATTAGAAAAATATAGATAAGTATAAATATAGATAACTATATTTATTAATATATATATAAGTTAAATTTGTTTTATAAATAAAATTACTTATTGGCGGAATAAGTCTTAATAGATTACTAAATAAGTCGTCAGAGATTACTTTAATAAATTAATATGAGTAATTAAGAATTAAGTAATATCACTACTCATTAGTAACCTCGTACCACTTGTAAAGTTAAGTGTTTTCATAATTCTACAATTATTATTCTAATATTTATATTTAATCATTAATTATTGATGGAAAATATAATATATACAAATATGTATATAAATAATAAATCTAGATTAGAAATTAAAATAATCTAAGATAACTATAATATTAAATTCATAAATAATACTTTTAGAATAAATTTAATAAGACGTACTAGATTATATAGTCCGAAATGATCTCGTACAAGATTACTTTCTACCGTAATTAATACTAAACATGTTATTAAAATATAAGTTATAAATCATACTATAATTATGATGTATAAATATTAATTATTAAACACTATATGATTATACAGATAATAATATACTAAACATAATAATATAATTTTAACACTAAATGAATACGATTTTATTAATTTTATAGTTAATAAATTATCATATTTAAAATTATACTATAATAAATTATTATAAAATAATTATCAACAATTATGTATACATTACTAAACAAGTAATATTATAGTAAATATATTATGTGTATTAATAATACTATTATATTATGAATTTTTATTATATATAATGATTATCATTATGATAAGTAAATAAATATTAAGAATGTAAATTGAGCATTACTGTAATGATTACATCATTTATTTAATTAATATAAATTAATTTAATAAATGATTTATCTAGTTGACAATATTATAAATTTAACAATAATTTATGTTATACAATTATCAATAATCATTTTTATAATTATATTTCATATAATATTATACACAACATTTAAAATATGTCTAGTGAGCATGTTTTAGATTTAGAGTTTAAAATCGCGTTATTGTATTTGTATGGTGTTTATTAGTTATGTGTATTTGCACATAATATAATATATTATTAATATATTGATTAATTCAAATCTAATTTAATACTGTTACTCGAGTAATCAAAATAAAAAGTTTCCATATTTTATTCACAATACTATTATTATAACTTTAATATTCACAATTATTTATTATAAATTAAATTATTGTATTAATAATTATTACGAAAAATAAATTTAATAATATAAAGCAGATTTAAAAACACATGTTATATTCAATTATTGAATATTTCAAATTGTATTTTTTAAATAATTTAAAATATATAGATAATATTAAAAATGTTGTATATAATTAACTGTTAATTCAATTTACAATTTAATTTATAAATATATTATTTAAAAATATTATATTAATAAAAAACTAACATATAATTGTCTGTATAACTTGTTTAGATGAATATATTCAAATGAATTAAAATTATAGTTTATTTACATCAATGATTAAAATAACGCATGCGCATTGAATATTCTCATTATAATATGAAACTAGAGTATATGATTCATCATAAATAATGGATACCTAGTAGCGGATTATATGCAATCTTAATTGTAACCCCATTCGTGTTTATTATGCATGAATAAAATTGAATACCATTCCGGTATACTTTGCGTGGGTTTTTTTAGGTTGACAATTATTTTGTATATTTTTCATTAATGATTATTTTATAAAACCAAATATGGAACATTATATTATATATATTAATTAAGTATAATATAAAATTTCAAATTGATACCTATTGTTAAAAAAAGGTATGCCCATTAGGTATATTTTTGATTGTCAGCCGTTCCCGTAAATAATGACTATATATATATATATAATAACGTATATAAACATATTTCAGATATTAAGAATCATGACTCATATCGAAAACTTATAGAAAATGTAAAGTTTATTCTTGGAGATAATCAAGGAATTAACTTATTGATAAATAATGCTGGAATAGGACATAGAGAGAATTCGGATTTTTCTAATGTTTCTGCAGATAGTATGAGAATGGCATTCGAAATTAATGCGCTCGCTCCTCTTATGCTAAGTCAGGTTTATATCTTGATATATTTTATATGTATTACATTTAGTATTATTATCATTACATAAATATGTTATTCTTCATATAGTTTTTATTAAATTCATAGTTTATTACTTATTATTTAACATTTTAGGCATTATATCCATTGTTGAAATATTCGGCAGACGAACATAAAGAAAAATCCTCTATGAGTTGCAATAAATCAGCTATTGTGAATATATCTTCATTGAAAGGCTCCATTACACATAATGATAAAAGTAATCTACCTCTACGAAGTGATACTAAAGATTGTAAAATAGGAAATTTCGGAGGTGGCAGATATCAATATAGAACTAGTAAGGTTAATATTTAAAAATAAATATATTAAACATTAAAATAAATTTGAAAATTTAATTATTTTGATTATTATGATTCTATATTTATTAATTTAATTTAATATTTATGTCTAATTATATTACGCATATATAATATATGTACTATTTTTAAATTCATTTATTAACAAATATATTTTGTAAACATAATTTTAATATAAATTTCTTAATATATACATTTATGCACATTTAATATAAAACATAATTTAAACAGGCGACATTGAATATGATAACGAACAACATGGCAATAGACTTGAATACCTGCGGTATAATGGTGGTAGCTCTACATCCGGGTTGGGTGAGAACCTCACTAGGGGGCCCACATGCCCCATTGTCAGTTAGCTCTTCCGTTAAAGGTATTCATAATACGTTGCAGACGTTAACTACATGTTCTACTGGACGCTTCTTCGATTACAAAGGTCAAAGTTTACCCTGGTAATCTATTATCTTAGTACTAGATTCAATTGTTATTTATCTATTTGTTATATACAAATTTGATTATATTTGTATATATTTGATATTCATATTATATAATTAATGTTAATTTAATATTTATAAATCGTCGTTGAAATATTTATTTAATTTATTTTAATTTATTTCAAAAGTATAATTTATTATATGTATTTTTAAAAAGTCATGTATATATTTATGCATAATATATATAGTATAACCTTATGATTTAATATCAAATAAATGATAATAATAAATAACCAATATTTTAATTATTTTAATATTTTTTTATTATGTTAGTGAAAATATAAAATAAATTAAGTACAATTTAAAATAATACATTATATGCAATACATTGCTATCCGAGGAATTATTTCACCTGACTTGTTCTAGACCAACGATTGTAAACGGAGGCGATTAGAAAATGTTGGGGGCCATTTAGAGTTGTTAGGTTATCAGAAAATAAAAATAAAAACTATAAATTTTATAATAAATTATATAAAAAATAAAATAAATATTTATTACTACACTCATAAAAATAACTTGGTCAACTGACTAACATTATGCCCTAAATGTGGGTCAAAAGTATAGTGTAAAGTTTGACTGATATTTATAAAATGTTAGTCACATGACCCACATTTAAATTATACAAAATAGGTCAAATGAACAACATTTAAATAAAGTTGGTCAAATTATTTATTTTTAAATAGGTCAAATGAACAACATTTAAATAAGTTGGTCAAATTATTTATTTTTAAATATGTCAAATGAACAACATTTAGATAATGTTGGTCAAATTATTTATTTTAAAACAGGTCAAATGAACAACATTTAAATAAAGTTGGTCAACTTATTTATTTTTAAATAGGTCAAATGAACAACATTTAAATAAGTTGGTCTAATTATTTATTTTTAAATAGGTCAAATGAACAACATTTAAATAATGTTGGTCAACTTATTTTATATGTTTCCTATATTAGCTTATCCTGTTTTAAGCTATTTTTAGATATTTAATTCATTTGATTATATATAATTTATCATATATATAAAATTATAATTTGCTTGTAATAATATATTTATAAATCTTAATTATATTGTAGAAATTTATATCAAAGATCTTGCGAAGCAAAGATATGACACTCCCTATCTACGCAACGTGATTAATGTTTAACCTGCACGCTGCAAGCAGCAGTATCGAATAGAAATAAATTTATGATTGACATAATTATTTTATAAAATATATGCTTTTTATTTTATACAGAAATTTCTTATTAATTATTTCATATATTACAAAAGTAAGTTTCATACGTATTCTATAATATATAAATATATATTTATTAATTTATTTAATATATATATTATATTCCTATATTTAAATATATATAAATTATATAAAATAGTATATATTATATAAAATAATACATTTATAAAATAATTTTACGAAATATTTAACTATAAATTTAGAATATTTAAAAAAATAATATTATTGTTAAGTTATTAATAATAATAACTTGTATTATTAACTTATTATATTATAAATTAATAATTTAGTATATTATAAGGATCAAATAAACTTTACGATCAACGGCCACATTCGGCGGACATCTACATATAATACAATATAATATTGAATATTATCAAGTGAAGTTAATCATTAACTTAAATTAATGAATTAATGAAATTAACTTAATGATCGACGGATATCGATTTCCATAATATAGAATATTAAATTAACTTATATATACTAATATACTAATTAATATAAAGTCTTTATATTATAAAGAGTAGGATCATCCTAAGGATGTAATATATTTAAATTTAAATTAATGGATACAGCTTAGGCTTATCTTGGCCGCCGAGTTCAAGTTGGTCATCAACGTCAAATTGTGATCGGTATTATAATAAATAGTATACTAAGTATACTTAGTAGTATAATACTACTTATGATAAAAATAATCATCATATAATGTTGATAATAATTAACAACCTAAATATTATTTAATATTATATATTATAAATATTAGCAATATATGTAGATAAATTTCAGTTATAACTTATAAAAGTTTGAGGGCGATATGGTTTATATTAAAATAAGTATATATTTGTAATCAAGCTTAGGTTATATTGAAAAATCATTAGAAGTATTATAATGAGGAAATTATTGTTTAACACTTGTGACTTAGTATTAATATATTATAGGTAAATAGTTATATGAATATGTTAACAAATAATATTATAACTATGATTTATATCATAATAAATATGTTTATGATAACATTTATCGTAATTATATATTTATTTATCTATATTAAGGTAATATAAAATAGTACCTATATATATTATAATAAAACAGTTAGAAAAATAAATGTATAATAGATTTATATAATATATTATATAAAATATATATTTACTAACACTTAAGATAATAATTATATAATATAGATACATTATAATCACATCTTAAATGTTAATGAAGCCTATATAAAATTAGTATACCCTACTTAAATACAAAGTACGAGGATTTGCTATCACGCTCATTTATATTAGCATTTATTATATCTTAAAATTTAATATTTATATTATCATTTATTATAACATGTATATTATAATTTATATTATATCATTATTTCAGTTAGTAGTTATTAAATTTATTGTATTATTTAATAATATAATAATATCTATCTATAGAATTTCAGTAAGTTCGTACGAAATAAAAGTCGATTAGTACTACCACATATTTTGCGAATCTAAACAAAATCTTAGGTACCACATCTTAGGGGTTTTCGCGTGATCCGTAAACTATTTTTTCGATTTTATACAATAAACTATAGATTTCTCTGTATGATACTTGCCATACGAAAAATAGAACATTTATATATTTGCCCTACGTACATAAAAACATAGAAATTCTAAGCTTTGTCATTGAAAACTACGACATATTGCAAGTGTATTTTTCAGAAAAAACTACACAAGTATTATATGGATCATGTGAACCTCTGACTGCATATATTGATTATTTAATATTCATATTATTTTTTACATGTTATACATAGATATTTTTGAAAAATTTATTAGTTATTTTTATAGAAAATATATCTAGTGGGCACCATCAATAATTATTGTAAATGTATATATTAATAAATAAATACTTATGTTAGAATGTTAGTAATAATAATAGATATTTGTATGGATTTATATAATATCTTCATATAATTATCATATCTAAAACTAATTTTAAATATAGATATAATTAAATATTATATACTTAATAATCAACTTTATTTTTTAAACTATCTATTATAATTAAAATATCAATACAAAATAATATATAATATCATATACAACAAAATATAATATTTAACAATTTAATTTATGTGGTATTGACTACACAATTACTTCAAGGTGATAAAAATTGATTTAAATATGGTATATATTGAATTTTACATTTACTTAATTTAATATATAATTACTGGTATATGACATATATTTATAAAGTATATTCTATAGTAACTATATTAAAATTATTATTTATTTTGTAATTTGTTATATATTAATGTTATCTATTAATATATTATGTTAATCTATGTTCAATAAACATGTATAGATGCTTAAAGCCAGAGGACAATATTGCTGCGCAGTAGGATGCATCAATAACCGAGGAAGTTGTCCGTCACTTTCATTTCATACATTTCCCATTAAGGATAAAGAAAGGTTTTATATTGAAATTTATCATTATTTAATATTATTTAATGAACATATATATTAAATGAGAATAACATACTAAAATATATGGCTTATAAACTGTATTATAGAACATACAGATGGATTATTAATTGTGGCAATTCTAAATTGATCGAAGATGTAATAAATAAGAAATCAATGTCATTGCAAAAACTAAAATCATCTTATAGGTAAATATTGAAATTTAAATTTAAACTGTACTAATAACTAATTAGTATATTCATAATATTAACTTTTTAAATTTAGATTATGTGATATACATTTTAATGATAACCAATTTGCTTTACTAAATTCAAGAGAGGGTTCATTAATGAGAAATGCAATCCCAGATATTTTTAGACATATCAAATTACAGAAGGTATGTTTTGTATAATACCAATCATAATTTAAATATATATATATATATGTAATGATAAACACATATTCAATACAAATTGATATTATTTTATTACAATAGACCCGTACGATCATTCAACGAAATATAATTCAAAGTACTTATTTAGAGAGTTCACCGGTATCATCACATATAGACATTCCTGTAATTGATAGTGATACACAATTAAATTACTTCACATATGGTTTAAATAAGCATGAATTAAAATGGTAATGGGATATTGTTAGGATATTGGTTTTTAATTTACTTTCCGTATTATTTTATTTATTCAAATATATACGAGTATAATTCTATTAATTTGTTCATAAATAATATTTATAATATAAAACATTTGCATGCTTACAATATTCAAATATATATATATCTACACGCATGCACACAATATTTGGTGACTTTCTTCACTATCTAATTAAATATTAAATCTTTATTTTTGCATGTATACATAATTATCTAATATATATATGGTTATGGATATATTTTAATACTTGCTGATATAAAAAATATAAATAAAATTTCTTATAATATAGATAAAAAAATAAAATGTTTAAAAATGAGGAATTATCGATTAAAAAAAGCTATATTTAAGAAAAAATCTAAAAAAAAGAGCTAATTATCCTTAAGAAAATTCTACCAAAATATGTATCAGGAAGATTGTTACATTTTATAACAACCCAAATTCAAATTAAAACTGGAAAGAGTGCACGGTATAAAATTATTTCTATAATTAAATAATTTAAACTAAATTAATGTTCTTATATAAACTAATATTGTTTAAAATTTAAATATATTGATTAGAAATAAAATTATATAATTTAAAATTTCTAGATGGAGTACAATGGACAAATCTATTGCATTGTCTTTATATCATTCTAGTCCAAAAACCTATAGAATGTTGCAAAAAGTATGTAATGTGAATATGTTTTAAATAAAATCGTTATATATTTATATCATATATTTTAAATAATAGTACATATATATATAATTTAAGTACATTATAATAAATGTATTATTTATAATATTATATGTTTAAACTTCCTTCAAAAATGACTCTACTAAGATGTATGAGAAGGCTATGCATATTTACTGGGTTTTCAACTACAATATTGGATGCTTTAAAAGTAAGTGAACTCATAATAATTATTATAATTATAAAATTTGTCTTTTATTAGATAAAACTTCAAAATTCTATACCAAGAGAAAAACTCTGTATTATTATATTTGATGAAATATCCATCAAAGAATGTGTTACTTATGTAAAAGAGAAAGATTATATTGAAGGCATTGAAGATTTTGGAAAATTTGGTAATTAAGATTAATTGTAAAATTATATTTAAAATATAATTATTTAAATCTAATATGTTAATAGGAAGAACAAAGTTAATTGCGAATCATGCAACTGTGTTTATGGTCAAATGTCTTGTAGGTAGTCGGTGGAAGCAACCCTTCGGATATTTGCTAAGCAGTGGAGCCATCAAAGCCGATATGCTCAAAAATCTTATAATTGATGCGATAGATGAAATAACTAATGTTATATTAAAAAATATAACAAATATATATTACAAGATTACTTATTTAATTGATATGAATTATAAATCTTAACAGATAGGACTAATTCCTAAAGCAATTGTATGTGACATGGGCACAAATAATAGATTGGCTTTAAAGAAATTATTAAATGGAGAGACTTCGCATTTTAAACATCTGGGAAATATTATTCATATTGTATATGACCCACCACATCTACTCAAAAATATAAGAAACAATTTAAAAAAATCAGGTTTTAATTAAATAAAATGTATTATAAATTATTCTCATAGTATAATATATATATATATATATGTATTTAAGGCTTTATTATTGATGGTAATAATATTGAAGGGAGATACATAAAAGAAATGTTTGAGGTGGATAAGAAATCTAGTATAAGGATGGCACAAAAATTAACTTCAAGGCATATAGATCTTCCTATATTTACAAGTATGAATGTCAAATTAGCAGCACAAGTATGTACATATAAACAGCAGTAACACAATAATGTATAATAAAATATTATATTATCATAGGTAGTAAGTCATTCAGTAGCTGCTAGTATATCTTTTATGATAGCCAATAATTGTATTAATAAAGAAGCCATCTACACCGCAAACTTTATTGATAGATTCGATAAAATATTTAATGCAGTAAATAGTATATCACCTACAGGAACAAGACCTATGCAATATGCGATTAGTGAAAGGTTTTTGAAATTAGTAACTTTAAGAATAGATGTAATTGTAGTTAGTAAGAATTATTTAAATAATAATAAATAATTCATTTATATATAATTTCTAGTTCCGATGTTATACCATTTTTGAGAGATAGTCTAGAATGGCTAGATTTATTGAAATCTAAAAATAAATTCCTACCATGCATTATTGGATGGAAAATCACTTTAAATTCAATAATAAACATATGGGAAGATATACAAATATATGATGTAAAATTTCTCTTTACTCGAAGGTAGTATATTTATTATATATAAAAAATAAATTATTTAATTAATATATTATATAAATTCAAATATATATATTCAATAATATAATTTGTATAGATTTAAATTATTTCTTTAACAATAGGATAAATCAAGATTGTTTGGAAAATTTGTTTGCACAAATTAGATCAAAGGGAGCCCAAAGAACTACTCCTAATTCAACACAATTTAGGCATGCTATTAAACAGGTCATTAGATTGTATTCGAAGATAATTGTATAATTAAATATAACATATTATTGTATAGGTCATGGTTGATACATTGATAAACAGTTGTATGAATACTAACTGTGAATCAGATACTGAAATATTCCTTTTAAATCTTGCAAATATTCAAACTCCATCTATAGAATATAGAACAAATAAAAATATTATTATATCCGAATTAGGTTATATATATTTATAATTAATAATTATTATTTTTGAATTAATAAATATTCAAAAAATTATAGAAAATCAATTTGAAAAAATATCATATGACCATAAGGAATACCATTTGACGAATATTGAGGATAATATAATTGAATATATTAGTGGATATATTTGTAAAAAGATTAAAAGATTCGTATGTGAAATATGTTCAAGTAAATTGTGTATACACCGAACAAATATAGAAAGTGAAGGAATGGATAAGAAATCTTTCTTATATTTCAAAAACTATATATCAGCTAAAGGTTATACATATAATAATTGTTATAACTATTATTAGTTAATTATATTGTACTATTACTATTTATTTTTATAAACTCTTATATTTAATATACTTTTTAGATGGACTTACAATACCTTCAGAAGATTTATGTAATTTAATAAAGATTTGCGAAAAATTATATAGAAAATATATAATACATTATATTTATGAAAAAAATGTGAGATTACGACTAATCAAATAAATTAGTGAGCAAAAAGATATATATTTTACTAGATGTAGTAATTGTAATTCTTATATAAAAATAATTATACTATTTATAAATATTAGAATATGTTATACTCTTAAACTAGAATCAGAATTTATTAAAGATAATAATAAGAAAAGAAATGCAACATTTTTAAAAATAATTCATCAATAAATGTACATAATATTAATATTGATCTTTGTTAAATACAGTTAATTAAATAATAAATTATTATCTGTTCAACTAAAATGATTTTATTTATTTATTGTTATGTTATTTAAGTGCACAATGTATATACAAAGATTTTCCTAAGAAAAGATATAACACTTACGCGAAATCGTGTAATTCGAATTTGTATACGAAATACCCCAGTGCCACATATAGCGGGTTACTTTTAGGAACTATGTGTTGTTTATAATGTAAATTCGTATATAACTATACACTTTTAAAATGTTAAATAATATGCTTTAAATTAATATTTATATGATGAACTAAGTATTCATTACTAATATATAACAAACAAATATGATATGTATGTTTTAAATGCTATAAGTATATATTTAGTAAGTAAAAGCTAATTTATATTCCATGTAATTTAATAGAGCAATGAAAACATTGTTGTATGCAAACAGAGCCGAACCTAAATCTATTTCAGTGATTTCGATACTACTGCTAGCAGCAGCAGGGGATATTACTAAATTACGTTGCATGCATAGGGAGTGTTATATCTGCTTGGCAAAATCTGTGGAATTACAAAAGAATTATTTTTATAAATGTGAACATCACTACTATAATAAATTCAGGATTAATATTACAATAGAAAGTAAAGAAAATATATATATAGAAATAGAGACAAATAAATTTAATTTAATTAAATATTAATTATATCATATTTTTCTAAGGTTTTGCTTCGCCAAATGTAGAAATATGGATTTTAAATTATTTATGAATATTAAACAAAAATAATGATAATACTTTACATACTTTTATATATGGCTATTACTTTATTCAATATAAAATAGAAATTAATTATTTTGTAATCGGGTTCTCCATAGGAGAGGAGAACGTAATCAATTCTACCAACTTATCAATCAATAATATAAAATGTATTGATTATTAATTTAGTAAATTAAATATATGATAACGTGTATAAATTCTCTATAATTTTCACATTTAAATTTGTTCTTGACATGTTAAATATATATTGAGAAATAACAACCCACGAAGTTCAGATAGTTCCATTCTTAATGGGTGGGTGGGAGGTGGGCGGGGTAGATGCATTTTTGTATTGTTATACTAATGGGGTGGGTTGGGTTTGGGTTTAGTTATAAAGTTTTTAGGCCCCGACGTTGTTATGGTTATGTTCTATCCTATCAAATAGGTCAGCTGTCGTGTCCTCGATGCATACACATGACCTGCCTATTGTTAGCAACAGAAAATTAACAAGTCGTCTTTGCTGTATTCCGTTACGTAATTCATATAGATATTGGTTGGGTTTGAGCTTTGGTTTGGGTTTTAGTTTTGGTTTGGGTTTGTGTTTTAATAAAATACGCTACAATTACGATTATGATATAACTAAATAACGCAATATTAATCATAATTCGATGAAATGCGAAATGCAGCTCGGCCCAAAAATACTTTAGTGGTGGGTTATGGATACATGATAAGCCAATAAATAAAAGTTAACTCTATTTTAATTGTGTGCCTATCTTAGATTACTTACAATACTTCGCAAGTAGAATTGTATTAAATATATATATGTACTGGAATAATTAGTTGATAGTTTTACAAAAATATAATGTATCCAAAATAATATAATAATAATAAGTATTTCAATTAACCTAAACTTATAAAAATAATAATAAATATATTATATAGATAATGATAATAATTAAGAAAATTAATGTTTAATATAGTAGATTTAATCTAATCTAAGATTACTTATATTAAAAATCATAAATATGTATTTAAAAAAAATATATATATCAAGTAATAACTTATAAATTAATTAATAAATTAATACATATATTTATATATGATCATATAGTGATATATTAATAACTTGATAGTTAAATTAATTATATTTTAATTGGTAATATATCATATATTATATGATTATTATAATAATTATTATGGTATATATATATGTATATGTTTATGGTATATGTATATATATATATATATATATATATATATATATATATATATATATATATATATATATATAATATAATAATAATAATGATCATTAATATAATTATAATCATCAACCTAGTAATTTCAAAACATTAATATTTCGGTTTTTATGTACTAAATGCTCCAGATTGATATGTTAAATTATGTTATTTACATAATTAATATGTATTATCATAATAATTATCATAATTATTATGATAATATAAACTAGAGATTGTCGTATACATTCCGAAAACGCCATCATATACACAATTACTCATATATTTGGCGCCTATATTGAATACTTTGAAAGTAACTTTCCAGTATTTCTATAAATATATATATATTATATAATATATTTCGTAATTAAATTATAATAATTAGATAATATATTTTATTATAATCTTATATTATTACTAATAATTAGTATTATTATTATAATATTATAATAATTATTATTATACAATTTTAAATATTATAATAATTATTATAATTAGTAAACCTATAGTCATATTAATTATTATAATATTTAGGTACATAGATTATAATTATTATAATAATAATGAAATTAATATAATAATTATAATATACTACATATTATAATAATAACTATTTATAATCTAATTGTAATATATAATATTGAAATTATAATTCTTATAATACTAATATTTAAGAAATATATTATTTTAAATGTTATAAACTTACTTTTATCATAATGTAGGCATCAAATATTGTATTATAATATATATATATATATATATATATATATATATATATATATATACTAAATATGGTATACAATAGATATGTTATAATAAATATATATTATATTCTATTTTAATGCATTAACATTATTAATGTTTATTTTATTGATATTATATTTTAAATAACTATATATTTGTTTACATTCGAGATGACCTAGATTATAACAATGTTTTCAATTTTCTATTAAATTACATGCAATATAAATTAGATTTTACTCACCTCATAGATATTTATAGTTTTTGAAACTAGACTATTATATTGCTTTGTTATATATTAGTAATGAACACTAAGTTGTCATAATATAAATAATATTTTAAAATCCATTTTTTCACATTTTAAAAGTGTATAGCTTGATACGAAATTACATTATGAATGAAATAGTTTTCCGAAAACTGACCCCGTATAGGTGGCGCAGTCGACAAAATTAAATTACACGATTTTGCGTAAGTGTTATATCTTTCCTTCGGAAAATCTTTGTTTATATGTTAGATAAATATTATAATAACAGTGTACATGTACTAAACTAAATTGTATTATAGATTAGTATATAAAATAATGATAAATTTACAAATAACAGTGTATAAACTAAAATACTAAGATGTACATAAACTAAATTGTATTATGATTATGAAGAAATTAGTATATAAAATAATGATACATTTACAAATAACAGTGTATAAATGTACTAAACTAAATTGTATTATGAATCAATTAGTATATAAAATAATGATAAATTTTCAAATAACAGTGTATAAATGTACTAAACTAAATTGTATTATGAAGCAATTAGTATATAAAATAATGATATATTTACAAATAACAGTGTATATATGTACTAAACTAAATTGTATTATGAAGCAATTAGTATATAAATAATGATATATTTACAAATAACAGTGTATACATGTACATAAACTAAATTGTATTATGAAGCAATTAGTATATAAAATAATGATAAATTTTCAAATAACAGTGTATAAATGTACTAAACTAAATTGTATTATGAAGCAATTAGTATATAAAATAATGATATATTTACAAATAACAGTATATATATATGTACTAAACTAAATTGTATTATGAAGCAATTAGTATATAAATAATGATATATTTACAAATAACAGTGTATACATGTACTAAACTAAATTGTATTATGAAGAAATTAGTATATAAAATAATGATACATTTACAAATAACAGTGTATACATGTACATAAACTAAATTGTATTATGAAGCAATTAGTATATAAAATAATGATAAATTTTCAAATAACAGTGTATATATGTACTAAACTAAATTGTATTATGATTGTGAAGCAATTAGTATATAAAATAATGATATATTTACAAATAACAGTGTATATATGTACATAAACTAAATTGTATTATAGAATAAAAAGTCTCACATATCACATGAGTAAAATAATTCTAAAAAGTTATTTTGAGAAGATTTAAACCGGATTCTAAAGATTTATGTCAAAAGAACAAACCGGATTCTGGGCTGGAAGAACCACAAATGAATAAATGTAAGAATATTATACAAGACTGTAACAGTGTATATGAACATGTACTAAACTACATTGTATTATGATTGTGAAGCAATTAGTATATAAAATAATGATAAATTTACAAATAAAATAAAATATAAATGATGTTTTATATATTTTATTAAAATATAATTTATAATTTTGTATATAATTTAACGACATTTAAATTCTTTTTTACCGAATCTTGATGATCCATTAGAATTTTTTGAATAAAGGTTAGCATATTATTATTTTCTTTAGGAAAAGAAATATTGAATGAATAATATATACACAATAACATAAGATGTGCATTTATCAATGATGGCATTCTATATATAATATCAGAAAATACAATCTCAAACTCATTACAATTTCGTGCAACGATATAGGGGGCATTTAATTCTAAGTTATTATTTACATAACATATTGGAAATTTGTCATTAAGCAAATATGGAAGATGTAGAAGGCGTACCCAGTAAACAATGGTAACAAAATAGCTGCATTAATGCATGTATTTCGTGTGTATTTTTTTACAAACCTGCATAATCGTGTGTATTTCGTGTATACTTTTACGCCGTAGAAAAATACACACGAAATAGTTGCATTAATGCGTGTATTTCGTGTGTATTTTTTTACACACTTTTTCTTGCATAAAAATAGTTGCATTAATGCGTGTATTTCGTGTGTATTTTTCTACCACATTTTCTTGCATAATAATAGTTGCATTAATGCGTGTATTTCGTGTATATTTTATTACCACATTTTCTTGCATAAAAATAGTTGCATTAATGCATCTGTTTCGTGTGTATTTTGTTACCATATTTTCTTGTAGAAAAATACTTGCATTAATGCAACTATTTCGTGTGTATTTTTATACCAAATTTTCCTGCAGAAAAATAGTTGCATTAATGCCACTATTTCGTGTGTATTTTTCTACCACATTTTCTTGCATAAATATAGTTGCATTAATGCATCTTTTTCGTGTGTATTTTTTTACCATATTTCCTTGCATAATAATAGTTGCATTAATGCATCTGTTTCGTGTGTATTTTTCTACCATATTTTTCTGCAGAAAAATAGTTGCATTAATGCGTGTATTTCGGGTGTATATTATTACCACATTTTCCTGCAGAAAAATAGTTGCATTAATGCCACTATTTCGTGTGTATTTTTCTACCACATTTTCTTGCATAAATATAGTTGCATTAATGCATCTTTTTCGTGTGTATTTTTTTACCATATTTTCTTGCATAATAATAGTTGCATTAATGCATCTGTTTCGTGTGTATTTTTATACCACATTTTTCTGAGGAAAAATAGTTGCATTAATGCGTGTATTTCGTGTATATTTTATTACCACATTTTCCTGCAGAAAAATAGTTGCATTAATGCCACTATTTCGTGTGTATTTTTCTACCACATTTTTCTGCAGAAAAATAGTTGCATTAATGCGTTTATTTCGGGTGTATTTTCACTTCGTTCTCTATGGATTAGTTATCAGAAATAAGTTTATGTATATGGTATTCTATTATCATGGTTTTATCTTAGTAGGGTTTGTCATAATTTTAAGTATTTTATATGCTCTCTTATTTGATCTACCTCTTGCCATATCTTCATTTGTAGTTATACATTGTTTTTGTTTCTAGTTTTATTTTTATTTTTTCATTAATTTCCCTGTTACTCTTTTAAATCTGGATTGATTTTTTATGATGAGTTTGAACTCTTCATTTATCACATATATCTAATATTTTATAGGTGATCCAGTGTTTTTTTTCTTTTGGAATGTACCTAGAGTTGCGCTGTATGTTGAATGTATCACTTTATCAATATCAGTTAGTGATTTAGTCATATCTGTTTAATCTTTATTTATTTGTGATGTATTAGTATCGAGTAATTCTTTATATTGATGGCAATGATTGGGTTTCGTAGATTTTCTAAGTCATGTCGTATTCTTCTAATACCCAGCAAACAGTAAGAGCAGCATAATAGCAGCATAACAGCATATGCTAGAGCCTCAAATGTTTACATTGTGCTATTATACAGCTATTAAATATCTATTATGCTGCTATTATGCTGCTATTAATTTTAAATGTATATTATGCTGCTATTATGCTGCTATTATAATAATACGAATAATACAAATATATGGTGGCATTTGCATTTCCTTAGAATAACAATAATATATCGATAACGACTGCATTTTAATATATATATATATATATATATATAGTTCCTTTTACTAATTAATGTATAAAATATAATTTTAATTACAAAATGCATTAAATAATACAGTAATTATATTATTACCTAGTTGCATCAATGCATATATATATGTATATATATATATATATATATATATATATATATATATATATATTCATTTAGTATAAATAACTTAGTATATACTATTTTATATAAACTAATTTAAATCATTTGTAAAAGTTTATTATCGACATCCTTTTGAAGTTTTATAAATATGTCAATTTTTAAATTTACTTTATTCATATGAACTTTTTCTAATTTATTACTGAACTATTTTAATATAAAATATAATTAGTTACAATAAATTCATAATGGTTAATTCTAAGAATAATAATAAAAACACATTAATATATAATACAATGTGCAATGCACATTGTGCATGCATATATTTATAATTTACTAGCGAATACATTTCTCTGTAGATCTATGGTTTTATGTATCGATCCATAGAGCTACATAGATATATCAAAGAATCTTTGGATATATGCACCTTGAATTAGTGGGGTCACCAGTTAAACCCGGAAGAATCAATACAATAATAATACGGATAATAATGTTTGTTTTTAATAAGTAATAATTTAATATTTAAATATTTAAATATGTATATTATATAGTATATAATAAAAATAACAGTATTCAACTAAAATTGTAATCGATATGAGGTAACTATAAATATAGTGAATTTTTAATATCATATTAAATATGCATGATATATAAAACAATGTATTAATAGTTATTTTATGACTATTGTTTTGAAAATCATTTTCAAAATGTGTTTTTTAAACATCCCAGTAAACCAAATTTGAAAATAATTTTCAAATAATTTTCAATATTTGAAAATAATTTGAAAATGTTTTTCGAAAATTTTTCGAAAATTCTGTGGACACATTTTTGCAAACTTTGAAATTAAATTTCAATTATTTACGTAAATTTTTCGAAAATCATTTGCGAACTTTGAAATTAAATTTCAAATATTTACGTAAATTTTTCGAAAATCATTTGCGAACTTTGAAATTAAATTTCAATTATTTACGTAAATTTTTCGAAAATCATTTGCGAACTTCGCAAATAAATTTCAATTATTTATGTACATTTTGCAAACTTGGCGCATAATTTTCAGAATTTAATAAATATTTAGTCAACAATCAACACATTTGTAAATCAAAAATAAATTATATGGAGAATATAATAAAAATAAAAGATATTTTTATGTGATTTTTAAGTATTTTATATGCTCTCTTATTTGATCTACCTCTTGCCATATCTTCATTTGTAGTTATACATTGTTTTTGTTTCTAGTTTTATTTTTATTTTTTCATTAATTTCCCTGTTACTCTTTTAAATCTGGATTGATTTTTTATGATGAGTTTGAACTCTTCATTTATCACATATATCTAATATTTTATAGGTGATCCAGTGTTTTTTTTCTTTTGGAATGTACCTAGAGTTGCGCTGTATGTTGAATGTATCACTTTATCAATATCAGTTAGTGATTTAGTCATATCTGTTTAATCTTTATTTATTTGTGATGTATTAGTATCGAGTAATTCTTTATATTGATGGCAATGATTGGGTTTCGTAGATTTTCTAAGTCATGTCGTATTCTTCTAATACCCAGCAAACAGTAAGAGCAGCATAATAGCAGCATAACAGCATATGCTAGAGCCTCAAATGTTTACATTGTGCTATTATACAGCTATTAAATATCTATTATGCTGCTATTATGCTGCTATTAATTTTAAATGTATATTATGCTGCTATTATGCTGCTATTATAATAATACGAATAATACAAATATATGGTGGCATTTGCATTTCCTTAGAATAACAATAATATATCGATAACGACTGCATTTTAATATATATATATATATATATATATAGTTCCTTTTACTAATTAATGTATAAAATATAATTTTAATTACAAAATGCATTAAATAATACAGTAATTATATTATTACCTAGTTGCATCAATGCATATATATATGTATATATATATATATATATATATATATATATATATATATTCATTTAGTATAAATAACTTAGTATATACTATTTTATATAAACTAATTTAAATCATTTGTAAAAGTTTATTATCGACATCCTTTTGAAGTTTTATAAATATGTCAATTTTTAAATTTACTTTATTCATATGAACTTTTTCTAATTTATTACTGAACTATTTTAATATAAAATATAATTAGTTACAATAAATTCATAATGGTTAATTCTAAGAATAATAATAAAAACACATTAATATATAATACAATGTGCAATGCACATTGTGCATGCATATATTTATAATTTACTAGCGAATACATTTCTCTGTAGATCTATGGTTTTATGTATCGATCCATAGAGCTACATAGATATATCAAAGAATCTTTGGATATATGCACCTTGAATTAGTGGGGTCACCAGTTAAACCCGGAAGAATCAATACAATAATAATACGGATAATAATGTTTGTTTTTAATAAGTAATAATTTAATATTTAAATATTTAAATATGTATATTATATAGTATATAATAAAAATAACAGTATTCAACTAAAATTGTAATCGATATGAGGTAACTATAAATATAGTGAATTTTTAATATCATATTAAATATGCATGATATATAAAACAATGTATTAATAGTTATTTTATGACTATTGTTTTGAAAATCATTTTCAAAATGTGTTTTTTAAACATCCCAGTAAACCAAATTTGAAAATAATTTTCAAATAATTTTCAATATTTGAAAATAATTTGAAAATGTTTTTCGAAAATTTTTCGAAAATTCTGTGGACACATTTTTGCAAACTTTGAAATTAAATTTCAATTATTTACGTAAATTTTTCGAAAATCATTTGCGAACTTTGAAATTAAATTTCAAATATTTACGTAAATTTTTCGAAAATCATTTGCGAACTTTGAAATTAAATTTCAATTATTTACGTAAATTTTTCGAAAATCATTTGCGAACTTCGCAAATAAATTTCAATTATTTATGTACATTTTGCAAACTTGGCGCATAATTTTCAGAATTTAATAAATATTTAGTCAACAATCAACACATTTGTAAATCAAAAATAAATTATATGGAGAATATAATAAAAATAAAAGATATTTTTATGTGATATATATATATATATATAACTAGAATAAATATATTAATTAATAAAATAAATATTTTGTACATCATTGAATGAATCAAAAATTAGTTTAACTGAATAAACAGTGGTTTATTAATTGGTTTTTGCAGACCTATCCTCATTATTTGTGATCGAATAACCATTAATAATGATGTATATAATGTATAAAATATGTATATCAATATAAATAAAAATTGATTTTAAAATAAAACATTTTATCTATTTAATATTTATTTCGTTAATCCTAAATAAATAATATAAAGTAGATATTTAAAAAAATTTAAACAATTTATCTGCAAAGAAATATATATTTTAAAATTTAATTAAATCTATTAATAATCTTAATATATTAATTAATATATATATTAATATAAAATTTGCATATATCATGTTTATTTTCAAAAAATTACAAACTTTAAGTTTTATTTGCAAATCACATTCGTATTATTTTCGTAAATTATTTTCAAATAGTTTGCAAATTTCGTGTTTTATTTTCAAAAATTTTACAAACTTTGCATTTTATTTGAAAATTATTTTCGTAAAATTTGCGAAAATCATTTTCGTATTATTTTCGTATATTATTTTCAAATATTTTGCAAACTTTGCATTTTATTTGAAAATTATTTTCGTAAAATTTGCGAAAATCATTTTCGTATTATTTGCGTAAATTATTTTCAAAAATTATACAAACTTTGCATTTTATTTGAAAATTATTTTCGTAAAATTTTCGAAAATAATTTTCGTATTATTTTCGTAAATAATTTTCCAATGTTTTTCAAATTTCGTGTTTTATTTTCAATAATTTTACAAACTTTGCATTTTATTTGAAAATTATTTTCGTAAAATTTTCGAAAATCATTTTCGTATATTATTTTCCAATATTTTTCAAATTTCGTGTTTTATTTTCAATAATTTTACAAACTTTGCATTTTATTTGAAAATTATTTTCGTAAAATTTTCGAAAATCATTTTCGTATATTATTTTCCAATATTTTTCAAATGTCGTGTTTTATTTTCAAACATTTTACAAACTTTGCATTTTATTTGAAAATTATTTTCGTAAAATTTTCGAAAATCATTTTCGTATTATTTTCGTATATTATTTTCAACTATTTTGCAATCTTCGTGTTTTATTTTCAAAAATTTTACAAACTTTGCATTTTATTTGAAAATTATTTTCGTAAAATTTTCGAAAATCATTTTCGTATTATTTTCGTAAACTATTTTCAAATATTTTACAAACTTCGTGTTTTATTTTCAATAATTTGCAATATATTTGCGAATATTGAAAATTATTGAAAATAATTTTCAATATTCGTAAATAAATTACAAACATTTTCGAAAAAATTTCAAATTTTGGTTCACTGGGATGCCACCCATTCATGGCACATTATTTACACTGGTATAATTTATAAGCCAAGGTGGGCGGGGCCTATAGCGGTACCTATAGGCACATTATCAGGATAAGAGTGGTTATATATTTACTAATTGATTATATAACAATTTATTTTTTATTATAAATGTTGTAAAGAAAAACTAAATTAAACTATTAAATCAATTTAAGCTAATTATTATAAATTAATTTGTGTAATATAAAAATCAATTTATATTAAATTTAATAAATTATTAATTATAAAACTGTACATACTATATATATATAGTATGTATATATATGTATTATATATAATATGTATACATTATATGTACATTATTTATAATTTATATATACATTATATATACATGTATATATATATATATATATATATATATATATATATATATATATATATATATAATATATATATATATATATATATGTATATATATATATTATATATATATATAATATAATATAATATATATATATAATATGGTAATTAATATATTGTGTTTTAGTTGGTTTCACTGGTTTGGTTTAATTTGTGTTAGTTTAATTTGGTTTGGTTTGAAATGGTTTGGTTTGGTTGGATTTATTTTTAATTTTTGAAGGTTTTTTTAGCTGCATTACATCCCAAGTGAGCCTATAAAAGCATATGCATATAGGAAAAAGGAAATCACTCATCAATATCTTTACTATATTAATATTATATATATATACATATATATAAATATATATATATATATATATATATATATATATATAATGTATATATATATAAATTATAAATAATGTACATAGAATATATTATATATATGTATTATATATTATATGTACATAATTTATAAATATATACATTATATATATATAAATTATATATATATATATATATATATATATATATATATACAGTAAAACCTCTCTATAAGAAACTATTTTTTTTCAGTACTTTTTTTCTTATAGAGAGGTTTTCTTATAAAGAGGTTTTTACTTTTCCAATGATTTTAAGAATTAATTTATAATTGAAAATACATTATATAACCTATAGGTTATATATATATATATAGTATATTTATTTATATTTATTTAAAAGTATTAATCAAAAGAATAGTTTAGAAATTTATTTAAAAATAACATTTATTAATTAATTTTGATAAATTTTAATTAATGTATGGATATACAATAACAATTATTAATTCATTTTAATTCATTTCGAGCTATTTATGTAAAAATATTTGTTAGAAAAAAAATATCTTTTATAATAATTAATTTCTATAATTGTTATCAATATATAATAATTCTATTTATATGCAATTATTTTTTATATTTTGTAAACAATAAGTTTCTTATAAAGAGGTTTTTCTTATATTTTTCTTATAAAATGTTCTTATAAAGAGGTTTTTTAATGTGGAAAAGGTTGAATTCAAACCAAATGTGTGAACAATTTTCTTATAAAGAGGTTTTTCTTATAAAGAGTTTCTTATAGAGAGGTTTTACTGTATATGTAATGTATATATAAATTATAAATAATGTACATATAATATATAATACATATACATACTATATATATATATATATATATATATATATATATATATATATATATATATATATATTATATATATATATATATATATATATATATATATATATATATAATATATTATAAATAATGTACATATAATATATAATACATATACATACTATATATATATATATATATATATATAATATATTATATATATATATAGTATGTACAGTTTTATAATTAATAATTTATTAAATTTAATATAAATTGATTTTTATATTACACAAATTAATTTATAATTAGCTTAAATTGATTTAATAGTTTAATTTAGTTCTTCTTTACAACATTTATAATAAAAAATAAATTGTTATATAATCAATTAGTAAATATATAACCACTCTTATCCTGATAATGTGCCTATAGGTACCGCTATAGGCCCCGCCCACATTGGCTTATAAATTATACCAGTGTGAATAATGTGCCATGAATGGGTAGATTCATTTTTAAATTATTTAAAAAATATAAATCTCTTTATACTTTAATATTCTAAATTTATTACTAATATATAATACATAATATATATATATATAACATAAATAATATAAATAATGATAACATTTTAAAGTTTATCATGAACACATTCAAGTTGAAATTGTTAATTTGAATTTAATAAATTCATATACATTATAATAATGATTATTTATATCATATTTATGCCATATATATGGCATATAATATGCACTTCTCAGTTGTGTTGATTACAAATATAAATATTCTAAATATTATTTACTAAGCATACTGCTCTTAATAAATTTATAAAATATCGTAACAAAGTACTTAAATATGAATATGTATGATAAACATTATCATAAAGTAGTTTTAAAATCCTATATAATATATTATATAATATACTGTATATACTATATATATATATCATAAGTTCATATATTATATATATATATGTTAAATATAATATTATACTATATTATATTATATTTAACATATAAGTGTATACATAAATAATATATTGTTAACATAATTCTATATTTTTCCAAACTTTATATATATAAAAATCGTATATAATATAATATAATAAGTTCATATAATTTGGTGTATTATCCTATATATTTATAATATTATATTATAATATATATATATATATATATATATGAACTTATAACATAATATTATAAATATATAGGATAATACACCAAATTATATGAACTTATTATATTATATTATATACGATTTTTATATATAAAGTTTGGAATATATATAATATATATATATATATATATATATATATACAATGTATTCCTTACGGTATCACATTATAAAGAATGTACGAAATATATAAAATATATAAAAGTTATATAAATATATCATAAGTTCATAAAATGTATGTATTTATACGATTCCATATATGGATTGTTCATGTGAACACCCCCTAATTATAATTTAGTAATTTTAATATCATAATATATAATATATAAGTAATCATTTTATTTGTTATTTAATATTAAATATAAATCTTCATTTATAAATTAATAATTTTAATATTCCTAAAATGTATTATAGTCAAAAACTTTAAAAAATAAACTTCGCACAAACCCCATGCATACTTTTTTATTCTAATTAGTGATTGTATACATGTATTTATAAATAGTATACATATATAGTAATCATTTATTATAATATTATAAGATTAATCGTGCACCATAATTGTATATTCAATGAAATATGATATTACACTACTGTTGGGAGATATAGAATTAAAAAAGCTAATCGCTTTCACTTATTCTCCTTAGACATTGTCTATAAACTGAATTCATTAATTCATTAATTCATATTATAAATTACATACTAATATTTAATATTAATATAATAATAAATTTATACAATATAACACATTATTTTAATATACATAATATTTATGATTCATATTCATATGATTGTGATATCTATTTATAATATATTATATATATGTAGTTACGCTATTATAAAATAACTAATTTAGATAAAAAATGTTGTGGAAGTTCAAAATGTATGGTATTTAAAAAATCATATAGATATTTTATTTAGGTACCATATATTACTGTATTAATAATTTATTATTGCCTCATTAGTACATGAGCCAATCTACGAATAAATATTGATACGATATATTATATCGTTGTTAATATAATATTAGTCCCAATATATACTACTAAGAAGTTGCACTAGTGATATTCAATATATAAAATATAGCTTGTTCAGATTATATACCATAACCTACTAAAACTTTTAAAATTACTAATTATAATAAACTTAATAATTATATAAAGTATATAAAAAACATAAAATACTTAATAGTAGACATTATTCTACAGATATTTCTTCAGATACTGACAATTCAAATGATAAAACAGATGTATTTAATATTATATCTATACATTTAGGTACAACCCCTCTCAGGTATGGCCAGAGGAATGGTTACCATGGTATCTACATATCTGAATTATCACCCATGAAGTATCGCGTTACTCTCGGCACACGAGTTCAGCTGAGGACTACTGGCGGTATATCTGTTTGGTTAGAGCTTAATGGAATGACATAACTCTCTAGTAGGAGTGGTGATGTCTTAAATGAAACATATATATATTTCATGTGATATTTCATTATATATATATATATATTATCTTATATTTATCATATTTAATATAACATTATTTCTATAAAAAAACTCTATAATTTAATTAGAATATTTAATTATAAATTTTACTTATTAGCTACAGACTAATCTCATGAATTTTTATAAAAATAACGTATGATTATATAATATGCAATAATGATGTATTTTAATAACTAAATTTAAGATATATAATAATATTGACCAATAAAAATAAGTTCTAATCATTTTATAAACCTTCACATTTATTCCATATACAATTACACATACACATATACACACACATAGTGTACTATGTAAACTCTGTAATAAACATATATATATATATATATATATATGTATTATGTAACTTATGAGTATATTATATAGTAATACTGAATTAAATTAATATTTACTCTATTAATAGTATCATTTATGGATATTATGTACTAGCATTTTATATGGTAATATATGTATAGGCTAATGTGAATACCAACTATAATAAAACACTTTATAATACAATTTATTTAGGTGAATAATTTGGCAATAAGAGCAGTGTCAAAGATGTCCTTGTTCACTCACACACCTACTCCTTCCTTACACCTATTCCTTCCTTACACCTACTCCTTCCTTACACCTACTCCTTCCCGACACCTTACACCTACTCATTCCCGACACCTTACACCTACTCCTTCCTGACCCCTTACACCTACTCCTTCCTTACACCTACTCCTTCCTGGCCCCTTACACCTACTCCGTCCTCCATTACCCCCTCCTCAACCCTCCCTCACCCCCGCCACCCCTTTACAGCAATATTCGCTGAGGTATGCGTAAGGCTGTGGACGCTAAACAGAACAAGATAGTCTACCCTGTTATGATAAGCACGTTAGTGTGTGAGTGAGTGTGTGTGAGTGTGTGTGTGCCATGTCACCTTGTTACATATATATCTGAATGTATTCTGTGCATATGTTTAGAATAGGTCTTACATTAATACATACACATATACATAAATATTCACATACTTACATACATAGATTCACACACACATATATATATATATATATATATATATATATATATACATATATTCACGTACACATTCATGTACACCTAAATATATAATTACATATTACATACATATATATATATATATATATAAACACTATATGATGCACATATTTTATAATACAAAAATCTGAAGATTCGAAACCAATATAAATTAGTTTCGAATGTTCCAAACTCAAAATATGGTTTCATCTACCTGATTAATATATAAATTTATAACAATTTAAGTATCATGAAGTTTATATATTAATATTATAAACTATATGAAATAGAGTCAATAACTTCATCAGTTTATAGTTTATTCAACAAAATCTATTAAATTTCTATAGCGAATCGTATAATTACATTAATAATACGAAATTATTCTAATAATTATCGCGTGTTGTCAATGAACGCACTGCCGTACGCATTAATTGTAGCGCGTAGCACTTATCACGTAATAACATATACGAAGCCTATCCAATACCGCCAGCAAATAGATACCCACATCTACGTGTACCCCACATAAAACTAGCTCTACAACACTATATAATGATTCAAAATTAGTTATTAATATTATTAACTTATTGTAAGAAATACTCACTATTTTGAATATACTTTTAATTCATAATTCATTATTAACATATTTATATCACAATATATATATATATATATATATATATGTGATTTAAATAATAATATATCAATATATCATTTCAGATGCTGCTTAAAAATCTCACAAAGACATAGAAAAGGATGTTTTAAAAAAATAAATATTTAAATAGTTTTTAATATTTGTTAATTTATATATTAATTTACTTACTTACTATGTCGAACTTGCTCGGGAGTTGATAATATATGTCCTACATTCCTCTCTAGCACTCATTACTATCGGTAGTTCCTCATTTGTGCACAGTGTGTCATCTTTTAGTTTGTCTAAATATGTGTTCATAGGCTGTCCTCGAGAGCGTCGTCTGTGAAGTGGGTTCCAAAGTAATACTTTACGTACTACTTTGTTTCTGTTTCTCCAGCAGTTAATGGAATATCTCGTGTATTGTATATATTATTCTTGGAATGCTGCCGTATAAATCCTGATTTGATTCAATATTGCATAAAAATATGCGTGTTAATGCGTCTATAAAATTACAACCTTGCATAAAAATATGCGCATTAATGCATCTATAAAATTACAACCTTGCATAAAAATATACGTGTTAAAGCGTCTATAAAATTACAACCTTGCATAAAAATATGCGTGTTAATGCGTCTATAAAATTACAACCTTGCATAAAAATATGCGTGTTAATGCGTCTATAAAATTACAACCTTGCATAAAAATATGCGCATTAATGCATCTATAAAATTACAACCTTGCATAAAAATATGCGCATTAATGCATCTATAAAATTACAACCTTGCATAAAAATATGCGTGTTAATGCGTCTATAAAATTACAACCTTGCATACAAATATGCGTGTTAACGCATCTAAAATTTACAACCTTGCATAAAAATATACGAATTAATGCGTCTATAAAATTACAACCTTGCAAAAAAATAGACATGTTAACGCATCTAAAATGTATAACCTTGCATACAAATATACGCATTAATGCATCTATAAAATTACAACCTTGCAAAAAAATAGACATGTTAACGCATCTAAAATTTACAACCTTGCATAAAAATATACGCATTAATGCATCTATAAAATTACAACCTTGCATAAAAATAGACGCATTAATGCATCTATAAAATTACAACCTTGCATAAAAATAGACGCATTAATGCGTGTTCTTTACATAGCCATGATAGACGCATTAACGCGTCTATAAAATTACAACCTTGCATAAAAATATACGTATTAATGCATCTATAAATTTACAACATTGCATAAAAATAGACGCATTAATGCGTGTTCTTTACATAGCCATGTTAAACGCATTAACGCGTCTATAAAATTACAACCTTGTAAAAAAATACACACGAAATACATGCATTAATGCAGCTATTTTTTTACCATTGTTTACTGGGTACACAAGTATCATAATCTGTGAATAATAATTTAATTATTATATAAAATAAATGTATTAAAAAAATATGTTACTATATAGAAAAATAATATTTACTAACAATTTATTTCCGAATTTTTATGCTGCTCTTTAAATCTTGATATCTCCTCGCCTACTTTATACGTGCTTTTGTTTATTAAATAATCCATTTTTAGATTTATAAATTTTGAAATATTCCCCATGAAGGTTTTAGTTGGATTAATCTCCGTTAGGTTTATATATTCCTGTAGTATCTAAAAGATAATATTAAAATAAATTAAATTATAATTATTAGTGATAACATACCATATCACATTCTTTAAGAAAGGGAAATTTCTTTATAACATCGCCAACTGCTTCACTTTTTAAAAGCATATCCCTCCTGATATAAAATGTTAATTTGGATAATTCATGCACAATTTTCATATCTTTTGTTGACTTTCTATACTGTTTGCGTAATGTCTCTATATGAAGGTTTGACGATATAGAATCCTCTCCTAAAGGCTCACTTGGATTAAAGTTCAGTAATCCCCAATAATTTTTTTTATCTATTTTTTGTTTCTTTTCACCTCCTATATTATCTTTCTTCATGTGTCTCCTGTCCTGCCTTTTTCTATTATTTGAAAATTTATCTCTTATTTGACGAATTAAAACGACCTAAAATATTAATAATTATATTATTATAGACATATGTTTCATATATAAATTCAATTTTTAAATTAACAAATTGTTAGTATCATTTATAATGATACAGACGAGTATGGTTTGAAAATATCCTTTGGAAGAAACTAATACAAATAGATATTATATAGGACATATTTTATATACTAATTATATTAACATATATATTTATCAATATTATAAATGTAAGTGTGGCATAATACTAGACTATACAAAAATGATATGATTTAAAAACTATTAATTAGTATAATAATTATTATAACTTTACAACTTAATAACCTTTGCGGACTCATAATCTCCGCATTTGGAAATAAAATATGGATATATTTTCAGTAAAGATAACGCCATGTATCCATACTCATTATGTGTATGATAACTATATAATTATAATTATAATTAGTATATATATATTTACTAAAATAAAATCATACTAACTATTGGTTAAATATGTTAATTACATCAGAGTACAAAGCTGATATCAATATATTGTGCTCATTTTTTAGTATTTCTTGTTTTAGTATTCCATTGTTTAGCTTTTGTAGTAATGCCTTACTGATATTATTACATGGATAATTGTAATTCCATGTCACTCTGTAATGTAACATATTATAATATATAAAAGTATCATATGTATATTATAACTTACTTTGAATTTATGATTGCATTACATCCCTCATTGTTTTGAAAAGTATCCACATTGTTATCCATATTATTACAAGTATTTAGAGATGAACTGTATAATAAAAAATGTGATAAAGTGTTACATATATATAAGTTCTTAAACTAACTTGTTATTTTGAATGTCATCATCACTAATATTCAAAGAATTATTTATATCCGATATAAGAACTTGCGGGATATTCATTTTTGTACTAATTGAACATTCACAGATCTATTTATATATTATTTAATAATATATATTATAAAATATTACAATTTCCAAAACCAATATAATATATAACTGAAGTAATATAAAAAGTAAATTTAAATTATAGATTATTTACAAAATAAAATCTCATATATAAATATATTTAGTAATATATATTATAAAACATTACAATTTCCAAAACCAATATAATATATAACTGAAGTAATATAAAAAGTAAATTTAAATTATAGATTATTTACAAAATAAAATCTCATATATAAATATATTTAGTAATATATATTATAAAACATTACAATTTTCAAAACCAATATAATATATAAATAAAGATAATATAAAAAGTAAATTTAAATTATAGATTATTTACAAAATAAAATCTCATATATAAATATATTTAGTAATATATATTATAAAACATTACAATTTCCAAAACCAATATAATATATAAATAAAGCTAATATGAAAAGTAAATTTAAATGATTGATTATTTACAAAATAAAATCTCATATATAAATATATTTAATAATATATATTATAAAACATTATAATTTCCAAAACCAATATAATATATAACTGAAGTAATATAAAAAGTAAATTTAAATTAAAGATTATTTACAAAATAAAATCTCATATATAAATATATTTAGTAATATATATTATAAAACATTACAATTTTCAAAACCAATATAATATATAAATAAAGCTAATATAAAAAGTAAATTTAAATTATAGATTATTTACAAAATAAAATCTCATATATAAATATATTTAGTAATATATATTATAAAACATTACAATTTCCAAAACCAATATAATATATAAATAAAGCTAATATAAAAAGTAAATTTAAATGATTGATTATTTACAAAATAAAAAGCTCATATATAAATATATTTAATAATATATATTATAAAACATTACAATTCCCAAAACCAAAATAATATATATCTAAAACTAATATAAAAAGTAAATTTAAATTATTTATTATTTACAAAATAAAAAGCTCATATATAAATATATTAAATAATATATATTATAAAACATTACAATTTCTAAAACCAAAATAATATATAACTAAAACTAAATATAAAAAGTAAATTTAAATTATTTATTATTTACAAAACTACAAAATAAAAATATAGTTAAATTTAAAAAGATATATAATGTTTTAAAACAATAACATCTCCAATACCAATATTATTAATAGCTAAAGGTTTATAATCATATATATCTAATATACATATATTTTCATAATTTGATGTATTATTTACAACATATGAATGGTAATGATATGAATATTCAAGGACTTCTAATATCTGAACATAAAAAAATGGTATATCATTTTCTTTAACAATGTAACAAATTTTACCAAATTTGTATTCATCTATATCTATTCCTATAATAACTGAAAAACCAACACTATAAGTTATTCCTTCATAAACACATTTATCATAAACTTCTAGGCTATTTATATTATTATTTAATGTTACAATACTTCGTAATTTATTAGGAAAAAATAATGGATATTCGTATTTAACTTTTGAATAATTAGTTTTTTTATCTAATATAAAATGATTAGCCATATAGATTGCTTGCTTCCTTTGTCTTTTCTCTGCCATTGTCTTAGTAATATTTTTATGTTGTTTACTTTTACGAATTATATCTTTATAATATTCATGCATTGCTTCATATCGTATTGTCCAAGTAGAAATCATAGGACCATATTTTTCTATATGTGATGGAAAGTGAATTGAGTAATGGCGTTTCGGTTTTATATTTATACCAGGAAAAAGAGTTTGAAAATTTAAATTAAAACTTTCAATTTCAAATTTTAAATAAAGTACATCTTCATGTGTAAATGAATGTGCGCATAAATTGTCAACTATTTTTAAACATTGTATATGTGATGTCATGCTTTATTATCATGTGGAACTAAATGTCCTATCATTAATGGTAAAATACGAAGTAAGCACCATGTTTGTGATTGAGTTTGTTTTATTCTAATTTTCTGTTTAATAAAGAAAAGATATATTGGTTTATTTATATCTAATGAACTATATTTAAAATTGTCTATATAATTATTTAGTATATCTAAAGTAAATAATTTTTCGGATATAAGTCTAGTTAAAACTAGACTTAATGTTTCATGAATAACCCCCTCAAAATAATCATGTGATAAATCGTGTGGCAAACCTTCATATACATTGAAATATTTTAATTCATTAAAAATAGATGTGCACTTAATTCCATAAGTGCTTGAAATTGCAGGATTATTAGTACATAATAATGACTGCGCATTATACATTTCTAGTGCGCAATTGAAAGTTTTCCTCCGTAAATAAACATCCTAAAGTTGAGTGTGTAACCATACAAGATCTACAAGTACGCAAACCTCTAGAAAAGCCTTTAAAATAACAACCTATCTCATGAGATGCAAGATTATCAGCAGAAATAAATGAAATAGATCCAAATAAATGATGAAAAACACCAGCACAATTAAATTTAATTCCATCAGATTCAAGAATCCTCAAATCTTCAATTAATGGCTTTAATAAAGTAGCTAATCCATATTGTTTAATAAATTTTGTTTCGCATAATAAAGCCAAATGTATATTGTCTAAATTAGATTTATATTTACGATTTAAATTACCAACAATGAAATAAATGTCTCCTACCGAATATGATATGGCATTATTGTTTAACCCATTTGTGGTCGTAAATTCATCAAAATATAATTGTATTTGTAAAGCATGGGGATCATTTTTAAATAATTTATTTTTTTTAAATAATAACGAATCGCTAAAATCTATTATTTTATCATTATTAACTTTTCTTGAATACATTTATTGCAACACATCTTCGTGCATAAAACTTTCAATGTGTCTAATATAGGGACATATTGATAGGTATTATTGTGTTGATTACTCAGACATATTTCTATTGGAGCGACATATGTATCTAATGACTCTATATATTTATTTAATCTATAGGTACTATTAACGTTATTTATTTTCGTATCATATATAACAGTATGATTATCTATAATTTGTTTTATTTTGGCTAAAGTATCGCCTTGAAATTCATTTTCGAATATATTTGAAAGCTCACTATTTTTTAAATGTAATAGTTCAGAAAATTTGTCAGTAAAATTAAAAACTAATGATGATATTGCCATATTAGAATCTCATAATTTTGATAGATAAACAGCAAGTTTTGTTGAAAAATGTTGATTATTATTAATTTCACTATTATTTATAGAATGGTTACAATTATCAATAGGCATTTCAGATGTATTTAAAACAATTTCATTATCTGCAATATTATTATTTTCAATTATATCATTATCTATGGTTAATGGAATTGAGAAACTATCCATATTTGATGGTATTTTCCAGCTAATTAAGTTATTTTTCGCAAATAATTTATGTTTACTTTTGATGTGCATTTTTAATGATATAATATTAACACAATTATGAAAACATAATTCTATTGGGCATATACAAGTGAATATAGTATGTGTAGACTCTAAGTGTTTTAATAATAAATAATAATGTCGATCTGTGAAGTTACAATTAGCACATTTCCAAATAGATTCTTGTAAAGTTGATGAATCATCCATTTCTAAAATACTTATAATTAACATAATATGTAATGCATAATAGTGAAAAAAATATAATTTTAATTTAAAATTGCGCATGAATTTTATAATAATATGTATACATTAAACTCGTATATATTTTATATTTTCCTAAAAAGTAATAATTTGTGGTTTTACATTATAAGAAAATATAAAATATATTATGAATACGATAACAATATTCATATCGGTTATCAATAGTGATTTCGTGTACAAATCGTGTATACCATCTTGCGAATGGTATATTTTATTTATTTACATAGAAATTTGGGATCTAGAAAACTTTACGATCAGCGGACAAATTCGACTGACATTGATATCCGTCGATCGTAAAGTTAATTTTATTGTATTGTAGGTTAGCATATAAGATTAACTTTACTATCGGCGGACATCTATACATATAATACAATACAATCAAGTGAAGTTAATGATAGACAGATATCGATTTCCATGATATAGCATATCAAATTATGAATTACGCACTATGATTTTTAATTATAAATGTGTATTTATATTATTAATAATTAAATAAATAATATACTATAGAATAAAATATATATTAATAATATTTGATTATTACGTAAGTTATCAATGATTATTACACGTATATAAAATCTAATTATAAATAACTTAATAGTACCTTATGGTGGAACGTAATAGTACCTTATGATAGAATGTAATAATACCTTATGGTAGAACGTAATAATACATTATGGTGGAACGTAATAGTACCTTATGGTAGAACGTAATAGTACCTTATGGTGGAACGTAATAGTACCTTATGGTAGAACGTAATAGTACCTTATGGTAGAACGTAATAGTACCTTATGGTAGAACGTAATAATACCTTATGGTAGAACGTAATAGTACCTTATGGTAGAACGTAATAGTACATTATGGTGGAACGAAATAGTACCTTATGGTGGAACGTAATAGTACCTTATGGTAGAACGTAATAGTACCTTATGGTAGAACGTAATAGTACCTTATGGTAGAACGTAATAGTACCTTATGGTAGAACGTAATAGTACCTTATGGTAGAACGTAATAGTACATTATGGTGGAACGTAATAGTACCTTATGGTGGAACGTAATAGTACCTTATGGTAGAACGTAATAGTACCTTATGGTAGAACGTAATCGTACCTTATGGTAGAACGTAATAGTACATTATGGTAGAACGTAATAGTACCTTATGGTAGAACGTAATAGTACCTTATGGTAGAACGTAATAGTACATTATGGTAGAACGTAATAGTATCTTATGGTAGAACGTAATAGTACATTATGGTGGAACGTAATAGTACCTTATGGTGGAACGTAATAGTACCTTATGGTGGAACGTAATAGTACCTTATGGTAGAACGTAATAGTACCTTATGGTGGAACGTAATAGTACCTTATGGTAGAACGTAATAGTACCTTATGGTAGAACGTAATAGTACATTATGGTATAACGTAATAGTACCTTATGGTGGAACGTAATAGTACCTTATGGTGGAACGTAATAGTACCTTATGGTGGAACGTAATAGTACCTTATGGTAGAACGTAATAGTACCTTATGGTAGAACGTAATAGTACCTTATGGTAGAACGTAATAGTACATTATGGTGGAACGTAATAGTACCTTATGGTGGAACGTAATAGTACCTTATGGTAGAACGTAATAGTACCTTATGGTAGAACGTAATAGTAACTTATGGTAGAACGTAATAGTACCTTATGGTAGAACGTAATAATACCTTATGGTAGAACGTAATAGTACATTATGGTGGAACGTAATAGTACCTTATGGTGGAACGTAATAGTTCCTTATGGTAGAACGTAATAGTACCTTATGGTAGAACGTAATCGTACCTTATGGTAGAACGTAATAGTACATTATGGTAGAACGTAATAGTACCTTATGGTAGAACGTAATAGTACCTTATGGTAGAACGTAATAGTACCTTATGGTAGAACGTAATAGTACCTTATGGTAGAACGTAATAGTACATTATGGTAGAACGTAATAGTATCTTATGGTAGAACGTAATAGTACCTTATTGTGGAACGTAATAGTACCTTATGGTAGAACGTAATAGTACCTTATGGTGGAACATGACAGTATGATACGTTATTAAGTTAATAACTCATTAAATATATTTTATTAAAATATAAAATTAGTTATTCTAATATTATTTTAATTATTTATGCTATAAATAAAATATATGTGTGCAATATAGGTAATAATATATATATATATATAAATAGTTTTAATTTAATATATTTATATTAAAATATATATTATATACTTTTTATTTGGAAATCTGTGAAATTGAAATTCCATATTGGTATTATAATGTATACATGAAATACAGCGCATATTACTCCGTGGTTAGGCATTATTTAGTTATATAAAATGTATAGAGTAGGTTAAATAATAAATACGAATATAATAATTATAGAAATTCAAATAAATTCAAATCTACAATCCTCAATGGCAGCTGTTTACATTTGTTACCACGTGGTCGACATTACACAAAATAGCCCGAGTTGCGGGGCTTGGATATTAACAATTTATAAATTAAATTAAAAAGAGTGTGTATTGCATGAGAAAAATGTGCATACAGTGATTAAATGTATTACTTATTTTGACAATATTTTTTATTTAAATAAAATTTGTAAAAACTTCAATATAAATTGTATTATGATTTAAAAAGCTTTTCGCTTTTTAAATAAATCTACGCTTTAAATGTTATAAATTGCCTATAAATATTCATAGTACAAGATTATCATATTACCCGATGTTAATATGGAAAGTTACGGATACAATACTGTAATACATTTTATATAAACATTTAATAATCATATTTAAATTAATATTTACTGTACCTGGTCAAAAGCTTCGCGATTGATGCGCTATTTGAACGCCCATAAAATTGTTTATTCGAATTAGTGAATTTACAATAGCGTATGATTGTTTGTACAAACATTAATATTTTTAGTATTAGTTATTTTCACTTGTTTGGTTTGGTTTTGTTGGGTTTAGTTTTAATATTGCTAGGTTTATTTAGCTGCATTACATCCCGCGTGAGCCAATAAAACACATATATATATATATATATATATATATATATATATATGGTAATGATAAGCCGTTGCATGTATGATAGTCTATACATAGATATGCCCTAATTATAATGGCCAATCATAAGCTATTGTAAAATCACTAATTCGAATAAACAAGTTTGCGGGCGTTCAAATCATGCATCAATCGCGAAGATTTTGATCATAATCCGATTTATCAATTAAATTAAATAAAATTAAAAATAGTATGTATTGAATGAGAAAAATATGCATACAGTGATTACATTTGTGACATATTTTGACAATAATTTTAGTTTAAATACACATTTGTAAAAACTAAAATATAAATTGTATTATGCATCATAGTTTATGATTTAAAAAGCTTTGCAATTTTTAAATAAAGCTACGCTTACATTAGAAAATGTATACAAATTGGCAATTTCAAATTGCCTTGTATAAATAGTCATAGTATGGTACTATGATATTACCATATATCAGATTAACCGATATTAATATGGAAAGTTACGAATACAATACTCTATTTATATTCTAATACATTTTATATAAACATTTAATAATATTATTTAAATTAATAGATACGTTATATTAATTATTAAATAATTATCGCCCATGAATATCGCCGAATAATATATAAATAGAGTATTATTGTATCACTAAATATGTAACATTAACTATTTTATTCATGTTAATTAATATATAAATATAAACTATATAGAATGATAAATGTACAAATCTTATATTTAATATACGGAATTTAAAAGTTTAGGGTATTTACCTTCTATTTTTTTCAGAAAAATGTCATAAAGGTAAACAATAATATAATAATCTTTGATTTAAAATATTTAACAATATACAATAGCTTATAAAATTATACCAACATTTTAGAACTTTTTCATTTAAAAATAGTAACATTCATTATAATGACTACATAATTGATCATGTATGTGATGATTTATAATTATGAATGATGATGTATTATGTTGTATCATAGATTACAAGTAAAATATCGTAAATATATATGAAATATTAAATTAATATATATATATATATATATATATATATACATAATATGATAATTTAAAATCTATGAACATTAAATTTTAATCAAATTAATATAATATAAATAATTGCATATATTACAATACACTATAAAAGAGTATATACAATACTTGAGATTATTAGTGATATACCTTACCCTACATGTCGAGCTTTTAAGTTAGTTTTCGACTATATTCCTCTAACCATCTCTATATTTAATCGATTTTTTTTATATCGTGTACATCATATGGTATACCATCCATCAGTTGGTACTGCGGGATTGTCCTTTTTTCCAACAGTGCCCAGAAAAACGCAATATTTGCTGTATGTTTGGATGATATATCTAAGATATATATAAATATATATATATATATATATATATATATATAGGATAGCACGTAGAATTCGAGTGTAATTTCTTTTTCAATCTATTTTGTTAAATTCCAGCTAACATAATCGACTCACACTTTATCTTAAAAAGTTTTCATTTTATCAGGTAGTCTTGATCTAAATATGATTTTATCTCATTTAAGACTTCTCAGATGTTAGCTAATCTGATATTGATATATTTTTCTGTTGACTGAATGTAGCTTCCAAGATACTTAAAATCAGAAACTTCTTTAATATTATTACAGTTTAGGTTTTTGATAACTTAATTTGTTCCTTGATTTATACTGATGAATTCCATCTTTCCAGTATTTATAGCCCAATTTATTTTACATTATGTTCATTTTATGTACAATCCAGCAAACAGTAATAGCCTCATAATAGCAACATAATAGCATATACAATAGCCTCAGATGTTTACATTGTACTATTATGCTGCTATTATTATGACATTAAATGTATATTATGCTGCTATTAATTTATTATGCTATTATGCTGCTGTTATTAATTTTAAAGTATATTATGCTGCTATTATATTGCTATTCTAGTATAGCAGTAGCGTAATAGCATGACAAATTAATAGAAGCATAATAGAACAATGTATACATATGAGGCTACTATATATGCTATTATATTGCTATTTTGAGGTTATTTATAGTTTTATAGGTTTTATAGGTTTACTATAACTAGTTCATCCGAATAGTCACCATCTATAATTTGTATTGCTGGTTATCCTTTGCTCCTTCTCTCAATGAGAGTAAATAGATATCATTATTTCGGTAACTTTCTAAAATGTATTCAAAATATAGTCAAGACAATTAATGAACAGAAAAGGGGCTAGTGTATCACATTGAAAAACTCCACCAGATTTGTTTATAAATTCAGTATCTCCATCATCAGTTCTCACAATAGATTTAGTTATTTTTTATGTTATTATAATCTCATCTGCTATACCATATATGGTGCGTATACGTATTAGGTATCTCTACCATATTTCCTCGATGTATGGAATCGAAAACTTTGGAGAAATCGATGAAAAGGATAGTAGCTGTTAAAGTAATGGCACGTAATTATTTGTATAGCTCAGATATCCCTTCTATGGTATAGGTATTATACAACCCTTATTACATATATCGATTGGATCTTCCCAGCTAACAGTAATAGCCTCATAATAATAACATAATAGCCTCAAATGTTTACATTGTGCTATTATGCTTCTATTATGTTGCCATTGAAATTCTATTATGCTATTAATTTGTCATGATATTATGCTGCTGTTATGTTGCCATTTATATTCTATTATGCTATTATTATGCTACTATTAATTTTAAAAGTATATTATGCTTTTATTATGTTGCTATTATTAGAATGGTAGGTAATATTAGTGAAATGATAATATTAATAATATGATTATTAGTTATTAAATATTGTTAACAAATTTTAAATATATTAATAAATATAAGTGTATCTAATATTTAATATATGTATATTATATATCAGTCAGTTGACCCATATTTTCTTTTAATATTAGTCATACGATCAATATATATTAAATGTTGGTCATATGATAGATATATAATAATCTATTGATCAATTGACTAACATTTAATCAATGTAAGACAAACTTATATTATATATCAGTCAGTTGACCCTTATTTTCTTTTAATATTAGTCATACGATCAATATATATTAAATGTTGGTCATATGATAGATATATAATAATGTGTTGATCAACTGAAGCCGAATTGTGAGTCACTTATTGATTCTTCGATAATATTTGAGTATATGCACATCAGGATTTTACAGAATACTTTCCCTGGTATTGATAATAATGCAATTGCTCTGTAGTTTTCTGCATTTGATTTATCGCCTTTCTTATGAATTGGGGTAATAATCATTTTCGACCAGTCTTCTGGAGATTGCTCCGTCTTAATTATTTTATTGAACAAGATTGTCAGTGTTTTAATCATCATTTTACCCCCGGCTTTGATTAGTTCGGATGTTATTCCATCAATCCCTGGAGCCTTTCTGTTAGATAGCCTTTTGATGGAGTTTTCCAGTTCGTGTCCGGTTATTGGCGGGATATACTCTGTTGCGTTTTCTGTCTCTGTCTCACACTCTCTTAAAGCATCTTCATCATGTGGAAACTGTGTATTGAGGTATTTCTCAAAGTGTGATTTCCATATGTTTAAAATTTCATGTTTTTTCATCATTAGCTGTCCTTGAGAGTTTTTCATTGAAAATACGGGTTTGTATCTCTTTCCTTCTAATTCTTTGACTTGTTTAAATAATTTGTGGCTATTGTTCTTTTTTAGGTTTTCTTCCATTTCTGATATTTTGTCTGATAAATTATCATTCTTTTGTTTTTTGACAGCTATTTTTACTCTCTTGTTTAATGTTCGGTAATTATTAATATTTTCAACGTTATTTGGGTTATTTAGTACAAGCAATTTGGCTTTTCTACGTCTAGCACATAGATCTTTTGCTTCGTTTGACAATCCAGGAACTTCATTAAATTGTTTATATCCAATTTCTAGTTCAGCAGTAGTATGTACAATGTTTTTAAATTTATTGTAGAAATCATTTGGCATCGTAGTAGCATTATCATCATCCAATAGGGTATCTAACCGTTCTTTAAGTTCTGCTGCAAATTTCTTTGATGTCTCTCCATTTTGTATTTTATCATTGTCGTAACGTCTTGGAGGTCTTTTTTTTTTTTTTTTTTTTTTTTTTTTTGGAAATAGTAATTATTATATGAAAAATACGTTTTTATAGTGAATTATACATACTAATAATGGTTATGTATTTCCGTAATCCATTTTTTTATTAAAAATATAAGTGGTTTAATGATGTTAATTACTGACATTTGTAAAATAATCTAATTAATATTATTTAATAAACTAAATAGATTTATTGAAATATTTGAAATATATGTTGGTTGTTTTGAAAATTAGGTCATACAGATCATGCTAGGTCACGTGATGTATCATGTGCCTTGTTTTTGATTTAAATTAATCGAATTGACGTGCAACCCTACACTCGCGCCCCGGACAATACAATACAACTAGTAACATTTTTTTCTTGTTTTGATGTATCGTTTATTAAGTTATTTATAAACACAAGAGAAAATCAAGAAATGCCTGGAGTCGAACCCGGGACATCTGGCTTACTAGCTTTTGGTTGTCCCACTGAGCCATCGACCCCAGACGAATAATTAATAGGATTAATAAGATTAATCTAAAAAATAAACCGCTTTTTCATAAATTATATTATGTTTTAATAATAATTCCTTTAATTTATAATAATATATAAATGATGTTTACTTAGTATCAAATTTGGTTTTAATTTTCATCATTATGGAATCAAACAACTCATTATATTTTCTTATGTAAATATTAATGATACAGAATATAAACATATTAACTGATCATATATAATTACATTATTATATTAACATAACATTAATAATGTTATATTATGTTATCTAGATAAGATACATAGTCTTTTGAATTTTCATTACTATTCACCTCATACATATTTATAATAATTTATATTATATTTATTATTATTATTCTCTGAATTATATATACTTAAAATTAAATTAGATAAATTTAAAATTAAAATAAATTATTATAATATTTTATTATAAACATTTATTATAAGTTATTTTGTATTATATAATATGTTTTATATAATATTTGTATAAAATTAGTTTATTAAGCTTGAATCAATATAACAAATTGTATATATAAAATATAAAATACTTTTGTTTCTATCTCTTGAATGAATGTGTGCAAACTATTTCTATAATTATTCAATTTAATTAGAATACTCTTTACTGTATTATCTGATCATTTATGTTTATTTATTATTGATAATTATTACGATTATATATAAGTATAATCATGTATGCTTTAAAGTATATTTTTTTTAATTTTACCTTAAATAGTATTTGTTGGTATCATGAAAAATTTCAATATCATATCCAAGCTCTCGTGAAAAGTATTTTTGTGGAAAGTAGAAATGGTAATATTTTAACACAGGACTCAGAAATAGTCAAAAGATGAACAGCATAGTGAAAAGAACTCTATAACTATTCAATAAATCCAGATAAAAATATACTTAATGACAATCGAGGTGCATGCGTAGAAGAGAACTTACCGATTTTAAAATCAGAAGTAGAACATGTAATACGAAGTCTAAAAAAGGAAAATCAACAGGTATAGCTAATATTCTAAGTGAGATCATTATAAACGGCGTTCACAAATGGTAATAACAATGACTTTACTTTTCTAGAAAATATGGGTTAAGAAATAAAGGCCCTATGAATGGGTACAATCTTTAATTATTCCAATAACAAAGAAAGGTGACCCAAAAAGTTCAATAATTATAAAACTATTAGCCTGATATCACCAAACAAGATCATGCTGAGAATTATTTTAAATCGACTCAATCCAATAGAAGAATATATCCTAGCTGAAGAGAAAGCAGGTTTAAGAAAGAAAAGAAGCACAATAGAACATATATTAAACGACAGAAACCTCTACGTTAGTTCGCTTAATCACTATATGGGAGAGTCGAAACATATCACTACAGACAAAAATGTTACTGTATAACTCACTAATATTGTCTATACTACTTTATGGCTGCGAAACTTGGACACTAACAGAAAGACTGGAAAGATGAATTACTGCATTTTAGCATAAAGCCTATAAAATAATCCTGGGGATTACCTACAGAATAAGAAAAACAAATTATTATGTATACTAAATACTCGTTGAATGCATATATAAATTTGAGCATCTCTTATCAATAGTAAAGAGAAGGAAAATATAATATTTTGGTTACACGATGCGTTATGATAGTCTGAATAAAACGGTGATACAAGGTTACGTTTTTGGTAAAAGAATAAGAGGATGATCCAGACAAAACTGGATGGATAACATAGTGGAATGGGAGGGGTCATAAATGGATCTAACCCAACTACTAGAGGCTACACGAAACCGTTATGGATGGAATAGAAATTGTGTTTCAGCGATTCATATACCCCTACGATCAACCGGTTAAGGGACTTAGTAAGTAAGTAAATCCAAGCTTTTAAATATCAAACTTGAAATATTCATAAAAAAAAAAAATTTGATTTATTCAAATTTTTTAATAATAAATGTTCAATATATTTTTGGTCATATGACCAATATTGGTAATATATTCTAATTCTTTATATTCTATCAGTGAATCGATTAAACCACTATATTGATCTAATTTTGTTTTAATAAATGATTTTCGCAGTCCATATTTTTGGGCATATTTGTGTCACTGTCTTAACTTTGTTATTATTAGTATTGTATACATTCCGGAATTCCATAGTTTGTTGATATACTAATCCCTAATCATGAACAACTCTCAAAGATTTTCTTATATCTTGAATTGCATCACATTGAATACAGAAAGTACCATTAATATATATATATATCAATAACATATTTAATAATTCAGTTTTATTTAGTTGAATAATTTCATTCTGAATATCGCCAGATAATAATTATCTCTCATAAATATTATCATATTTCATGGAGGGGGGGGGGGGGGCAAATAATAATTAGCTCACCCCCCCCCCCATATTTTTGGTAATATTTTTTAGCAAAAATGTGTATTAACAAAGACAATATACTAGATTTAATATATATATATATACAATTTATTATAACATATTTCATGGGGGGGCAAAGTATACTTAGCCCCCACCCATATTTTTGAATGGGGGGGTCCGATACCCCCGCCCCCCTGTTACGACGCCCCTATATATATATATATATATATATATATATATATACATATACATATATATATATATGATATAATACTCTACTATATTAATGCAGTCTGTAGTATTTAACTCTCCACTATATCAATGCAGTCTGTAGTATATAACACTCCTTTAATTACTTATTATTTTTGTCCATGTTATATTCAATGTATATTATTAGTAAATTGTTATCGTATTATTATTATATTATTATTATTTTCTTCCCGCACTAGCGAAGGGTTCTACATGACCTTATTTTGTGCTTAATAAACCTAATATCATCGTCATCTTTATATATATATATATATATATATATATATAAATAATAATGATAAGAAGCGGGAAGAGGATTGTTATCAATATTCCGAATAAAATTATCCGTGACCCCAACTAACTATAAGTGACTTTAACTATATCCTATGGATTCAGAAATACTATAATGAATTAATTTGGATAGACATATATTATAATTGTAGAATATATTATGTACAATGAATACATTTACAATTAATATACATGCACAGTTTATAAATTTAACAATTAGTTTTAATTATTATATTAAAATGATTCCTCAAATATATTTGATAATTATCTGGCACTATTACACGGTATTATTATGATTGTTTATCAAGTGAAATAGTTATCAATTATATAATATAATTATTATAATTATTATAATAATTATATTATATTATAATTATAATTAATATAATAATTATATTATATTATTGATAGTTACTTTACTTGATAAACAATCATAATGATACCGGGTAATAGTGCCAGCTAATTTTAAACTAGATATTTTGTAATTTGTATATTACTGTTAGAATGATTATGTCTGATAAACTTCATACATATACACCTCATTTATAGATATACTTTAATGCAAGTGGGTCCGGATAGTGGTGGAATATGTAGGATGCACTGTATGTATTAATCGGATCACTAATACATTTAAATATATATATATATATATATATATATATATATATATATATATATTATATTTCAAAATGTGTCACTCATATATATTCATATTAAATTAATATTAATATTAAATTATATAATTCAAATTAATATTAATTTGTATACTAATGTATATATATTGAATTATATAGAAATATATATATACATATATACAGAGATGGGCAAATTTCAAAAAAAATCTATATACTGATAGATACTGATAAAATATTTTGGATAATTTATATAATAGATACTGCTACTGATATTTTAGAAAATTTATAATAGATACTGATACCGATACAGGTATTTAGATACTTTTTATAAAATAAATTATAAATACATTTATATTTATTATATATCAATTATAGACATTTTAAATTTATTTTATTATAAAAGTATTATAGTAAATTATAATAAATTCATTTAGATCAAATAATTAAACATAGCAAAGTATAAATATATAGGATAAACCTACAATATAAACGAAATAATAATAATATAATGAATATAAAATAATAATAATAATAATATAATACAAATTAAAATAAATGAGAATTGGATTTTAATATTACCAGATTTCTAAAATTTAAATCTGTCAAACGACCTCTTTTCGGGTTATTGATTTGCCCAGCATATGAACAAAGCCTCTCTACAGGTGCAGAATAAGGCAATGCTGTATTAAATTTAATAAATATTTGTTTAATTAAATAATACTATGAATTTGTTCTATGCTGTATTTATCCGATTTTAGAAATAAATCAAGTGGATTTTCTTTATAAATATTTGCAAATTGAAAAAAAATTTTCTTGTCATCAATATCTTCATTGTTATCTTCATTGACTGTATGTTTATCTATAGAAAGTAATGATTTATTTAGCAAACCTTTAACTTTTAAATGAATATGTTCGTTATTAAATTCTTTTTTAATTGTTATCCATTTCAATTTGAAATATGGATGGATAGACGTTGCAATTATTCATTGCAAAATCAGCATCTACTAAATTTAAAATTGAATAAAATTTCTTCGTAAGACCATCATCGATCACTTTTAACAAAGGTTTAAATAATTCTATATTCGTATTATGATAACGTTTTTCTACATACTTTTCGGTTGCAAATAATGTTGGAAGTAAAACACCATAATATATACCGAATTCACCTTGCAGTTTATCTATAGCCACAGCAATGGGTTCGACGCACATTAAATATTCTTCTACAAATAATATATCATTTATATTAAATAGAGGTAATTTTAGCTCCATCATGAGTTTTGGTAATTTATCTATTTACTTATTCAGGGATAATACTTGATTGTATCTTTTCTACAGATTAAGCATTTACATTTCACTTTATCTTGTTCACTGCTTATCACTGAAAGATACTTATTGCAAGTTATCAATACTGATGAAGTCCATTGTGTTGGCTTTACTTTTCCAGAATTTATTAAATCCGATAAATTCGACATATCATTTGTATAAGTATATATATAGTATTACGCTGTATACTTAAATTAATGATGTACGATTGAAATCTTATAACAAAATAAATCATAAACTTTTATAAATGTATACAATACGGTATATAAATTATATTATAGGTTATATTCGGGAATATCAGCGGTTATATTATAAATTATATTATATATTCAATATATGGATATATCAATTTTATAAAATAATATAATGACAACAAAGAATATTTATGAAATTATTAGTAAAACATTGTCCACTGAAAAACTAAATATTATTATTAATAATAATGTATTATGTACTCCCAGGTAATATGTATTAATAATTATCATTATTATTATTAGATGGTATATATTAAATATAAATATGAAACAATTATTTTATATTAAACAATTATAGTAAAATATTAAAATTAGGACATTAATACATCAAATAATATTTTATATAATTATTAAATAGGTTTTTGATTATTCAAAACAAAGCACCAATGAATCATCAACATTAAATATAACAAATTATTTTATATGTAAACAATTATAGTTGAATATTAAAAGTACATCAAATAATATTTTATATAATTATTATATAGGTTTTTAATTCTTTTATTTAAATAAATTACCAATGAATTCACCAATTCAATGATGCGTGTATATTTAAAATACATTTAATTTAATACTCTATTATAATAGATACCTATATTAGATAAAATGTTAGCTTTAATAGATACAGATATCGATACTTTAATAATTTCTATAATAGATAGTGATATTAGATAATAAAGTATCGGCGATACTGCCCATCTCTGCCCATATGATATATATATATATGTGAAGGATTATATAAAACAGTTTTATTGACATTTATTTTTGATATATTTCATTGTTTAATAAACTTGTAAAGAAGTTTACTTATTTTATATATTTTATTCTTTTATATACCATTCGTATATTTTTAACATATATGTAAAAAATAAATCCATAAACAAAATACTAAAAGTTGTTTAATAAATCATTATTTAATTATTATTATTATTTTATTTAATAGTATTATTTATAATAATACATCATAATGACTTTAGATTTAAATTTAATTAATACTATCATTTGTAAATAAACAATAAGTAGTTTTAATTTAATAAAGTAAACTTTAATGATTATAATCATTATTCCAATGTAATTAGGGGAAATTTAAGAATATGGACAGTGCCCGAATATAAAAATATTAATGAATAAAATATCAATAATTATATAAATAGTCTAAAAAAGTATTTTTTATTATTTAATTATTCAAAATGTTGCTGATATATCCAATAAACTTATTTTTGTATTACTTTTTTAAATTTATGAAAAAAAAAATGCCACTAAAAACCTTCTCAAGAATATACAAATATATCGATATAAAATATAACACTATATTATTAAAAAATAAAGTATTATAAAAATGATATATTAATTTCTATATTTGTAATTAAATATTCATTGTTATAACTATATATCTAGAGGTCATATAAGTCCCTAATACAGACACTATAGATGTCTTAATACGGACACCCTATAACCAATAGCGCGCAGCTTATGAGCTATTCTGATTTTAGATTTTATAAAAATAACCTGCGTTATAATATTAATAACACCAATGAAGCTAAATCTAAAAAACTATTATTTAGATACTTAAATTGTATTATTAATTACAAAATAATAAAAATAAATAAATTATTAACTAATTAAATTATAATAAATTGTTCATAACATTAATTATAAATAATGTAATTGTAATTTGTCTAATTGGTTCATCAATAATATATAGTTTATCTAGTGGTATATAGGGTATCCGTATTATAATACAGGGTGTCCGACATACACTGTCCGTATTCGGACAAGGGTACAGAATACGGACACCCTCGTTATCTGTAGAATTAAAATATTAAATAAATTAAAAATCACAATAATATCTATAATCCTATAATATTAATATATTGTAATTTTTAATGAAAAATAATTAATCATAATACGGACACCCTCGTTATATGTAGAATTAAAATATTAAATAAATTAAAAATCACAATAATATCTATAATCCTATAATATTAATATATTGTAATTTTTAATGAAAAATAATTAATCATAAAATGTTAAGACCATTTATTGTTAAAGTGTCCGTATTAAGTTACTTTCCCCTATAGGGCTCGAGATGGTTACACAGATGATGCACCTACTACTGGCACCCGAGTATATATTCTCTACTTGCAGACGAGATTTCCTAGCTAATGTTATTATGTAATAATGTAATAATACGCATTATAAACACGCTTAATTGTATACTTTTACTAATAGTATTATTATGTATTATTAGATTTAAATTTTTCAAGTGTGAAATATTTTAGAAAAATTAGATTAGTATATTAAATATTAAACATTAATATATCAATATTTTAATTATTATAACATTATACAGGAATTGAATAAGCTTTTAAAAATAATGGAATCATATTCGTATTGAGATTTGGTTTTTTTATATTTATTATAATCATTTATTTTTTAAATATATTTCAAGAATTTATAATAATATTATCTTTATTGATTATATCAATGTATAATAATATATGTAAAATATTTCAGATATTAAGAATCATGATCCGTATCTTAAACTCATAGAAAATGTAAAGTTTATTCTTGGAGATAATCAAGGAATAAACTTATTAATAATTAATGCGGGAATAGGACATAGAGATAATTCAGATTTTTCTAATGTTTCTACGGATAGTATGATAATGGCTTTTGAAATTAATGCACTCGCCCCTCCATTCTAAGTCAGGATTATATATTTATATATTGTATATGCATTATATTTAGTTTCATATAAATTAGTAAGTCATTATTTATTTTTAATTAAACTTTCATAAATTAATATTTTTTAATATTACTATTATATTTAACATTTTAGGCATTATTTCCATTGTTGGTATATTCGGCAGACGAACATAAAGACGTGTCCTCTATGAGTTGCAATAAATCAGCTATTGTGAATATATCTTCATTGAAAGGCTCCATTACACTTAATGATAAATGTAATCTAACTCGACAAAGTTATAAAGATTGTAAAATAGGAAATTTCGGAGGTGGCAGATATCAATATAGAACTATCAAGGTTAATATTTAAAATTAATATATGTTATATTGATTGATTGATAATTTATTTAAGCAAATACATAGCCGAAAATATAATCGAAAGTATAAAGTATAAATATTTGCTAACGATAACATACGTTATAGAAATAAATAAAGAATAATACGAAATTAAAAAATTAAGGAAATTAAAACGTTTTACAGTTACCGTAAAAATAAACGAAAAACAATCGAAAGTAGAAATAAATTATATAAAAATAAACGAAAAATGATCAAAATAGAAATAAAAGATAGCGTAAAAATAATCGAAAATAGAAATAAAATACATTATTTTGTAAGTGGCATCGAAATATTCAATTTCTACTTTAACTTTATAGAATTCTTCATCTTGTAGGGGAGAGTACTCGAATACCGACACCCTAACAATAAATCACCATAACTTTATTATTTATCATTTAAATGTTTCAAAATTTGATGTATATGTATACATTACGTATATACATATAATAGCTATTTTAAAATTTAATTTAATATATTTAACTCTGAGATAACAGGGGTGTCGATATTATAGGCACTGACTCGAATATCGACACCCTGGCACATAATATCGACACCCTAAATATATCTATAATTAGATATACCATATATTATTTAATATCCACTATCCAATCAGAATCGAATGCGCGTTACTTTTAGTTAACACACGCAATTAATATTTATTCTGAATAAATCTTTTTAATTTGTCATTATTATAATATATCAATTTATTATATACTGCTACCTACCTACTCTATAATAAATTATCATTAAATATGAAAAGATTACAATACCCACAAGAAGCAATGATAAATGCGCTATCGGCTGTACATGATGGAATGTCAAATAGACAAGCATCAATAATGTACAAAGTTCCTAGAAGTAGCTTGATAGGCAATTTAAAAAAGTAAGTATATTACAATTACTTAGTAATAACAAAGCCCTGGGCTTTGGTAATAATATGATAGATAATATATTTATACATACAAATCACATTATATTATATAAATATATATATATATTTATATGTTTTATTTGTACTTATTAATTTATTTAATGTTATAAAAAAAATCATCTTATATATAATATAATAACGATGTTTTAATAAATAATAACAACATACCTATGATCTAAATATATATCTAATAAATATAATTATTATTTAATTATTAATTATTAAATTAATAATTAATTGAGTTATTATACCTGCTATAACTTTGTTGTAATACTAAATATTTATATTAATATGTATACGTTATATATTTAGATTATAATTAATAAGCTTATTAATTAAGCGTATTAATACTATAGTACTATATTATTAGTATAGTATTATGTTATAACAGTTTATATATATATATATATATATATATATATATTATAGGTTAATTTAATCTAACCTTCCTACAGTTAATTTAATATAATCATATTAACAAAGTTGATATGTTGATATATATATATATATATATATATATATATATATATATGCATTGTACGATACGATCTAGTAAACAATTATGCAATTGTAATTAATTTCGTTTTCGTATATCAGTAATGTATATTTTTAAATAATGTATTGATAAGTTACTGTATACGGGATATATATATATATATATATATATATATATATATATATATTGATTAACGTGCGTCGTGCGTCGCACGACATCATATCGGACCATCGATGTAAATAAAACTTTTATTTACATCGATGTATCGGACATGCGACGTATGTCCGATATGATGTCGTGCGACCGACGTATGTCATACGTCGCACATAATGGACGTAGTTCAATGTTTCACTATATATATATATATATATATATATATATTTATATATGATATACAAAATATCGGTAGCCAGTAACCTCGTACGAGTAATTTCGTACGACTTGTTAAATTTAATTTATTTCATAATAATACAGTTTTTATACGATTATATATAATAACTTATTATATATTGATATCATATATTGCATTATCTATATTCGTATAAGAACTGTATAATTATGAAATAAATTAAATTTAATAAGTCGTATGAGATTACTAAATAAGTCGTACGAAATTACCTCGTACGGGATTACCTCGTACGAGATTACTGGCATTCAAAAAATCAACTTATTTCTCAATTTTAATATTTAACATACGTTTTGTTATCAAATTTATTCGTAATAAAGCTATATTTAATCGCTTTTTAAAACAAATATAATAGAACATATTTAAAAAACGAATTATTTAACTAATATGTTAATTAAATTATACATTATATATTTAATTATATAATACATATGTAAAGTAAATATAGAAAATAAATAAAATTTATTTTATATACTAGAATAAGATTTCTATATGATATATGTTATTCTATATGTGAAATATATATTGAATACAATTATAAGTATATATATATATATATATATATATATATATATATATATATATATATATATATATATATATGAACATACCAGATTTGGTTGACATTTCTTGCATAATATTAATCATTTGGTAGACATGATTATTTGGAGGACAATTTCGTGTCCACCAAATAGTTTAGGGCAATAATGTATCACTTTTGGTATAAATTTGACTTATAATAAAATTATATAATTAATATATAGGAAATAAAGTTGTATATTATTTATTAATAATTTAAAAATCAATAGAATGGGTAAGTTTAAATAATGATTATATTTTCACTCTATATATATTGGATCCATAAAAATAACTGTTTAGTAGACACACCATTTTCAATGACATACGTAGTATTGTTGGATATACGTCTATAGGGAATTGATGGATTTAGACTTTATATTACATATGGATCATATATATAAAATAAAAAAATAAAATATTATATTAATAAAAAATATACATTTTAATTAATTTATTATTTATTTTTATTATATTTTGAAATAATAAATGGAATGATTCATAAATACTAAGGTAATACAAGTATTTTTATTAATTTAAAATTTAATATTTAAAATTTAATAATCTTAAAATATATATTAAGATTATTATTAAATATTTACTTAACATTTAAATAGAATAATGTTTAATTGTGTATTAAATATATAATTATATATATATCCATAATCATGTGTATTAAAATATAAATATTTATAAATACTAAGGTAATACAAGTATTTTTATCAATTTAATATTTAAAATTTAATAATTTTAAAATATATATTAAGATTGTTAAATATATACTTACTATTTAAATATATAGAATAATTTGTAATTGTGAATTAAATATATAATTATATACATTCATAATCATATGTATTAAGTAATTTATTAAGTAATTTATCGTGTAAGAAAAAAAATGTAAGATTTTAAATTTTACCAGGTAACATTTTTAAATATTCTATTAATAATTAATTTAATTGAATTGGGTTTTACCAATAGTAGTTTCTAATAGTACACATACTATTAGTTGTTATTGTAAACTTTATATGGATAGTTATATTCAATATACTAATTAAATATAACATTGCATAATAGGATTATTATAATTATTATTATAATCATTATTATATTATAATGATTATAGTCAAAATATAGTTTAAAAATAATCAACACACTAAAAGCCCACATACTTCATTATACGAATTAGTAATTACATAAATATATAGTATTCATGTCATTATATAATTAATATAATATTATAAGAATACTCGTGTAATTTAAATAATTCGAATAAACATGTTACGGACATAGACTCTATCAGTGATATAGTCTATCATATAGTCTGATACGTTAATATCAAAGAAGGCCGCCGATTATTATTATTATATTGTTAGAGTTCAATTTTTATTTTGGGGTTGTTTAATTTATTTGGTTTTGTTTTATTTATCTGTATTTTTTAGCTGCATTATAATGAACTCTGACATTATTATAATAACAATCGGCGGCCTGCTTTAAGATAATTCCTATAATAGACTATATCATAGAGTATTAAAAAAATCACGATATTTAACCTAGTACCAGGTATATTATATAATATATATTATATTATAAATTATAATTTATAATATATAATAACTTATTAAATAAGATATACAAAATTGTCATACTTTTTTTAATTTGTATACAACCTTATATTTATTTACATTTTTAATATAATTACTACTATATACTTCCACTATATATATATTATATACATGGGAATACGGACGTTAGGCAAACATTAAATAACTATAAATATCAAATGTCACAAATGTGGCCAAGTTGTATGTCACTCTAATTCATTATACGCTCTAAGAGCGTATAATGTACCACTAAAACTGAAAATAAAATCTTAATGAGAAACATGTATATATGGAATAATTCCTTTTGAAAAATATATTTATAAACCATTCGTATTAATATATATATATGATATTTACACATACGAGTACCATCCTATTTGCGTATTGATATTTGTGGGTTGTTTGATTTATTTTGTTTAGTTTTATTCTTCCGTTTTTTTAACAAGCACGCCTTGTGCTGTTATAATATATAATATAAATAATAGCGCCACGTAATGTTGCCATTTAATTTTTACCTACCATCCGTATCATCCTATATATATATTAACCTTTATATGTAATAACATATATATTAACAACATTTTTAGATTATTATATTATTGAATGTATTAAATATTAACAGGTAATGCCTTGTACTTATTGTTATATATTGTATTTATTTATATGCGACGATATTGTACATCTACGTGATATCAGCGAATATACGCATAGTGCCTGGTATCATAATGCACGTACATTCCTACCATCTCGCATGACCCCCCCCCCCCCACGCGAAGACGGCTGTGTATATATAGCGGACCGCCGCTATGTATAATCACTTGAAGAATAAGTATAACCAATAAACGTACATAAGCCTTGACGTAACATCAATAAGCGTCCAACCTCACGTCCAATGAATATCATCCTGCCACGTCAACCAGTGAGAGAACGTTAGGAAACATCTACCCCCACGCCCAATGACTATAAACAATCATGAACCCTACACCAACTCCTTCCTTTGATTGGCACAATGAAGATCGGCTAGACGAGCTGAAAATGTTGTTTAACATTTTATTTACGTCCTCGCCATTGCCCACTACATCCGGTATGATATCCTGTACACCCTCGCCGTCACTCATGACCTCCGTGACGCCCCAGCCACTACCCACGACATATGTGACGCATCCGACATCACACATAATACCCGATATGTTCTCAACGTCACCCGTGACCCTCTCGATCTCACCCACAATATCCGTGATCCCCTCATCATCACCCCCACCATCCGTGATGCCATACAGCACCATACACAATGCATGTATTGCCATCCCCATGGCCACCTCCAACATGATATCCTTCTTCCATACGTGAGAAGAGGGAATGACCCCAACCCCTCTTCGATAACCAATAGGGAGAAGAGGGGATGTTATATATTTTATTTATATATATGCGTCGATATTGTACATCTACGTAATATCAGCGCATATACGCCTAGTGCCTGGTATCACGACGCACGTACAATGTACGTTTCTGCCGTATCGCATTACCGCCCCATGCTCAGACATCTGCGGTGGTCCGCTATATATAATCTCTTAAAGAATAATTCTAACCAATTAACGTAAATAAGCCTTGACATTTTACTCCCATATATACACACAACTTAACAGTGTAATATATTAGTATTACACAACTTAGACAGTGATTAATACATAACAACAATTTATATATATATAATAATTTGATATAATATATTATATGTATACACAAATATCCATGCATATATATATATATATATATATATATATATATATATATATATATATATGACTAATGATCTCCTCTTCAACAATGATGGCGTACATACCGACCCCAAGTGTGAGAAGTTAATTCAACAGATAACCTCACAAGATTATCCGCAAGCCATTGATAATTATCATTATCATAATTATTACGCGATACCTATGAATTATAATTCATAGTTATCGCGAACTACATGTGGCCCTTTAATAAAGACCTGTCACACCTTACGATACTTCTATGTTAACTTCTTAAAAAAGATGTCGAATACCTAATATATTCAATAACATGGAAGAATAAATATACTACTCTATCATATTATGCGACAAAGAAGAAGATAACAATTCAAGTAGACGCTTCATACAATTACTTTGACGCCATCCTCCTACATCCATCCAACAAGACGAAATCCCCATCACCTTCGCATCTAAGATATTCAGCCCCGCTGAGACTCGTTATGTATATATCGAAAAATAAATGTAAGCCGTAATATTCGGAATCGAATGGTTTCACATTATTAAGTCTGACCACAAGTGCAGATGATCACCAGGGTTGGGGTCAAATACACTTTATCAAATACAAATACAAATACAAATATTTATTACATTTTTATACAAATATATATCAAATACAAATACAAAATACAAATATTAACACATTAAATATTAAATCATTTGATTTAATCATATTTTAAATCATATGATTATATTTTATATAAAATAATAATCCTTATCCCTAGATTATATATATATATAGACATTGCATAGTTAGTGATTGATATGTATTGGATATATGATATTAATAGGTTAATTAAAGCAATGTAGATAGGTGGTATACTTTTTAAATATTAAGGAGAAGACGTAGAATTAGAGTAATGAATGGATAAATGATATATGAGTTCTAGAGAGAGAATCTAATATAAATATAAAATACAAATATTAAATCATAAAATAATAATTCCTATCTCTATACCAGATTGCATAATAATTAATTGAAATCTATTTTAATATATTTAATTCCTAAAGAAAATCAATAAAATAAAAAACTGTAAACACAAGACTGATTGCTTGGGATATTATAAGTTATAATTTATAACACATACATATTCTATATAGAATATTAATTTATTTATATAGTATTCATAAAATTATTGTTCTATTATATTATTTGTATTATTTAATAAATGTATTCTTTAATATAAATGGTAAATATTTTGTTAATTTTTTTACATTCATAAATTAATTGTTTAAATTCTACATTCTATTAAATTATTAAATTAAAATATTTTTAAAAGTGTATTTGAAACTGTATTTGATCAAATACACGAAATACGACACTCAAATACAAATACATCACTGAATAATTATTCAAATCAAAATATAAATACGTATTTGACCCCACCCCTGATGATCACCCAGAAAAATTTCTTCACAGCACCAACCCGAGTCCAAAAAATGCTACTACGAGTGCAGCAGTAAGATTTCACGCTAATATTTTTAAAGCCAGGAATAGAGCTACGGATAGATTTTCACCTACCATCAGATGCCAGTGAACACATAGACCTTGATGTCCAGATAAGCCATTGATGTTTGGGACACAGAAGATAGAATATTTAAAATTAGAAACGGGAGACGAAACCCTTCAAGCCTTACTTTCTTCTGTATAAGTAACCTATATTGCCATATGACACACTGACGCACTCATGGCAATACCTAAGTATACATTTTGTCCACTATAACAATATCACGTACCTCATTATATTTGATTTTTATACTCAATTCCCATTCATACACATTATGCGTGCACCAGCGCAACCATTGTAGATCATCTAAAACATGGTATCCTAGACCGGTTACTTAGCGACAACGGAGGACTATATTCGTCACAAGAGTTCCGAATATTTGCATCCGAATGGGGATTCAACCACGTGACAAGCAGGCATACCACTTCCTAAGTAACGGCCTAGCCGAGGAACCATGCAGAGCTTGAGATGTCTGAGAACTTCCAGATGTCGAAACTTCTACTATGATCTAAACCAGTAATTATCGACACAAAGCCCCACCGAACTGCTCTACAGCCACAAGTTAGCAAACCCTTTACCTAGCACCTACCCCGTAGACTTGTCGAATGAGAATAAATTATCATCCAATATATCAACCACACGACACTAGTAAAAAACAAGACTCATTGTACCTGTCCAACATAACACCCCTCACAAACATTCACCAGCGTGACCACATATCAAAGACATGGAAGCCAGCTATGAAACTTCGGAGTTACAACATCCGCAGTATGGATTATTCTACCTTCGGGAGAAATCTATGAGATATCCGACTTACTTCCCCGTCGACGCCCTGTCAGGAGGTAGTACCAACACACCGAGATACATCAGAGAATCACTCAAGACCTCTTGCCCTACCCTCTACTCCACCGATACTCGGTTCAGATGTAGTTATTCCCCTCCGTAGTGTGTCATTACATTCTCATCCCAGGGATATCGCTATCACAACTAGTCCGTTGACACCCGGTCCTGATCTAGATAATCAAACCTCATCAACCGTAGCGCTGCATTGATCTAACAATAATGTACGATCCCCACTTTTATTATTGACTTGTAGATATAAATGTATAAAGGGGGTGTTATATGCTTACATATGTATATAACTACTTATTATTATAATCTATATATTTATATATATATATCCATGTGCCTTCTACACATATGTATTCCTACCAAAGATATATATATATAATGTTAGCGCTCTAAATATAGTTACCAAGCTATTATTTAATAGGAATTTATATTCGCCAAACTTATTATTGTAGCCTATAGACTGTGACACAGTCCGATACAGAATTATCTGTACATCTTATACACATCCCTAATTATTATATATATATATATAATGTCACATATTACGACATGGCTATTGTTCACAATAAATCTCAGCATTATTATCCTCTCCTTCTTTCAAATATAATATTGTGTATAAACTAATGGATTTATTATACTTAATAATCAGGAGCCGGTTACTCTGGAAATAAAATATTTCCTATCACTATCCAGAGACAATCTCTGGATAATTCTCAGTAAATCGGGTTGTTCTGGACAAAAATACATATATTACAGCAAACAAATAGCCTAGGTTAGATAGAGGATGGGTTGTTCTGGGAATTTTTAGCTAATTTTATTCGCGTCGGACATTCGAGTAGCTCTCAAAATATATTTGTATAAAACTTGGACAATTTGATGGTACTTAGGATAAAAAATAGGTGTCTTTATTAAATTTATAATACATAGGATCAAATATTAAAATATGAAATATGGGTCCTATATAATCCTATACTATATAATATATAGTATATATATATATATATTTATACATAATATAAAATATAATAATGAACACACTTAGTGTTTCGAAATAATTTCTAGTTCAATATATTTCATAATATATAATATTTTTAATAGATATGATAATAAAATATTAAATAATAATATTAATATTGAATGGAATTTTATTTGTTTTATGTTTTGTTTTATATATGATAAGTATGCTAATTATATAATGAATATGCTTTTTCTTGTAAAAGACTTTAAAATAATGTCTAGTAAATAGCCTACATAGTGTACATAGGGTAATTAGGGTAAATAGTAAATAGGTTAAATAGTATTATTATTTATATTAAAAAATATATATTATAAAATAAAAAATATACCACCTGAGGGCATCGTAGCCAGACCTTCTGCATTGCATACAGCAATCTAACCACTATACTACCTATCGGATTTTATTAATTATGTATAATTACTAATAGTAGTATTAGTTTTGGTTTAATTATAAATATAATTAGAATAGAATTATTTTTCATATAAAATTGTACTTATTTTGTTATCATATCATACAAATAGTATTTATTATATCTAGAAACTATATAAATATCCTGTATAATTGTAATATTATAATTAATAGTATGCAACTGAATAACATAAATTGTATTAATATTTACTTTAAGTAATACTTATTATAATTATATAAACTTAGTTTAAAACTATTATAATTATATAAAATATTCAACAAATATTATTTCGATATTGAATTGATTATATAATTGTACTTATATTATAAACTATATGATAGTATAATTAATTAACCCAGGAAACAATTATAGCCTCATAATAATTTAATTATGTGATAATAGCATATATATAATAGCCTTGAATGTTTACATTGTGATGTAAATGTATATTTATTAAATAATATAATATTAAATATTTAATAATATTATATTATGCTGCTATTCATTTGTCATTCTATTATAATAATTATGGTGTTATTAAAAGTCTATTATGTAATTATTATGCTGCTATTAATTGCATAATAGACTTATAAGAGCATGACAAATTAATATAAGCATAATTATTATGCTGCTATTATGATAATTTATCATGCTATTATAATAATTATGGTGCTATTAAAAGTCTATTATGCAATTATTATGCTGCTATTAATTGCTTAATAGACTTATAAGAGCATGACAAATTAATATAAGCATAATTATTATGCTGCTATTATGATAATAGACATTTAATTATCTATTGATTATACTTGAAATTAAATGGGCTTTCCGAAACTATATAGAACTCTTATGTACATCCTTTAATAATCGAATTATAATTAAGTAATATTTAACTTAGGTACATAATTATATTTTGAATATTTGTAAACATTCAAAAATGAAATAAGGATTAGGAATATAGAAATATTGCTGAGCTTGATCTCGGCTAAGATATGTTTACAAAATCCCAGAGTAACCCAATAATATCTATAAATAAGGTTTGTCCATGTTGGGATTGTCTCTGGCCAATCTCAGAGCAACCAGCCCCTGGACCAGTTAATATGTGCCAACTTTCAACATAGCTTATTTTGAAAAGCCTTTCAAAATATTTTTGTAGGGTTATTTTGAGCATTTAAAAAAATTCAAATAAGTTGTTATTATTCATCATAATTTTCGATTTATATTATATAATTAATAACTATCATATTATATACTTAGTATAATACTATATATATAATAATAATCATACTATTATTTTTTATTCTTAGAATAATTCTATAATTTATCAATACTTTATTAAATTTGTGAAATATAATTATATTCTAATTCTATTTATAATTAAATCAAATCTAATACTACTATAAGTAATTATATATAATTAATAAAACTGGTTTGGTAGTATAGTGGTTAGATTGTTGTATGCAACGCAGAAGGTCTGGTTACGATGCCCTCAGGAGGTATATTTTTTAATATAAATAATAATAATAATTTTACTATTTACTAGAAATTATTGTAAAGCATATTCATTATATACTTAGCATACATATCATATATATAAAACAAATAAAATTCTATTAACTATTAATATTTTATATATGTAGGTGCAGATGTACCATAATCGAAGCTATTCTATCAATTCTTTTAATTAATTATATTTCCATAAATCTTCACAATTCGTACTTATAAAGTGAATCTGATTTTCTTCAATTATAATTATTTATTAATTAATTAATATTATATATATCTTGTTTCGAAAACAACTGTGTTCTTACTTTATGTGTAATAAACTAATATAAAACCATTTTCATTTCAGGTTAACAATGTTTTGATGATCAATTAATTATTTATTTTACATATCTATTTTGTATTAAATTCTCACTAAATCTGCATACAGATTCAATTTATTTTTTAATAATATTTCGTAACACTATACAAGACCATATTTTATACAATGCTACTTTTAAATATTTGTGGAAAATACATATTTTGCTCATTTTCAACATGTATATATTTTATTTAAATTAATAAACTTATATATTTCAATAAGTAATACTATATAGAAAATGTTTATTGATATGTGTTTAAAGGTACTATTCATTAGTTACATGTAAAATAACATCAAAATGTATCAACTTATAATATTAAAGTTTTTGTAATAATTATTTAACAATCTTATTATAAATATTTATTTTAAATAATGATTAACAAATAAAATAAAAATGTATCACTAATTTACTACATATATATAGAAATAATAATTTATACTGTTCATTTATTATTATTGTGAAATTTAAAGAAAAAATATTCAATATGTAGTTAATGAGATATACAAAATAATTATTCTGACTAAATCAAGTTTAAAGTTTTTTTTAAATTAATTTTTACACTATATATAGTTACTAATGTATATATTATATTTATAAATGATATTAAAAATATAATTATACATATACAATTTATTTTAATTATATGTTTGCACATCCTGCAGCATATGAATTGTCTTGATGTTTCATCTTCTTCTTCACCTTTGTAGCATCCAAGCATCGTAATCTGTCTTGTTGTACTGCATATTCTGCAACCGATTATAATGAATATCCTAGCAATCCATCAAATGCAGATAAATAGGCCTGCATTCCAAAGTTAAATGTTCATACTGCCATTGTTACAGCAAATTGTTCTAGAATATTAAAATATAATTAATAAAATATAATACAAATTAATTCAACTTTTATACCTTTGAACATCGAGACTAAATCATATTATGAAAACTTTTCAACTTTTTTTACATATGGGGCTATATTTGCACTTGTTCAATAAAAAAATCTTTATTTTAATCCTGTATAATTATTTTTATATATTATAAATTTATATACCCAGATTTAATATATATATATATATAATATATGAACCTTCATATTTTGCTTTCTTGTAAACACAATAATCTCCACATAATTTAAAAGTCAATAACGTAGCCGGTGTAGTCAATAACTAGCAAATAAATTAATTAAATTCAATTGAATTCATATAATATATTCACTAAAGTATTTGAGCAAAAGTTATTTAAAAAATAAATATAAAAAAATAATCCATTGAATATGAAATTAATTATATTTATTATAATTTACTGATATTAAAAATAAAATACATGAAATTGGATTACGTAATAGAAATTGTAGACTTTAAATAGATATATAAAGTATGTAGTAGAAATTGTAAGTAAATAAAATAAAATATAGAGTATATACAAAAATGTTGCGAAGCAAAGATATAACACTCCCTATGCATGCAACGTAATTTAGTAATATCCCCTGCCGCTGCTAGCAGTAGTATCGAAATCACTGAAATATATTTATGTTCGGCTCTATTTGCATACAACAATGTTTTCATTGTTCTATTAAATTACATGCAATATAAATTAGCTTTTACTTACTAAATATATACTTATAGAATTTAAAACATACATATCATATTTGTTTGTTATATGTTAGTAATGAACACTTAGTTTTCATCATATAAATATTAATTTAAAGCATATTATTTAACATTTTAAAATTGTACAAACAACACATAGTTCCTAAAAGTAACCCGCTATAAGTGGCACTGGGGTATTTTGTATACAAATTCGAATTACACGATTTCGCGTAAGTGTTATATCTTTCCTTCGGAAAATCTTTGGTATATATATATAGATATTACATGGTTAGTGATTGATATATATTGAATATATCAGATTTATAGGTTAATTAAAGCAATGTAGATAGGTGGGTGTATACGGTAAGGGAAGATTAGTTGTTTAAATAATTAAAATAATAGGTGTATAAAATCCTGTAGAAGCAAGATTTATCATGGATAAAATTGAAGAAGTATAATGTAGATAGCGAGGAGTGGATTGGGAAAGCCGAAGAGTGAGTTAATTAAATTAATATATTATACACATTTTTCTTAAAGAATCAAATATAAATACAAATATTAACACATTAAATATTAAATCATAAAATAATAATCCCTATCTCTATACCAGATTGCATAATAATTAATTGAAATCTATTAATTAAAATTTATTTGATATCTAAAGAAAATCGATATGATAAAAAACTGTAAACAATATACTGGTTGCTTGGGATATAATAAGTTATAATTTATAACACTTATACATAAAATATAAATTAAATTCATATATATAGTTTTTATCAAATACGAAAATCAAATACAAATACATGCAATTACTGGAATGGAGGCTTATAGATTGTGAACGGAGATTAAGTGAGGTAGGTAATAGTTGGTGTAGAAACGAGATAGGATATCTACAATTAAATGTTACAGGTTACATGGAATATGTCATATGGCGATTTGAATATCATATGTATATAAATTTGAATTTTTATATAGATATTAAATAAATTGAACAATTTTTAATCAAAGCAAAATTTTATAAATATTAATCATTAATTTGATATTTTGAAATCGATAATATATAAATGTTACAAACTTTATCATATAGTCGATTTCTAGAATAGAATCCTGATCATTACTTTTATATATCAAAATATATTATTTGATAAATCCAGCTTTAATAATAAATTTCCTAAATCAATTCTATAAAGATTATATATTATTATAATAAAAAATAATGAATATATATTAAATAAAATTAATAAAGAAATAATACAGAATAATAAATAGAATAATACATTTGATTAGATATATAATTGAATATGATATTTTAATAACAAATAATGAATATACATATATTTAAAACAAATATATAAATAAACTTTTATTTTATATAAATACTAATAATGAATTACTAACATGTTTAAATAAAGGATCTTTTTTAATAATGTCTTGACCATCATGCATTTTAGTTATAATATTATTGAATTCTGGATCTTCATGATCTTTAGTGATTTAACTGGCATAGCTTTAGAGTAATTTCTCTTTAATTTGATTATAAAAGTTCTTAAAATAAATTTACAACATTCTGTATTAATTTAATTGATTAAATAGGTAATTTATATAATTTAAAATACAAACCATTGCATAAGTTTGCTATCCTACATGTTCAATTAGTATGCCTTGAATACCGGCAGCAATCAAATTTGTATTATATTCCAACATCACTTTTGTTTTGACTCCAAAAAGACTTTTCTTAAATGTAATTATTCATCACCTGCAATTAATTATATATTTTTATCTTATATATTATATTCCATATTATTAAACATATTTAATATTTGTATGTACATGTTTGTACATAACAATATGTATTGGATACTACTGATTACAAAATAAATAAAATAATATTAAATTATTGAAAATAAATTAATAAATTTATAATATTAAAAATACACCAATACCAATAAAATAAATACCATGTAAATAATTATTAATTAAAATATTATTATTTTCAATTACAAAATGTTAATAAATAAATATTATTGACATGTCTAAAATATAATATAATTTAAAAGATATTAACAAAGATTTGGCGAATCAAAGATATAACACTCGCTACCTACGCAATATGATTAGTATTCATACATCCCGCTTCTAGCAGCAGTATCGAAATCGATTTAGATTTGCCGCAATTTGCATACTACAATGTTTTCATTACTCTTATTAAATGACTTGCAATATAAATTAGCTTTTACTTGCCACATAGATATTTATAGGATTTAAAACCAACATATCCTATTTCTATATATTAGCAATAAACACTTAATAAAATAATAATTAAAAGCATATTATTTTTCATTTTAAAAGTGCATAGTTTGATACAAATTTATATTATAAACAACACATAGTTCCAAAAAATGACCTATATATGTTGTGATGTTGGTTTTTGTATACAAAATTTAATTACACGATTGAGTGTTCTATCTTTCATTAGAAAAATCTTTGATATTAATATGAAAAATTTTATTATCTAAAATTTGAATATTGGATGTTAAATAATTATATACAATTAGTTTATTAATTATATATTATTATTTCGTAACCAGTGTTCTCGTGCGAAGTGATTTCATGGGGAATGATATTATACGGATTGGTGATTTCGTGTGTAGTTTAAATTCTACTATTTATAAATAATTATTTATATATATTATCATTTCACACGAGATCATTCGCCACAAAATTACTTAATACGATATTATTGGTATTCTATTATTTAACTAATTATTTTTTATTATATTACACATATCATTGATTATATAATTAAATAAAAACCATTTGATAACTCCTGTTCTGTTTTGCACTTGATTCTAAAAGATTATTATCATAAAGTTAATTATATATGATATTATAGATTAAATATATATATTACGATATTTATAAGTTTTAATTTTAGCGTTATACTACTCTAAACAGTGAAATTAACAGATATAATTAAGAAGAAATTTACAAATGATAAAGAATACATATGTAATTGTAAATGTAATTGTGGAATTATAAACTACTAAATACCAATACAGTATTAATATAAACTGCGAGATAATAATACCAAAGATTTTGCGAAGCAAAGATATAATACTCCCTATGCATGCAACGTAATTTAGTAATATCCCCAACCGCTGCTAGCAGTAGTATCGAAATCACTGAAATAGATTTAGGTTCGGCTCTGTTTGCATACAACAATGTTTTCATTGCTCTATTAAATTACATGCAATATAAATTAGCTTTTACTCACTAAATATATACTTATAGTATTTAAAACATACATATCATATTTGTTTGTTATATATTAGTAATGAACACTTAGTTTTCATCATATACATATTAATTTAAAGCATATTATTTAACATTTTAAAAGTGTATAGTTAAATACGAATTTACATTATAAACAACACATAGTTCCTAGGTGGCACTGGGGTATTTTGTATACAAATTCGAATTACACGATTTCGCGTAAGTGTTATATCGTTCCTTCGGAAAATCTTTGATAATACCGTACAAATGTAAAATAATTATACAATATGCATTATCAGTGAATTATTATTTAAATATTACATATATATGTATTATATAATAGTGTTTAACATCATATATATTATGTAGTGATGTAAACAATTTGATTATTTAGATTAGAATATTAAAAAAGTATTCATGGGATTAAAGTAGTAGTATTAATATTTTTGTGTACGGTATTAGTATAGCAGTTATTTCATAATTGGAATTTTCAGTTTTCTATAAGCAATAAATATAGTATATTAAGTAATTATAGTATTATTTAATACTTTAAAATATTAATAATTTATTACTATAATATTAATAAATATATGAATTATAATATCATATTATAAATATACACAAGTATGTTAAAATGGTTTTCGCCGAAGATTACAAATAAACTACCCTGTTTGGTTAGAACGGACAAACGGCAATTTTATTTAAAACTATATTTATTAAATTACTTTTATTTCTATATTAACTAATGCTGATTGTATATTTTTCATAATGTATAACTATTATATTGCTATAACTACAATATTTAATATGATATGGTATTATAATAATCATATAATATATATGGATACAGGAGAAGCAGACCACCGATATATTTAAGAGCCGCCCATCGATGTAAATATATGTTACGCTTTCACACGCTAAAATATTCCATATGAGTAACATACATACGTTGTTTATGTGTATTATCATATTAACACAAATATATATTATAATTATATACATATATATTATACATGTATAATAATATTAATAGTAACTGTACGGATTATGGTCAAAAGCTTCGCGATTGATGAGCAATTTGAATGCCCGCAAAATTGTTTATGTGAATTAGTGAATTTACAATAGCTTATGATTGGCCATTATAATTAGCGTATGTCTATTTATAGACATGCAACGGCTTATCATTAACATGTGTGTGTGTTTTATAGGCTCACTCGGGATATAATGCAGCTAAAAAAACCTAGCAATATTAAAAATAAACCCAACAAAACCAAACCAAACAAGTGAAAATAACTAAAACTAAACATATTAATGTTTGTACAAACAATCATACGCCGTATGATTCATACGCTATTGTAAATTCACTAATTCGAATAAACAATTTTGCGGGCATTCAAATTGCGCATCAATCGCGAAGCTTTTGACCAGGTACCAACTGTACAATTAAATATTTTATTTTTTATTAAATTTCAATTTGTACTATTAGAAATTATAAGGTACTATAATGGATAACATATTGATGGATTATATTATACATATATAATATATTGGTTCTACTTGAAATTAAACAGACATTCTAAAACTATATCGATCTCATGTGTACGTAACATATTCGAATAATAATCGAATGATTTCTAATAGTTAAATAAATTAAAATTTAATAAAAAATCAAATTTATTAACAAATATTTAATTGTACAATTACTATAACGGATAACTATAGATATATATATATATATATATATATGGATTATATTATTATACATATAATTATAAGATATATTTGTGGATTTGTTTAATATGATATAATACACAAAAGCAGTTTATGTATGTTACTCGTATGGAATATTTTAGCGTGTGAAATCAAGCTAATATTTACTTTAGTGACATATATTTATTAATTGGGCGGCTCTTATATATTAGTAAGACCGCCCAAATTGAACTCTTAATTATATCGGCGGCCTGAATATATATATATATATATATTCGGTACCTGGTCAAAAGCTTCGCGATTGCAAAATTATTTATTCGAATTACTGAATTTACAATAGCGTATGATTGTTTGTTGAAACATTAATATTTATAGTTTTAGTTATTTTCACTTGTTTGGTTTGATTTGGTTGGGTTAATTTTAATATTGTTTAGGTTTTTTTAGCTGCATTACTGTAAATGATTACATCCCGAGTGAGCTTATAAAACACACATATATAAATATATGGTAATTATAAGCCGTTGCATGTATGATAGTCTATAAATAAACATACGCTAATTATAATGACCAATCATAAGCTATTGTAGAATAACTAATTCGAATAAACAAGTTTGCGGGCGTTTAATTCGCGAAGCTTTTGACCATAATCCATATATTCAATTAATAATATTGATCAATAATTATACTTATTTCAATAGTTTCATTTTAATATAAAATGCATGTTGAAATGTATATTTTAATAAATAAACACAATAATATAATAATCTATTGATAATTGATAATTAAAGTTAACTTATGCTATCATAATACCAACTATATGATACATTTTCATAATTAAAATTTCATATTTTTATTTTGAAATAAAATTTACATTAGTTCGTATAGATTCTATAATAGAGCCCGTTTTTATATCTAAGTAATTTATCTAATATATATTATAATTATGCTTACATATTATTTAATAATAATTTATTATGATATAATACTTATAATGTAATTATAATTTTAATAATTTTGTAAATTCACATGTGCTTTTTAAATTATCCGAAAAATTCTTATATAAACATAATATAAAAATAAAAGACATATTTATTTTATATAATGAAGATATTATATGATATAAATAATATATAGTTATTTTTAAATATAACTAACCATATATAATATGTTCGTGATTGATAGAAAAGGTAAAATAGTTTAAATTATCCAATATTATATTGAATATACGAAATTAATTTAATATGTATAAATATAAAATAGGTCATGACATTTGTCATTAATTATAGAACATATATATCAGAAAATAATAAAGTTGGAGCGAAACCTTTAAAATTCATATTGTCCACAAAATAATTATTTTATGCATATCTTAATATTGTCAACAAAAGAGTTAGCTTATACATAATTTTTATTTGGTAGACAATATTTTTATATATATTTTATTATTCATTATTTTGAAAAAATAATTAGATATATTCAAAGAGTATATCATAATTAATTAGTATGTAAATTTTCACCTTCATGGCTATCTTATAAAAAATGGTTACCAAATGATTATATTTTGCATTGTCCACCAACTGGTTATATTACGACTATATATATATATATATATATATATATCGCAGTTTCAATAGATACATATTATTATAATTATAGGTACCTATGTAATAAAATGCTATTTAAGATAAATTTAATTTGTATTAAATATTAATTTATATTTAACTATATTTTTATTAATTTCCATTTAAATAAATATATATATATATATATATATATATTTATTACCTATATAAGATTTATAGAGAAATTTAAGTTTATAATTTTATTATTTTTAAATTCATATATATATATATATATATATTAAATACTATATATGAGAATATATATATATATATATTTTTTGTGAATTAAATACCATACTAATAAATAATCATTACATTTTATTAACATATCATATATATATATATATATATATAGATAGATAGATAGAAGATTTATATGAGGTATATCATCGATAGAATATATATATATATATATATATATATATATATATATATATATATATTAAATATTATATATGAGAATATATATATATATATTTTGTGAATTAAAATACCATACTAAAAAAGAATCATTAAATTTTATTAACATATCATATATATATATATATATATATAGATAGATAGATAGATAGAAGATTTATATGAGGTATATCATCGATATACCTCATTATTTATATCGATGATATATATCGCAGTTTCAATATATACATATTATTATAATTATGTGTAATACATGCTATTTAAGATAAATTTGTTGTTTTAAATATTAATTTCTATTTAACTATATTTTTTATTAATTTTCATTTAAATAAATATATATACTTATATATATATATGTATATTACTTTTATCTACATTAATATAATTATTAAAATAAGAGTATGCTATGTAATAAAATAAAAAAATTAGTCCACCTATGTCTGTATATGTGTGGAATATATATAATTTGAGAATTAAATATCACACTAATAAATAATCATTTAATTTTATTAATCTATATGTCTATATATGTCTTACAAATATATCTAGATATATTAATAGCTAATAATATAAATTAAATTACATTTATAATAAATAAATAAATTTTAATACTTTAAAATAAATCTACAAATATATCTGATATTAATTAAATTAACTTTATAAAAAATACATTAAAATTAAATATCAATTTAAAATAAATCTACAAATAATATTTATTTATTAATTTTCATTTAAATAAATACATATACTTATATATATATGTATATTACTTTTATCTACATTAGTATAATAATTCAAATAATAGTATGCTATGTAATAACATAAAAAATTAGTCCACATATGTCTGTATATGTGTGGAATATATATAATTTGAGAATTAAATATCACACTAATAGGCCGTTCACATCAACTCCGTTTTTACCTCCGATCCGATAATTAGCTCCGAAAAGTAGTTAGCTCCGGTAAATAACTCCGAAAAATAGATAAAATAGCTCCGTTTTATGGGATGTTGAAGAATTATTTTAGCTCCGGTAAAATCTCAACATGTTGAGTTTTTACCGGAGCTAAAAATTTACGGAGGTATTTTATATCAATTTGTGGGATTTAAATTTTAAAATATTATATTCAATTTTTATTTTATATTATATATAGTTAAATAATTTATAATTCTTTCGTAACTTTTGGATTCTATTTTAGATATAGACAAACATATAGACCTACTAAGGATAATAAACATCGTAATATGTAGATAGGTTTAGTAATTCGAAATATAAAAGACGTATAATAATCAAAATAAATGAGGCCGTAAATATATATTCACTTAATATTAATAAGAATAACATAATATATATATATATATATACATAATGTTATTAATTAATCAAATTACTAAGCATGATACAACTTGAAAATATCATAATTTGTATGATCTAATTATACAGGTGTATATTTAACTGAACGATATGCATATTGCTTGGGTTATATATTTCAATTTAAATTAGTAACTATGATCTATATTTAGATTTGAGTGACACATCATATGTGTCACTCAAATCTACATATAGATCATATTTACTAATTTTAATTGAAATATATAACCGATTAAATGATGTGATATCATATATAATATTGTACATTATTAGAGATAAGATATATATCGATCAAATTTACTGCTGGCAATATAATTTGATAGAATTATATAGAATGATCAATTATATTTTGTAAGATAGCATAAATATACATGATTAAATATAATGTATAATTACTGCATAATGATATCGGATTATAATAATGAAATATTATCATAATATAATATATAATAATATATAATATAATAATTATGTATAGAATATAATTATAAAATTAATATTAAAATTAATGTGTTAAAAATATTAAAATCCTTTGATGTGTTATAAATTAATTATAATTCTATTTACATAATAAATATGCCAAAACAGCTCTTTTAAACTCATATTATGAATATAATATACATTTTTGTAATTTGTTAACTCGACACGTATTATTAATTAATTAATATTACATATATTATGATAAATCTATTCGCATGCATATTATGCTTTAATGTAAGTTACAATATTTATTAACAAAGATTTCGAATTTTGTAAACAAATAAATATAATAATAAATTTGAAAATTAATAAATACAATTATTTTGTCGGAGCTAATTTCGGAGTTAATTTTTCGGAGTCAATGTGACGCCGACATAGATTTATAGTTTACGGAGCTAAAAATCGGATCTAAAAATCGGAGCATAAATCGGAGTTAAAATAAAACGGAGTTGATGTGAACGGCCTATAATAAATAATCATTTCATTTTATTAATCTATATGTCTATATATGTCTTACAAATATATCTAGATATATTAATAGCTAATAATATAAATTAAATTACATTTATAATAAATAAATAAATTTTAATACTTTAAAATAAATCTACAAATATATCTGATATTAATTAAATTAACTTTATAAAAAATACATTAAAATTAAATATCAATTTAAAATAAATCTACAAATAATATTTATTTATTAATTTTCATTTAAATAAATACATATACTTATATATATATGTATATTACTTTTATCTACATTAATATAATTATTCAAATAAGAGTATGCTATGTAATAAAATAAAAAAATTAGTCCACATATGTCTGTATATGTGTGGAATATATATAATTTGAGAATTAAATATCACACTAATAAATAATCATTTAATTTTATTAATCTATATGTCTATATATGTCTTACAAATATATCTAGATATATTAATAGCCAATAATATAAATTAAATTACATTTATAATAAATAAATAAATTTTAATACTTTAAAATAAATCTACAAATATATCTGATATTAATTAAATTAACTTTATAAAAAATACATTAAAATTAAATATCAATTTAAAATAAATCTACAAATAATATTTGTAACATTTTTCTAATTACATTAAAAAAAATACCTTAAAATTAAATATAATTATATATATAGTTATTAAAGTAAATAAAGTAGTAAATAAATGTAATAGTGTAGTTAGTTGTACATAGATATGTGGAAATAATTTGAGTACTAGTAATTCAATATTTAATATTTATAATGTATTTTTTATAAATTTAATTGGATTAATATCATAGATATTTGTAGATTTATTTAAAGTATTAATTTTTATTAATTAACTTGTCATTTTAAATAAATTTATATATTTATAATGTATTTTTTATAAATTTAATTTTATTAAGGGCATCATAATCATAGATATTTGTAGATTTATTTAAAGTATTAATTAACTTGTTATTTTAAATAAATTTATATATTTATAATATATTTTTTATAAATTTAATTTTATTAAGGGCATCATAATCATAGATATTTGTAGATTTATTTAAAGTATAAATTTTTATTAATTAACTTGTTATTTTAAATAAATTTTAATATTTTGTTATAAATGTAATTTAATTAATATTAGTGGCTACTAATATATCTAGACATCATATATAAATATATGTATAAATAATGTATACATTTAAACATTTAACTACTTCATTAGTCCATTATGTCGAGCATGTCGTGAATTAATCAATATACCCTATAGGGTAACTTAGCAATTGTATTAATACATTATTGAAATACATTATTGAAAAATATACATGATTGAAAAACAAAAACGAAATTAATTACAATTGCATAATTGATTACTAGATCGTATCAAAAATAATAGAATACTATTATATTAATTATCCTATTTTCAGGGAAGAGGTTTCTAGAAAGCTGGGAAGATCCCCAGTGTTACCAAATGACATGGAAAGGCATCTTGCAGATTATATTCTAAAGGCAGAGAGTGTTTTATATGGAATTACTAACGAGGATGCTAGGTCTCTTGCATACCAATTAGCTGTACGAAATGGTATTACTAATAATTTTAATATTAGTACTAAGAAAGCGGGTAAAAATTGGTTACTCGGGTTTAGGAAAAGATTTCCTGAAATCACACTAAGAACGCCAGAGGCTACATCAGGTACATAATAATATCATTTATTTATAACTATTAATTAAATACAATACTTTATTTATTTTATAATTTTTTTAATATTTTATAATTGTTATGCATAATAAGTGATACATAAATAATATTATACCAAAATAATACATTTCTAAATAATTATATACATAAACAACAAATATATACAAATACATATTTATATAATATATTATTATTTTATAGGTGCAAGAGCTCGTGGATTTTGCCAAGAAGCCACGGACCAATTCTTTCAACTATATGAATCATTACATATAAACCATTTATATAATAGTACCAATATATATAACATGGACGAAACTAATATTTGTACGGTACAATCTAAGCAGCGAAAATTTTAGCGTGTAGGGGAAAGCGACAAGTTAATATACTAATTATAGATATATCTAATCTATAAATTAATACAAATGTAATACATTTATTATCTTTTAATAGTTTATTAAACTTATTTATTTGTTGTATATTTTAATCATGGTATTTAAGTTTAACTTTACAGATATATAATTATATATATATTATTAACCTATACTCTTCCCTATATAATTATTGAATAATTAATATAAATACCAATTAAATAGGTTGGTTATAGAACAAGTGCTGAAAGGGGTGAGAGGGTGACTGCTGTTATTGCAATGAATGCTGTTGGGTATTTTATACCACCTATGTTAATCTTTCCAGGAGTTAGGACTAATCTTCAACTAATGAAAGATGCGCCCCTAACACGATATCTGGATATAATAAGTCTGGATATATGACTAAAGAATTGTTCGTCACCTGGCTACATCATTTCATAAAATATTCATCTCCATCCCCGTCAAATAGAGTCCTCTTAGTGTTAGATGGGCACTCTACACACGTTAAAAACATCGAAGCTATAGATTTAGCTACATTAAACAATGTAGACATTATATGTCTGCCACCGCATACGAGCCACAGAATGCAACCGCTGGACGTCTCATTTATGGGGCCGTTAAAAACTTACTGCAATCACGAAATAGATGCCATTGTACGTAATCGTGAGTTTGTCCGTCTCTATGAACTGGCTGGTATTTTTGCCAGAGCTTATACTAAAGCTGCAACGCCTTCTATAGCAGTAAGTGGTTTTCGGAAAACTGGAATCTACCCAGTTAACAGAAGTGTATTTACTGATGATGATTATGCTCCATCTCTACTTAGATCATCTCAAGAAATATACTTAGAAGATAGTAGAAATACTGAGCAAGGTTATAATTAATTTATTTATTAAAAATAATGATATATATATATTTATAAATTAACCTAGATGTCACATATTTTTCAAATTGAACTATTATAATATATAACTATAGCCTGTCTGCCATCTCTGCTGGATGACTCCCACGAACTAGATGATATACTGCTCCCTAATACTGCTCGTGAGACAGGTTATTAATAGTACTACAAATAATGATACGTATATGTTTATAAATCAATATATAGATTTGTCGTAGTTTAAACGATAACTATAACAATATTGAACAATAATCTATATATGTATTTCGGTTTCAATATATACTTATTATTATTATATGCATGTAATACATACTATTTAATACAATATGTGCATAATTATATAATAATAATAATAATCAAATATGTGTACAGATAACCCGGTGAGAACTAGGAACTTGAATAGTGAAGCGTCACATGCATCTCGTGATATTGGTTATTATACACACACACACATATATATATATATATATATATATATATATATATATATAGTGTTATTGAATATCAATTATAACATATGTTATATATATGCATATATTTATTTATATATTACATATATATATATATATAACTATATAACTATAGACTGTCTGCCATCTCTGCTGGATGACTCCCACGAACTAGATGATATACTGCTCCCTAATACTGCTCGTGAGACAGGTTATTAATAGTACTACAAATAATGATACGTATATGTTTATAAATCAATATATAGATTTGTCGTAGTTTAAACGATAACTATAACAATATTGAACAATAATCTATATATGTATTTAGGTTTCAATATATACTTATTATTATTATATGCATGTAATACATACTATTTAATACAATATGTGCATAATCATATAATAATAATAATAATCAAATATGTGTACAGATAACCCGGTGAGAACTAGGAACTTGAATAGTGAAGCGTCACATGCATCTCGTGATATTGGTTATTATACACACACACACACATATATATATATATATATATATATATATATATATATATATATATATATAGTGTTATTGAATATCAATTATAACATATGTAATATATATGCATATATTTATTTAACTATATAAGATTTATAGATAAATTACAGTTTATAATTTTAATTATTTAATTATTTTTAAATTTATATTATATATAAATATATATATATATATATAATAATAATCAAATATGTGTACAGATAACCCGGTGAGAACTAGGAACTTGAATAGTGAAGCGTCACATGCATCTCGTGATATTGGTTATTATACACACACACACATATATATAATATTTGAATATCAATTATAACATGTAATATATATGCATATATTTATTTACATATATAAGATTTATAGATAAATTTATATCTACATTAATATAATAATTCAAATAATAGTATGCTATGTAATAACATAAAAAATTAGTCCACATATGTCTGTATATGTGTGGAATATATATAATTTGAGAATTAAATATCACACTAATAAATAATCATTTAATTTTATTAATCTATATGTCTATATATGTCTTACAAATATATCTAGATATATTAATAGCTAATAATATAAATTAAATTACATTTATAATAAATAAATAAATTTTAATACTTTAAAATAAATCTACAAATATATCTGATATTAATTAAATTAACTTTATAAAAAATACATTAAAATTAAATATCAATTTAAAATAAATCTACAAATAATATTTATTTATTAATTTTCATTTAAATAAATACATATACTTATATATATATGTATATTACTTTTATCTACATTAATATAATTATTCAAATAAGAGTATGCTATGTAATAAAATAAAAAAATTAGTCCACATATGTCTGTATATGTGTGGAATATATATAATTTGAGAATTAAATATCACACTAATAAATAATTATTTAATTTTATTAATCTATATGTCTATATATGTCTTACAAATATATCTAGATATATTAATAGCTAATAATATAAATTAAATTACATTTATAATAAATAAATAAATTTTAATACTTTAAAATAAATCTACAAATATATCTGATATTAATTAAATTAACTTTATAAAAAATACATTAAAATTAAATATCAATTTAAAATAAATCTACAAATAATATTTGTAACATTTTTCTAATTACATTAAAAAAAATACCTTAAAATTAAATATAATTATATATATAGTTATTAAAGTAAATAAAGTAGTAAATAAATGTAATAGTGTAGTTAGTTGTACATAGATATGTGGAAATAATTTGAGTACTAGTAATTCAATATTTAATATTTATAATGTATTTTTTATAAATTTAATTGGATTAATATCATAGATATTTGTAGATTTATTTAAAGTATTAATTTTTATTAATTAACTTGTCATTTTAAATAAATTTATATATTTATAATGTATTTTTTATAAATTTAATTTTATTAAGGGCATCATAATCATAGATATTTGTAGATTTATTTAAAGTATTAATTAACTTGTTATTTTAAATAAATTTATATATTTATAATATATTTTTTATAAATTTAATTTTATTAAGGGCATCATAATCATAGATATTTGTAGATTTATTTAAAGTATAAATTTTTATTAATTAACTTGTTATTTTAAATAAATTTTAATATTTTGTTATAAATGTAATTTAATTAATATTAGTGGCTACTAATATATCTAGACATCATATATAAATATATGTATAAATAATGTATACATTTAAACATTTAACTACTGCATTAGTCCATTATGTCGAGCATGTCGTGAATTAATCAAAATACCCTATAGGGTAACTTAGCAATTGTATTAATACATTATTGAAATACATTATTGAAAAATATACATGATTGAAAAACAAAAACGAAATTAATTACAATTGCATAATTAATTACTAGATCGTATCAAAAATAATAGAATACTATTATATTAATTATCCTATTTTCAGGGAAGAGGTTTCTAGAAAGCTGGGAAGATCCCCAGTGTTACCAAATGACATGGAAAGGCATCTTGCAGATTATATTCTAAAGGCAGAGAGTGTTTTATATGGAATTACTAACGATGATGCTAGGTCTCTTGCATACCAATTAGCTGTACGAAATGGTATTACTAATAATTTTAATATTAGTACTAAGAAAGCGGGTAAAAATTGGTTACTCGGGTTTAGGAAAAGATTTCCTGAAATCACACTAAGAACGCCAGAGGCTACATCAGGTACATAATAATATCATTTATTTATAACTATTAATTAAATACAATACTTTATTTATTTTATAATTTTTTTAATATTTTATAATTGTTATGCATAATAAGTGATTATATTAAATAATACATTTCTAAATAATTATATACATAAACAACAAATATATACAAATACATATATATATAATATATTATTATTTTATAGGTGCAAGAGCTCGTGGATTTTGCCAAGAAGCCACGGACCAATTCTTTCAACTATATGAATCATTACATATAAACCATTTATATAATAGTACCAATATATATAACATGGACGAAACTAATATTTGTATGGTACAATCTAAGCAGCGGAAAATTTTAGCGTGTAGGGGAAAGCGACAAGTTAATATACTAATTATAGATATATCTAATCTATAAATTAATACAAATGTAATACATTTATTATCTTTTAATAGTTTATTAAACTTATTTATTTGTTGTATATTTTAATCATGGTATTTAAGTTTAACTTTACAGATATATAATTATATATATATTATTAACCTATACTCTTCCCTATATAATTATTGAATAATTAATATAAATACCAATTAAATAGGTTGGTTATAGAACAAGTTCTGAAAGGGGTGAGAGGGTGACTGCTGTTATTGCAATGAATGCTGTTGGGTATTTTATACCACCTATGTTAATCTTTCCGAGAGTTAGGACTAATCTTCAACTAATGAAAGATGCGCCCCCTAACACGATATCTGGATATAATAAGTCTGGATATATGACTAAAGAATTGTTCGTCACCTGGCTACATTATTTCATAAAATATTCATCTCCATCCCCGTCAAATAGAGTCCTCTTAGTGTTAGATGGGCACTCTACACACGTTAAAAACATCGAAGCTATAGATTTAGCTACATTAAACAATGTAGACATTATATGTCTGCCACCGCATACGAGCCACAGAATGCAACCGCTGGACGTCTCATTTATGGGGCCGTTAAAAACTTACTGCAATCACGAAATAGATGCCATTGTACGTAATCGTGAGTTTTTCCGTCTCTATGAACTGGCTGGTATTTTTGCCAGAGCTTATACTAAAGCTGCAACGCCTTCTATAGCAGTAAGTGGTTTTCGGAAAACTGGAATCTACCCAGTTAACAGAAGTGTATTTACTGATGATGATTATGCTCCATCTCTACTTAGATAATCTCAAGAAATATACTTAGAAGATAGTAGAAATACTGAGCAAGGTTATAATTAATTTATTTATTAAAAATAATGATATATATATATTTATAAATTAACCTAGATGTCACATATTTTTCAAATTGAACTATTATAATATATAACTATAGCCTGTCTGCCATCTCTGCTGGATGACTCCCACGAACTAGATGATATACTGCTCCCTAATACTGCTCGTGAGACAGGTTATTAATAGTACTACAAATAATGATACGTATATGTTTATAAATCAATATATAGATTTGTCGTAGTTTAAACGATAACTATAACAATATTGAACAATAATCTATATATGTATTTCGGTTTCAATATATACTTATTATTATTATATGCATGTAATACATACTATTTAATACAATATGTGCATAATCATATAATAATAATAATAATAATCAAATATGTGTACAGATAACCCGGTGAGAACTAGGAACTTGAATAGTGAAGCGTCACATGCATCTCGTGATATTGGTTATTATACACACACACACACATATATATATATATATATATATATATATATATATATAGTGTTATTGAATATCAATTATAACATATGTAATATATATGCATATATTTATTTAACTATATAAGATTTATAGATAAATTACAGTTTATAATTTTAATTATTTAATTATTTTTAAATTTATATTATATATAAATATATATATATATATATAATAATAATCAAATATGTGTACAGATAACCCGGTGAGAACTAGGAACTTGAATAGTGAAGCGTCACATGCATCTCGTGATATTGGTTATTATACACACACACATATATATAATATTTGAATATCAATTATAACATGTAATATATATGCATATATTTATTTACATATATAAGATTTATAGATAAATTTATATCTACATTAATATAATAATTCAAATAATAGTATGCTATGTAATAACATAAAAAATTAGTCCACATATGTCTGTATATGTGTGGAATATATATAATTTGAGAATTAAATATCACACTAATAAATAATCATTTAATTTTATTAATCTATATGTCTATATATGTCTTACAAATATATCTAGATATATTAATAGCTAATAATATAAATTAAATTACATTTATAATAAATAAATAAATTGTAATACTTTAAAATAAATCTACAAATATATCTGATATTAATTAAATTAACTTTATAAAAAATACATTAAAATTAAATATCAATTTAAAATAAATCTACAAATAATATTTATTTATTAATTTTCATTTAAATAAATACATATACTTATATATATATGTATATTACTTTTATCTACATTAATATAATAATTCAAATAATAGTATGCTATGTAATAACATAAAAAATTAGTCCACATATGTCTGTATATGTGTGGAATATATATAATTTGAGAATTAAATATCACACTAATAAATAATTATTTAATTTTATTAATCTATATGTCTATATATGTCTTACAAATATATCTAGATATATTAATAGCTAATAATATAAATTAAATTACATTTATAATAAATAAATAAATTTTAATACTTTAAAATAAATCTACAAATATATCTGATATTAATTAAATTAACTTTATAAAAAATACATTAAAATTAAATATCAATTTAAAATAAATCTACAAATAATATTTGTAACATTTTTCTAATTACATTAAAAAAGTAGTAGCTACTAATATAAATTAAATTACATTTATAAAAAATAAATAACTTGTAATACTTTAAAATAAATCTACAAGTATCTGATATTAATTAAATTAACTTTATAAAAAATACATTAAAATTAAAAATAATAGTAAAATAATAGTAAAACAGTAAATCATAGTACAATAGTTAGATTATAATATTTATTAATAAGCACAATAATATATTTTCTTTATTGTTACATTATGTGTATACACATATATATATGTAATGGACATTTTACTTGTAATTGTAACATATACTATATATATATAGTAGTACGTAGGTACATCCTTTTCTATAAACTATAAACTATAGTTGTATACGTTTTTTATTTTAAGTAATTATATAACACACGCTTTATTAATACGATAGTTTACATATATTACTTGATGTATACTTTTTTATATTAAATAGTTTACGTTAACATAATACGTTTGTTATTTAGTATAATATAATATTAGGGTTTACATACATAATGTATTATATTTAATTTATATTTACAATTATACAATTATATTTATATAATTAATATATATATATAGTTATTTTATTGAAATAATATGTAGTACAATAGTATATAGATGTTATATAATATAATTGTTATCATAATATAGATACATCCATGGAGTGCACTGTGGGTTACCTACAAACAAGCCATGCCTGCTGCTCTACTTCAACAATTCCAGATAATAGAGGTATATTTTTAATTGTTTTAATTATTTATATCTTGATATTAAGATAAACTTATATATAATTAATATACTTACTGGTAATATTATATATTATTACATATATTAACTTATTTTTGTAACTTATTAATATTAACTATATTCATTAATAGAATTTATATAGAATAATGTTATCTTCAAATAAGGCGATTTTTATATAACATACATGATTTATTATTAGAATAAGTTTTAGAATAACTTAAAATTAATATGTATTACTTTATTTTTCCGTTCGACAGAATTAGTTTCAATTTAAATAATACGTGTATTATATAATATGCATACTTTACAGAGTTACTTATATTAATTACATTACAAATAAATATACATTATTTTATATATCAATAGTTTTTTTATATAATAGTTTTCAATTCAAATAATTTAATAATATAATATTTTAATAATTTAAAAATAATTATTACTTTATATATATATATATATATATATATATATATATATATATATATATATATATGTTATAGGTTATAAATATAAGATTTATGTTTTAAAGAGTTTCAAGTTAATATGTATATAATTTATAATATTATTAATTATACCCATAGTAATATGTTATACATATAATATGTATTATTAAAACTATATATTTTATTATTCAAGGGCAGAGAACTATTGATGTGAATACTCGCAAAGACGAAACACTGGTAATAAACCTAATGCAGGATGATAGGAATATTCGTATTGTAATAAACAATACACCGTCGTATACTAGAGTATCTACTAGGTCACCGTCACCTACACCAGAAATGATCATTTCGGAGTCGACTCCGCAAATAACCCCATCAAATAAATCCAAAAACACATTTCCAATAACACCATATGACGTATCGCCTCTTCCATGTCATGTACAAAGATTTTCTGCTAGAAGAGGATCTGCTGATGTAATAACGTCTTCTAATTTCAAAAGAAAACTCATAGAAAACCAAAAGAAAACCAAAAAACCAAAAAAAAATATACAAAAATCCATTAAAAAATTAACTAAAACTAAAAAGTCTATAGATATATATAATAAAGAGGTAGAATGTGAATGCGTTATTTGCGGTTCTACGATATATGATGGTGCGCTGGATGAAGAATCTATCCAGTGCACCAAATGTAAGTTATGGTGCCATGAAAAATGTATACATGATGTAAATACATTTACAATTTGTGATTTATGCACTTAATTTAAAACATGTTAATTTTTATTTATTTATTACACTATCAAATTTATTATTTATTTATATAATTTATGTACGTAATTTAAAACTTGTTAATTTTTATTTATTTATTATTTATTTATATGATTTATGTACGTAATTTAAAACATGTTAATTTTAATTTATTTATTATACTATCCAATTTATTATTTATTTATAAATAAATATTATATATTTTATAGTCTTATGCCATATTAAATTGCAATTTAAATAAATTAATATTTTTTAATTTTAATATCTAATTATGTTACAATATTTCTTATTTATTTATATATACTAAATTATTAATACCATATTTGAATTCAATTTAAATAAATTAATATTAATTCAAATACATATATTTACTATTTACATCTATAGATACAAATATAATATTACTATAGTAAGTATGAAGTATACTTCATAATACATATTAAGTTCGTAAATATACATTAGTCATGAATTATAATATAAACATATATGTTCAATAATGTAAGATATATATATATAACATTTAAAAATAAATTATATTAAACGTAGGATAATTGTATGTTATCTTAAGAAAAATAAATGTATAGTATACTATTATATATATATATATATATATATATATATATAATATAAATAGATATCTGCTATACTATATTATCTATGTACCTTTTGTATTGCATATAAAACAAGTTAAAAGTATATATAAATCATGAACTTCTATTAGATTACATAATATTTAAATTTAATTATATTAATTTAATAAAATATTAATTGAAAATTTATTTTTCTAAATACAAAATTGAACCTAAGTAGGAATTCTATATTGTTACAGTAAGTCCATTTTATTTCAAATAGAATCAATAAATAGTATTTTTATAAGTATACTATTCATTTAGCATACATACTATTAATAATATAACGTACTATAAATAGGTCAATTGTTATATAAAGGGTTACCCTTAGGGTATAAATAAATTATTTTTATAATGTTATTTTTTAATATAATCTAATATTATGTTAGGTATAATTCTGGATATATATATCTTAATTATAATTTGAATACTACATACATAGTAGATCTATATAGTTTCAGAGAGACAGTTACATGCTAAGGTAGGGTAGACATAATTGGTAACAGGTATACACTGCATAATAATATAACGAAAAGATAAGTACACTGTTATATTATGAATTACAATATCAATCAAAAAATAATAGTATTATTTATCTCTATAATTAAATACAATTATTAAAATATTGGTATTTATATAGATAACATAACATCATTGATCACTAAAGCGAGTTAGAAGGATTGCGTAAGTTGTGTATAAAGTAGAAAGTACATCTCTATAGGTATACCCGGAATATAATCTCCATGAAGGTATATTTGTTTATAATATAATATACAATTATATATATATATATATATGATATTCATTAACTTAAAAGACATACCTAATAATATACACATGTAACTATATACACACAATATATATATTATATATTATATATATATATATATATATATCTATATATATATATCTATATATATATATATATATATATATATATATATATATATATATATATATATATATATATATATATATTATATATTATATATATATATATATATATATATATATATATATATATATTATATATTACATATATATATATATAAATAACTAAATTGACATATATATATATATATCTATATATATATTATATATTATATATATATATTATATATATATATATATATATATATATATATATATATGTAATATATAATATATATAATATATACATATATATATATATATATATATATATATAATATATAATATATATATAGAGATATATATATATATATGTAATATATAATATATATAATATATACATATATAATATATATATATAGAGATATTACGTGCCATTGGGGTGTCGGTATTATGAAAATGTATGTTGCTTAGGGAAACGTTAATGACTTTGCAACAAATTAAGAAAAATACAAAATATTTTCGGCATATTATAAAATATATTTAGATCTATAAGGTGTAATTTAAATATTTAAAATATCTCAAGTTTTAAACGATTGAGAATCGATATTGTACTTCAAAAATTTCATAAATTTAGAGTTGTAAGAAAAAAATCAGTTTTTTGTTAATAAATCAAAAAATATAAATATTTATAAAAAAAATTATACTTAAATGAATTAGAATTTTAGTGATTAACATTTCATACATTAATTATTTTTTTATTGGAATTATATTTTAGGAGATCTCTAGGGTGTCGATATTACGTGCATGTCGATATTAGAGCACTCTCCCCTACCCTGTTTTAGTAATACATTATTAGTTATATAATTTAATATTTAAATGTTAAATTTTAAATGTTAAATTTTAAATATATTATAAACAGAACATATTAAAAATCAAATAAACCAATACTAGAATGAAACAAACAAATAATGTAATACTTACCAAAATCTGTAATAATAGTAGGTACTTTATTAATTTATATTTATATTTTAATTGTATAATAAATTTGAACATATATATATATATATAAAAACAGAACAAGTTACAAATAAAATAAACCAATATACCTATACAAAAACAGTTAATAACAAAACATACCAATAATATTACGAAACAAATAATATAATACTTATCACTATAATCTGAAATAATAGAAAATTATTAATATTGTATTTTAGTAATATAATACATTTGAAACATATTTACAAAATATATATAAAACAAACATATAATACCGAACAAACAAAAGTAAAATAATACTTCACACTTTATCTGTAATAATAATGAATTATTAATTTTATATTATAGTATATTTGAAATATAGATATAAAAAATCCGAATTTTCTATAACAAAATATAATACAGAACAAACAAAAATAAAATAATACTTCCCACTTTATCTGTAATAATAATGAATTATTAATTTTATATTATAATATATATTATAATTAATTTATAAAAAAAAAGAAATGTTTCTTATTATTTTATATTTATTACTTTAGGGTTAATATAATATTTAGGTGTACTTATATTATCAATATATGATATAAATACATACTATGTATACATTTATTTATATATTAAATGTTATTCACCATTATTTTAATATAAATTCTCTAAATAAATACATGTATATATTTATGCAAATTTAATAATAAAACCTAATTTAAATAGGCGACATTGAATATGATAACGAACAATATGGCAATAGACTTGAATACCTGCGGTATAATGGTTGTAGCTCTACATCCGGGTTGGGTGAGAACCTCACTAGGGGGCCCCCATTGTCACTTAGCTCTTCCATTAAAGGTATTCTTAATACGTTGCATACGTTAAATACATGTTCTACTGGACGCTTCTTCGATTAAAAAGGTCAAAGTTTACCTTGGTTATCATTATTCGATTATTATTTATCTGTTTATCATATTTGATCGTATTTGAGAATTTGTAAAATATAATAAATGTTAATTGAATATTTATATATTTAAATCGTCGTTTATTCATTTAATTTATTTTAATTTATGTTAATAATAACATTTATTATAATATCATAATAGATAATTATCAAATTCGTTTATATATATATATATAGATTTTATATATAATATAACGTATATAAATTTATTATTTCTGATGAAATAATGATAATATATCAATAACAACTTTTTACTATATATATATATATATATATATATATATAATCTATTTTTTCTTTCCTATAACAGTATATTTATTATTACTCACTACTTGTAAGTCATTTGTTTATATAGGATAGTACATTGTTCCTACTTTGATACCAAATGTATCCATTCAGAACCGTGTATCTAATATTATTCAAACTGTAAACATACATCTCTATTCTTTTCGATTTAATATTGTATTAATTTATATTGTTTAATTAAAATAAATTACAATATGTGTTATCATTGTATATAAACTATAATTATTGTATGCTATTGATATTGAGAACAATGATATATATATATATATATATATATAGTATTACGACAAATGAAATATTACCTGTATTATATTTATTATTCTATTACGTCATTGCACTTGATATTCATTTTTCATCAAGAGATAATAAAATTGACATCAAATAAATCATACTTAAAAAAAGAAACGTATTTCTAGCGATTTATCTGTATGCTAGTTAATCTATTATGTAAAATATGCTGATTTATACATTGTTGCTTACATTTATCAAATAGAATCGTAGTGACAAATAAAATTGTAATATAGTAGGATTATAACTATAACATATACAATTATAGCATAGATGAATTTAATATATTTATATATATATATATATATATATATATAACTATTTCATATAGAACTTTTTTAAATTAACAACATATTTCAATTTCTACTATATTAAGTTTATAATACTATTATAATATAATTAAAATTCCATACAATTCTATATATATAAATTACTACTATTATTATTATTATTATTTTAATTTTATTTTAACACCTTTATACATAAATATATATTAACATTAGTGTATACTTTATATATATATATAAATTATAATCTTATATAATAATTAATAACGTTCTGTCATCATTGAATAACTACTTCATTAGCTTAGATTTAAAGCTAATTAGCTTAAGCGTATACGTATATACGTATACCACTATAGTGACAATAGATTCAGTTTCAGTGAATTAAACCACTCAATAATCTCATTTAAACGGTTTGATTGGTTTGTATGTGCATACGAATGATTTAGAGATACTTTATCAGTAGATATTTGTATATCATCAGCAAACGGGATAAATATAATTGTAGGGTGATTTTTTAAATAGATAGGGGCAATTTATATATATAACATATACATATATATATATATATATATATATATATATGTATATATATATATATATATTAAATAAAATCGGTCTAAGAACAGAACCCTGAGGTTCTCCACTTGTAATGAGGCGATGATTGAGCTACCAACTTTAACATTAACAAATATGTATATCATATATGATTTAAACAACATTAGGGCAACACCTGATATACCAATTTCTCTTAATTGATATTAGGAACATATGATTAAGTGTATCAAATACTACAGACATACCCAATATCACGAATAGTGAATTTTTTCTGTACGATAATATATCAATATTGATATTGCACATCATTGTTACATTGCTTAAACCGGTATATATGCACTTTGATGATAAGTAAATAATTATTTACTGTTAATGATTATAATCATTAAAATATATAGATTTTGTGGAACTTATTAGCTTTATAATAGTTTTAGAAGATAGAGATGTAAATATATCTAACATATGACAGAAAAGTGGAAGTACATAACATAATACATTCCCTAATAGAGAGTTATTTATCGATGATACTTTGCGTTTTTAAATATTTAGCGAGTTGATAAGCACATGTATGATTATCTATATTTTTATTTCTAACTAAGTTTTCGTTTGATATTTTTTTAAATATCTTTTGATCGTGTTTATATTCAATATTATATACACGTATAAGTATAGTAATAAATATGTATACATATTCATTACTATACTATATATATATTACAATAGTAACAATATTCTCACATAATCTATAAATTAATATTAGTATCTAAACTTGGACACAGTTTTACATTTTCGTTATCATTTAATTATATATTTTTATTATAATATGTTATATAATACTATCATCATTATTATTATTATGTATATTGTTTGTATTGTTTAATAAGATGTTATCGATATGGTGTATACAATTATAATACTTTTAAATAAATAATATGTATTAAATTATTAAATATACTCTGAATATAAACTAATGTATAAGAATTTCATATTATAATAATATCATATTTACTATAAGATCCATTGTATATATATATGTAATACTATATTATGATATGAAACGTGTACATACAGTTATACAATATACGGGTGTATGTTAACAGTAGGTGGTATGCTAATTAGAAGCAATCGACGGTCGCACATTGATACGTGCATGTTATTATATTATATGATACCCAGGGAACGTATGCTAATATAATACGTATATCCACTATATATAGCTACTAGCTCCTGAAAATAATATTGATATGGATTATTTGCATCGGGTTGATATATACACATTTATTGTTATAATACAATGAATGTTATTCATGATGCTATACATGATAACAATCGGATAGTTTATAAAAATAGCGTTTCATAAAATACATTACATAACTTTTAAACTGAAACTTCATAATGTGTATCGTTATTGCATGACTTCTTTACTACGTGAGTGTATAATTACGTGATCCACTGCTATTCATTATTTATATTAATTATTTTGTTTCATGGGAGATATATTTATATAAATATTTCATTTTATTAAATGTAATACTTTATAAATATTTTCAAATAAAGATACTGATATATCATTGTAAATTCTATAAATTTGAAAAGAATATAAAGAAAATGTTATAATTTTCAATATTAGTTACATATTAGGACATCTCAATATATCTATCATATTCTAAACTAGTTCACTTCAACCATAGAGGTAAATGTATATACTATATACTATAATCGCATCATCTCTTAAGATTTACATTTTTTTTTATTATTTAGATAATATTCATATATATATATATATATATATATATATATAAATATAAGTTTTATAGTGCCGATAGTGATAGGTGGTGGTAAGAGCAAGAAAACGAGTATATACCCGATTTTACTAATACAAATATTCTAAAATTCCAAAAAAAGACTTATTTTTGTGTCATAATACATACTTATATCTAAAGAATTTATACATATCTTTTAATTGTCTAATATATTATTAGAAATATATTATATATATACTCAGATCATTTCATAAAAATCCATGAAAGGATCAACATTGAGGTGAGTTTTAAAAAGTGAAAACATAATAAAATATATGAGATATAGCTTCTTAATATAAATTTATTATGCTTAAATTTACTTATAAATAACATGTATTTAATCATTATTTAGATAATAAACTATGTTTTGATAATTTAAAATGTTTTGAAAATAAAAAAACAAAGGTTTCACCGCCCTTAAATGATGATATTTCAATAGAAGTTTTCACTCGATATATATATATATATATATATATATATAAATATATGTATGTGTGTGGGATTATGTCCGATATATAGAGGTCATATTACTGAACTTTAATACATATTAGGGATTTTTTAGGATTATAAAGGTATTTTAATTTTATAAAATAAATAAAATACTTGGGACCTTATAAAAGGTCCGGATTATAAAGGTATATTTCTCATACGGAATAGATATTATTCACGTATATATATATATATATATATACATAT
>OZ025244.1:41889781-41892281 GCA_964019155.1 Osedax fenrisi
ATATATATATATATATATATATACATATATATACAGTCTGTATATTGCTGATGATAATTTACTATTTAATGTAAACGTTAAATATCACATGGGCGGTACTTATATATTTTAGTATATCAAATTTTCTTCAAACAATAGAATATTCATTACGTATTACTAGTTTACCAAGACTTATGTTATACCTCACTCGCCTAAGAAATTAAATACACATATTTTAAATACATTTGTTCTGCTAATAAATTCCAATGATGTATGTTATTTGTATAAGAATTCTATTATTATTAATCTAGAAAGTTTATTAGGAATATGATATTATTGACTAGTTCGATAATTATCATAATTATTAAAAATAAATATATACATATATATATTGATTGCTTGATTGCTTGATAGATTGATACGTATATACATATACATATATATCTATAATGTTGATAATTATACATGTAAGCCGTACGGCGCAGTTCACTTCTTACGGTAGGATGTCTGGGATGATTAAACCTTAAGCAGATTATTTATATGAGAAGGAAACCTACAGAGTAAAATTCAATAAAACGTTATAGATTATTTTAAATAAGTAGTATACACTATTTCACATGCCCTGCTATATATATCTTAGTATACTATTGTAAAAAGTATATCCTATTAATATAGGATATATTCCACATTGTTGTATTAGTTCAGAGTATGCATATATCATTCATGTGTAAAATAAAGCATAAACTAATTATTTAAATCATTCGGTAATATATAATATACATATATAATATATTATGTATACATGACATATGTACATGTATATTACTACATAATCTTCCCCGTAATATCATAAAATATACCCTGAAAAAATACACATTTACCTTATCCCAGATGTATCAGACTTTTAATACCAGTGTATCAGTTGTGTATACTATTCGTATACAGATACTGTGGTTCTATGTTATTCGTTACGAATGTGGGGTAAACTATGAACTCTTGTAGGTAAACTTTGAACGTGAACATTTGAACTTGAACTTTGAACTTATACGAATATATATATATAACAGTGAATAAGAGCTTTGAACGGACACAAACAAGTTTACGAGATCTTGAACTTGAACAGATAGCTAGGTCACGTGTGAATAAGGCACAATACTATTTATATACATGTATCACTATGCCTGTTGTTATTATTGTTAGAAGACTTAATTAATGGTTACATTTGATCGTTAACTAGGCTGAATAAACACATGGCGATAATACGAAGTGATTTATATGTATACTGTGCTACCTATATCTGCAATATAAAACAGTGGATATTATAATACAGAAGTGATTATAAATATATCTATTTTATTGTGATGAATGGTTTCTATTTAAAAATGTTCAATAATAATTCTATAGAATTATTATAGAACTATAGAACATTCTAATGTAATAGAATGCATGCAATCAGGGTATGTAATTTTATTGATAAATATGTAGTGATACTTATAATATAAATAACATATACATTATATATAAATAATATATGTGAATAAATATATAATGTGTGATTAATATAAATATTAGAAAATGTCAATTATTTTTTAATATTATTTTAAGAATATTTGCCATTTTAAATAAATTTATTTAGGATTCATAATATTGGAATTTAAAAAAGGCATAAGTAAATTAGCTTCAGATAGGTAAGAACATTATGTACTTGTGTATATTATATATAACAATTGTGTATAAATAAATGATCGGCTTTCGTTAAAACCATGGATTCATTAATATGAGAGCGTCTCGAAGGTACATTAGAGCCATATATGGTTATAAGTGAAAACTACATCTAATTTCATGGATGGGATGAAAGGATTCAACTAACAACATGTAAAATAAACTTACGTATATTCGCATTATATTAATTATTATTTGTTGTTGAAAAATATGTTTACTCAACTATAATAAATGATTTAAAAACATATTTTATATTATATATATATATATTCAAATCATATAAATTATAAACTGTTGACATTTAATGGAGAAACACATTGATCAACAAAGGAAACTCTTTAAAAATGTCATCGACATTAACAAATATGTTGATAAAGTATTGCATGATGGTCTATTACAGTATAAGAGGCCAATGGGTATACACACTGAACTGATCAATATAATACATATTGAAATGGAACGAGCAAGAAAGAGATTTTCATTAGACTAGCTACATCAATTATAGCAATGGTGAGGTTGGAGAAAACTAATAGCTACGTATCCACCAAAAGAAGAAGGAAAATAGTAAATTACGAACCTCTTTTAGACATGGTTATACATAGACAAATTACCTTATTTTGGAATATCTCAAGACATGAATCGCTAGCTAAGATGATATTTCGAGATATAGTAGAAAGATAGGTCGTCATGCGTGAACTCCTAAATAAGACTTCCGATTATGAAGAATGGAGAAAGTTTTGCTGCATTATCATGAGCTATGACTATATCATAACAGGACCAAGTAATTAAGTACGTAATA
>OZ025244.1:41894781-41917281 GCA_964019155.1 Osedax fenrisi
TATTGATGTAATTCTATATACTTATTATTTATATATATATAGTATATAATTAATTCATTTTGTTATAGTTTTAAATATACCATTATCAAATAAATTCATATCATAAATATATATATATATATATATATATATATATATATATATATATTTATATATAATGATGACAAGTAATAATCACATATTTACACCTCAACTATTCGTCACTACACATTAACTATATATAGTTAGTATAGTTAGTTCACTGCCTACATAGCTAACAACGTTACGGCTTATTACCTAACTCGTTACATCATGCAGTGTCTACTAATGTATGAATAAACCTACTATTTACATGCGACTATGTCTATTAAGATAGTGACCTATATATGACCTATATATATATATATATATTTTTTTATATATATATATATAGACCGAGATCGACTTATTTGTTTAAAGTTGAGATTCGTGCGTTATTATTTATTACTGCAAGTATGTATATATTGAGATGCATTATATAATATCGTATCTCGAGATATACTAGCTTTTATATATATATATATATATATATATATATATGCCATAATATATTTAATAAATACTTACATAAATACATGGTCCTAACGTGGCTTACACATGAATAAACTACGATATAAAGTAGACCAAGATTCAATACCCATAGCCTTCGATGTAGGTGTTAAATAATTATAACAACGATTAATACAAATATACATATTTTATTATTATAATAAATATACCTATATTATTATTATTATATTAAAAGCCGTTAATTACAACTAAATATAAGCATGTGATACACGTTTAACATATACTGCATCAACTAAGTACTAATCATATACTTACGACGATGTTGATGATATACTGTTTATTAGGCACTGCAATAGGGTCGTATAGATAGCAATCGTATAATAGACGCTTTCGCTCTCGCGGGAAGACAATAATAATAATATACTACTAATACGATAACAATTAGATAATAATAATACGTTGTAGATAACACGACACACATATAATAAGTTGGATTATTAATGATTAGAGGTAGAGACAAAAGAATAATTAGATTTATATATTTTATCCATATTGACGGTAATTAATAATTAATAATTAACAATTGTAATCATACAATGTGAATATAACAATTGTTATTAGACCACAACAGTTGGTAATAAGAAGTCGTATTGTTGTTATAATAGTTGAATATAACGAGTTGTTATATTCAACTATCATAACAACAATACGACTTGTTATTACCAACAATATCTGAGCTGGACTAACGAATATATTCGTAGATAATCGTCATATATATCATCGGTGATATTAAGTATACGTGTACATCTGTAGAGTATCTGTAATATAATATAAACGCGTACATTTACGAACAATGATATTCGAGCATAGTTGGCTATGCATATCGTTAACCGAACCACACATATACATTTCTACTATAAGCCTCATGCTATATGCTACACACTAAATAGATAACATCCTACCTAATTTATAGCTACTATTATACGACGGACAGTGTACTCAGTTAATATATTGATGAAAGATAAAACGAGACTGCTTTTCAATAAAATAAAATATTCCAGAATTGCTATGTATAAAATGACATGCATTTGTTATTAAACATAATACTAATGAACATAAAAGTTAACACACTAAACCCCCATATACGTATTCCTTAATATTAATATACATATTGTTATTGTTATTGTTAATGTAATTATTATTTTGGTGGAGTCCTTTCATCCCATCCAGGAACTTAGATGAAGTTTTCACTTATAACAATATTGCTCTAATGTCCCTTCGAAGCCGCTCTCATGTTAAGGCATCCATGGTTTAAAAAGACGATTATTTATTTATACACGATTACATAAGATCACTTCTAAATATTATTTAAGAACTATTTTAATGGTCCGTACGACGTTTGAACCCGTGTCCTACTGCTTGTTGTATTGGTGCCTTAACCAACTGATATAATATATATATGCACATATATGTGCATATATATATAATGATTTTATTTTAACATTAATTTAATTATACATTATTATAGTGTGAATATAAAGTAATAAAGTAGTAATTAGTGTACACGTGGCGAAATAGAATATATCTGAAGTTCGGATATCGTGAACAATGAGGTATTTCATTAGTTTGTGCTTGAAGATGGAAGTAGAGATGTTATTGAAGTTGAAGGATAAGGGAATTTATTCCAGAGGAGGCTAGCACAAATATAGTTGCGAAGCAATAGCCACGCTTCCCAAGTATATATATATAAATACAAATATATATATATATATAACAATAAAAGTTATAATTTATGTCCAGGCAAAATAATAATACTTACATACATAATTTAAATACAATATTAATGTATGTTATTAGTATATTAATATACGAATATATATATACGTGTAAAATGTATTTATTAATACAAATATAAGAATATTAAATAATACTAAAATATATATATATATATATATATATATATATATAAGTATACTGTGTGTGTGGCAACTGCCTGTGTGGCTCAGTGGTTAAGGCGTCAGACACACAAGCAGTAGGACACGGGTTCGACCCTCGTCCGGATCATTAATTAATTTTATAAAATGGGTCTTAACATATTATTTAGAAGTGATCTTATATAATTGTGTATAAATAAATGATCGGCTCTCGTTAAAACCATTGATGCCTTAACATGAGAGCGGCTTCGAAGGGACATTAGAGCCATATATAGTTATAAGTGAAAACTTCATCTAAGTTCCTGGATGGGATGAAAGGACTCCACCAAATAAAAATAACAATAACAATACTGTGACATACTAGTGATAATGTGTTATTTATATCTACGACAAATATAATACAGGTGTAAGATATTTCAAGTGTATAGCTCTGAATGCATTTATAAACCAAAAAAATGATGCAAATATAAATGCAATTAGTTAATTAAAAAAATATAATTATGTTCTATTAATACAATATTTGTATGTTCGTTTATGTTTTTTGTTATACTCTTCTAGTATGGTTTATTTCATATCAGTTTTTAATTAATTATTAATTTTCTCGCACGTATAATGTACAATACAATAGCATACTCTTAATTAATAATTCGTTTTCTCACCATAGTGCGAGAAATCGAATTATTAATTAAATACTGATATGAAATAAACAATATCAAACGAGGATAGAAAAAACATAAACGAACATATAAATAATGTAAAAATAGAATTTAAATATTTTTTTTTTTAATTTTCTAATTGCTTTACATATACATCATTGTATACGTCGTAAAATAATGTCATATAAGCATATATATATATATATATATATATATATATATATATATATATATATATATTATACTCACACATAATAATATATATGAGTGAAAGACTTGATAAGCTTTGCTTCTTCCTTCACCCAGGCAATTGCCAAATCTTATTATTATTATTATTATATATATATATATATATATATATATATATGTGTGTGTGTGTTACGTTACGTTAAATATATACATCAGACATTTTAACAGCAACGCATTATAATCCGCCTTCACTATGCGTCTTTATTAAAGCACGTGACTCCATAACGGTATATCACGTGATCCGCTACGTGTTTAATTGGTAATTCAATCACCAACTAGCCACTAGTCCTATTTGGCGGGTACTTCGATCATTGAATTGAATAGCGGTTTAACCTACCACTAAACTAGACGGAGGTGATGCCTACCACGTGATGTAAGATCATCTAATTGCGTACGCATGGATGATGATGTAATAGACTCTAGGTTAGAGTGTTATCAACAACGATTACGTCATATCGGGTAACGCTGCGCTGTACTCATCGACCCGTGGTAATTGACCATTACCTCGTGGTCGTACTAATGGTTCCACTTATATTATAATGTAGGTACTGATAATGCGTTATGACCTATGGCATATCTTTAAATGACGGTAATGGATTAGGACATACTGTTTAGGTATTGATGTTTAACCCTCGCGACCTTTGTAACACCAGGCCTTTAACCCATGTCAAATACGTTACTAATATCAGTAATAGTATAGATTAGATTAATATATAACAACTTGGTAATGGAATGCAATAGCAATGCAAATGATGCCGAGCTTTTTAATGGCGAACTGAGAATATTGGTTTTTGATTCCGAGACGAGATTTTCATTTTCGGAAAAAAAGAACCCTAACCGAGCTGATACTCTAACCATGCGAATTCGATCCGAGCTGAGACTCTAACAAAACGGGCCAGAGCAGAGTAGATACTTTAGGTGACTGAAAATGAAACTGCATCGATACTTTAGAAGTGAGAATCATTTATATCAATAGTTGTAACCTTTTACCACTAATGTTAACGGGGTATTATGTTAATAATATTGACGATATTTCATTTTCAATCCACAACGCACATTACACCAAATTAAATATGACTTTAATTCAAATATATATCATAGTCACTATAATATCGTGTACATATATTGTCCTAGATACATTGGTATCTATAGAGAAATATTACCCTATTTAAAATAGGCTATTTATATATAATTTAATATAGGTACTTTTTGATATATATATAACTATTTTCTAAATCAATCGATTACATAATTCTATCACTGACACACACGCAAGCCATATATTATTTCACTCGCTTATAAATGCATATAATCAATATATGTTCATTATAAAGTTACTATATATAGACTGACCTATTTATACTAGACTCTCACTAACTTCGTTATATACAAATGCCGATATTTACCTACCTCGCCCGCACTTATCATTCCTTAAATATCGAAAACCTGCTTTTATCGAAATGATTCCATTCTTACGAGCCTCCCTCAACATATCCATTAGATATATCCATGCACACCCTATACTTATAACGTACCTCGTCGTCTACGCGTCTTCAATGTAATACAACTACTATTCACTTTTATTTTTATTTCATGATTTACATGCGTGAATAATTTATTATTAAATATATATCTGTGATTTAATTTTTGTCGATATTTGTCAAAGTTAATTTCTATCTTTTTAAAATATATTTTTATAGTTTTCATACATACAATGTAAATTATAATATATATTATACTACCAATACGTGAATTATCTATACGTATTCATATATAGGTATGCATATCTAGCATAATGGTAAACTTTAAGTATAATTATATCATCGTTACGGACTAATGATAATCGTAAAAACATAGATATCGTAATAAATTGAAACGATCTAAACCCAGATTAACAGAGATACATCTATAAATAAATTAAATTATCTTAAAAATAGATATTTCTATTTGGATATGGATAACAAATGCAGCGCGTGACTGATTCGTAATCGATGGTATGCAGCGCGGAACATAGATGTGTATAATAGAACACAGTATTGTGTGTGCGTATTGTCGTTATATACAGTGTATAAGTCTAGTGATGTAACTGTACAATGTGTACAATGTATTACTGTTATTGTTATTATCATCATTTTTAATGTTCGGACTTCATAAATAACAAATATCAAATGTGGACGTGGACTAAAAAAAAGATAAATAAAAACTATAAAATAAATATTTCTATTGATGTATATAATTACATGTTAGTCTTCTCTTATGGGCTTCCCTTATATTCTTCCCTTACATAGCGAACAAGATGTATAACTACACGTATAGCGAGGGTCTACTATAATCAGTTATCACAACAACAGAAACGGAAGCATTACCCGAAATCAATCGTATTATCTCATGTTTCGTGCTACTTAGCTATCGATCTATTGCTAGCAGATATTAACATAGTAACGCGGCATTGTACGGTGTTCCGCTTACCTGTGTGTGTGTGTAATGCTTGACCAGTTCACCATTAGACACACATATAGAAATAGAGCCGGCCAAGAGGCTGCGCAATAGAGGTACAATCGATACACGAGCTCCATTAATACGATACGTATACCTTCATACAACACGTTAACCGCGAATCTCATCACTGCGTACCTTCGTAAGAGATCATCAGAAATGAATATATATAGAGACAACTATAGTAATATATATATATATATATATATATATATATATATAGCCTATAGGCTACTAATAAATATAGAGTAATTATGTTATTTAGTTACCGTAAAATAAGATTAGATGACGCTTACTATTATAGAGGTCGACCTAAATTATATATCTATATATTAGCATGTGTATATATGCTCATTATACACACATGTATATATGCCGGTTATACACATGTATATATGCCGGTTATACACATGTATATATGCCGGTTATACACATGTATATATGCCACTTATACACATGTATATATGCCGGTTATACACATGTATATATGCCGGTTATACACATGTATATATGCCGATTATACAATGGAAATAGTGGTGAAGTACTTCATGCGAACGTTATCATTATAAAGTAAACACTGTGCTGTGTACGATATGTAATGTAAAGTGTACATTGTACACTATACATTGTACATACGTGATCAGGTATATATATAGCCGATAATATTACTTCATTATATGGCTACTTTCACTTTAAACATTGTATTGGCTATACAATTACGTTACATTTGTGTACGATGTTGATGTTAAACGGTTAATTAAGTAATGATGTATAGCTATGTAGTCCCCTTTGTTCCCGCGGCAAGAAAATAATAATAAAATAACAATGTAGGTGTGTAATGTATTAATGTTAACATATTTTCAGATACCAATTAGATAATAATAATAATAATAATAATACGGCGAAGATAAATTGAGAAAAACAACTGATATAATAGGTTTGGTGATTTGGTGATTTGAGGAAGGAAGAAAAGAAAAGTAAGATTTATGAATGGTTCGAGGGATGACATTTCCATAGAATGGGACCGATATTTATAACATATCTATACTTTAGGGAATACCATGATATGGGGACATGTATTACATGAGTTATATCGAGTTACATGAAGATAAGAGAGTGTATACGTATACACCTAGAGGCATTCATGCGCTGCCTATTCGCTATGTATGCTACCATATGATAAACATGTCATGTTTAATAAATTAGTCTACATGCAAGTATGCAGATAAAGTAACCATATACATTAGTATGCATGTAAGTATGCAGATAAAGTAGTCGTATTCATTAGTATACATAATTATACATATAGATTCATGCAAAATATAATTACGCTACCTTTGATAGGTAATGAGACAAATTTTGAATGCTCTTGGAATATGAGCATATATTTACATATATATATATATATATATATATATATATATATATATATGCATACACTTTTATTCTGAATAACAACACAAGCATTAGTTCAAAGTATATACTGTTATAGATAATAAGATATTGGAATGAATTAATGAAGTTTCTATAATAAGTTGAAGTCTTTTAAACATAGTATACTTTGTATATATATATAAATCACACACACACATATATATATATATATATATATATATATATATATATATATATTTGAATTACGACTTATATATAATTATATTGACTGGTCTCTTCCACCTATTACCATACCTCCAACTCTCCTTATTCACTGGGAATCTTCCTACCTTAAATTTAAATCTTCCGTTCCCTCATTTAGTAATCTCTCCATTAATACTAATTCAGACCCCACACCTAATAATCCTTCTGAAAATTCCAACTCCCCTTATATTCCTGTAATATCAACTCCATCTATTGATTTAAATAATTCCACCATCACAAATGTCCCAGTTGTTGATTCACTAAAATCTAATCATATATCTACACCCTCTCTAACTAAATCTGCATGACTATCTGAACACATTGCCCTAATAAATATTCGTTCTCTTCGTTCCAATGCCTCACTCTTATTACCATTCCTTAAAAAGTTCAATTTCAGTATTATTGCTTTAACGGAAACATGGATCTCTCAAGATGATTCCGACATATTTGCCCTATTTCACAATTTTGGTTATACATTAATCTTATCGCCACGATTATCAGGTCGTGGTGGTGGGGTTGGCTTCCTCGTAAAAACTTCTCTACCTTTACCATGTATATCCATATCCCATAACTTCTCCTACTCTGACTGCTTAACCATATCATTCACCCAAAAACACAAATCTATATCCATTACTGTCATTTATAGACCGCCAAAACCAGAATTCGCTTCCTTTCTAAGTGAGTTTAACGATCTTGCTACTGATCTCATTAGTTCACCCACATACCACCCTATTATACTTGGTGATTTCAACTATCATTTTAATGCTACCTCAAATCCACATATTATGTTCACTAATTTAACACATTCATTATCCCTATCACAACATGTCAATTTCTCAACTCATATAAATGGCAATATTATTAATCTTGTATTCTCCAGTTCTCTCCATTCTGAACTCGTGGTGAGTAATATTTCTAGGCTTGATCTACTTTCCGATCACTTCCTTATCTCATTCAAAACTAACTTTACTATCACTCTTAATCAGAAAACACGTATTACATATAGACCCATTAAGAAAATTAATTCCATGATATTCTTAGCTGACTTACATTCTGCTTTAGGTGACTACTGTTATTCTCCAGTTGTATTAAATTCCATACTATCCCATCTTCTCGATAAATATGCGCCTTCAAAAACTATATCAGCAACTCTACATCCTGATACCCCATGGTTTACTTCCCACCTCATGTCCTTGAAACGATCACTTCGTAAATCTGAAAGAACATACATATCCTTGAGATCTTCATCTTCTAGAGCTTCATTCATTGAGCAACGTAAGATCTACAAGTTAGCAATTTCCTATGCCAAATCTAGCTATTACACTCAGGTTATAAATGATCTTGCTTCTGATAACCGACGACTTTTCAGATAGGCTAATAAGTTATTATCTCCCCCAAAACCAGCATTACTACCATCTATAATTAACATTTCTCCATTACAATTAAGCTGTCTTTTCTCCAAAACATTTTCTAATAAGATTGACTCCATCATAATAAAGATCAATAACCATACCCTTACTGCCAATTATCCTTCAATCATAGTTACCCCATCTATATCTGTTTTCTTAAGTTTTTTTCGTCCGCCACATATATCTCTCATATCTAAACTACTAAATGCATCCTCTTCGATATCTCCCTCCGATCCTGTTCCACTATCTATTTTTAAACTTTACTCCGATTATCTATGTCCAACTATCTGTAACATCATCTCATATTCCCTAAATTCCGGTACTGTCCCTTCAATTTTTAAACAAGCAATAATCACTCCCATTCTTAAAAAACCTTCACTCGATCCTGATTCACTTCTCAATTATCGCCCAATTTCTCAGCTACCTTTGGTGAGTAAAATTTTGGAAAGAGTTGTCTCTCGTCAACTAATCTCATATTTAACCGCCAATAATCTCCATATTCCTCAACAAAGTGGCTTTCGCCGAGGACACTCCACAGAAACAGCACTACTAAACGTAATTGATGTAATCACTTCTACCCTTAATACTAAAAACTGCTGTCAACTAGTAATGCTGGACATATCCAGTGCTTTCGATACGATTGATCACAAAATTCTACTGTCCCGTCTACACCTGCTTGGAGTTAGAGACCTTGCCCTCTCATGGTTTACTTCATATCTATTTGACCGTAGTAGCAGTGTAAAAATATATAATTCTTTTTCTTCCCCTTCTCCTATGAAATATGGTGTTCCCCAGGGATCAGTACTCGGTCCTTCACTTTTCTCAATTTATTTATACCCATTACCATCCATAATATCTAAATATCCAAATATATATTACCATCTTTATGCAGATGACATACAACTATATATTTTTCTTCCAACTAATTCATCACCAGGTCTCAATAATCAACTCTCTAATTGTGCTAATGACATTAAAGAATGGCTTATTTCTAATAATCTTCTCCTTAATACTTCCAAAACTACATTGTTGAATCTTTCTCCATCACCAACTTACTTCCCTCCTTTTCTTATTGATAATATTGTAATATCTACTTCTCCTACTGCATCTAACTTAGGTGTACTTTTTGATTCTACACTTTCCTTCATTCCTCATATTACTGCCATCACTAAATCTGCAAATTATCATCTATTTAGAATTAGAAAAATACGAAAATCAATTACTGTATCTCTTACTAAAACTCTAGTTAATTCCCTTGTACTCTCACGCATAGATTACTGTTCCTCAATCCTTATAAATATTCCATTATCATCTATCTCTCCCTTAAATCGAGTTATTCGTTCATCAATCCGTACAACATATAACCTACGTATTCGAGATCATTCCTCTACTTCCTCATACCAACACATATCTCCATGGTTCACATTTAACAAACGCTCTGCTTATCGCATATTATCTATTGTTCATTCCTCAATATACTCTTCAAATTGCCCTTCATATATTTCTGCTTCTCTAGTACAAAGAGCTCCCCTTCCATCACTTAGAAACCATGCATCTCACCTTCTATCTACCCCTATTCTACGTCCCTCAAAAATGAATACTCGGGCACTGAGTTATATTGGTCCTAAGCTATGGAATTCACTCCCGCCCTATATTAGATCCATAAAATCGCATAAAACATTCATAAAATATATACAACAATTGATCTCAGGTGGTAACCTGAATTATTAATATTGTTTGTCATTATTATTTTATTAATTAATTTCCGTACGGCTTATTCTATTTTATTGTATTATTAGTATTGGTATTTATTGTTTACCTACTTTTATTATTTGTATTCTATTATATATACCTTTGAGAAATCATTTATGATTTATTTAAGTGTCTAAATAAACATTCAATCAATCAATCAATATATATATATATATATATATATATATGTAAATCATTATAATTATATGTTATTATATATGTATAATTATTAGAAATATAATTATATTATTAATTTTTGAGATTTTTTAAATTTATAATACTATATAATAAACATATAATATATATATATATATATATATATATATATATATATATATATATATTATATATAGGCATATAAAATATATACTATATAATATATATAACCATTCGTTATTTAATGTATAGATTATATTATCATATTTTTAAGAATAGTAGTAATAATCTATAATATAAAAATGTGAATATTTATCATAATTTCACATACGTTATTATAATATTTATTATTTAAAAATATATGTATGATATGTATTAAAATGCAATACAATATAATATACAAATACATATTTACGATATTTATATAAATAATACCTATCAGATATGGATGAGTTTTTTTCTTTTTTAAAAATAGATTTGTCTATATTATGATTTGTATGTTTATTTAAATTCCATCAAAGTTATATGTAAACACTTACTCGTACATAATACAGATTACTATGTTTTATTGACCTATCTTATATTATCATTATATTAAACAGATACTTATATGTGTTTCTGAAATACACAACCTCGTACGTATACGACATTGTAATAACGATAGGTACTGCATCAATTACTCGAATGTACAGTGTACATTGTACAATGTACAATCTATAGATTGTATAAATGCATACATGATACACCCTACATGCAATGATGTGTTCGTTAAGGGGATCCCGAATATTTAAAGTGATGCTATTTTATTTATTTTCATCTTTTTTTTATTCCATAATAATACTTATTGTTGTATTTTGTATTATCTGTTAAAAATTAAGACATGAATTCAGTCTATAAATTGCATAACATTTTGTTTTATTACGATCAGATAATGCTATTATATACTATTCAATATTAAATTTTTATGCTGTCAAACTTCAAATGCTGTTTTATCAGAATAATTATTTCGCGCTAGGTATTGCATTCAAAAATATAGAACATAAAAACTATTATAATTATAATATTAATTTTTTTTGCTATATAGAATTTAATTATGTATATAGTAAAATAGAGAGATAATTAATAAAAAGTATTATAGTCATTGTATAAAATGATAATTTATATAGAAATACCATACTTTTATTATTTATAATTGTTAATTTAGATATATATAATATAATAAATAATAATATTAAAAATACATTTATATTTTCCTATGCATGTATATGTTATGAATACAATACAATAAAAAGTATGTCAATTAAATGAAAAGAATATCAGTTATATTTTTTTTACTGGAACTGTATTTTTTCTATCAAACGCTAAATTGGCAAATCGCGTGTTATGTGCGGGATCTCCTTAAGCTACAATGTAGGCATCGTGTATTAACATGTCACGTGTCATGCACTCGTCATGTGATGTACATCACGTGGTAGCTTGTACATAGTACATACACGCACGTACACACACGCACGACATTGACTATGTATGATAGCCCTATACTTTACGCCTACTCATTAATACAGTGTATATACTTGTTAGGTAGTTATTGATTATCAATATACATATATATATATATATATATATATATATATATATATATATATATATATTATTATTGTTATAATTATAATTATAATTATTTGGTGGAGTCCTTTCATCCCATCTAGGAACTTAGATGAAGTTTTCACTTATAACCATATATGGCTCTAATATCCTTCGAAGCCGCTCTCATGTTAAGGCATCCATGGTTTTAACGATAGCCGATCATTTATGTATACACAATTATATAAAATCACTTCGCGCTATTATTTTAAGACCCATTTTAATGGTCCGGACAACACTTGGATCCGCGTCCAACAGCTTGTGTATCTAATGTATTAGCCAACTGAGCAACACAGGCATATATATATATATATATATATATACCTCTATGTATATGATGATCTTGACCCTGTTAACCCTTTATTCGTTTACTTCACGTAAATATTGGACGTCATCATTGCGAGTATTCTTATGTTGTTATGATATGGGCGTAGTGATAGAAAGTGACATCGCCTTATAAAGTTCATCTGTTTTAATTATTGGAAATCACCTGAAGTTATTATATTTAAATTATAGTATTGTTTGGCAATATATGAAAAAATATTTATACAGTATATTGTTCAAAATAATAAGATAATTTGTATAATATATTATATAATATAATTATATAATATATATAACATACATCACATAACATATTAACTATATACTTAAAACCTACACAGAATATATATATAGATTAACGACTAAAATAATGATTATTTAAACAATGTTATTTTAAATTATCCTATATGGAGCAGAAACATTGATTATAAAAAAGTAGAGAGGGAAACAATTGATCAAATCTGCCCTATCAATTTTCGGACATGTTGTTACAGCAGATGTTAATCACCCATTACTAAATAATATATGCATATATATATATCATATATTGATTGAATGTTTAATATATAATATATATATATATATATATATATATATCATATATTAACAAATATATGTGAAAGTTGAATTATAATGTATTTTTCACATATTATACTAAATAAAATATAGTACCAACATGTGTTCATTATAATAATAAATGTAAGAACTATATAAACAGACGAACCTATAATAATATTGTATTGTTAGTACATATTGCATCACTGTATTCGAGGGAAGTATCTTAATACATATATGCAATGTATACTGGTGGCGTTAATCAAATCAAGGTCATATAATTATACCAAGGTCAAGTAATTAGATCGATATCTCAGATATATAATAATCATAAGGTTGCGATGAAATATTATTAATTAATATACCACTCTTATGTATATATATATATATATATATATATATATATATATATATATATATATATATATACTTAATGTTGCTATAATATATTCATGATATACTTAATGTTGCTATAATAGTATACTTAATAGTATACTTAATGATGCTATAATATATTCATGATATATATATACGTCGTACATTGTACGTCTTACAGTCCGTGTATACGAACACATGTACGTCGTACACTATACGTACGTGGGTGTATTTGTGTGTAAGTCACATATATACCCACACCAACACACACAAACATATATTTATAAATGTATGTATATATATATATATATATATATATATATATACAGAATTGCATACAGTTAGTCATAATGCCTATATTATGATCTGGTATTACAAAACCGAACAAACACAACACACACACATACCCACTTCACACTCACACACACTCAAACACGCACACTTACACCCACGCATAAGCGCAGAAACCCTCCTAATTACGGCTACGACGGTTGATTACGCACGCACGCACACGTGATGATAACTACACCTCGGGTCACGTGATAATAAATAAACACCGGGCCACGTGATTGCTAACACGTGACTAATTACGTCATCGCGTTACAATCACGCGATTACTAGGCGATGACGCCACTGATTACCGAGAATACGTACCACTGGCTTATACGGGTGTGAATACATCACCTGGAAACTATTGCACCAGAGTATGATTCACACATTTATAAATATTTATTAATATTCATCTTAATTAATATATATATATACTAGAGTGTAAGCCGCTTATAATGAAATGGCCGTGGTCCCAATGTTTCGTTCTAGGCAAGTGTTCCTATAACCGATAAGGGTGAGGTTATAATTTAATAATTATACCCATTTATGAAAAGAAAAGAATCAGATGATATCTATTTAAATAATACAATAATTATAGTACAATAAGTCTTCTAATAATAGATACACGGATAATGTACAGTGTTAGGATGATAGAAATGTATTAAAATGAATATTATTGTTATGATAGTAACACAAATATATAATAAAAAATATAATAAATATAATATATTTATTAATTAATACATTGTAATAAATACGTTTCGAGTCCTAATTATACCATAAGTTATACGAGAATTCATACCTAATTAATTATACGACTACAATCGTATAATTAATACCCATGGGTCACAATCTCACGGTTTCTTGTTTAACTTAGTGTATTAATAGAACTTATAATTACTAAATATATTGATATTATGCAACATTATTACATCATCATATTGAGTAATATAAACTCTAGTGTAGCTCTTATTAGTAATTGCATTCTTAATTAGCACGTATCACTATTATCATTAATCAACACATCGCGTATTCTACGTATTATAATACTATTGTTAATTATTCTAAAATATACTATAATTTATTTACTCTTATTTATATATATAGGTAATTATAATAGTAAGCGAATATTACATCTAAAATGCATTGTTATATCTGAATTTTCATTGTATGAGTTAGCTTTAGTAATTTAAATAACAACAACAGCAGAAAATATTTATATTATTTTGAAGCCCTGCAAAAGAAAATATTATATAAATATAATTTGTAAATTAACAGAAAAAAATTAAAATTTCTAATAAATATTATTATTATTATTATATATATATATACTATTGTACAATGGTCACTTGGGTATATTATTCTATAGCGGAACTCTAACATTAATGTTAATGTTCCAATTGGAACAGTTAATAGTTGTAAAACAAGATGTCACACATTAGATCCCAGGTTATTTCTTATTTCTCTCGTGTTTGCAAGAACCTTATAAACTACAAATCAAAACCAACACAAATGTTGTTTACTTATTTGTTTTGAAATATATCGCCATCTTCAAAGTTATGTATATGTTATACATGTATTACATATATATATATATATATATTACATATATATATACATATATTAACATGTATTCACGGTTATATCATCGATATAAAGAAAGTTTATATTAAACTTTCTTTATATCGATGGGTTATATACGTTTACAACAAATTGAAGGATCCATTTTTATCCGATATTTGTGTACACATATACGACGTATAGTGTATTATACGTGAATTAATATTATTAAGTCAATAAGTTATTAAGTTAATAACTACATATTAATATTATTAATATGCGTATAGCGATGTATATATATATATATATATATATATATATATATATATACATATATATATACATGCATATATGCGTTATCGTCTATAAGTTACGTATACCTGAAAGATACGGAATGTGTACACTAAAGTTGTTATTAACATAATAGCACACGTAAACGAGTGTCGAGTTAATACTCTTTATCTGAATATTTTCGTGGAAGGGTATATTGTTATTGTTACTGTTATTGTAAGGTATCTTTAACTCGTCACATAATATGACAGTACAGTTTATTATCAAACATTTACTTTCTGAGAGAATTACTATTAATTAATGAATACATATATAAGTTGATTTACTTTTAAATTATTATTTAAATATAAATATAATATATATATTATTATTGATTGATAATTTATTTAAGCAAATACATAGCAGAAAATATAATCGAAAGTATAAAGTATAAATATTTTCTGACGATAACATACGTTATAGAAATAAACAAAGAATATTATTATTTCAAATTCACAGAACAATTACATTTTGATTATGTAATATGCAATAACAGTTATCCGATAGGATGATATGAAATATATCAGCTGTTAATTGTATTTACCTACGTGTATATATATATATATATATATATATATATATATATATATATATATATATATATATTGTTATTGTTATTTTTGTTATTTTTATTTGGTGGAGTCCTTTCATCCCATCCAGGAACTTAGATGAAGTTTTCACTTATAACCATATATGGCTCTAATGTCCCTTCGAAGCCGCTCTCATGTTAAGGCATCCATGGTTTTAACGAGAGCCGATCATTTATTTATACACAATTATATAAGATCACATATATATATATTTATATAATTATATGAGTTTATACATAAGTGCGTGTTTAAATAGGAGTAAAGGACATAAAGCCTAGGAAATCTATAAATGTGAAAGAATCAAGATGTACATTGTACATTGTACACGTAAACGGAAGTGCGACCCAGAAAGAGACGGAAATACGATTGTGGATTGCTCTATTAATGTTACTTTTGTTGCTGTATATTGTATCTTTTGTATAATATACAGCGCGTAGTTCAATTTAAAAATCAACATAAAAAGTAACATTAATAGAGCAATATATTGTTATACACGATAGCATTTCCGTCTCTTTCTGGGTCGCACTTCCGTTTACGTCATACATCGGCTACGTCATAGGATACGAAGTGTGCGCGCTCCAGAGTGTGCGCACACACCGGTGCGGTGCGCTTACGATGCATGTATATTAACGCCCGGGGTGTAGTAATGGTATACGCATGACATGCGTATATCACATGCGCATGTGCCCATCCGTTACAAGTATGCTGTAAACAGTATCGTGTACTCGGTAGAAGAGAACATGCACCTACCGTATGTTTACACGGTGTATTGCACACATCATAGAGCTAGAGAGAAATGTATCTCTAGCTCTATGCTACACACATACACACTTACACACTTACACACATGAACATCTATCTACACTTACAGGTTACGCATTCGATGTAGGCTATGTAATATATATTATGTAAGATATGTTATGTAATAGATCGTGTAAGAGATTACGTATAAGAGATTACGCAATGTTTGTAGCTGCACTACTACATTCGCAGATAGTCCTTACATAACACTCGCGGGCAATATCGTAATGTAGACATAGTGAGTGATGTGGACGCGTGCGGTGTTATATAACAGGGCCACGTGGTACGCCGAAGTCGCGTGGTTAATCACGTGATCGCGTCGAATACATTTAATCACGTGACGATGTTGTAACGCTTAACTTTAATACCTAGAGGCTCTATAGGCTATAGAGCGGCTTCGTCGTAAATAATTAACGTGTTCCCTTCGCTTTGCGTGTATTGATGACATTTACTGAGCGGTTAGTGATAGGATATTGTGTAATACATTTCCATTGTTACTACTATTGTAATGTTAACGTGTTCATTGCATCGTATTTAGTATGTAGAAAAGGTTATTTATTTGTTTAATATAATACATATGTATATCATTATATATATATATATATATATATGTGTTATCTGATCAGATCTAGGGCGTCCCAGCATAATATTGGAAGCGTAAATACTTGTCGAGATATATGTATCTATTTTTATTAAATTAATTGATAAAATAAAAATAAATGTATATCAATGAATAAATGATGTGAAAAACTGTTATATATATAAATGTGACATTATAAGGATGCATTATTACATTCGATATAATTGAATAATAGAATTTAGATTATACCTTCCTTTTCTTACAACGTAGAACTGTGATTGACAATTAATTAAACGTTTCTCAATTTACCTTCTATCGTTTTTATCCGTAGCATTCCTCAGGTATCTGACGGCATATATGCTGTGAGGTATATCCGCTATTGCATCATGTTTTCAATGTAGTTATGTCACCATGTAAAGCGCATGCGTGTTAGCGTGTGTTAGATGTAGCGATTACATAATCATAATATACATGGTGATTGTGGGGTAATGACATAGTGAAATAGACAATGCCAGATATATATATATATATATATATATATATATATGCAAACTCACATTATCATAAGCTTTGCTTAATAATCTATCAAGGGGTTATACATATATATTACGATAGAGAGATAATACTAGGAAGCGGTCAATTAGCAGCCATTAACGATATCAACATATGAGGACATTAGGTACATCAACATATGATGACATGCTTGTGTGAGTCATGTCACTTCGGCCTTATATACGTATATACAATATAGGTAACTACATACTATAGTATGTAGTTATATATATATATATATATATATGATAATTTATATATGTATTCACTATAAAATAATCAATATTAAATATAATGTAATTACGACTTATTGATATATAATAATAAAAAATAATCATAAATAAAAATAACTTTTCAATTAATTTTTCCTATTGTTCACATATTGGCGAATGTCTCGCGTCCCCATAAGTTAGGAAGTGAACTTCTTATTTAGGTCCACTTCTCCAGTTTAATGTACATCTACATCTATACATATCCTACATCTTTGTACGATATCCGTCATGTGATACATCAATTCTCTGTATAACAAAATCAGTGATTACGAATCAGAACGACTATATGTCATATATCTCAGACACCCTATATCTCAGACATATTATATAATAGACACGTATTGCTGCCCTTACTTGATACTTATATACTGTAGAGATATACGTAGCTATTCATACGCGGTCTACTTCTAGTTTACTAGTGACCTAGTGACCGAGTGAGTCATCAGCTAGTGACCCAGTGTGTATTGTTCTGTATGTGAATATAGCTAGTGTTATACCTCTGAACAATACAATCGCATTATCGTAGTTACCTTCGTATTCATGCGCGTATGTGTATACGTTTGTGTGGATGTATGTGTGTATATATATATATATATACATATATACGTATACGTACCCAGTAAACAACATGTTACAACATACAATATTATACATAATATGTTCATAATATAAACTTATTTATATATAAATCATATAATCCTATATGATTACTACATATTTATTTAACAACATTGCACATAATATATTCATATTAATATTCGAATGAGATACATTTACATTTATTTATAAAATCTTAACTATTAATTATTTATTATATTAATTTATTTAGTTACATATATTGCATGTAAATTAATAGATAACATAATATTGAATATTTTTTGAGAAATTGATCTATATCATATATCATATTGAAAAATATGAAAAATGTTCATATTTGTATGTTGTCGTAGGCATGTATGTGTGTGTATGTGATTCGTACACTAATGTTGTTATATTAATGTTTGGTAATGTTTAATGTGTATAGGTTTAGGTTATAATAACATCTGTTGTAAACAAATAGATGTATAAAAACAACATATATGTATTTATATAGAAATTTATTTAACATAGAAGAGTATTACAATTTATTTAGTTATATTTCAAATATATTTTATATTCGTAATAATAACAAATATCGTACTACTGTATTGTATAGATCATACATATATACAGGTGTTTATCATAGACTGTATGCTATATTTGGAATGACTAGTATATGGATTACAATATCAATAAAGTTATGTAATAGATTAAAGTTGTGTAATACACTGATTTTATCACGTGACACTCAAAATGTCATGTTTGAATGTTTAATTAATATATTACATACTTTATTAAGTGGTATAGCACTTAATAAAGTATATATATATATATATATATATATATATATATATATATATATTTACGCAATGTTATAGAGTACACATTTGTATACAAACTTAAACTTATAATGTATCCGTTACTATATTTAGAATTTGACGTAGTCAATTTCAATGCGATTATATTCAGTTTACATGTTGATGTTTGATTAAATTAAAAAGTACAGATTTAATACGTTTACTTTATTCAACTAAATGTGGCGTGCATATCATGTAAACCTTTAATATGTGTATATCTCATATAGTGTATATATATATAGATATATATATATATATATATATATATATATTTTGAAATGACTAATATTAATCCAACAATACGTTATTAGATTATCGTACACATAATGCTATGCTATTATTAAACAATGCAGATTAACTTACGATGCCTTGACCCATTACTTTAGGATAACGAGGTGACCACTATATATGTATATTCTTATGTTTAATTATTTTAAATTGTTTTATTTAATACAAAATCACGTGGTGGTTATGGGCTTCATGAGAAGGAAACAAATAGATACAATAAATAGAGTACAATACAAATGAAGGAAAAGGGAGGGTAATTCACAATGTAAATAGGTGCGTGGATAGTTTACGTTTAAATAATGACAGAAATGTCAAACACCTAATGTCATATGGTAGAGCATTCTAGTATGTTGGAGCTTTCACAGAGAAAGCAGATTCATAGTGAGCAGAGATAGTCGAGCGTTACAAAATAATCGTCGTGTGATATTTCCTGCTAGCTCGACTAAGGGTGTGAATACTTATAATGTCTGCTAGTTACAAGGTATACCTTTAGATATATCTAAGATATATCTTTAGATATATCTTAGGTATATCTATAGATATAATATGGATCACCTCGTGGGTGATGCATAGTAGTATGGACATGGAGATATACCTAAACTTAAGCCAGCCGAGTGATCGCATTAGGGTCGATATTGATACTATTGAAGAGAACTTCAGTTTATAAAGGGTGCGTAAGCAAGTCAATGTATTATATTAAGTTAAAGCATAAGCTGTAATGGTAATTACATAAAAGTAAGCAGCAGTATATTAGTCTACTGAAGACTAGCGACTCATAGTCATTGAAAAAGTAAATTTATTGCGTCCTATGTTATAAAGACAATAGTTGGCATTACGAATCATTATAGATATGTGGTTATAGTAATCTAGGTGGGAGTTGATGGTGAAAACAAGAGTCGTTATGGATTGTGAGGTAGGGAGTGATAGTAAAAAGGGGTTGGTGATGATTAGGGGGTAGGTAGGTCTGGAGAGAATGATGGTGTCAGTTTATATATACAGTGAAAGCCGCTTACATCGACATGGTTGTGTAAGCTCCAAAAATGTCGGTATAGGCGGATTGTCGATATGAACGATAGGGGCGTAGCCCTAATGATGTATAACGCATTAGTTTATTTATAATTAATTGTATGTAATAATATAATATATGCATATAATATAATAACAAAAAAGGTTTAATTACATGTTTATTAAATAATAAATATGTATTTACGAAAAAGTTTATATATAAACTAAAAATATTTTGTAATCAATGATCATTCGATTGTTTAGCGGATTGTATTTTATTTTTTGTTACCAACTATTCATTTGCCAATAACAATCTTATTTTATAATATAATATAAAAATGTAATAACGTACGCAAAATAACACTAATAAATCATAATTACGATTTATATAAGTTAATAAAAACCATTCAAAGGGAGACCAGAACGTCTTGCTGCAGCAAACCATGTTAATAATGGGTTTTCTACATCATCATAAGGTGATAATTTAATATTTTTTACATTTTTTGAATTTATAATTTTACTATTTTCTATTATATTTTTCTCATATTTCATCCATCCTACAATAGTAGACAATCCAACACCCAGTTCCTCTGCCACAATCTTTCTCTCCTTACCATTTTTAATATTATTGATAGCAGTAGATTTATCAACGATAGAAATGAATTTACGATTTGGCATTGTTACAATAATTTAATAAATGAAATAAGATATACGTAATTATATCACAATACATATTTGTAGGCGTATCTAAATATTGACCAATTACGTAAGATATTAAAGCTCAATTAATTTATAGATATACTGACGATATTAATTAGTAGGGGAATATCAATGAATACTATGAGAATACTTTTCATACAAATTAAAACTTGTAAATAATTTTTTTATAATCAAATTTGTCGATATAAGTGGATTCAATACCAAATATTATCTTATAAATATGTCGATAATGCCGAATTATCGATATAAGTGGATTGTCGATGTACGCGGATTAATTTACATGTAAATAGGTGTAAATCCAACAAAAATATCTCGAAATG